>CM035130.1:44769662-45438329 GCA_020205605.1 Panax ginseng
ATAATCAAATTCATGAAAATAGGTTGAATGATGATGAATTTGAGTTTTGTTATATATATGTATTTTGGGTCTGTTTTGAGACTAAAATTGGTTAGGAGTTTATGTTATAATTATAAAATTGGTGATGGATTGTGTTAATATGATAAGAAACAAAAGTAACACAAGTTGAATGAATTAATTTGGTTAAGAAACGAATCTGTAGTGAATTAATTCGTTGAACATGTTAAAACATGAAAGTTTAGTATGAACATGAGTTTTGGGTCAAGATTTAGGCTAGATAGTGTTTCTGTAAATTGTTATAATTCTAGTATGTTGTAGTTCTATGAATTACAAATTCATAGAATCCAAAATGGACTAATTTGGATGTGTATAACTCAAGTTATGAAGATTAGAAGGAGAAAAGGTTCAAAAAAATCGCGAGAACAGTAACTTCAGGTCTCGTTTCTGCTAACGGGCGCAGCTTCATTGTACCCTAAGTCATTTGGGGTGCAACTGCGCTCTAGGGTGCAGCTATGCTATGCCCAAGGCTTAATTGGGCGCAACTGCGCCCAAAGTATGTCAGGTGTGACTGTTTTGACCTTTTTTAGTAAAATAGGCATTACGTTTTCATACGAACTTCGATTAAGGCGATTCAAGATGATCTGGAACAAGGACGAATAGACCTATAACTTTTATTCTTTAAGGTTTTCAATTTGAGGTCGGAGACAGGGGTTAAAATGGTCATTTTTAGGACTATTGTGTTTTTGGGGACAATCGGAGGACGTCGGGCATGCACATATGCAAGTGTAGTGCTTCTGACGATAAAGGATGTTGTTATAAGTTATAAAACATGAATGTTAGTAAACATAATGATGCTTAACATTAATAAATAATGTATTTGATAAGTTGTATAAGCATACTAAGCATACATAAAAGAGACAAATTGGGCGTGTGACGAATGAACGTCGAAATGCCGTAACAAATATTAATGAACGTAAAAAGTGTTTTAATTCAAATGAAATGAATATTATAGGATATGAAATGGGTTTAATATAAAACCAATAATTATTCCTAGCAAGACTGAAACACGTGAATGAACTTCGAATATGAAATATAGTGAGATATAAGTCGAAAGTTAACACAATAAAATTGAACATTGTGTATTGATAATAGGAAGGGTTACGAGATGTAGAGTAAAGTTTACATTACAACTACTATGAGTTGCTATGTGACTAATAGTTGATGTGTATGATTATATAATTGTGTAGGGCACGTGAAGTGCAGATAACTGTAAGTTGTTAAACTGTTATTGGTAAACAACGATTAAGGCAAGTATTTCAATTCCTATTTGTTATGTGAACTTGATAATTAATTGTTTTAAATCTTTATTGCATAGAGCATGATGTGTTATATATATGTTGAAAGTATGAAACATTAAAGTCAATTTATGACTATATTGATTGAGTAATGAATGCTGATTGAGTAAGGAACTCAATATTTATACTTGTTATGTGAACTGCAGCATGTTTGTTATGTTAGTTTAATGTTTATGAGATGTATGATAAGCATGTTATTATATGCTACATGATGCATGAAAATTGTTAGATTTGCTGGGCTTTCGAGCTTAACCTTGCAAATAACCATTTTTGCAGGTTAAGGATTAAAGGTAACACTATGTGCTACTTAAATGACATGGATCAAAAATAATACTCGAAGATTAATATTTTAGCTAAAGTTGTTATTTCTTTAAACCATGATTAAGATTCATGAGATGTACTAAATATTTTGTGATGTATAGTTTTATGTTAAGTTGTAAAGTTAAAGTTTGAGTTATCTAATAAGCAAAGGTTATCAGATTGAAATGTAAAATTTTATATAATAACTGTGATGAAGCGAATCATAAAATAAGATTGATTTAAAGACATGTAGATGATAAAGGTTTTGATTCAGGGAATTAAAGTAAGAAGACAAAAAAGTTTAAATTATTCCGTATATTATTAAGTTTAACATTGAATAATGATGTAAAATTAGAAGTTAGACGTATTATTAACGACCGAAGTTGATAATTGAATTGTATGAAATTTGGGGTCGTTACACAAACGATCAACCACCACAAAGCAACTCCATTGGGGATTGGAAATGTAAATATATAAAAGTTGTAAATATATATATAGAAACAATCAACCACCATGAAGTAAACCCCAGGCGGGACGAAATGTAAAGAAAGCAGTAAATGGCCACAAAGTAAACTCCAGGCCTGACATGAAAGTAAATAAAGTGGTAAATGGCCACGAAGTAAACTCCAGGCCTGACAAAAATATAAATATATATATATAAGCAGTAAACGCACCAGATGTAAATCCAGGCTCATCGAACAGAGTTTGACAACAGTTTATATATAAGTATATATATAAATAAAAGCAGTAAACACTCCGGATATAAATCCAGGCTCATCGAACAAAGTTCGACAATAGTTTATATATAAGTATATATATATATATATATATATATATACAAAAGAAATAAAAGCCACGGACCGAAGTCTGGGTATACGCACACAACACTACTCTCAACGTGGATAATTGTGTGTGCAAAATGTGGAGAAAGGCTTTAAGAAGTGTAAGAAGGCTAACAGTGGACTGCCAAACAAGACTTTAATAGCTTTAAATGGATGAACACTCAGTTCCCATCGGTAAAATATAGCAAAATATAAGCTCACAAGTGTTTGAAATGAGAAAGCACTCAGTTTATAGGGTGTACATAGCAAATTAGATAGGTCTTCCTCGCCTTTTCTCTCTTGAAAATGGCCACCCAAGCCCTCTATTTATTGAGGGGGGAGCCGTAGGTGTACCTGCGGTAGCATCAGGTGTACCTGCGGTTGCTCGGGGTGCCCCGGGCATTGTGGGTCCCACTGTCTCAAAGTATGTACACTAGGACAACGCGTTGTTTGCTCAAACCTTCATAACTTTCAATACGAGAGTCCGATGGAAGTGTACCATACCATTTCAGAAAGCTCTTTCCGAGAGCTATGCAATGATATAGGATTTGCCCTTTTTTGATTCTGAAAAGATGGGTCCATGACCGAAATAGCATTTCTGGGTCTTTGTCAAACAGCCCGTTAAGCTGCTTTACGTAGTTTGAGCTTGGAAGTTAAGATATGGTTCTTGTGGGACTTCTTTTGGAGAAGTTTGAGTTGAAATGAGTTGATTTGAGTTGAGTTAAGTTTGAGTTAGCAAAATGATCATTTTACCCCTCCCGGGGTTATCTCTGATTTTCACGCAGTTGTAGTAGTCTTTTCTTAGGGTTATCTCTGAGGTTGGCCTGCTGTTAACTCTGACTGTCCTCAGGGTCATCTCTGAGGTTGGTTTACTTTGAACTTGATCTCCTGGGGTTATCTCTGGGGTCAAAAACTGATTTCCTGGGGTTATGTCCGAGCTTGGAAATTGGATCTCCCGGGGCTATTTCCAGGGTTGGAATTGATGTTGTAGTCCTCCAGGGTTATTTTTGGAGTGTGAAAAAGATGATTTTGACCTCCTACATAGTTAGTAACATGAAAACAAAATTTTGAGTGTCTATAGATGCCCCTCTTTGTCATGTTCATAAATGCAATGGAATTGACATGATAAAGATTACTAGACACTTGAAATATTACAAGGTATTTTGAATGATGCAAATCGCAATGTAATAAAATGTTATGATGAATGTTTAAAATGATTTCGTAAATCGCAGTTTGGAAATTACACATCACGTTTCGCACTTCGCATTTGGCCAATCGCACTTCGCAATTTGCATATCGCATTTCGTAAATCGTAAATCGCACTTCGCACATCGCAGATCGCTTTACCATTACCGGTTATTACTGATGCCTATGTTGGTGTTGACTCCAACGGTTTGGATTTTTATCGGTGTTGCTAATGCCTGTTTGATGAAGATAAGTTGAGATGTTTTCTACATCTCTGTTGGTGATGAAGTTCTAAAATCATCGGACCTTCCCGATGCATACGTTAGTAGTTTACAATGGTGCCTACCTTGTTGATATTTTGATAATGGATCATACCCTGCTGGTAGTTTAATACGCTGACATTGCCAACATGTTTTGGTTCCCACTTGAACGGTGGTATACAAATTTTTCATCGCTGAATTGTCTCAATGTTATGCAGAATTGATCTCAATGGTTTAGAATATCAGTTCTTCTAATACCTTCGCTGAAGTAATACTCAATGGCTTACTCTGCCTTATGTTACGCTGGATTGATGACAACCAACTGATGTCTACGACAGAATTTTTCTCTAATCTAGACATTTAATGTGCGCGCATATTTAAATCTATTAGAGATGCATGCTAAATTTTGATGGAGATGTACGCTGATGTAGCGCATTTGCACATGTGCAGATCATGCATGATGTGATGACCTAGATTTATCCTTAGGAGTCTATTATCCTAGGTTGATGCACATTTTAAATTGTCTGGAGTAGAAACTTACCTCACCCTTTCTGAGGTGATTTGGAGTTTTTTTTCGTTGTTGGGTGTTTATTCCCCATTCCCTTGAGCTTTTGATTTGCAACCCGGCTAAACTAATGATATGAATGTCGTTGACATCCCTGGAGGGTGCATCTCATTCTTTCGCTGCCCAGATTTGAACTTCGATGTAGAGGCCTCGACTTGGGAGGACTTGACACAGGTTAACATGTTTGATGGTGTAGATTTCATTCGCAAGACCTTTTGTCATTGGACTTCTGCTCTTAAGTTAAGGACTTTCTTGAGAATTCTCCACTTTTTCTATAGGGGCAAGCTTATATCGCCATGATTTCTTTCAGGAGTTCTCCCCTTTCTTTTGATGAGAAGCTTGATCCTGCCTTTACTCCTTCCCTTTCCTGGAATCGAAAAATGCCCCAGTCCTTTCGTATGTTGTCGCCGGGGATTTGTATGGGAAACTCTCTTTGTTGACAAAGTCGCGAGTGAGTAATATCCTGCACATCAAAAGAGCAAAATGCACCAAACTTGACGGCTTGGCCGTTAGGATTAGTATACTCTTGTGATTAAGGCATTTGAAGTAAACGTTTATAAAATCGAATGCATTATGAAATCGCAAGGAAATTTTCAAACATCCATGGTCATTATTCATGGGTAGGATTAGATTCAAAAGACTTATCTCCCTATATCAGAGATACTTCATCTTCCCTCTGGACGTTATTCTTCGTAGAATTGACTTCATATGACACACGCACTATGAATGACGCAACTCTTAGCAGGGGTTTCACTTCTTTGCCTTGGCAAATTTTTCTAATTTTTCTTTTCTCTCGCCTAACTTGTCTCATTTTCTTAGGCTATTTAGAATTACCCATGTAACGAGTTTTGGACCAATGACTCCCAAACCAGAGGGCTTTAGGGTACTAGGTGTTAAGACACCCCTTCGGGTTTACTGGCTCGAGTAATAAAGGCCATGCTTTGAGATAAGTCAGGCGAACACTCTATTCGCTTCTTTGCCTGAGTCTGACAGGTCTGTTTTCTTATACTCTAAGTCACCCATGTAAGGAGCATTGGACCGATGACTCCCAAACCAGATGGCTTTAGGGCACCTGGTGTAAAGACACCCCTCAGGCTTAATTACTCAAATAACCTACGCCACGATTCGGATCTGCTCAGGTTTAACCTTTTTTATTGTTCATTTTCTTAGGCGCTAAGTTACCCATGTAAGGAGCGTTAGGCCGATGACTCCCAAACCAGATGGCTTTAGGGCACCAGGTGTAAAGACACCCCTCAGGCTTAATAACTTGAGCAACCTAGGCCACGATTCGAGACATTAGGTTATGGAGACTTATCTTTTATCTCCTCATTAATTGCCATAGTTTTTCTCATAGCTTCATACCCCACAACTAAGAGTAGGGGCAATCCCAAAGTGCAGACATGCATATAAGGTCAAGTCTGTTCCAAAAAGCGCTTTGAACTAGGATGTCATGCCTAATCAAAAGGTTGAATATTCTTAATTCTCTAAACATTCCTGTGATTGTAGCCCCACGGACGCTTATCAAAATTAATCCCATTCATAACAAGTTAAGCAAAAACCTCTTTCTAAGAATACTTAACATTTAAATTATCGCTAATGCATATAAATGGAGACTGAAAGCTCATAAAGAGATGAAAGAGTCAGACCTCAGATGTGGATTATTCATTCTGAGAACAGTATGATTGGAGAAGACCAAATGATCATACCGAATCGCCAGTAAGATGATGTGAGAGAAGCTCTAATGACGATGCACCATACTGATGGTGTTGACTGGTGCATTTTCCTCTTTAAGGTGGTTGATAAATGCCCCAGTGTTGAGTTGTCTTTATTTTTGAGATTGCCCCATTTTTGTTATAAGGGTCGCAATATCGGGTTATTCGTTGATTTTGAAATTGCCCCAAACTTGCTTGTTATCTGGGATAGTTGCTTTGACAGATGGGCTGATAACATGTTGAGATCGTAAGAGGCTTTTACCTCTATTCCATATGGTGAACGGGTAGTGGATTTTGGCTTTGATGCCATCAATCATTGTTCCTGAATTATTCGCACAATCGGCCTTGATGGTTTTTCTTTTGACTTGAGGAAAACTTATGATTTAGGATGTCGGCTCTTTGAAGGTTCTCACTGCTGGTGGTCTTAGTGTATCATTGTTTCTTCCTTTCTAGGACTCGTGCCAGATTTAATGGAATGACATTGAAGTGTTGTTGGGTATTCTCAACATGGGTCACTAACTTTGAGAGCTTTTCTTGGTGTCTAAGGATTGATGTTTGGGTTTGGATGTTTCTTTTGAGGGTCGGACCGCACCACTGATGGTTGCCTACGTACTCCTATTATTGACGATGGGAGATCAGGTCTACGTAGTTCCTACTTGATGAGCTGAACGGTTTGAGAAGTGTCTGTTTAGGTTTTTTAGGTTTTTGTTTATTTTGACGGTACCATAAATGGTTGCCTGCGTACTCCAATTGATGAGGGGAGATCAGGTCTTTTATAGTTTAGGCTTGATAAGCTGAAACCTGACTGGCTTATTTTATTTTTTTTTTATTTTTTTCATTTTTTGATTTTTTTTAATATTTATATGCATGGAAAATAAAAGGCATACTGCGAAGAAAGTGATACCGTCCCAACATTTCCTAGAACTACCAACTTTATCCTCTGGATGTACATCTTCATGGTCAGCTGAGGCCTGATAGTCCAATCGTCAGTGGTTATGTTACCTTCAAGGCTCACGATAGAGGTTACCTCTTGATCCTGAATATCTTCGCTTATAGCCATAACTTGATCGCCTTTTGATGCAGTACATTCCTTAGGGACGCGTGAATTGGACCCATTGCAAAAAGGGATGAACTGTGGATTCTTCAATGGGTTGGCTTCCCCAACAACCTCACCATCTTTTCCTTCATATGATCCTTCACATTTTTCCTGGGCTTGAGAGGATTCGACCATAAAATCTCCCTCAAACTGTTGTTGTATTTCTTGCAAGGAACTTTCCTTTTTTGCTTTTCCTTCCTTAGACAGGATTAATATTTCCTCCTCATCATCCAAGGTGATAAAATCAGGAACGTGGTTGCTATCTTTGGACCAGAAGATGTTTGATGTTGGCGGAGAAATATCCTTTGGGGATTCCCATGTCTCCTTTGTCATTACTTGCATTAGGATCAGTCCACCTTGTATTCTGCAAGAATTGGTGCCCATAGCCTTTACCTCCTCTGAACTGCCCATCTATAGTGGACATATTAAGCTTTTTATTTCTTTTTCGCCTTTTCTGGTCATGAGAAATTCTATCTTCAGCTCTCTATTTTCAATAAGATCCTGGATTTTATGTCGCAAAGACCAACATTCCTCAGTCGCATGTCCAGGTGAGTTAGAAAGGTAGAGACGCATCTTGGTGGAATCATAACTCTTTATCTTGGGATTTATAGGAGGCAGCAACTCAATAATCCTTCCTTCGCTGATCAGAAAGTGTAGCATTTCTTCATTTGATTTTCTCATAGGGGTGAATTTTTGGGCTCTTGTGGAGGTTGTTTGATCTTTCTTCTTTGAGAATTCGCATTCCCCCGAGCGATTTTTCCGTTGGCGAAATCTTCTAGCAATTTTATCATTCCCATTTCCTTCTCCTTTCAGCCTACTTTGATTTAGCTGGCTCATCATGGAGAGATATGGGCTTGCATTATGGTTAACCTCTTTTTTCTCTTGGCTTTATTATAGTTGAGTAAAACACTGCCTCGTATCCTGATGTTGGCGCACTATCAGCTTAGCTAGCAGATTTACTTGATTTTGGATCGTCTCTAACTTTTGCATTGCTGTTATACCCTCCTCCGAGTTTTCCCACTCCAGAACATTTATTATGTGCCTTTGGGGGTATTCCTCCATCCTTCGTATGTACTTACAATTTGGATACATTTCATCGCTTCCTGACCCGGTCATGTTTACTTCCTCCGTATCATGCTGCAACGGAAGGTTGGTGTTGACATTTTCTTGGTCAGGTTGTTGGACCACAATACTGCCACTTTCGATCAGATTTTTAATTTTATGTTTTAAAGACCAACAATCTTGTGTGTCGTGTCCTGGAGACCCTGAGTGGTAAGCACATCTCTGGCTTGGATTGTATCTTTTGCTCCCTGGTTCCAGAGGTGGAGCTAGTTTGGTAATTTTCTTGTGATCCATTAATATTGCCAATACATTTTCAAGGGAATCGCCCAGTGGAGTGAACACCCGATTTTCCGTTCATTCAAATTTTCTTTTTCCGTACTGGCATTGGTCGAATGCAGCCTGTTGTTGAAATGGCAGATTGTCTTGCTTTTTCCAAATGGGGGGACTATAAGTTGGTCTACTATCTTTCCCCTGTGAAACGAGGGATACATGTTAATTGCCTTTATCAGGTACCCTCTTGGGATTGGTCGCATACTTGCCAGTCTATTTATGCTTGGCGACCACTTCCAAGGAAATGAAGTCTTTAATCTTGCTTGCCTTCAGGCCCATTTCTATCATTTTGTTGTATTTGATCATCTCCGAGAATGGCTTTTCTATGCCTGCTAGGATTTTCACATAGTAAGGTGCCTCTTAGATATCAAAAAACGTCATTACCATCTCATTTTCTGTCATTGATGGAATGACTTGCGCTGCTAGATGTCTCCACCTTTGGGCATATTCTCGGAAAGACTCAGTACTTTGCTTTTTAACTTTAGTCACTTGGTATCGATCCAGTGCCATTTGTGACTGAAAACTGTACTGATTTAGAAAGGCGTGGGCCAATTTTTCCCAGTTGTGGATTTTGGCATTGTCGAGTCAGGCATACCAGGCTTTAGCCTCCCCGGTAAGACTCTTTTGGAAAAGCTGCATTCTGAGGCTTTCATCTTCAGCATAAGACCCTAGCTCGCCAATGTATACTTTTAGGTGCATATAAGGATCGCCTGCCCCATTGTACTTTTCAAACTCTAGGACTTTTAATTTGTCAGGATATCGAGCCCCTCGGAATATGCAAAGATCGGAATAGGTGACACTTCCATAATTTCCAGTCCCTTTGATTGACCGGATGGATTCCTCCATTTGTTGGACTTTCTTTCTTATATCCCTAGTTTCTCGATCATCCCAGAGTTTTGTGATTTCAGGGGTTTTGTTGGTTCCTTTATTGGAAGGAGGTTTAGATATCTAGGTTTCCATCTTTCTGTCAATACCTTAACTACCCCCTGGTGTGAATAACTCTTGTTGAGTAGGCATTGTCTGGCCTTGAGTGTTTTTACTTTGTTCTTTTAGAAAGAAAGCCAATTCTGCGATCTGATTCCTTAATCCTTCGAACTCCTCTCGAGGGACAAGAGTAGGATCAGGTGGGGGAACTTATAGCCATGTCTGACTACGGGCTTAGAGCCTTTTTGGACTTTGAACGGGTAATAGGACCAATTGTTTCCCAACAAAAAGACTTATGTAGTTTAGTCTTAGGGAAAGTAGAAAAGTTACATGTTATATGATGTGTCCGGTTTAGGAGTATTATCCTACAAAACGGATGTCAGTCTGACAAGATAGCATGTCAAGTTTTAATTTAAAAGGGAATGCATGTACACATTTCCATTACATTGAGATTGATGTGAAAATGAATTTACAAGTAATTTAAAAGGGGAAAGTTTGAAGAGACTTCCATCCGCATTTGGTTTATCAGAGGCTGACCTATCTTAGGTTACTCTCGCGGCTTTTCGGCATGAAGGTTCCCAGATCATCGCAATTTACTCGACGGGAAGTTAATTCGGTCTTTCAACTAGAGCGAATCTAGGTGGTGCCTTTTCTAAGCCTCGTTGGAATTAGTCTCCCAACGAATCCAGTAATCAAACACCGACAGGATAGCCTCCTGTTGGGTAAAATCTAATTACGCACAACACACAAGTATACGTGGTCAACAAGTAATACAGTGAAAGTAGAGTATCATTCCCACGAGGAATTAGTTAACAAGAATTACCAAGTACTAACCTATAACCAATTTAATCTTATTTAAACGAATGAATTTCAAATTATATAATTAAACTACTATTAAATTCCACTAGTTTAATTAAGATTACGGAGATTTAAGATCACAACTTAACTTATTGCTTCATTTAAGTTAACACACTTCTCATCAATTATTCTTTATTCTGAATTGTTAATCAAGAACACTAAAGAAGATAAAACCACCTCTTGATGCATGATACCCATACTCACTTAAATCCACAGATGATAGAATTAAGCAAGACACCCTAATTAACTAATCCACTATATCTTTATGTGAATTACAATTAAAAAAGATGTAAAGCACAAGTTCTCTATAAGATTACATATGGCGTAAAGGCATATCTCTATCCTAAACATGAATCATAAATTCCATCTATGCAGAAATCACAAACACATGCTATCATGATCAGATCTAAATCTAAATTTCATCTCTCGAGTTTATATAGATTATCACGGTAATTGGTGGCCAATCAATTAAACAATTAAGTCCAAATCACAATAGACAATCCTCACAATAGAACATAATAATTAATAGCGAAGCATATTAAAATAAACTACACAATAAGATTCATTGTAATCTCAAACAAAGAATTAGTTCATTGAATTAAAACTAAGAATCTACAATTGAATAAACATTAAAAGATAAGAATAAGATTAAGGAAAAGAAGTGACTCTGTTGTCGGCAAATTATCCTCCGTCTCGCTCTTGATCTTGATCTCTAATGGCTTCCAAGTGCTTCAATCTCCAAATCTCATAAGAACCAGTGTTTTCTTCTATTCTACTCTAATCTAATCTAATGGAATCCTCTCTCTCTCCCATAATCCTTGTGATTCTCCTCCTTTTATATGCCTCTTTACATGTCTTTAAGTCCTCTTGGAAGTCCTTGAGTCGATTGGATCGAACCAATCCTTCTTGGACTCAAATTCGGATAAAAAAATGACTTTTTACAGCGTGCCCTTTCGGCGAGGGTTATAAAACTAAAAGGGCCGCTTCTCGTGGGGTCCTTCTTGTTTTATATTGGTATGCCACTTCAAATGAACATTTTGTGAAGGGAAAGCCCGCCCCGGCGGGGATCACTTTTTTGCTCTGACGTCCTTTGGTAAAACGGCCATAACATTTGATCCGAGAAGAGTTATGGGGCCTTCCACTATTAAATCAAAGCTATCGACGAGCTCGAAAACTTTCATTCTTTAAGAATTAAGAAATTCTGGCTGGGAGAAGATCGAAATCGAGTTTGAAGTAGATGTTGTGTAAATTGCAAGGATGAGAACTCTTAGCTTTGATCTTCGTTGATAAAAAGGCCATAACTCTCGCATCCGAACTCCGATTGGGATGATTCAAGATGTTTCGGAAAGCTAAGAAGAAGCTCTAAAATATAATCCAAGTTCCAAGCCAAGAACATGCATCCAAATTGGTGTTAAAAGCCCTGTAATCTTCTATTCTTGTATTTTTTTGCATATTTTAGTCCAAAAGATGTCCGAATTTCTTTTCCTTGCTTCTTCATGCCAATGTTATGTCATAGCCTACAAAATAACATAAAATATATGAAAAGTTACTATAAAACATAGGTTTAAGAAACTAATTCAAGTAATAGATACCGGATAAGTAGGTATAAAACCTACTTATCAAATACCCCCAAACTTAAACCGTTGCTTGTCTTCAAGCAAAAACACAAAACAACAATGCTATGCAATGCAACTAATCTGCATGCTTACGAATCCAACAGTAATGACAGAAACAAGTCTAATCAACCGGCCTTAGATAAATCAAGTAAACATGATAATACATCATATCAAAACAAATCAATAATTTCCCAATTAATCATCAAATCTTAGACTGTTATCACTAATATAGTGCGTGTGTGCTCCACAACAATTGTAACACCCCAGAAAAATCAAATTTTTTTTAAAATTAAATTTTTATTTGATTATGTGGATAAAATGAATTTAATTGATTACTTATGGGAGTAAGCTATTTGAAGGTCGTTCGATGACCTAAACATGTCAGAACGTGGTAGAATTAAAGTGTTTGAATTTCCAAGACAAAAATAAAAGCTTTTCGAGAAATTTTTCGAAAAACACTATTCACGCATTTCTGCTCAAAAATTATTTTTGAATTTTTGAGAAATACGTAACGATAGAATATCGAGGTGAGATGGAATATCCAATAATATTTCAGTTATGAAAAACACAGTTTTTCGCCTGCGGACTTAAAACCTAACGGTTAGGGAAAGTGATTTTCGAGAAGGAATTGGAATGCGTATAATGAATTAAAGTGATGATCGTATAATACTTAGGTATTGTACGAAGTAATTAATACGAGTATGATACGAAGTATTATCCGAGTAGGTATGAATAATGGTATGTTGTATATGAATAAGTATACGAGGTGGAATACGAGAATTATACGTATAGTATATGTTATAAGACTTTTAGTTAAATGGAATGGACTAGTAAAATTGTGTAAATAATTGAATAGTCCAATACACATTAAGGTGCAAGCCCAAGTGGTTATGAATGTGAAGCCCAAAACAAATTAATGCAAGCCCACAAGAATAAGCTAAGTAATTTATCTAAGCCCAAGATGTGATCCAATGGGTAAAGCTTGATCTATGGGGCAACCCATGGGTGAATTGGTGACCAAGAACTTTGTGTGATGAGCAAGTAGACTTAATGACCAAGAAGACTTAATGGCTAAGAAATGTGATGAGCAAGCAAAGGAAAAAAGTTGTGCTTAACAAGTAAACTTAAAGGCTAAGTTATGTGATTAGCAAGTATACTTAATGATTAAGTAAATGTGATGGCCAAGAAAAGAGTGCGGTGGCCAAGTTAACTTAATAGCTAGGTAATGAATAGTAAGGAGGTGGGATGGCCTAAAAGACTAAACTACCCTAACCTAGCAATGCCTATAAATAGAGAGCTTGGATTTCATTTTTGTTGGTTGTTCATTTCATCCAACACTTTCCAACTTATTGGTTAGAGAGAATAAGTGAGAATAAGCTAGTCTTTCATATTTCAAGA
Organism: Panax ginseng; assembly: GCA_020205605.1. NCBI lineage: Eukaryota > Viridiplantae > Streptophyta > Magnoliopsida > Apiales > Araliaceae > Panax > Panax ginseng. Next base: position 44,783,145 of record CM035130.1, read on the forward strand.
AGCAAGAAGGAGAATAAAAGCTTAGTCAAGTAAACTTCAAGGGTAAGAAATCTTAAACCATGATTCTCTTTCTCTTCCATTGTTAGAGAAGTGGGTAGTGGTAGAACATGTATGCTAAGGAATGATAAGAATGATTAATCAATGGACATAAGCCGTATAAGTCATGAATAAGTAATTTAAACTTAATTAATTTATGAATTTATAAAGAGCTTATTTGAAATACCCATATGTTTACCGTAATAAGATGGTATGATAAGGAGATGTGAGAATGATGGTTAGAAAACATAAATCATTATAAGTCATGAGAAATGAAAGTGTAAGTAGTTTATACTTTTATAAGTTACAAACTCACAAAGAACAAGCAAGAACTTATCATGTAAATAAGTTAATGTAATATGTATGTTAAGATGTTAATTTGATGGATTGAATCCATTTGAAACGATGAACAAATCATAAGAAACGAAGTTTTGGCGGAATTCACGAGTTTGGACAATAATCGTCGAATTCGTAAAATTCTCGGATTTGAGGTCGAATTTTGATATTGAACTCGGGAACATTGGTTTTCGATAGAGACAAGTCTTATTTCGCATTATAGAGTTGCAGACTCAAAAATGACCGGATTCCGACTTAGAACGAAGAAACGAGCGTTGAACGTTCACGAACGTTTATCATTTTCATTAAAAATGGACTAATAGGTGAATTTTTTTAGTTAACGAAGTCAAATAGATAAAATTCTTGCATGAATATGTAGAACATGTAATTTGTGAACTAATGGATTTTGAACGAGCCAATTCAGACTTATAACGAAGAAGTTATGAGCCCGGGAATCTCACATAAAAATTTGTCTGTCAAAAATTTTCTAGTCTCTTGAGGATCAGTAGCATGGCCAAATCGAAGCAAAATATATGGCACCATAGCACCAAGAATGTCTATGAGCTCTCTCTCTTTGAAGTCTGGCATGGCAGTATGGGGCTTTTTGAATCAGCGATTGGCGCCGCAACGCCGAGTCCGGTTGAAAGCCACTATAGAGGGGCGTCGCGGCGTGGAGTGAAGAAGGAAAGGAATGGCAGCCATGCCAAACGATTAGAAGAAAACCTAGAGAGTAAATGCTATGAATATAACGGAGAAACAAGTTAATGATAATGAATCATATTAATGCTAAACCTAATGTAACATCATTAAAGGATGTTATAAACCTTAAGTATAATGCTAAAGGTTGGAGATAAGTCAATTAAATGTGAACGTGAACGGTATGCAATACGTGTACTTAACGATCGAGTTTCGATTAATAAACGTGATAACGTTAGTAAGCCGTTAAGAAGGATGATTAACTTGAAACGAGTTGTATTAATGAAGTAAATCCACATAAGATATAGAAGAGAAAGAAGTTGGTAAAGACGATGTAAATTATAACGGCAAGCCAGAACCAATAATAACAAATCTAATACATGATTAGATTGAGAAGAAGGGTAAAATTCATTAGGAACCATGTATGTTCATTCATGACCTAATGTGGTATGTTATGTGGTTATGTGTTGTAGAGACCGTAAAGACTCAAAGGAAAAGTATTTTACTGTAGCAGACGCTGAAGGCAAGTTTTTCTTAAACGCTTGTCTAACCTTCGTGTTAGCCAAGTTTTCTGTGATTCATGTTATGAGATGCATGAAATGTTTTACTAAAGGGTCGATGCCAGTTTTACCTCGGCTAGACTAATCTTGAAGGGTTGATTGATTTGTTTACAAGTCTTTCAATATAAAATTGCTAACGCTATCCTACGCCAATTGTTTGGTACGGATTCAAGGTAAGCCTGAGTATGAATAAACAAATGTATTTTCATCGATTATTCGATGGGCACGTAAGGTTGCCACAACTTAAACATACACACGTTTAATGAATGTAGTGTTGATTAACATAGAGTACTATGGGCTGATCACCCAGAAGTGCTCGTAAGATATGCCGGACTTACGGACTTAGTGTCGGGTTGTCCTTTTCAAAGAAATTATGAAATGCTCATGGTCTTGGACCAGAATTGACGTTTTACTGAATATTGTCATTGTAAAATGTTTTGAAGGAAAAGAAGTGTTATTTAAAATTATCGATAGTACTTCATAACTATTATCCAGTTATTGAAGATATACGATTCCTATGTTTCAAGCATGTCGTTCAAAAGAAATTATTGTACTTGCTGAGCTTGTTATGCTCACTCTTGCTTAAACCATATGAATGCAGCTAAGACCGAACAAACCGAGGGATCCGGCAAGGATAAAGGTAAGACGAAGATGAACGATTAGTTTACCTTGTAATAAACTAGTAAGTTGTATATATTATAGTATGATGAATAAAGAATGTAATGGTTTTAGAAACTGGGAACAGGATGTAATATTATTAATGTAATAAGAATGTCATTGATACACACATTTTGATGTCATTTCAATAGAATGAATGTATAGTTATGAGTACCGTGTAGCACCATCTTTCGGGTTGGAAGATACCCGAATTTGGGGGCGTCACAACAATGTTAACTGATATAAAATCAAATTTAACACATAACAAGTCTCTTCGAAGGCATCATACAATGTAAACTCAAGAAATCCAAAAATAAGCTAGATCCAACTAAAATCAAACAATTACCAATATCGAGGGTCAACATGGGATACTTATGCTTTATTTTTCATCTACGGGGGCCTTTTGCTCTTATTTCCCATTTTATTCAAATTTTTTTTGTTTATATACACATAGCTACGCAATGTCTTATTCCCTTAGGCTTTTCAATGCTACCTTAACGAGCTTTCGACCAACAACTCCCAGACCATTAAGACCTTATAGCGCTAGGTGTAAAGACAATCCCCTCAGGCTTACTTACTCAAGTAACAAAGGCCACAAAACTAGACAAGCACGCCACGGTGTTTATTCATACTTTTTTTTCTCTCTTTTTTTTACAATATAGCTTATATACCCCAAATATTCCCCCAAACTTAGGTTCTTGTCTAACTTTAGTCATCACTACTTATTCTTGTCATTCTTTCATTCAAACTAGCATTATCCTTTAGAGTCCCATTATGTATTAATTTAAACTCAATCAATTAACAAGTTGTTTTTACTGTGCTATCCTTATTATACCAGTTTCAAACAGAAAAAGACTCAATTCCTAACAAGAAATCACATCAAAGCTCTAATATTCAGTATTATACTTGGCTACCCAATTCCAATCTCATCATTAGCCAAAACAAACTATAAATATCAAATAGTTGGACTCATGCAAGATGTACTAAATGTTATATAAACATAGTAAATTAACTACTATTTTTAAAAAAAATTAATTTTTAATTTTTTTTTAATAAACTGAATGCAAAAACTAAATGTAACTATACGAACTATAATGTAAATAACTAACTATATGCAATACGACACTAAAATGCCCCCAAACTTAAACTAGACATTGTCCTCAATGGCTGAAATAGAAAAAAGTAAAGCAGAGGACTTCCCTGAAAATATAGCAATCCTCCTCCTTGTCCGCTAAGTTTGGAGAATAGATTAGGCACATGGAACAAATTGGACACCACACTTGAATTGGACTTGAATAACCTTTTCATAATCTTTTGCTTGTCCATTGAACCTCCAATACCTGCAATTAAGAGAAAACATGGATTATAATAGCACTTGGATTGGTAAGAAAACTTAATAAGCAAATAAATTCCTATCTACTAAATAAACTAGTAGAGCATATAAATATAAAAATTCCTGGGTTGCCTCTCAGTTAGCGCTTGAATTATAGTCTTTCAGCTTGACTTTGTTTGGTCAACGCTATCCAATTCATCAAAAATAATATAGCTTTTGGTAGGTTCCCATTTATGATGCCTAATGCATCAAAGTCACCTAGCATGCTCTGATTTGGTATGATCTCAATTAAGAACGTCCCACAACTAGGTGTTTTCTCCATTGTGTATGTGATCACTTTGGGGCATGGAAGCTTGTCACACACAATGGGCTCTTCGTCTATCTTCTCTTTCTCGTCCCACCATGGATTCAAAATTGTACTCGCTCTTATGTCATCAAGAGCTTCGCCGATGACATGACAACCAAGTGGGCATGATTTAGAAAATCTGACTGACTCTTTGATCTTTGGTGGAGACCCATTTAGATCTTCGTCGACCTCTATTTCATTATCCCCAATTGTCTCCATACTTCCGATATCTTATGGCTCATCTAGTCGCGGATTTGGTTCGGGTTCTCCGTTAATTTCGTCATCCATGTCATAAAGGCAAGTGTTTGGAGGAAGGTTGCTTACGGCTTTGGTCATTTGATCTATCTTGTTCTGAAGATTCTGAATTGACTTCTCTTGATTAATCCTTCTCTCCTCATTTGATGCTATGAACTTGGACAACAATTCCTCCAATCTCAAATTACTTGTCTCAGTTTTGGAATCCATGTATTGAAGACCATGAGTTGAAGTGGTGATGAGTTGTTCCATCTAGTGCTAAAAATTATATATGGCTTGATATTTCTTGACTCATCATCCTCTTCTCTTGGTTTGCTATGACCTTTGACAGTAATTCCTCCAACTTTGACTTTTCTTCTTTTAATGGAGGTTGATATGAGAATTTCGACGTGTATATTGGATTTGGAGTAGAGTATTGATCTTGATAATTATAGATCCATGAAGAATCCAGGTGATACCCCCAAACTTGATGATAACTGAGATAAGAATAGTTGTTGAGGTAGTTACCACCATACTTTACCGGCCCAAGACTGATGGTGCATTGATTACTCGGATGATTGCCAGCACAATAATTGCAAGTAACAGCTATCCTTCGATTACGTTGGGCTGTAACAACGTCCAACCTCCTCAAAAGTGTCTCAAGTTATGCTGATAATGTAGATAATACATTGAGTCCATCAATCCTCGCTCCCCTTGGTTGAGTCATACTCGAATATGGCCTTTGATAATTGAATCCAGCCATGGTACCTGAAATGAGAAAAAAATAAGAAGATAATAAAATAAAATAAAAATAAAGAAAGAAAGAAGAAAAAAATGTTTAAATTAAGACTAATTTGATTGAAGCTAATATTGGCAAAAATATATTAAACTAATTCCCCGGCAATGGTGCCAAAAACTTATTAGGTAAAATCTAATTACGCACAACACGCAAGTATACGTGGTCAACAAGTAATACAGTGAAAGTAGAGTATCGTTCCCACGAGGAATTAGTTAACAAGAATTACCAAGTACTAACCTATAACCAATTTAATCTTATTTAAACGAATAATTTCAAATTATATAATTAAACTACTATTAAATTCCACTAGTTAAATTAAGATTACGGAGATTTAAGATCACAACTTAACTTATTGCTTCATTTAAGTTCACACACTTCTCATCAATTATTCTTTATTCTGAATTGTTAATCAAGAACACTAAAGTAGATAAAACCACCTCTTGATGCATGATACCCATACTCACTTAAATCCACAGATGATAGAATTAAGCAAGACACCCTAATTAACTAATCCACTATATATCTATGTGAATTACAATTAAAAAAGATTTAAAGCACAAGTTCTCTATAACATTACATATGGCGTAAAGGCATATCTCTATCCTAAACACAAATCATGAATTCTATCTATGCAGAAATCACAAACACATGCTATCATGATCAGATCTAAATCTAAATTTCATCTCTCGAATTCATATAGATTATCACGGTAATTGATGGCCAATCAATTAAACAATTAAGTTCAAATCACAATAAACAATCCTCACAATAGAACATAATAATTAATAGCGAAGCATATTAAAATAAACTACACAATAAGATTCATCATAATCTCAAACAAAGAATTAGTTCATTAAATTAAAACTAAGAATCCACAATTGAATAAACATTAAAAGATATGAATAAGATTAAGGAAAAGAAGTGACTCTGTTGTCGGCAAATTAGTCCTCCATCTCGCTCTTAATCTTGATCTCTAATGGCTTCCAAGTGCTTCAATCTCCAAATCTCATAAGAATTAGTGTTTTCTCCTATTCTACTCTAATCTAATCTAATGGAATCCTCTCTCTCTCTCCCATAATTCTTGTGATTCTCCTCCTTTTATATGCCTCTTTACATGTCTTTAAGTCCTCTTGGAAGTCCTTGAGTCAATCGGATCGAACTAATCCTTCTTGGACTCAAATTCGGACAAAAAATAACTTTTTTGCGTACAGCCGGAGCCCCCCGGGGTTATAAGGCTAAAGGTCCCGCCTTGGGGGGTCCCTACTTGTTTGTACTGGTATGCCGCTTTTGACAGCATTTTTGTGAAGGGAAAGCACTTCCTGGCGGGGTCACTTTTCTGCTCTCTCGTCCTTTGGTAAAATGGCCATAACTTTTGATCCGTAAGGTGTTACGAGTCCTGCCACCTATCAAATCAAAGCTATCGACGAGCTCTAGAACTTATATTCTTTGAGAATTAAGAAATTCTGTCCGAAACAAGATCGAAATCAAGCTTGAAATAGATGCTGTGTAAATTGCAAGCATGAGAACTCTTAGCTTTTATCTTTGTTGATAAAAGGCCATAACTCTCGCATCCGAACTCCGATTGGGATGATTCAAGATGTTACGGAAAGCTAAGAAGAAGCTCCACAGTATAATCCAAGTTCCAAGCCAAGAACATGCATCCAACTTGATGTTAAAAGCCCTGCAATCTTCCATTCTTGTATTTGTTTGCATATTTTAGTCCAAAAGATGTCTGAATTGCTTTTCCTTGCTTCTTCATGCCAATGTTATGTCATAGCCTACAAAATAACATAAAATGTAAGAAAAGTAACTATAAAACATAGGTTTAAACAACTAATTCAAGTAATAGATACCAGATAAGTAGGTATAAAACCTACTTATCACCTCTTGGTGGAGGGACCACACAACATACATTCACATACATCGCGTCTCACCGTATGGAAATGATGAAATGTGCGAAGCACTAAGTGCAGTAAATAAAGCATTATTAAACATTCATTGTAAAGAAAGCAAAGAAATGGCCACTAAGTAAACTAATTACTGCACTCTACAGTAAATATAAATAATATATAGCAGAGGCGTCATTTTAGTTGAAGGAGCTCTGAGGTTTTATGTCCACGTTCGAAGTTCCTTTTAAGTAAAAATTCTCCAGCACCTATTGATGACGAAGAAAAATATAAATACAATTATATATATATATAAGAGAAGATAAAGAAAGACTCCAGGAAGAGATATCGGCAAATGAACACGTTGATGGTGCCGTACAACTTCATCAATTTACATTAATAAGAACATAATCCCGAATTTTATTTAATTCTTCCGATTTTTAACTACAAACAGCTTGAATGACAACTCTCTTACTTTAGATTCAAAGAATCTTTGAAATGAGCTAGGGAGTGACTTTCAAATGATTAATTTAACATCAAAGCTTTTTGATTTCCAATTATAAGGCTCAAAATGGGTTTGAAATGTGTTATCGTTTAAGAAGGAACTTTATATTGCCTAAATTCTAAAGAATAATAGAAGATATTTCTTTGTGGTTTCAAAAATGGCTAAGTCGAACCTATAAGGCTAAAGGTATTTGAGTGAACCAAAAGGATTCGACTTTTTAAATTTGTGGTGCTCAATTATAAGAGCTGTTTGATTCATTCGATATAATCTTCTGATTGAAGGCTCATTAAAGATCGAGAGGATGATTTCTCAGATGAACATTTACTTTAATTTATTAGCATAAATCAAGATTCCCTTTAAAAACAATAAATTCCCTAAGAAAGAAAAGGAAGCTAGATTATGTTTTGTGGTTGCATTTTTATGAAATCGTTAAATTTCAGGAATTTCAGACATATAAGAATCCTGTTTCTACTCGAGGATGGAACCGATAATCGGGTTGGGTTTGAAACCGGATTGACCGGATGAGGAACTATTTTTTCTCGACATACTTATGGTGAAGAGCATCGATGCTCTGATGCAACTTTGAATTTCCGTGTGAGAAAAATCAGAATGGAATGGGTGTCGCCTTTATACTAATTCAAAATCAAAGATACTCGAAAGGGCTTGCCATCTTACAATCAAATTAGAACTTCTAAATTTGTTATTCGTCAATTAAATTTCTTTTAGTTTATTATCTTCTGATTTACTTTTCTTGAAGGGTAACTTTTTATCAGTAGCTTTCAAATTTTCAAAGGGTTTTATTAAGATAAATCTTTTTTTTCTTTTAGCTTTAATAATCTGTTTATAACTTCTTATTATCTTTTAGTTAACAAATCTTTTATCTTTTAAGGTATTAAATTATTTTAAATCAGATCGAAATTTTATTAATTGTCAATTATCAAAGAGTTTCTTCATCTCTTGCAATTACATTTATTCTTTATCGCAACATTTCTCGCTGCAATTATCAAAGACAAATAGTAACCTCTTTGTTAACAAGGTTAATTAACAAGGTTACTATTAACAAGGTTACTATTTGTGCTGATAATCAGAATAGTAACCTCTTTGTTAACAAGGTTAATTAACAAGGTTACTATTTGTGCTGATAATTGCAACGAGAAATGTTGCAATAAAAGAATAAATGTAATTACCAAAGAAGATAAAGAAAGCTCTTTGTTAATTGACCTAATTAGTAAAATTTTTGATCCTGATCTAAAGGTTCAATACACTAAACAGTTAAAGGATTTATTAACTAAAGATAATAGAGTTAAAGACAAGATTATTAAAGCTAAAGAAAAACCAATATTTAGCCTTAATAAAACCCTTGAGAGATTTAAAGTCTTAAGAAAAGAAGTTACCCTTCCAGAATTAAATCAAGAAGTTAATAAACTAAAAAGAGAGATTTATAACTTAAATTTGGAAGCTTCTAATTTAAGAAAAGAGTTTGATGACAAAAAATCTGACCTACAAGTTCATGATTCCTCTTATAGTGATGAAGATCACGATGAACCAGAGTCATCAGGAACTAAGGAAGAGCCAGATCTCTTTGTTCAAGGTCTTTCTCTTAAAAGAATTAAAGATATTACCATTCAGAAATGGTATATCTCCATTAACTTGGTTATTGATAAAACATTTTCAATACAGCTTCCTGCCTTAGTTGATACAGGCGCGGATCTAAATTGTATTCAGGAAGGTTTAATCCTGACCAAGTACTACAAGAAAACTAGTGAAAAATTGAATTCAGCTAATGGTAGTCAGATGGAAATAAAATATAAACTACCTAGAGTTCATATTTGTCAAGATAATATGTGCTTTAAAACATCATTTGTTTTAATACGTAATCTTATAGATAAGATCATCTTAGGGTTACCGTTTATATATTTATTGTATCCTTTTACTACCAGTAATGAAGTTTTAAGTTGTAAACATTTAGGAAAAAGAATAACATTTAAATTTCTTATTAAACCCAGAGAGAGAGATTTAAGATTTATCCAAGATGAATCTATCTCTAAATCTTTGAATTTATTAAATTGTAAATCTATACATTTAAATTTCTTAAAAGAAGAACTTAAATATAAACATATTGAAGAATAGCTTAAGAACCAAGGTGTTCAAGAAAAAATTGAAGAATTAAAAACCTATTTAAAGGACAACCTTTGTTCTGATTCTCCTAACGCTTTTTGGCATCAGAAAAAGCACGTTGTAAGGCTTCCTTACGCTAAGGAATTCAAAGAGCATTTGATTCCTACTAAGGCTAGGCCGTTACAAATGAATCATGAACAAATGGAGTTATGTAAAAAGGAAATTAATGATATTCTTACTAAAGTATTAATTAAACCTAGTAAATCTCCATGGCCATGTCCCGCCATTTATGTCAACAATGAAGTAGAAAAGGAGAGAGGTGTTCCCCATCTAGTTATCAATTATAAGCCATTAAACAAGGTCTTAGAATGGATTAGGTATCCTCTACCTAATAAGGAAGACCTCATAAATAGATTAAGCAATGTCACCATCTTCAGTAAATTTGACCTTAAATCTGGTTTCTGGCAAGTTGCCATTCACCCCATTTATAGGTATAAAACAAATTTTTTACTACCCCCATTTGGTCATTATGAATGGAATGTTCAAGCATTCAGTTTAAAAAATGCCCCCAGTGAATTTCAGAATATTCTCAATGACATTTTAAATCCTTTCAGTCATTTTGTTGTTGTTTACATTGATGATATTCTCATTTTTTCCAAATCTATTGAAGAACACATTAAACATTTGAAATCGTTCTTCAAAACAGTTAAAGATAATATCTCGTTCTATCTCCTTCCAAGTGCACTTTATTTCAAACTAAAGTTCGGTTTCTTGGTCTTAATATTTATCAAGGACTTATTCAGCCTATTGACAGAGCTATTCAATTTGCTAACAGATTTCCTGATAAGACCACCAATAAAACCCAACTTCAGAGATTTTTAGGCTCGCTCAATTATATTGGCAAGTTTAATAAAAATCTCAAAAAGATTTACAAGCCTCTCTTTCAATAAGGTTAAGAAGATAATCCTCCCCCACGATCGACGCTCACACTTCTATCGCCCAAAGAGTCGAAGATATGTTAAGGCTTTGCCTTGCCTTGGCATTTCCAACGATTTAGCCTTTAAAATTGTTGAAACTGATGCCTCAGATATAGGATTCGGAGGTATTCTAAAGCAAAAACTAACCCTCAATTCTCCTGAACAAATTGTTCGTTTTCATTCCGGTGCATGGAGTAGTACACAGTTAAATTACAGCACTATTAAAAAGGAAATACTTTCTTTAGTTTTATGTATTAACAAATTCCAAAGTAACTTATTAAATCAAATGTTTTTGGTTTGTATAGATTGCAAATCTGCAAAATATGTTTTAGAAAATGATGTTGAAAACATAGCCTCTAAACATTCCTTTGTAAGATGGAAAGCCCTTTTGAGTATCTTTGATTTTGAGATTGAGTATATTAAAGGCAGTAATAATTCCATTCCTGATTTTCTCACTCGGGAATTCATCAACACAGGTACCGTTCAACCAAAATGAGCATCAGAGGAGCATCATCTTCTCGTGGTCTGGGTCGCCCTTCAGGCCCAAGTAATCAGCCAAAAGGAACCTTAGTTCCTCATCCAGTCAATCCAGTTCCTAAACCTAACCCAGTTAATAGGTTCCATGTCCTTGGCTCTATCCCAAAGCCCTATAGTTCAGCTTTAGCCAGTAACCCTAAACAAGTTGATCCTTTCTGTAGTCAAACTAAGGACTCTTCTTCAAATCCCAGTCACCCTTCCTCTGATTACATGCTCAAATGGAATAATCACTTATTTCATATCGAACCTCATATGCAACCAAAAAATGACCCTATGAAACTAGTTTCCCAGTATTTTCCTACTGGATGGCACTTCATTCCCTTGCTTCCTTATAAATCCTTGTATTATATAAGGATATTCTCATTGAAACCGAAATCAATCTTCATTAAACCTATTTATGCTAATAATGATAAATCTAAAGTCCTCTATCTTCCCTATAAATTAAACAGTTCATTCAGATGTCTGACTGGGAAAATCATCCCTCTGATCTTAAACAGCTCTCTAATCAAGATAACACTTTTGGTTATTTCGATTATATGGAAGCTTGGAATAAGATCTTCCTTTATCAGAATGAATCAAATAGTCACTCGTGGTTCTTACAATTCGACCACAAATTTAAAAGTCAGATCCCTTTTTGGTTCACTCTTTGGTGGTAGAGATTTGGTTCGAATTTCGATCTCCTTCCTGATCTTTTATAGGTTCAACTTAGTCATTTTTGCAACCACAGTAAACATCAACCGAAAAATGATGGTATCCCTGTTATTCTTTAGTTTGTAAGTAAATATAAAGTTCCTTGGATTCTTAAATGGCAATACGACATTCAAACTCTAATTAAAGAGACAAATTTTTAGTCTCAGGAATATAGTCAATTGGTATCTTGTACCACCGTTTCACCAATTCCTCATGTCTCCTGACAATTCTTTATCAAATGGTGGGATAAGTTTGATGTTAATTGAATTGTTGGTCAGGTTCAGAAAGAATTTCCTACAATCCCTCTCCCAGTTCTACCAGTTACAGCTATTCCAGCTAAAGAATCTACCAGTAAAATAAGAGAGTCTAGAGTCAGTCCAACTGGTTCATCGTGTTCCCGTGGCATTTTTAATATTAAAAATTGTTCCAGTAAAGAATTAAAGTTAATAGCCCAAGCCCTGCATGACGGGATTGATGAGTTACATGAAGAAGCCTCTGCATGTTCTTCATCCTCTTCCAGAAACGCTTCTACCAGTAAAATTGATGAAGATGATGACCCATATGGCACCATCGACCTGTAAGATGCTCAGGACCCATTTGCCTGATATCTCAGTTAATTATTTCCCTTGATCAGTCAAGAGATGCTCTTCCACCGAAAGCAGTCCTCTACCACATGCGTATGTTCCTGCTTTTCCACTGAAATCATCCTCTAAGTCAAAAGTTTCGACCACTTTATCAAAAGTTGCCAAAAGCGTCCATGCATAGTAAAAAAGTCAGCACTGTTTTACTGTTCATCAATAGTATTTATTGTCTGTAATCATTTACTTTCTGTAATAGTAACTATGTAATAGTTCTTTCCTTATTCTATAAAAGGAACTTGAACTTGGTTAGTAAGGCAGACTTAGAAAGACTCAAAGCTCCTTCTCTGACAAATCTTTAGCCTCTGTTCTCCCTTCTCTTCATCTACCATTCTTAATGTTCTAAGTAAACTTGTAAGTCACTTTATTTTCAGTCTTGTAAATATTTTATTTTTAGTTATCAATAAAATTATTATGTTTTAGTACTTAAATTGTGTTGTTTATATGCGCCACTCAGTTCTTCTTTCATCTTCTCTTATATTCGTTATCAATATATATATATATAAGTATTTATATATATATATATAAGTAGTAAACGCACCGGATATAAACCCAGGCTCATCGAATAGAGTTCGACAACAGTTTATATACAAGTATATATATAAACGCACCGGATATAAATCCAGGCTCATCAAACAGAGTTCGACAACAGTTTATATACAAGTATATATATCTATATATATAGATATATATACTTGTACTAACACTATCGAGTTATGCCTCGATTGAGCCTGGACTCACGTCCGGAGCGTTTATTGCTTATATATATATATATAAAAGAAATTAAAGCCACAGATCGAATTCCGGGCATACGCACACAACACGACTCTGAACGTGGATAATTTTGTGTCCAGAATGTGGAGAAAGGCTTTAAGAAGTGTAAGAAGGCTTGCAGTGGACTGCTAAAGAAGACTTCAATAGCTTTAAATGGATGAAAACTCGGTTCCCACTGGTAAAATATAGCAAACTATAATCTCACAAGTGTTTGAAATGAGAAAGCACTCAGTTTATAGGGTGTACAGAGCAAATTGGACAAGGCTTCCTCCCTTTTCCTCTTCTTTTCAAATGGCCACCCCAAGCCCTCTATTTATAGAGGGGGAGCTGTAGGTGTATCTGCGGCTGCCCGAGATGCCTCAGGAAATGTGGGTTTTACCGTCTTGAAGTACGTGCACTCAGACAACGCGTTGTTCGCTCAAACCTTCATAACTTTCAATTTGGGAGTCCGATGGAAGCGTGTCATACCATTCCAGAAAGCTCTTTCTGAGAGATATACAATGACATAGGATTTGCTCTTTTTGATTCTGGGAAGATGGGTCCATGACCAAAATAGCATTTCTGGGTCTTCGTCAGGTAGCCTGTTAAGCTGTTTTGCGTAGTTTGGGCTTGGAAGTTAAGATATGGTTCTTGTGGGACTTCTTTTGAAGAAGTTTAAGTTAAAATGAGTTGATTTGAGTTTAGTTTAAGTTGGAAAATGACCATTTTCTCCTCCCGGTTATCTCCGGCTTTGCGTAGAGTCAGAGCAGTCTTTTCTCGTGGTTATCTCTCGAGGTTGGCTTCATTGCTGACTCGATCGTCCTCGTGGTCATCTCCGAGGTCAGGCTTAACCTCCTGGTGTTGACTTCGAACTTTGAACTTGATCCCTCGGGGTTATCTTCGGGGTTGGAAACTGATTTCCTGGGGTTATCTCCGGGGTTGGAAACTGGATCTCCCGGGGCTATTTCCAAGGTTGGAATTGATGTTGTAGTCCTCTAGGGTTATCTCTGGAGTGTGAAAAAAGCACTTTTGACATCCTGCATAGTGAGTAACAGGAAAACAAAATTTCGAGTGTCTACACCCCCCCCTCATTTGGAAGAAGCAAGCCATTCTTTCATTACAATAACAGGCCACATTCAACCAATGCCAGGACAAAAAAAGAAAATTTGAGAGAACAGAAAATCGGGTGTTCACTCTATTAGGCGATTCCCTGGAAAATGCATTGGAGTTATTAATCAAGAAGGAGAAAATTATCGAGTTGGCTGCACCTCTAGATCCAAAAAGTAAAAGATACAATCCAAGATATAGATGTTCTTACCACTCAGGGTCTCCAGGACACGATACGTAAGATTGTTGGTCCTTAAAACATAAAATCCAAAATTTAATCGAAAGTGACGATGTTGTGGTCCAACGACCTGACAAGCCAAATGTCAACACCAACCTTCTGTTGCAGTATGATACAGAGGGAGTGAACATGATCAGGTCAAGAAGCACCCAAATGAATCCAAATTATAAGTACATCCAAAGAATAGAGGAATACCCCCAAAGGAGCAGAAAAAATTGCCCTAGGGTGGGAAAATCCGGAGGAGGGTATAACAGTGATGGAAAAATTAGAGATGATCTAGCATCAAGTAACTATATTGGCTAATTTGATAGTGCGCCAACATCAGGTTACAAGGCAGTATGTTACTCAACTATCAAAAAGACAAGAGAAAAAAGAAGTTAACCAGAATTCAAGCTTATATCCCTCAAGGATGAGCCATCCAATAAAGAAGATCAAAGCAGGCTGAAAGGACAAGAAAAGTGAAATGATAAAATTACTAGAAGATCTGGCCAGCGGAAAAATCGCCCGGAGGAATGGTTATTCCTAAAGAGGAAATATCAAACAACATTCCAAACACTGGAAAACCCCCGAAATCCTACGGCACCAAGAGTCAGGGAGAGTAAGCAGAGAAGGGTATTCATGCCTTTGGGGAACTCGTTGGAATATGTGTTAGCACTGTTGGTTGCGTAGAAAAAGATCACTGAGCTTGCTCCACCTGCTATTCCCAAAGGAAGGTATTATGATCTCAATAAGAGGTGTGTTTATCATTTTGGAGTACCAGGACATGCGACCGAGGAATGTTAGCATATGCAACATAAAATCCAGGATCTCATTGAAAATAGAGAACTAAAGATAGAAATCCCCATGACCAGAAAAGGCGAAAGGAAAATGAAGAGCTTAAGATTTCCACTTGAGATAAATAGTTCAAAGGAAGTGATGGCTATGACCACCAATCCTGGCGGAACACAAGGTAGACCAATCATAATGAGGGGAGTGGCAGAGGAAACAAGAAAATCCCCTAAGGAAATTCCTCCTCAAATGTTAAACATGTTGTTGCCAAAAGTTAGCAACCACATTCCTGATTTTACCCTCCTGGATAATGAGTAGGAAATATTGATCCTTCCTAGTGTACAAAAAGCAAAAAAGGGAAGTTCCTTGCAAGAAATACAACAATAGTTCAAGAGGGATTTCATAGTTAAATCCTCTCAAGCTCATGAAAAAGATGAATGAAAAATGAAAAAAAAGGTGGTGAAGTTGTCGGGGAAGTCAACCTATCGAGGAATATAGAGTTCATCTTTTTTTGCGATGGGTCCAGTTTGAGTCTCCTTAAGGGATATGTTGAATCAATAGACGATCAAGTTATGGCCATGATTGAAGATATTCATAACCAGGAGGTAACCTCTATCACGAGCTTCGAAGGCAGCATAACCACTGACAACTGGACTATCAGGCCTCAGGTAGCCAGGAAGACGTAGATCCAGAAGATAAAGTTGTGAGTTCCAGGAGATGTTGGGACGTTATCACTTTCTTAGTGTTATGCCTTTTATTTTCCATGCATATAAATATTAAATAAAATAAAAAAATCAAAAATCAAAAATCAAACCAATCAGGTCTTGTTCAAGCCTAAACTACGAAAGACCTGATCTCCCCCATACATGGGAGTACGTAGGCGGCCATCTATGGTCCGGTCAAACAAAATAAAAACCCAAAAAACCTACTCAAATCAAACAAAAACCCAAAAAACCCACTCAAACCAAATAAAAACCCAAAAACCCACTCAAACTAAACAAAAACCCACTCAAACCAAACAAAGACCCAAAAACTAACTCAAACCAAATAAACACTTTTCAAACCATTCAGGCCAAACCTGAACTATGAAAGACCTGATCTCCCCCATACACGGGAGTATATAGACAACCAACCTCAAGGTCAATGACCCATGTTGAAAAGACCCAACGGCACCTCAATGTCATTTCATCAAATTCAGCACAAGTCCCTGAAAAGAAGAGACAGTGACACATCAAGATAGCCAGTCACACGGATGAAATAGCAATCATCTTAAGATGCAACCCTTTAGCAACTCATCATTCCTGAAGTGAAAGAAAACTTGATCTCCTTTAACCTCAAGAAGTACACAAACGACCGTTGTGGCAAAGTCTATCTCATACCCGATGACCTGTTCCCCCATATAAAGACCACAAATCAAACCTTACTAGTTAAACAAAACCTGGGTGAAGCCACCACATCACAAAGCAAGCTGAGCTATTAGGTCCAATTCAGTGGAGTCCGAAGGCCTCTCGACATCAATCATCAAAGTTAAAACAACAACACAGCGATATATCAAGCATGATCATTTGCTTAATCCATATGTGAGGTATGACGCTTTCATATCTTTATGTGATTTTGGTCTCTATTTAAATGCATTATAAATAATATACATGTTAAGTAGATAAATCTTGCGTTAGAATCTTATAAAAAAGGTTTTAAAAAAAGAAACTTTGTTTAACTTGTTATGAATTGAAAGAATTCTGATAAGCGTCCGTGGAGCAAAAATCACGGTAAAGATTAGAGAATTAAGACTATTCAACCTTTTGATTAAGCACAAGATCCTAGTTTAAAGTGTTATTTGGAATAGAATTGACCTCATATGCATGCTTGCACTTTGCAGTTGCCCTGACTCTTAGTTATGGGGTATGAAGCTCTAAAGAAAACAATCATAATTAATAAGAAGATAAAAGATAGGTAGTCGGCCTAATGTCTTGAATCGTGGCCTGGCTTACTCGAGTAATTAATCCTGAGGTGTGTCTTTACACCTGGTGCCCTAAAGCCATCTGGTTTGGGAGTCATCGGCCCAACGCTCGTTACATGGTTAACTTAGTACCTAAGAAATATAGCATTACGATGAATTGAAGGCGAGACTTGATCATATCTGAATCGTTATCTAGGTTACTCGAGTAATTAAGCTCGAGGGGTGTCTTCACACCTGGTGCTCCAAAGCTGTCTGGTTTGGGAGTCACAGGCCCAATGCTCACTACATGGGCAATTTAAGCCTAAGAAAATGGACCTTGCATAAGCTCATACGGAGGAGAAAATAGAGTAGACCACTTGGCTTATCTCAAAGTTTTGCATCTATTACTCAAGCAAGTAAATCTAAAGGGGTGTCTTTACACCTAGTGCCCTAAAGTCGTTCGATTTGGGAGTCATTGGTCCAAAACGCATTAAATGGGTAACTCTGAATAGCCTAAGAAAACTAGACAAGTTAGGCAAGAGAAAAATAAAATTTAAATTAAGAAAAATTTACAAGGTCATGGAAATGAAACCCCTGCTAAGAGTTGCGTCACTCATAGTGCATGTGTCATATGAAATCAATTATGCGAAGAATAACGTCTAGAGCGAAGATGAAGTATCTCTTATAAAGGGATATAAGTCTTTTGAATCTGATTCTACCCATGAATAATGACCATGGATGCTTAAAAATTTCCTTTCAATTTTATAACTCATTCAATTTCATAAACTTTAACTTGAAATGCTTCGTTCACAAGATTATACTAATCCTGACGGCCCAAGCCGTCGAGCTTTTATGCATTCTGTTATTCGTTTGATGTGCAAGATATTGTTCACTCTCGACTTGGTCAATCAAGAGAGTTTCTTATATGAATCCTCGGTAACAATGTGCGAAAGGGCTAGGGTATTTTCTGATTCTAGGAAATGGAAGGAGTCTAAAGCGGAATCAAGACTCTCATCAAAGGAAAGGAGAGAACTCCTAAAATAAATCACGGCGACATAAGCTTACCCCTATAAAAGAAGGGAAAAATTCTTAAGAGTCCTTAACTCAAAAACAGACGTTCAACGACAAATAAAAGGTTTAGCGAATGAAATCTACACCATCAAACATGTAAACTTGCGCCAAGTCCTCACAATTTTAGGCCTCTACACCGAAGTTCAAATCTGGGTAGTGAAAGATTGGGCCACACCCTCTAGGGATGTCAGCGGCACCCAGGTCATCAGTCCAACCAGGTCACAAATAAAAAGCACAAAAAAATGGGGCATAAGCGTCCAACAGCTAAAATAAATTCTAAATCACCTCAGAAAAAGGTAGGCACCATTGTCAACTACCAGTAGGGTAGACACTATTGTTAACTACCGGCAGGGTAGGCACCGTTGTCAACTACCAGCAGGGTAGGCACCGTTGTCAACTATCAACAGGGTAGGCACCATTGTTAACTACCAGTAGGGTAGGCACCATTATAAACTACCAGCATAGACATCGGGAAGGTTTGATGATTTCAGAACATCATCCCCAGCAGAGATGTAGAAAACATCTCAGCTTATATTCATCAAACAAGCATCAACAAGGTGGCAAAAATTAAACTGTTGGATTCAACACTAGCATAAGCATCAACAGCACTGATAAAAGACAACCGTTGGAATCAGCCCCAACATAGGCATCAACAATAACCGGTAATGGTAAAGTAATTTGCAAAGTGCGTTGTGAGATTTATGAAGTGCAATACGCGATGCACGAAGTGCGATTTGCGAAAGAATTTTAACATTCATTGCATTGCGATTTGCATCATTAAATATACCTTATCATATTTCAAGTGTCTAGTATTTTTTTTGGTTTATTTCATTGCATTACATAAACATGACAAAGAGGGGTATATGTAGATACTCAAAATTTTGCTTTCCTGTTACAAACTATGTAGGAGAGCAAAAGCATCTTTTTCACACTCTAGAGATAACCCTGGAGGACTAAAACATCAAATCAAACCACAGAGAAATCCCTGTAGAATATTAGATTAACCTTGGAGATCAACCCTAAGAAAAAAAAAGTAAGCAGCAGTCAAACCGAAAATAACCCCGAGAGACAGCCAAAAGCCCTATCAACCCTGGAGACAACCCCCGGGAGGGAAAAAAAGTCATTTTAATAAGACAACATCAACAACCACATTACATCTATAGATAGGGTCACAAGGATCCATTGCAGCACTTCTGAGCGCAAACTATGCAAAACAGCTCAACGAACTACCTCCAAAGACCCGAAGATGTTATTTTTTTCATGGATCCATCTTCCTGGATTCAGAAAAAGGCAAGCACTATGTCATTGCGTAGCTCTTGAAAATAGATTTTCGGAATGGTATGGCACATCTCCATAGGATTCTCGAATTACAAGTCACGAATGTTTCAGCAAATAATGCGTCAATCAAGGTGTACGTACTTCGAGGCAAAACCCATTAGGGCATTTCCGCATGTCTACCTGCGGAAGCCCAGGTTTATAGATTATACCCCCCAGATCATTTTAGCAAATTTTAGAAAGAGAGAAAGAAGGGTCTAGGAGAGAGAAAATTCAAAATTTAGATTGTCTAACTTCTCAAATCTTGTAAATCATCTATGTAAACACTTTTATACATATATAATACAACATATCAAGTTTTAATCGGTGGAAATTGAGTTTAAAGGCACCAAAAGCCGTTCGATAGCCCATCTCGTGCAAGGCTGTAAGATCTCTTCAGATCTATGTCTTTTTCTTGCTTTATTATATATACAAGTGTTATATATATATATATATATATATATATATATATATATATATATATCTTAGTTAATATTGCAAAGATCTAGCTTTGTAACCATTCATTTTGTGTAAATAGTCAATATTTGCATTGTATTAACTAGATCTATACAAGATCTAGCCAGATCTAGCTTTTAACTGGTTCAATAGTTGTAAAACTTGAACCATTGAGTTAGAATAGCTACGATCTAGATAGATCTAGTTTACTTTCTAGTTTTTATAGATAATAGCAACCACGTAACCCTAGATCTGTATCTAGAGGAAACGGGAAGCTTATTGGCTCGCGTACAAGGATTTGATCAATAAATTTTTTGTTTATCGAAGTTTTTAGTTATAAGTATATGTTATGTTTAAATATTCATTTGTTGTGATATCTATGTCATGCAAGCTTTTAAATAATGTTATGTGAGACTAGGAACTATCCAGTTGAAGATTTAATCAATGAATCTATAACTCGGTTCTCATGATAGACTTGTTTAAGTTGTACAGCTAGCTTGCAACCCATTGTATATGTAATCTTGGGGCCTTAAAATGGGGATACGGATTTAAGGCCCTGATGTGATAACCTGAATTTTCAGAAATTATTAAAATAAGAGTTTAGTAAATAAAATTCTTATTATAAGATGTGTCGGGTTTGAATAAGTATATATTTTGAATTATATGATTTAATGGGAAGAAATTACATAAATGAGATTTTATAGTTGGTTAAACTATTAAGGAAAATAGAGTTTTAAAACTTGAAGTTTAATCATTAAATTATTGAAGAAAGTAGTAATTGATGATGTGAAATCAAAAAGGAGATTGATTTTAGATGTGTTAAAATTTAAGAAGTATATGCAAAGTGTTTAGGAATTTTGATTCTATTTCTTCTAAAGCAGAACTTATTTGCCTCTGAACTTGAGGTGGCGCGCTGAGACACTTTCAAGCCTAAGGACAAAGTGATTGTGATCTGCGCTGCGATCGCGAACTTCCTGAGTGATTTTGTGAAATCTGAACTTTAATATATATATATATATATATATATATATATATATTAGTGGCTAATATGTGTAAATAAGAGTTATAATTAGTGATCAAGCTGTCCAAGAATGGATTAAGATAGCAAAGCATGAATTGAATGAGTATTAATTCTAGAAATTAATTAACTTAGAATAAATATTAGTTAATTAAGTGTTATTATGGAATATTATAAAGCCTTGTGTGGCAGTGGTGTGATAGTAAATGGAATGAAATAGTTAATTCACTTACATAAGACGGCGAATTAATATGTGTTTTATCATAAAAGGATGAAAGGAATATGTTAATTAAATTTTGATATTTTTAATATATTACATAATATTTTAATATATAAAAGGGTTAATATTTGAAAGATAAGTTATTAATAAAGAAGAGAACCAATATAATTATAAATAAATATTGGTTAGAAATTTATGCATTAAGTTAATATTTAAGTTATGGCTAACTAAAAATGTGTTGGGACCATTTATGGAAGAAAGGGAATTGAAGAATTATATTATATTAATTAGTGTGTATGTATTATTTATTCTAAGAAAATGGCTATTTGGATAAAGGTGTTATGAGTATAAATTCATAAAGCCTAGTTTAGTAGTTCTACATATTATAAGTGTATAATTATTTAAAGTAAGCTAAATAATTTAGTATTAAGTTAAAGTGTATCACCCAAACTTTATATTAAATGAATATTAAAATGAAGTGAAATTGAGAGAAGTCAAATGTGGCCTAGACCCCTGGTATTTTTTAAGTGATGAGACAGTATTATAATAAGTTGAGTTATATAACTCTAGTAAGCTTAGATAAATGAGCCTCGTGTGGCACGAATACTGAAGTGAAACCAAACTAGAGGTTTAACTGGAATTATTATAAGAGAATTATTGGTAAGAGAATAAATTATTAATATTAATCATTGTGATAAAGGTGATGAAAAAATAATGGGTTGAGAGTACCCAACTAAATTATAGTTAGCCAAATTAAAATATTATTTGAACTAACCCATTATACCTAAGGTACATGAATATATGTGTTGACTATATTATATATGAGTATACTTGTGGGGGTACAAATATGAAAGTGTGTGTATATGTGCCCATAACTTAATTTAATGTAGTAATATTAAGTCATTATAATTGACTTAATGAGCCCTAAAAGGAATTAACCTTAGTAGAATGTAGATCATTTATTGATAAGTAAAGGAGTAATGTGACTTGTCCCAAAATTTGTATATTAATTCATTTATTTAGCCATTGAGACGCCCCCAAATCCAGATTATCTTTAACTTGGGTTCGGTGCTCACGATACTAATATACCCATTCATACTAAAAGAAAACTGTCTTCTATTACATAAACATCAAACTTAAATCTCAGGTTCTATAGACCTTTACATAACTTACATTACAAAATATAGTACTCAAAGTATGTATTACATTCGTTACTTAAGTTCAAATAAGCACAGGCGTTTAATAAAAGATTATTCAGTAACTTTGCCTTTTCCTTTGTCTTTCTCAAATGGACCAGCACCCTCAGTTTTAACTGAAAACATTATATTTAACGCAAGGGTGAGCAACAGCTTGCTCAGTAAGGAAATAAGCAGTTAAATATAATGGAACAAAAATATTTATAACAATAAGTATACAATGAAATAGATGCCGAACAAGATAATTCTTTAGAAGTGTTGAGTCTGAAAATCAGGCTTTAGCATGCTGTAAGGTCAAATGACTAGTGAACGTTGTACTACAATTGACAGTACTAATACTGCAATCCATGGATACAAACAGTTATTAAAGTTGTTCTATTTCCTAGACTCATACTTTAGGGGATCAGCCTAAGTACCCTACATTGTGCACAACATAACAGTCTAATGACACTTTACATGTCCTTTGAAATCATATATTCGGTACAATATGCCCCTATAAAAGGGTTGTTCGTTCACAACATTATATAAGAATTCGCACCACAACAAAATGGTTTGGAAAACATTAACTGAGATTTTCATGAATAATATCAACATATCTCAACAATTGTCTAACCAAAATAATGGCATTGACATACTTTCAATATAAACTCATTTAAGAGAGAAAAGTTTGATATAATATTCTTTTGAAGCTGATTGAAATGAAAAGGTTATTTAACCTTATATTATTCATAAATAATGAGAGACGGTTCAAAAATTAGAGAACCCGTCCATTCTAGAATGCTTGCTCAATAAAGAGTAAGAGTTAGAAACTTACCTCGTTTGTAGTCTATTGATAAGATTTTAGCTTAACTGAAGTGTTCTTACAGATCCTACATAGTTATTTACATTCGCAAGCATATTAGCCACATAGCCAAGTTATATAGTTTGCAAGCTCACATAACACGTAGTTTCAGTGGTCATGGTTATAGTTAGATTCCTATATTTGAGATATTTTATACATTTTTCAAATATCTCATCCATGTTTTTATAATAGCCATTTTTCTCTTTAATGGGGTCTAGTAGGATCATAACATGCAAACAAAGCACATATATAGTTTACATCCTATCAGGATTTTAACACATAAGTGTTTCATGTCTTGTTTAGATACTTCTAGCATACAAGGTGCTTTTGTAACTTATTTTATGCCTTTGAAGGTATTTCCAATTTGCATGGTCAACTTTTGTCTATCCCATGATTTATAGCTTTTATTTCCATACTAATGCATTAACTATCTCTGTCTTTCTACATTATGTTAAAATAGCCCTTTGAGGATTTATTAGACCTATTTTGGTTTAATAGATTCAACCTAAGGCACCCATTCATGCTAGTTCTATTTCTTTGAGTTATATATTTTTTTTATATCAGTGGCTATTCAAACTGCCATACCAGTTTCTTGGTTGTGACCTATTACTACCTTTAGGCAGTAGCTCCACCTCCTTCTCAACCCATGTTCCTCTAAGCCTTACAATGATTCTACAGTGTTTCATGAGGTTAACAGTCATTTAGATTTGATAATAAGGAAGTTAATGTCACTTAAATTGTCCTCAGCTCCTATTGAGTTCAACAAGCTCAACACTGCCTTAGCAGCTCCATGACTCTCCTTTGATCAAATCTCAAGTTAGTTAACAGCTGGAATATGCAGTTTCACAATATTAGTATGCTAGAACAAAATCATAAGAGATATCCAGTTGCCTATTGTTATTGGTAACAGCTACTGTCCTTGGAAAGTAGGTTGCTCTCTTGATCCCCAACTTTGCTACCCTTTTTAATTTTTATCTTAACTTACTAACTGCAACTAACAGAAAACCAAAAAAAAGCAAGCCCAGTTGCCAAAATGGTTGCCCCCCATCCTATTTCTGAGTTATAACCGATTCACTCTTAATATGTTACAATTTTTGGTGACAAGGCAATTTTCACACCTCTAAATTATAAACCAAGTTGTACGAATGTTTTAATCAAGTTGACTTAGAACTTAAAAGAGAGTCCCAGCCTTACCCACTGCAACTGCCACTACTATAGACAGCAATCCTTTAGTCTAACATGACTATTATTTCTTAATCTCATTCTTCTAACCATATGATGGTTTACCTCCCTGTTTAAGTATATAACATAAGAGAGTAGTTCTAGAAATTATAAGACCTTTGAAACAAAAGCTTGGTTTTACTTAACATTAGATATTTTATGTCTAGCACATACAAGTACTTTTAGAACTTATAACACAATTATGACTGTCTTAATAGACTGCCCCAAAATAGTGCTTGACATGCTACTTTTATTAATTCTTTAGTTTGACTTAAGACTGAATTTCATTTCATACTAAGAGGCTTAACTTGCTAATTAACAACACATGTAATACATGAATCAATTCCCAGCCTTGTTTGTGTCTAATACTTTACTTTTAATTTAAGCAGTCCACTTGGGACATTCGTTGAGCATGTGGTGTGCACAGTCTAGAATTACTGGTGTCATAGCTATTTGTTTGCTCTACAATTCCATTAATTCACCTTATAACACCACAGCCAACCTATCTTCTTGTGCCTAAGCCAAGCATTAACAAAACTTAACAAGAGTTGGGCATGACAGTTATCATAGCAAAAACCATAGCATAATAGTCACTTGAGCTTACAGCAGTAGCACGGCATAAAAATAGAAAAACAGTTCTTCAAACTCTTAACACAAGTGTTACATCATGTACTTGCTATATACTATACGTTCATGATTTAAAGACCTAAATACAAGGTATAATTATCCAGAGATAGGCTTCTAAAATAGTTAACAATGAGCTCACCATTTCAGTCCTTTTTATTTTGTTTTGCTCAAGTGTTACACCAATACATGTTATACTTTGGCATAGAGTGTACTTGAAGCATAGCTATACTTTATATGAGAACTTCAACATAATTTTGGACTCCATTCCCAGTCAGCCTGTCTTGACACTATAACAGTTTTAGACTAGCATTTTAGGCATGGTTTATTACACCAAAATAGTAGCAAGCATTTACATATATGTCTTTCTAAAACATGAACTTTGTATCTATCATATCCATGATCTAAAGGCAAGGTCTTTATGCTTTAAGCTAACACAGATTATACTTATAGTCAGTCATGCCTCTTCTAGGTCTTTTAGGCAAGGTTTAGCACCAAGTTACCAAATCAGTTATTAAGTTTGCAACACAAAGGTTCATCACATCATGTATATACTATACGATATAAGTTCATGATTTAAAGAGCCTACATACAAGGCTTCCAACTTTAGTTCAAAACAGCCTTTCATGGGCTTCAAATTAATACAAGGTAGCATGATTTGAAAAACATCTAGGTACCAAGATAACATGATTAGGCAACATGGAAACAAGGACTGCGTATATACATATATTAGAAGCAAACCATGTTCATCATAAGAAACTTCCAATAACAGTCACAAGGACTGACTTTTATTTATTGAAGACTAACATACTTAAACTTCACAAGTATTAGCATTAGTGGGTTAGGATTATAGACATCCTTTTTATAGCATAAGAACTGATAACAAGGCAAAATATATCATTCAAAATGAACTTAGTAGGACAACCCCTTTATGTTACCCTGGGTTAGTTTTATCAAAACATAATCTTAAATACTACCCAACTAATCACCATATGCCTATGTAACCTTTTAGCATGCTTGATTCATTAATAACAATATGTTATTTAATCGTCATCCTCTTTGACTCTAAATCACAGGTAGCATAAAAAGTTACAAAATCAGTCCTTTCACAAGCATTTTATCAAGAAGTTGGGGTGTAGTCTCTACTTTCCCATGTTGATCATAAATATAGGTATGTCTGCTACTCATAGTGGTATCATATACTATATATAACACCCATATGCAGTCATAACAAAACAACAACAACATGCTAGCCAAATTAATCCTATACAGTCAACCTAACAACTCAAAAATAACACAACTATCCCTTATGTCTATTCCAGGCCATTCGGCCATAACAGACCATTAGTGGCACAAAATGGAATGGAATGAGGATTGAAAAAAGCCAGAATTATCTTACCTTTTTGATTTGAAGACTTTAGATGAGTAGAGCTGCTTAATTTCTCCTTCTTCTATAGCCGAAGATCTTCCACTCTCACTCTATATAGCTGATATTGCTATTTCTTTTAGTCTCTGCTAAGTGGTGAAACTAAATGGGTTTAGGCAATAAGTTTGGCCCTTTTTATGGCTGAGCTTATCTCCCCCTACTAGTAATCCTATCACCTCTAGTTGGCCCCTACACAGCCACCCTGAAGCTCCCAGCCATCATTCCTAGTCTAGTTCACTTAGCCCCTACACAGCCACCCTAACAGACCATAGCTTACTCTGTTATGCCTTATCCTCTGTAAGTTTATCCCACCTGCTAGCTGACTGTTAACTGAACTAACCTCTTAGCCAGGAACTAACTTAGCATCTGTATGACTTGCCATCTAACTGAGTGTTCAAGCCATCACACTGCTTCTTTAATTGGTTTAAAACAGTCCCTTTTTGTTACACATCAGTTGGTTCACTGGATTGGGTTAGGGGAAAAGTTTGACAATTCTTGATTTGGGCTTAAACCAATCCTCTCTTGTTAACAATTGTAGCTGCCGAATTAGGCTGGGAAAATAGGCTAGAATTGGCTTTATTTTAGGCCCAATACCATAACCCATATCCCTAATTTAATTGAAGGAGACTTGCAAGCCTACATGGCAAGAATTATTATGGCCAATTATAGAATTGTGTCTATCATTTTTATTTTTACTAACAAACATG
Organism: Panax ginseng; assembly: GCA_020205605.1. NCBI lineage: Eukaryota > Viridiplantae > Streptophyta > Magnoliopsida > Apiales > Araliaceae > Panax > Panax ginseng. The sequence goes on from CM035130.1 coordinate 44,810,392, forward strand.
CCTATCACATACATAAAAATTATGATCTCATGAATTCTAAATAATTCAGGATAATACCTCATTTCTTTATTTTAAAATAATACTTTTATTTGTATTTTTAATATAATTAATTCTTTGAATGCATAGATACCTTTGCATCAAGAATCTTTCTTAATTAAGTCATGTTGGCTTTCCTTTTTATTCTTGATGTTTATATAACATTATATTAATATATACTATTCTTCTCTTTCTTTACCATTCATAATCTAAGATACTTAATAAAATATTAAGTAACAATTAATTATAAGGTCACAATACTAAAAACAATTATACACAAAATTGACATTATAATAACTGAATATAACATAGCATTTTATGAGTCATTACATTCTCCCCTCCTTATAAGGATTTCGTCCTCGGAATCATAAGTACAAGGATACTCAAAAAGATGGGGGTAACTTTTCTTCATCTTTTCTTCGAGTTCCCACGTAGCTTCCTCAGCACTGTGGTTCCTCCATATCACCTTCACAGAAGGTATTATTTTGTTTCTTAAGACTTATTCTTTCCTGTCAATTATTTGAATAGGAACTTCTTAATAGGTTAGATCTTTTTCAACCTGAATAGGTTCATATTGAATTACATGCTTGTGATCTTGTTTATAAGGTCTTAGTACCGATACGTGAAACACATTATGAATGTGTCCTAATTTCGGAGGTAAAGCTACTTCATAAGCCACCTCACCTATCTGCTTCAGTACTTTAAAAGGTCCTATGAATCTTGGACTCAGTTTTCCCTTCTTTCCAAATCTAATTTTTCCTTTCCAGGGGGATACTTTTAAAAACATAAATGACCCTATTTCAAAATCTCGCTTCCGGCGGTGCAAATCTACATACTTCTTTTGCCTGTCTTGAGCTGCTACCAATCTTGCTCGTATTACCCGGATAATTTCTGTGGTTTGTTGAACCATTTCTGGTCCCAATAGTTTACGTTCTCCTACCTTGTCCTAATAGAGTGGGGTTCTACATTTTCTTCCGTACAATGCCTCGTAAGGCGGTATCCCTATACTTGCGTGATAACTATTATTATATGCAAACTCGACCAATGGTAGGTGATCATCCCAATTGCCCTTGAAATCCATGACGTATGCTCTCAGTATATCTTCCAATGTCAAAATTGTTCTTTAACTTTGGCCATCAGTTTGAGGGTGATACGCCGTACTTAATTTCAACTGCGTCCCCATACGTTCTTGTAGACTTCGCTAGAAATTAGATGTGAATCACGGATCTCGATCAGATACGATTGATAATGGAACGCCGTGTCTTGATACAATATCTTTAACGTATAGTTTAGCCAATTGATCTAGATTAAATCTTATCTTAATTTTTACGAAATGCGCTGACTTTGTCAACCGATCCACGATTACCCATATAGCGTCGAAACCTTTCTGTGTAGTTGTAAGTCCCACAACGAAATCCATAATTATGTGTTCCCATTTCCATTCTGGAATTTCTAGAGGTTGTAGCAATCCACTTGGTCTCTGATGCTCTGCTTTCACTCTTTGAAAAGTTAGGCAACTACTGACGTATTCTGCCACCTCTCTTTTCAAATTGGGCCACCAAAAGTGTTGTCGAAGATCTTGATACATCTTTGTGCTGCCCGGATGAATTGAGAAATTTGAACTGTGTACTTCTTGCAAGATTTCCTCTTTTTGGTCTGGTACTGCTGGTACCCACAATCTTCCCTCAAATCTCAATAATCCTTATTTATCTATTTTGAATTTAGTGATCTCTCCTTCCTCTACATGTTTCTTCACCTTTTTGCATTCCTCATCTTGATCCTGAGCTTCTTTTACTCTGTCCAATAAAATTGGACGAGTCTCCAAGTTAAACAGTTTTTCTTTCGACTCTCTCGAATATTTCACTTCAATTTCCATTTTCTCCATTTCTTTAATGAGCTCCTCTTGATTTATCAGCGTCTCTAATCTTTCTCGTCCCTTCCGACTTAAAGCGTCGGCGACTATGTTAGCTTTTCGATGATACAAAATTTTGCAATCATAGTCTTTTATCAGTTCTAACCATCTTCTCTGCCTCATGTTTAATTCCTTTTGTGTGAAGATATACTTCAGACTTTTATGGTCTGTGTATATCTCACATTTCTCGCCATATAGATAGTGTCTCCAAATTTTTAAAGCGAATACTACTGTTGCCAGCTCCAAGTCGTGTGTAAGATACCTTTTCTCGTAATCTTTCAACTGATGTGATGCGTATGATATGACCTTGTCGTGTTGCATCAAAACGTAACCAAGCCCTTTGTGTGACGCACCGCTGTAAACAACGAAACCACCCGTATCGTCTGGCAAGGATAGCACTGGTGCTATACTCAATCTTTTCTTTAGTTCTTGGAAACTTTATTTACATGTTTCTGACCAAACAAACTTTACTGCTTTTTGGGTCAAATTCGTCAAAGGTCCTGACAATTTCAAAAAATCTTTGATGAATCTACGATAATAACCTGCTAGACCTAAGAAACTTCGTATTTCAGTTGGTGTCTTCGATCGTTCCCAGTTAATTACCGCCTCCACTTTCGTTGGATCTACTGATATCCCTTTGTGGTCGATCACGTGTCCCAAAAATTGCACTCTTTCTAACCAAAACTTGCATTTTGAAAACTTTGCGTACAACTTTTCTCTTCTCAAGATCTCCAATACCATCCTCATATGTTCCACGTGATCCTCTCGAGTCTTTGAATAGATCAAGATATCATCAATGAATACCACCACAAATTTATCTAAGTAAGGTTTGAATATCTGGTTCATTAAATCCATAAATGTTACAGTGCACTAGTTAGTCCAAACGGCATCACTAAGAACTCATAGTGGCCATAACAAGTCCTAAATGTGGCACGTCTTCTTTCCTCACTTTCAGTTGGTGATACCCCGTACACAAATCTATCTTGGAAAAATAGCGAGCTCCCTTTCGTTGATCAAAAAGATCATCGATTCTTGGTAAGGGATGTGACGCCCCCAAAATAGGTATACATCACCCATCTTGAGTCGCCAAATACATGGTACAAAAATACAAGTATAACTTAATAATACAATTGTCGTGTAAAATATGACAAAGCATAAACTTAGAGTTTTAATAAGAATATTGTCATCTAGACAATATCCACACTCAATGGAGTCCTCATTACATTTATTGTCACACTATTTAACAAAATAGTGAGGACTACTAATGCTATCATCTGGACCGTCACTCCGTTCCCCGACTCGTATCAGCTATATTCTCATTTCCTGAAAAGAACAGTGAAAGAAAGGGTGAGCTCAACTAGCCCAGTAAGAAATATTATGCCTAAGATAATGCAGAATAAATTATCATTAGTCTTTAACAATGTTAAACTGATAAAATACAATAGACATCAAGTTTAACTGCAGCGGAACAAGCAATCTATTAGAAGATTCAAGTAGAGCATGATATCTACTATCTTCTATGATTTAAAATGTTTTCATCAATTTTTATCGCTGAGACTCAGCTTAATAAATAAATCACATCATTGAGTCATCCCTGCTTTACGGGCCAAGGATATTCATTAAATTATCAATGGTCATGACTATACCGAATAATCCATGGTCATAATCATACCAAAAACTGTCCGTCAATACACTACAGGCCACTGAGGACTTTTACCACATCATTCGTTACATTACGGTCATAATTATACCGAATAATCCCTGGTCATAATCATACCAAGTCCATCTCTGCACGTAAGCCAAAGATGACTTTCATCACAATATAAGCATGAGGATGATGACAATAATATAAGCATTAATCTAACGAAAACAAGGATAAATATTAAAGACTTTAAATTTATCCAAATATTATTCATCACTTAAATAACTCATAATCTAATATTGTTAATATTATAACAATATTTTAATCACTTCTTAAACTTATAAACAATTTATTTCAATTGTTTACACTTTACCAAATAATGCATTTAATCATTCAAAAATGCCATACTCATAAAATTTCATCACCAATGATCAAATCCCTCATCAAAAATCTGCATGTACCCTATATAGGATTCTCAAGCCATAAAATCTTATTTTCCAATTTCGTTACTTCACATAACATATTTAACTCATATGTTTGTAACTAAACCATTTTCATGAAAAATTACCAAATCAACTTATTATTTTTCTATCCTTTGTCCAAACATATATATATATATTTCATACACAACAAGTATTTTTTTATAATTTTTCAACTCTCTTAAGTATTTTTTTCAAAAATCAATTTCTAATTAATTCCTTAAGAAATTAGCTACCTCAAGTTTAAGTTCAGAAATTCCCAAATCTTGGCAGGATCTTACACCTGTTAACGTGAGCTTCCAGTTTAAATTTCATGGTCATCGGAGTTATAAAACTCCGATTATAGCATTTTTCGTCGAAAAAATCTAAATATTGAAATGGTCATAACTTGCTCATTTTAAGTCGAAATGAGCTCATTTTTGGACAGGAGGTACTTTATACCATATATTTCCATGTCCCAAAAGGCCGGAAATTTTCTCACAGATTAAGTGGCCAAAAATACCCTTTTAAATTTATGGGCAGTAGCTTTTTGGTACTTTGAAGTTTTTCACTCCTTTGCTAAAATCAGTCCACACGAAAATCTACAACACCTTTTCCAGTGATTCCACTTGGATAAGTTAGAAAACTCATAGATCTAACTTTTGAACTTGACCACACTCAAAAATTCAAAATATAATAGGAGATATGGTCAATTGAATTTCATGTTCCATTTTCACCAAAAATCTAATTTTCAACTCTTTGTGATTTCTAAGAAACTTACATGTTTTCACATAATAACCAACATAACTCATCATAACACTTACTAATACTACATATACCCATGATTTTCATCAGTCCAATACTTTTATTATGACATTCATCATAATCAACAGTCCAATGCTTATATTATGACTTTCCAGAATTTTTGAGGGTCAAAAAAATTACGAAACTGCAAATGGATTTTCACCCGCCATGCGGTAATCCATGTAGACAGATCATTTTCACAATTTAATAAGGAATGAAATACAAAGGATCATTCACCATGCATGTGATAATTCACATATATAGGTTATTCCAACAGAATAATAAAGAATGGAATAACATAAGAATTCACCATGCATGCGATAGACCGCACAGACAGGTTATTCCCAACAGAATAATAAAGAATAGAACCAGGTCATGCGTAAACGCACAGAAAGGATATTCCGATAGAATAATAAAGAACGAAACCAGGTCAGGCAAAATTCTCACCGACAGGATATTCCGACAGAATAATAAAGAATTGAATAATAAAAGAATTTCACCATGTATGCGGTATTGTGATGAGACAAAGTTATTCCAACATAATAATAAAGAATGGAATAATGTAAGAATTTCACCATGTATGCGGTATTGCATATACAAAGTTATTCAACATAATAATAAAGAATGGAATAACGAAGAACTTCACCATGTATGCGGTATTGATATACAAAGTTATTCCAACATAATAATACATAATGGAATAACAGAAGAACTTCACCATGTATGCGGTACTTCGCATATACAGGTTATTCCAACAGAATAATAAGGAATGGAATAACAGAAGTTCTCTTCATGAATACGAAAGAAATAATACCCATTATGAGTACAACAAATAATATCCCTTACCTTATAAAGAAGAGTACTTCACCTGGGTAGGGCGGGGATATACTTGAAGAAAACTTGCACTACGCTCAAAGCTTCTTAAAACTCTAAAGAAATACGCTCAAGATTATAGAAGAGAATTCTCTAAATTTCTGGTGTGATTTCAATTCTAACTAAGCATCCTATTTATAGAAAAATAGAAAGGATACTATGCAATAAAATATAATATATATATATATATATATATTATTTAAAATCTAATAAAATAATTAACTTTATAAAAGTATTCCGCTTTTATATAAAAGATTTTACTATGCAAATACTATCACGCAGTACTATGCAAACACTATGCATAATAAAATATATTATATTTTAATTATTGTCTAATAAAATAAATAACTTTATAAAAGTATTATGTTTTATATAAAAAAATTTTACAATGCAAAACACTATGCATAATAAAATATATTATATTCTAATTATTGTCTAATAAAACAAATAACTTTATAAAAGTATTCTATTTTATATAAAAAGCTTTTTCTGCTTTTATTATATTAATAATACTAATAAAACAAAATTTATATAATATATATATATATATATAAACTTCTGTAACTTTATAAAAAGACACCTCAATATATTTAACAACATTTATTATCATTATTATAATTCACAATATTAATCGATCAGGTCGTTCCCAGGAAAGAGGGAGCTTTCCAATAAGGATTTTTTCCTATTGGCGCGCAATTAGGTGACTAAACCTCTCTTTGGCAGAACTTCTAAACATCGTTAATATTGCAAATAATAATATTAATGACTTTGTTATCTTAATTATTAATTTAATAATATATAAAATATCGACTAATTGAATCAAATAACGTGAGATACTATGCAACAATTACTGTAGCAATAATTGAACAAAATTGAGTGACTTCTCACGTAAGCATCAATAATCAATACCGTGTGCTACTATGCAACCACATATATTATCGTACTTTTTTACACCGAAAGTGTTTTTTAACAGTTAATGGTAAAACTTCCGCCGTTATTTTCATAAAAATATTTTTGTCGTTTTCTCAATCCGACAATAATTCCGTTGTGGGGTCCACCAATGATTGTGCCGTCGTATGAATATTTCCTGTTAAAAAGAATATTCCCTGACCAATCGAATATTATATAACAACTTGCATACTTTTTAAAATTTCTAAATATTACCCACAACTATAACATTATATCAAATTTACTCCATAATATTCAAAAATGATATTTATTGCAAATTCATCTTTATTCATAAAAGTTGGGGTCTTACAACCTCCCCTTCTTATAAAATTTCATCCTCGAAATTAGGGTACGTACCTGGTATGCCGAAGAGGTGAGGATATCTTAATTTCATTTCAGATTCTAACTCTTGAGGTATAACATTTGAGTGTTGAATACGATCATTTTTATCAAAGATTTTAACACGTATTTTCTCATACGTTAAATCTTCTGCTATCTCGTCTAGTTCTAATTCAATAATGTGGTTCGGGTCGTCCACATATTTACGTAACATCAATACGTGAAAAACGTTATGAACACGCAACATACTTGACGGTAAAACGAGTCTATAGGCTACAGTTCCTACTCGATCGAGAATTTCAAATGGGCCAATTAAAATCAAAAGTTGAGATAACGCCTTCTTTAATATTCATCAGCTCCAGGTGTGTAGTTTGAGCGGCTTTAACTTTATCGATTAAAGTCGATTCTACTCGTATATTCGTTATCTTCACGTGGGTCCCTAAAGTCTTTAACTCTATCTTCATCATTTGTAAGTTATACGAAATGGGTTTTTATGTTAACAACATTACATTCGTAAACGCATACGATCTTCTACTCAATGCGTCAGCTACAACATTCTCTCTTCCACTATGATATTGAATGGTATGATCGTAATCTTCAACAGCTCGAGTCAATGTCTTTGGTGCATTATACGTTCGTTTTGGTTGAAGAAATATTTAAGGGTTGAAGAAATGGGTTTTGTACTGGGGTCAGTACAAAATTCGATTTCACGCCTCTGAGGGTAGGCCAAGAAGTCTTCGTAAAATCGTCAATAAATTTATTAACGATAGAAATATCATTCAAAATCGCGGACTCTCATCCAAGACTTGGATAACACGTCACATTGATACCTATCAACTTGTCATCGTCATTCACAACGTCCCCTACGGAAAGTCTGGCTTCGGTGCATTCCACACAAGGTAGTCAACAATGAAAGGATCGGCTCTTTACTTATGGCTTGATATAACAGTGATTAACTTTAGTGGTTTGGTTTCTTGAATTCGCATAACAGGTTGGTTAGGAATATAAAAGCTAACAACCTTATGAAAAGCATGATGAGTAGTTAACCAATCGATTCCTAAAATCACATCAAAGGCGAGTATTTTCAAAGAGATAAGATCGACAGGTAACGTGAAAGTGTCGATTCGAATCAAACAAAATTTATAAACAGTGAATATAACGAAGGTTTCTCCTAACAGAGTTTCAACAGATAAGTCAAAGTCTAATTTCTCAAGAGCCAAGTTCAAACATTGAACACAACTAGGTGAAATAAAAGAGTGGGTAGAATAGGTATCGAATAAGGTATAGACTTCGCAAGAGTTTATAATTAACTTACCCGTAATAACTTCGTTCGGGTTCCTCGATAAATGTTCTCACTTAAACTATCAAATTTTGACTTGCTATAGAGTACATTCCACCCTTAATTGCTTCGTCACATTCCTGATCCATGATTTGAATCATTATTCTCCGATCCATATCGAATTGGGGTTGACCGCTCTGCACAGGGTAATTTCAAATTCGATGTTGGATTCTCCCAATTACTGTCCAAAAAGCAAAATTCATTTCATCTATTTTGGCCTTATTGGATCGGACGTCTTTTTCTACAATATCTACGTGTCGTGCAGCTTTTACCCATGCATAATCTATTCTCCTTCGTTCAGTTGTTTATTCTTTCATCAGAACTTTGATCATAGCATTCTCAGATTCCAGCTCTAATATCTTATACTTTGCCAAAGAGTGCTTCTGTTCAAGTATCGCACATCGGGTAATACAATTTTAAATTGTTACATCTCTTTGCTCCACGACCGCCTGCCATTCTTCATCTTGCTCTTCTAACTCATGAACACGATTTTGTAATTCTAAATTTTGATCATAAAATTCTTCTAATAAATTCTCCTCAGGTTCCTCTTCTTCCTCACTCTCAGCTGCAACCTCTGCGACTAGCTCGGCTGCAACTATCACCACGTAGATATCTCTAATTTCTTCTCCATCTGACATCACATTAACCTGGTTAGTGATTAAAGGTGTCTCAATGGTCTCATTCACTCCATTGTTAACATTTCCAGCTGCCATTTTTAAACACTGCCACAAAACAAGGGTTAATTAGCATGTCACATATTATCAATATACTCTGACCGATCAATTAAATACCAAATAAACTTAGGTAGGTCATACTAGCGAAAGAATTTCCCGTCTCTCCCCTCCTAGTTCTTATCTCACATCTCATCCAGGGATCATATCTCTAAGCTTTGATACCAACTGTGACGCCCCCAAAATAGGTATACATCACCCATCTTGAGTCGCCAAATACATGGTACAAAAATACAAGTATAACTTAATAATACAACTGTCGTGTAAAATACGACAAAACATAAACTGAGAGTTTTAATAAGAATATTATCATCTAGACAATATCCACGCTCAATGGAGTCTTCATTACATTTATTGTCACACTATTTAACAAAATAATGAGGACTACTAATGCTATCATCTGGACCGTCACTCCGTTCTCCGACTCGTCCCAGCTATATTCTCATTTCACGAAGAAAACAAAGGAAAGAAAGGGTGAGCTCAACTAGCCCAAGAAGAAATATTATGACTAAGATAATGCGAGAATAAATTATCATTAGTCTTTAACAATGTTAAACCGATAAAATATAATAGACATCAAGTTTAATCACAATGAACAAGCAATCCATTAGAAGAGTCAGGTAGAGCATGATATCTACTATCTTCTATGATTTAAAATATTTTCATCAATTTTTATCGCTGAGACTCAGCTTAATAAATAAATCGCATCATCGAGTCATCCCTGCTTTACGGGCCAAGGATATTCATTAAATTATCAATGGTCATGACTATACCGAATAATCCCTGGTCATAATCATACCAAAAACTGTTCGTCAATACACTACAGGCCACTGAGGACTTTTACCATATCATTCGTTACATTACGGTCATAATTATACTGAATAATCCCTGGTCATAATCGTATCAAGTTCATTTCTGCACGTAAGCCAAAGATGACTTTCATCACAATATAAGCATGAGGATGATGACAATAATATAATCATTAATCAAACGAAAACAAGGATAAATATTAAAGACTTTAAATTTATCCAAATATTATCCATCACTTAAATAACTCATAATCTAATATTGTTAATATTATAACAATATTTTAATCACTTCTTAAACTTATAAATAATTTATTTCAATTGTTTACACTTTAAAAAATAATGCATTTAATCATTCAAAAATGTCATACTCATAAAATTTCATCACCAATGATCAAATTCCTCATCAAAAATCTGCATGTACCCTATATAGGATTCCCAGGCCATAAAATTTTATTTTCCAATTTCGTTACTTCACATAACATATTTAACTCATATGTTTGTAACTAAACCATCACTACACCAAAAATGGCCTCTAGTGAATGACAAATCCTTCACTAGAGGTCCTATATCACTCACAAGTCACAAGTGATTTATTGCGAAGAAATATTTTCTTCACACGATTGCTCGCATTAGACCTCCTCGCAATTGGGTATCCTTCGTTAAGTAGTAACTAAATGTCTTTTGTGAAGGATAAATTGTGAATATCTTTTTTATTCACAAATTGTATTTGGTAATGGAATATTGTTATTTAGCGAAAGATTGGTTTCCTTCACAAATAATATTTTAAGGACTATTTAAAATTAGTGAATAACTTGATTCCCTCACAAATAATATATTATGAGGAACAAATTTATTTAACGAGAGAATATTTTTCTTTACTAATTATAAATTGAGAATCTTTCTTCAAATTAGTGAGAAAAATTCCTTCACAAATTATAAATTTATAAATAAAAAATTAATTGCTAAATAATCAAAATTCATTAAAAATTATAATTAATTATTAAATCATTGATTTCATATTTATTATTATTATTAATCTCTATAAGAAATATTAAATTTACTTTTCAAGTAAATATAAATATTGCCAAACTTTTTTAAAATTAATTGATAAGCTAATGCATAAAGAGCTAATAAAATCAAAACTTCTCATATAAATAGATCATAATACTCGAGTCACAATAACTACAAAATTTGTTATTGTATCTTGGTCTCACAAAGACCATAGTATTTACAAAATTTATTAACAAACATAAGAAAACTGAAAGAATAACAATAAACTAGAAGGAATAAAGTGTGACATGTTAAATCCACTTCATCATCATTTTCTTCAAGAAAATCAAGGTTGGGCATGTAAACTTCATGCTGCAATAGAAACACCAAAATTCAATTTCAATAAGACGAGGAATAAGAAAATATGAAATTGGTGAACTTAAATTAAAAAAAGAAAATAAAATAAAAACCTCTTTTGGCAACAGACAATGATCCTAAACTAGTACAGAGAACTCACCGTGAAACTAGAGTTAACTGCACAACTACTTTCTCTAGCCGCAGTTACATAAAGTGAAAAATATTAAATATAAAAAAATAAGAAGATAGTTAATCAGGTAGTAAAATTTAAGGGGAGGAAAACAAAAGGAATAGGTAATGAAGTAATTTCTCTAGATGCTACACCAAAGTTATGTTGAGGCTAACAGAGTTATGCATGAAATAGTAGGATAAAGGAGAGAGGTTGATCCACACCACAAAAACATATGCTATATTTGTATGAATTTCTAGAGCACATAACAATATATGATCTATCTTAGTTTAATGAAAATAAAAGCATGTTAAGACAAAGCTCAAGAAAATAGGAATTAATTACCTGTTCAAAACCAGCCCAGAAGTCAAACTCCCATAGCAGTTGCACAATAAGGATTGCTTTACAAAAACATTGGAGAGTTCTAAAAAGTATATTCAGCACTAATCCACATAGAGATGAAAGACATGTAACTCAATGGATTACAACTTTACCATGAAAACAGACAACGTACCTACCTACTAGTGTGGCTGGCAAGAAGGCAAATCAATATGCGTAAGCAGGACTGGCGAAGTGGTTGTCAGAATGCTCTTGCCACCTGAGATGTCATATACCTGTTTTTTTAGATCAGGGAGTTGAAGCAAAAAATTATACGCGTAAAGTGCACAAGGTTTCTGATGCATGCATGTTCTATGAGCACACTGTCTCGTGATGTTGTCTATTTCTTACAATTAGATTCCCAACATACAAGGATTGATGTAATATAACTTAATTAAATCTCAGGACTTTTGAGTGTCATAAAAACAGATAATTTCGTTTACCTATTGATAAACAAATGATCCAGGGATCCATTTACTATTACTATAATACTTTCCTAGATATAAAATGAGAAAACAATATCAACCCATCTAATAAAAAAACAGTTACTGAAGGTGTAACCAATCAAAAGTAATGAATCAGGTAGGCCATTTCTATTATAATTTCCATTGTACCATTTCAAATAAAAATTGTCATATCAATTATTAAAATCAAGATATCTATATGTTTATATTAATATTTAAATGCATACAGTTCTTTAAAATAAAATAAAGATAAATGAATATAAAAAATATATGTCGATGCAAAGCAGTGATATCTAAGACAGTTAGACCTGTTACAAATTTTGCAGCCATAACTTGTAAATCTATTCTTGGGATCCGCTTCACTGTAGCTTTCTTCCGCATATCATTCACAGCCACGACCTACAGAGTTATAATATAAACTGTCAGAAAACAATATCAACCCATCTAATAAATTAAATAAAGCAACAAAACAGAAGATGCACAGACAAAAACAATATACATGTGTGCATAAATATATAGCACATGTAACAAAATACTGAATAGGAAAATGTCTACCATATATTAACAATTGTATTTCTCTAAAGAAAATGTCTACCATATATCTGTACTCTTTGCCTCTTTGGATCATGGTTGAGTGGATGTAACAAGGTTAACTGAAACATTACTATATCAGACTGGACATTACTGTCACGGATCAGTTTTGATTTTGGTTACCTTATGATTGTCAACATAACAATGATGTTTATTGGACATAGCTACAACATAGAATTGTAAAAGACATGAGATAAGGGAAAAAATTAAATGAACTGGGTATGCTACCTTGTTGGAGTTGAGAGCAAAGTGATAATTATTTGAGAACAAATTTTGAAGAGAATCAATTGCATGAGCAGGGCAAATGAAGATCAAAGGAATAGAATAACGGTCTTCTATCTGCAATGAACAAATGGTTTGTCAGACCAAACTGTTCAAATTAACTGCACAAAACAAAGGTAAATTATTCCCTTGACAAATGCATATAAGAAAGTATAATGATATTGTAGCTCAATAAAAATCAATAGCAACACGATTGAGTTCCAAAATTAGTATTTTAGGGTGTGCAAACCTTTAAGCAACCATCAATTTTCAGGTCTTGTGGATATACTTTATTAGCAGGTAAAAAATACATCTTTCAATTCCATAATAATCATGAGACCAGAAGATTTAGTGTAGATTACATTGCAGGCATAGTGATTATTATCAAAATTAATGGCAAAAAAGACTGCAACTAACATCTGTTGAGATAACTTATTCTTCACTTGATGATCATTCTTCTGAAGAATAAAAAAACTGGGAAGTACTACTAAAAACCATAAAAAAAGCTATAGGCCACGCATGTTTTTGATATAATACTTTTCCTGGCATATAATAGACAAATTTAGACCTTGGGCCAACCACACAGTCATAATGCACTTTATAGCAGTTGTAGAATCTCATATTCAGTTCTAACCTACAGTATGTTTACTTTTTCTGAATGCAAGTAATTTGATTTTTCGGCTCTATCTATGTTGACTTTGGTGAATGGCTCCCAAATAGGTCTCACCAAAATCAGAACCCAGAAATCCAATAACTTTGAAAAAGTACACTTATCTAAGAGACTTGATCAATCTTTCTAAAGTACACCATCTGGAAAAGCTATTATCAGAGAACAGTTCATTCCTGTGATTATCATAGGGGACTGGCATATATCACTGTAGATGATTTATTCTACTGTAAGCTCAGAGCCCATAGAACGGCCAAATTGAAGAATGTTGGGCTTCATTTAGACAAAGAGAGAGAGAGAGGGGAGGGAGGGAGGGAGGGAGGGAGGGAGGGAGGGAGGGGGGGGGAGAAATGAACTCAAACAAGTTTAAAATTCTTGATTGTCGGGATTGCCTAGTTCCTTGGTAGCTACAAAACTTAATTCATTCCTCAAAATAAAGAAAACTAGCAGTATTGACACAGTTAACAAGATCAGTATGCAGAAAAGGCCAAATTCCTTAGAAGAAACAAAAACCATTCAACAATATGAAAAAACTAGTAAGCTAAGGTTGATGCATGTTAGATTCAACCAACACAAGTTTATTTCTTATTTAGTATAATGATGTAGGAAAAGCTGAAACTGACCTCATTAGAAGGCATAGCAGGATCAGATCGAGAGACTAGTTTAGTATAGTTGGACTCAGGTACCCCTGTTGAAATTGGAAACTCATGGGATTCATTGTCATCTGCTATGCTGCCTGTAACATTTTCATTTTCCAGAAATATACAAAACAAGTTTGAGTCAGTCAAAAAAATAAAACAATAAATAAATAAAATAAAACCATGTTTTAAAGACAGAGACTCGTGTGGACATTTTTAAGTCCCAACATACTACCTTCAGGGTTATCAAAACTTGTGTAACAGTACTCATCTGCAGTTCTGTCATCTAACAAATCTAAGCCACACTTATCAGCAATTTCTCTTAAATCTGAATTTAAGTAAATGAAAAAAATAAGAACATCAAACAAGGGTGCCAACAGATGTAAACACTAATTGATGATCAACAAGGCCCCTAAAAGATTAACATGAGTCATGACATAAAAAGCACATAATCGGAAACGAGAAACAGGTACAAAACAAAAGGGAAACAAAGAATTGACATTTTCCAATAATTAAGGCTAAAAAATTACAAATACATATAACCACCACCTCTAGCTGTGTAACAAGGATAAAGTTCCAAAATTAATAGTCAGGGGTTCAAACCCTTCATTGTTAGCTACTTTCTGACCAATGCACTCTAAAATTACATAAGTCCTAATAAAGGGTGAACATCTATACCTTTGGCCCAATTGATTGTCTTGGAGATGAACGACTCTTAAAAATAGCATAATCAAAAAAGGAAAAGATAAGGAAATCAAAACTAAAGAGAAAACCAATCAACAAAATTGTAAAAACAATCAACCAAACATGCCGCTTAAACCACATGTGCCTTTTCAATTATAAAATTTTGCAGAATCATTCTTCACCCATGAAACAGAACCACCTCATTCTAAAGGTAGCTTCCCCAGACCTCTCTTCCCTATAGAAGGACCACTACATATTTTCTCATAGATTCAACTGATCAAAATAGTACATTCCCAAGTACTGAATCAAAAAACTAATCATAAAAGAAGTTCAAGCATAGTTAAAAAAATTAAGATTCGTTCCCTTTTCATCAATTTCATTGACAATCAAACTAATTATCATATGTAAAACACAAAAAAATAAAAAATAGATTAAGTGATTCAAGACCAATTACTTACGAAATTACAGTTTCACAAGTGATTCAAAAAGTATAAGAATAGCGTAATCTCCCTCTTACACAAACAAATATACACATACATACATGTCTGTATATATAAATCATTTCAGCAAGTAATGGAAAAACTAGTAACATGTGTTTAAGCTATATGATTACGGAGGAACAAAATTGTTGGAAAATAATACCTTCGAACAAATTGAAGGGTCTTTGCTGTTAGGGCATCTGCAATTGGGATAGAAAGAGCAGAATTTTTTATGTGAAGATGAAGTTGGGGGAAAATTTTGCCTTTAGCCGTAGAAAACATTCTTCACACAATCAATTATCGATCTGTTAATTGCGGTAAAATTTGGCGCTACGTTTTTCATTCGCCCCGCGCAAATTATGGCTAAGGAAGAGAAGAGAAACCCAAATTGGTAGAAGAGAAACCTAGCTCATCTCTCTACTTGAAACATCGACATGTGAATTTTGGCTCAAGAAGAGAGGTAAAACTCAAATTGATCTCTGTTTCGTACTTTCCAGACCACGCACACAACTGAGGAACTCTATTCCTAAACAAGAGTTTGATAACATTTTAGAAAAGAAAAAAAAATGACAAATCTTTTAGGAGTAATATTATATATAAAATTATTATTTCTAAATCTTAAAAATAAATCTAAATTTAAATTTTTGGATATCATAAATTAATTATAACAAAAAAAAATAATATTTTAACATTTATAATCATTTGCACAAAAGAGTCATAATTATTATAATTTTATGATTGTCAATTTACAATATTTTAAAATTTAAATTATTAAAACTTAATAGTTTAAATAACTTAAAATTATTATTAACAATAAAATTTTTATTAATATATTAATTACATTACAATTTAAATTGTAATATATTATAAATTAAAGAACAAATTAAAACTTAACTCTTTCGGTAAAATATATGAGTATTTTTTAGCATTTGTGCTCTATTCCACAAAAGAGCGTCACTATCTTCTTCTTTTTTTTCTTTTTTTTTTTTATCATGATCAATGTATGAAATTTTAAAGTTTTAACGTAGTGTAAAATTATTTACTTCATAGTTTATTAATAGAAATAGTTTATTTTGTAAGTTACTTAAAAAGTGTTATTAAAAATAAATTTACTAATATAAAAAATTTAATTTATTTAATTTATAATTTATATTCACCATAATTAATTCAAAAAATTTTATTTAGAACAAGATAGCGACCAATTTTATCTCTCGCAAAAAACTTCTGAATAATGATATATAGTGAGTAAGAATTCTTTCACTAAATATATTTTTTTTCTCGCAAATTTTCATCATAAATTGGCTCCAAAAATCTTTCTATCGCCCCAATTTTGCGAGGAAAAAAATATAAATTGTGAAAGATGTTTCTTTCGCTAATAACTATATTGTCACTATACTTTTTTTCTTCACAGTTCCTTCGTTAAATAACTCCTCATGTGAAGGAATAAATTCCTGCACAAAATTTCCTTCGCTAGAGGCCATTTTTGGTGTAGTGCATTTTCATGAAAAATTATCAAATCAACTTATTATTTTTCTATCCTTTGTCCAAACATATATATATATATATATATATATATATATATATATATTTCATACACAACAAGTATTTTTTTATAATTTTTCAACTCTCTTAAGTATTTTTTTTAAAAATCAATTTCTAATTAATTCCTTAAGAAATTAGCTACCTCAAGTTTAAGTTCAGAAATTCCCAAATCTTGGCAGGATCTTACACCTGTTAACGTGAGCTTCCAGTTTAAATTTCATGGTCATCGGAGTTATAAAACTCCGATTATAGCATTTTTCGTCGAAAAAATCTAAATATTAAAATGGTCATAACTTGCTCATTTTAAGTCGAAATGAGCTCATTTTTGGACAGGAGGTACTTTATACCATATATTTTTATATCCCAAAAGGCCAGAACTTTTCTCACAAATTAAGTGGCCGAAAATGCCCTTTTAAATTTATGGGCAGTAGCTTTTTGGTACTTTGCAGTTTTTGACTCCTTTGCTAAAATCAGTCCACACAAAAATCTACAACACCTTTTTCAGTGATTCCACTTGGATAAGTTAGAAAACTCATAGATCTAACTCTAGAACTTGACCACACTCAAAAATTCGAAATATAATAGGAGATATGGTCAATTGAATTTCATGTTCTATTTTCACCAAAAATATGATTTTCAACTCTGTGATTTCTAAGAAACTTACATGTTTTCATATAATAGCTAACATAACTCATCATAACACTTACTAATACTACATATACCCATGATTTTCATTAGTCCAATGCTTTTATTATGACTTTCATCATAATCAACAGTCCAATGCTTATATTATGACTTTCCAGAATTTTTGAAGGTCAAAAAAATTACGAAACTACAAATGGATTTTTACCCGCCATACGGTAATCCATGTAGACAGATCATTTCCACAATTTAATAAGGAATGAAATACAACGGATCATTCACCATGCATGTGGTAATCCACGTATATAGGTTATTCCAACAGAATAATAAAGAATGAAATAACATAAGAATTCACCATGCATGCGATAGACCGCATAGACAGGTTATTCTCAACAGAATAATAAAGAATGGAACCAGGTCATGCGTAAATGCACAGACATGATATTCTGACAGAATAATAAATAATGGAACCAGGTCATGCGAAAATGTACAGACAGGATATTCTGACAGGATAATAAAGAATGGAATAATAGAAGAATTTCACCATGTATACTAGATGCTTGCGCATGACGTGTTATTCCAACATAATAATAAAGAATGGAATAACAGAAGAATTTCACCATGTATGCGGTACTTCGCATATACAGGTTATTCCAACATAATAATAAAGAATAGAATAACAGAAGAACTTCACCATGTATGCGGTACTTCGCATATACAGGTTATTCCAACAAAATAATAAGAAATGGAATAACAGAAGTTCTCTTCATGAATACGAAAGAAATAATACTCATTACGAGTACAACAAATAATATCCCTTACCTTATAAAGAAGAGTACTCCGACGGGTAGGGCGGGGATATACTTAAAGAAAATTTGCACTACGCTCAAAGCTTCTTAAAACTCTAAAGAAATACTCTCAAGATTATAGAATAGAATTCTCTGAATTTCTGGTGTGATTTCAATTCTAACTAAGCATCCTATTTATAGGAAAATAAAAAGGATACTATGCAATAAAATATAATATATATATTATTTAAAATATAATAAAACAATTAACTTCATAAAAGTATTCCGCTTTTATATAAAAGATTTTACTATACAAACACTATGCAGTACTATGCAAACACTATGCATAATAAAATATATTATATTCTAATTATTGTCTAATAAAATAAATAACTTTATAAAAGTATTTTGTTTTATATAAAAAGATTTTACTATATCAAAACACTATACATAATAAAATATATTATATTCTAATTATTGTCTAATGAAACAAATAACTTTATAAAAGTATTCTATTTTATATAAAAGTTTTTCTATTTTATTACATTAATAATACTAATAAAACAAAATTTATATATATAATATATATATATATATATATATATATATATATATAAACTTCCGTAACTTCATAAAAAGACATCTCAATATATTTAACAACATTTATCATCATTATTATAATTCACAATATTAATCGACCAAGTCGTTCCCGTGAAAGAAGGGCTTTCCAATAAGGATTTCTCCCTATCATGCGCGCATTTAGGTTACAAAACCTCTCCTGGCGAACTTCTGAACATCGTTAATATTGCAAATAATAATATTAATAACTTTTTATCTCAATTATTGATTTAATAATATATAAAATATCGACAATAATTGAATCAAATAACGTGAGATACTATGCAAACAATTCATCGTAGCAATAATTGAACAAAACCGAGTGACTTCTCACGTAAGCATCAATAATCAATACCGTGCTACTATGCAACCACGCCAGACATCTTGTTTTTTAACACCGGGTGTTTCAACAAATTAATGGTAAAACTTCCGTCATTATTTTCATAAAAAATATTTTTGTCGTTTTCTCAATCCGACAATATAATTACATTGTGGGGTCCACAAATGATTGTCTTGTCATTCTAATATTTCTGTTAAAACGAATATTCCTCGACCAATTGAATATTATATAACAACTTGCATACTTTTCAAAATTTCTAAATATTACCCACAACTATAACATTATATCAAATTTACTCCATAATATTAAAAAATGATATTTATTGAAAATTCATCTTTATTCATAAAAGTTGGGGTCTTACAAGGGATAATTATTTTTTATTGTGACTTTGTTCAATTCTCTATAATCGATACACAGTTGTAACGATCCATCCTTCTTTTTAACAAATAACACAGGTGCTCCCCTAGGAGACACTCGGTTGAATGTACTTTTTATCTAATAATTTCTATAACTGAATCATTAGTTCTTTCATCTCTACCGGAGCCATTCGGTATGGAGCTTTGGAAATCGGGTTTGTACCAGGCACTAAGTCTATCACAAATTCGATCTCCCGGTCAAGTGGTAACCCTGACAACTCATTTGGAAATACATCCGTGAATTCCCTTACTATTGGTATTTGTTCTATTTTCGGTTCCATTCTTTGGGTGTCAACTACATGGGCTAAATAACCAACATACCCTTTTCTTAACAGTTTCTTGGCCTGCATCATCGTCAGACAACAAGACTGTCTCGATGATTTGCTACCATAATACATAATTTCTGACTTACTAGGAGTATGAAGGTTTATACATTTCTTTTGGCAGTCAATTATCACCCCATGGATATACAACCAATCCATCCCTAGTATTACGTCGAATTCACCTAATCGGATGGGAATTAAATTCACTGTAAACTTATGACCCCGTATATCCACACTACAATTTTTATGAACATGAGTCACAGGAATAACTTCTTTATTTACTACCTCTACGTTCAAAGGACGATCAGTCTTATGGGAGTTAACTCTAACCGTTGAGCAAATTCTTCAGATATAAAAGAACAGGTAGCACCCGAATCAAACAGTATAAAGGCATTAATGTTATTGACCGGAATGATACCTAACACCACCTCATTTGATGCCACTGCATCCTGCACTGTCATATTGAACGTCCTGGCAGTTGGTCGATGGATGGGGTTGGTCCCCTGATTGTCAGCTTTCCATCGTTGTTTCCTTTCTTTGGACAATTCTTGATCTGGTGATCCGCAGCTCCACATGCAAAACATCCTTGAACTTTCTTTGGGTTGGTGCATTTAGGAGAGATGTGGCCCTCCTACCCGCATTTATAACAGACCGTCTTCCCCTTTATACAGATTCCCAGATGATTTTTCCCACACTTCTTACACGCTTCTGTCTTCCTTCTTGGTTCTCCCTGCTTATTGCTAAATTTATTATTCTTGTTGTTCCACTTCCTTTTGTTAAAAGTATTTTCTTTACTACTTCCCTCTTGAGGTCCTCCAGCTATCTTCTTAGTCTTTTTCACTTGGTGAAATTTGGCCAGTGCCTCGGTTCCTCCTTCAACGATTATGGCTTTTTCCAGCATGTCAGAAAACGTATTTATCTGAAATATTGAGACCTTGCTAAAAAGTACCGGCTTTAGTCCTTGTTCAAACCTTCAAGCCTTCTGTTCTTCAGTTTCAACCTGATGCGGCGCAAGCCTCGACAGATCATTAAATTTCGCAGCATAATCAGGTACCGTCATACTTCCTTGTTTAAGTTCGAGAAATTCGACCTCCATCTTATTTTTCATGATACGGGGAAAATAGGTTTCGAAGAATAGTTCTTTAAATCTATCCCATATCACTACTCCTACTCCAGCTCTATTTTTGTTGGCTCCCCACCAGTAGCTTGCTTCCCTTTTCAGCATGAAAGTGGCAAAAGATGTCTTTTGATCCTCAGCAACTCGGATAACTTTGAAGACCTTTTCCATTTCATTTACCCAGGTTTGGGCTTCTATCGGATTGTTGGTTCCCTTGAACTCTAGGGGTCCTACCGCTTTAAAATCCTTAAAGGTGGTCAAACGACCTTCAGGAGGGTTTGGGTTTACGGGCGGTGCGGCATTCATCCATTGAAGTGCTTTGGTTAACAAGTCAATAAACCGTTGCATAGGGTTTTCAGGTCCCGCCAAGTTGTTCACCGACTCCTCTTGAGTTGATGAAGTTTGTGCCCCGAGTCTTCCTCTTCCTCTTCCTCTCCATCTTGGTGGCATTTTATGTTTAATATAAGTTTTATATTTTTATCATTTAATTGATATAATAATTCACATTGTATCAAGTATACATATCCTTCTATAACAGAAAAACATTCATGTTTATATTCATATGCCTTTTTAAGTTATGCTAAGCACATTACATCATGTTGCATACTTATAAACATCTTAATCCCTTCTTGACTACATATAGTCAGGATTTATATTTAAACTGCCCTTATCTACAAAAGTCGGGCTCCAAAAGTATCATCCCCTTAATATACTAAAGAGGGGTACATCAAACTACTAAAGACATAATACTAAATACATATTCCAAACAGTCACATCATAAAAGCTCAGTCATACTACTAGAGAAGCATGCCTCGCCTTTTTTGCGCTGCGAAGCTCCTCATCCCCGATGTCCAAAACCCTTTTGCGAGTTAGGACCAACTCACTTCCACCTTCATCTACAGGGTGAAGCTGCACCCTATGCTTCCAGCGTCAAAATGCAGACTCAAACATATAGTCCATTTTATCCATCTTGGCATCTTTGCCCCTAACCTCATTTTCCAATTTATGGGCTCTTCGGAATGCCCTGTCCCTCTTTTGTTCAGCCCTTATCATGTCAACCTTCAGCACTTCTATCTTATGCCTAATGATCACATTTTCCTGTCTCAGAGACTCTTTCTGACAAGCAGTGCCATAGAGAGCGTGGCCCATCTCCACATTTTTGGCTATTGTGTGCACGACTAAGGACTCAAATAATTCTATAAAAGCCTGTTATTCCTTTTTTCCCCCTTCTAAGTCTTGGACTCTGGCCTCTAGCTCCAAATTCTTAAAGGTCAGTTCCATTAGAGCATCAACCTCCTTTATGAAGGGTTCTTCAGAGAAACCCCACATCTGCTCCACTGGATCTTCCTGTTTTATCTTTTCTTGACCCTACTAGATTCTCCCATCTCAGTCATCTACAAAACACATTAACAAACTTAATAAGTTTCTATACAACATTATCAAGTAATCACATTTAAACTTTTTATTTTCTTTAACAATGAATTTCCAGAATTCATCTATTATACTCGAAATAAGTTTAACTATTTCTCTTAAGGTCATAATCCTAAGGTGTTTCCCCCTTCCTAAGGTTTATAACCTACTAGTTTTGATACCAACCTATGACGTCCCCAAATCCGAGCTATCTTTAACTCGGGTTCGGTGCTCACGATACTAATATACCCATTCATACTAAAAGAAAACTATCTTATATTACATAAACATCAAACTTAAATCCCAGGTTCAATAGACCTTTACATAACTTACATTACAAAACATAGTACTCAAAGTATTTATTACATTTATTGCTTAAGTTCAAATAAGCACAGAAGCTTAATAAAAGATTATTCAGTAACTTTGCCTTTTCCTTTGTCTTTCCCAGATGGACTAGCACCCTCAGTTTTAATTGAAAATATTATATTTAACGCAAGGGTGAGCAACAGCTTGCTGAGCAAGGAAATAAATAGTTAAATATAATGGAACATAAATATTTATTACAATGAGGATACAATGCAATAGATGCCGAATATGATAATTCTTTAAAAGTGTTGAGTCTGAAAATCAGGCTTTAGCATGCGGTAAGGTCAAATGACCAGTGAACCATGTACTAGAATTGACAGTGCTAATACTGCAATCCATGGATACAAACAGTTATTAAAGTTGTTCTATATCCTAGACTCATACTTTAGGGGATCAGCCTAAGTATCCTACATTGTGCACAACATAACAGTCTAATGATATTTTACATATCCTTCAGAATTATACGTCTGGTACAATATGCCCCTATAAAAGGGTTGTTCGTGTTAGGTTTTGTGAAAATCAAAGTAGCAATCAAATTGCAAAAAAAAATAGCAGAAGCAAAATAAAATCAGATTTTAAAATTTTCCCAAACCAAAAATCCGGATCATCCTTTATGCATATTATTAATTAAAACGAAGAACAAGAAGTTATGGAATCATACCCTTGTAGATACGAGCTTCCACAGGTACGAGTTCACCTCCTACTTCTCCGTGATCTCCTTGAATCTCCAGGTAGATTCCTTCCTTTGATCAATGTTAGCCACCCATATGTATGGCCTTTAGAGGTGATCCACCAAGGAAGAATAATTTTCAAGAAGAAGGGTGTATTGGCTCAAACCCTAGTTTTTCTTATCTCTATAAAAAAAGGGGCGTACTCTCCAACTATTGGAATTGCGTATTTTTGATATCTGATATAAGACCCCTCTTATAAAGATATCAGGTAACCCTATTTAATTAAAATAAGGTATTATTTATTTAATTAAACTCTTTTAATTAAATGGGCTCCCTAATCTTATTAGGGATAATTAATTAAACTCTTTTAACTAATTTTTTCTCCTAATCTTATTAGGAATAATTGAGAGTACTTATATTAAATTAATTCCTAAACTCTTTTAGAAATTAAAATAATAATAATTGTAATAATATTAATAAGACTCGTCTTATTAATTTATATTTAATATTTCTAAAATATTAAATAATAAATATTAAGCTATTTAATTTATTCTATCACCATAGATTAAATTAAATATATTTAACATATTACTACGATTATGCCATTTACTTCTTAAATAATTATTCTTCCTTTTATGGTGTAACCCTTTAGGTTCTCAAATTAAATATAAGACATGGAATTACTGTCAAATCTTATTTTATTTAATTATATGTATTTCGATTCCTAAATGCACAGCTCCTAATGAATGCAAATTAGAAACTACTTTCTAATTTCATTCCACCTTGGCCAAGGATTCCTGGGTTGTCATTTATCGAATCACATAGGACATTTCTCTTCTTTTACTAGAAGTGGTAGATTCTTTATTGATCATTCATTATCTTTATATATAACTTATTAAACCCAAGCATACCCTTTGATATACTTTAAGAGTCTTAAGGAAAAATTCAAAGTGTAATTCATTATATATAAGATACTATGATGATCTCAAGTCTAAGGATCATTCGTACTACTATCACTATAGAAATTCCTATTGACAGGCAAGTAAAACTCCATTAGGTATTCCTTAGCGAGTCACGTTCAGTGAACTTATTCTCTAATAAGTACCTACATACTTACTTTAGTGTCTCCACACAAATGATCATGAGATCAATCATCCTTATCCAATGAGTAAGCAACGTACGTACCAATCTATCCGGATTCACTAATCCCCTTTTTAGTAATCCATTAATTGGGAACATTTTAGTTTTAAGCTATCTAAGAATTTAGATCTCATTAGCATGATCTCATCATGATTCTAAAAGCATTGCTTAAAACTATGGGTTTATCACATATTATTAAAATAGCACCACGTAGATAATAAATGCCTTTAATAAATAATTCTTTTATTAATAAATAAATAAGATTTATTATAAAGTATATGCTTTATCATCATTCATGATTGGCTTGTATGCATACTACATTCAATCTCCCACTTGCCCTAAAGCCAATCACCATAGTATCTCATACCAATCTTCTCTAAGTGACAATCGAACTGCTATTCTGTTAACGCTTTAGTAAATGGATCTGCAATATTGTCTTGAGAGTCCACACGCTCCAGGGTGACGTCTCCTCTTTCAATGATCTCTCTGATCAAATGAAACTGCCGCAACACGTGTTTGGATTTCTGATGAGACCTCGGTTCCTTAACTCAAGCAATACCTTTCAAAGTGTTGTCACGAATAAAGGTATTGGTCCCAATAATGCTAGGAACCACACCAAGTTCGGTAATGAACTTCTTCATCCAAATGACTTCCTTTGCGACTTTCACTTGCGACTATGTATCGCCTCTCCTCACACCGAATCAACAACTGCTTCTTTGTTTGGAACTCTTCCAACTCATCATACCACCGCTTAAGGTAAACACATACCCTGAAATGGATTTACAATTATCTTGGTCCGTTTGAAAACTTGAGTCTGTGAAGCCCTCTAGTTTCAATTCAGACCCACCATAGACAAGAAATACATCCTTAGTTCTTCTTAAGTACTTTAGGATATTTTCACTGCCTTCCAGTGTTCTTCTTCTGGATTCGACTGATATCTGCTTGTTACACTAAGTGCATGAGCGACATCTGGTCTAGTACATATCATACTGTACATGATAGATCCTATTACTGAAGCATAAGGAATCTTACTCATACGGTCTCTCTCTTTAGGTGTCTTTGGGGCCTGTTTCTCGAAGAGATGTATTCCATGGCTCATCGGCATGAGACCTCTTTTGGAATCTTCCATGCTAAACTTCTTTAGTATCGAGTCAATGTACGTTCTTTGGGATAAGCCAAACATCCTTTTAGATCTATCTTTATAGATATTTATCCCCAAAATATAAGATGCTTCTCCCAAGTCCTTCATGGAGAAGTTTTTAGATAATCAGATTTTAATTGATTTTAGCATAGGAATATCATTCCCTATCAGTAATATATCATCAACATATAATACGAGGAATGAAATAGTGCTCCCACTAACCTTCTTGTACACACATGGTTCATCCTCATTTTTGATAAAATCAAACTCTTTGATTGTCTCATCAAAACGGATGTTCTACCTACGAGAAGCTTGCTTCAATCCATAAATGGATCGTTGTAGCTTACAGACTTGATTTGTTCTAACCTTTGAAACAAATCCCTCTGGCTGTGTCATATACACATCCTCCTTGTAACAATCCAAGATTTTATTTGTAATCTAAAATATTTATTAAATTAAATAAATATTTTATTGATGAAGTTGTTGTTTTGTAATTTTAAATATTTCTTAAATTAAATAAGTGTTCTATTTATGTGGTTGATATTAGTAGGTATGTGTGAATTAAATTTATTAGATAACACTCCAATAAATTTTATTGATGCGATTGTTGTTATTAAATATTTATGAATTAAATTTATTAGATAATATTCTAAATTAATTTAATTTATAATTTAGAGAGTTGTAATGTAGCATGAGATGTTATATTGTTGTTTTAATTTAATAATTATAGTGATATGTTAATTTATTAAATAAAATTATAATGAGATTATAATTTTGTGATATTTGGATTAAGTGGAAAAATTTGTTTAGTATGTTGTAATTGGTTATTTAACTAATGTTGAATATGGAGGTATAAATATGAGATTTTAAACTATAGTGTAAGTGGTTTATTAAAATAAAATTAAAGTAATTTTTAATTGATTTAACCAAACAAGGTTTAAAATATTAAGTCTTTATTTTAAAGACTTTTTTCCAAACAAAGCCTTATGGCTTTTGGATTTTTAAATTTTGAATTATTAATAATATAAATAAAATAAATAAAATAATAAATATAATATATTTATAACCTAAGCATTATATCTGTAACTGATATTCTAATAACTAGACGTATTAAGGTTATCAGTATTTTATCTATACACTTAAGTGTGTATTAGTTTTACGTGAATTGTCTTTTGGCCTAAGAAGAAAAGCTGCAGAGAACTTGAGAGAGAGATTGTGAGAATTGTCAAGCAACTTCAGTGTTTAGCAAGAATTAACAAGCCAATTGAAGGTATTTTCTTTAACCTTAATATTATGTATGTATAAATGTTTATATATGGGTTTTTATGGCATAAAATCTCATGCTCTGTGAATTCAATTTGTTGAATTATTGATATATATATATATATATATATATATATATAACTGGTAATTGTGATTATATGTGTTGGTTATGTTTGGGTTTGTATGTAAACAAGAATTGGTATGCTAATTTCAGTTAAAAGGAAGAAATTGGTTTTTACAGTGAATATATATATATATATATGTATGTATTTTAATGGCGTGAGTTTTAATTTTATGTTCTATGAATTCTATTTTTTGAATTTTGCTTTACAACTGAATTGTTGCAATTGGAAGTAGTTGTAATGCTTGAAGTTTATGTTTAGACAAAGAATTGTATGTTAAATTCATTTAAAAGAAAGGGAAACTGTTTTTCAGTGTATGTTCTTATACATGGCTTATGACAGTAACAAATTTGATGGTTAAAGTTTATACGAATTGTAAAAATTAAACTGTGAATTGTTAATTGGGTATGAAATAAAGAGAACTTAGTTCAAAAGAATCAAATTGGTGTATCATTATGATTACAGTGTTCACTATGTCAAGAAATATCAAAAATGGAGTTTTTGGTTTTAAAATATGCTATTCCAGTATTTAATTTTTTTAGAATTATGGTTTAAGTTGTGTTAATTTAGTATTTGTATGCTTGGTGAAGTTTATATGTAATTTGCATAAGTTATACATGTTAATTGGTGTTAAAAATTAAGACATAGCTTTGTTATGTGTTTTGTTTTGGGGTTTACAGAATTGAGACCTCGGTAAGTTTCAGTTCATACGCCCAAATACCAAAATTTGTGCCCCAAATACCAAAACTTGCCCAAAAGTTCATACCAAATATTGAATTATACTTCAGCAAATACATCTCGTCTCGCGCTTTGAAAAAAAAGTGGCATGGGTCGGACAGTTTTGACCTCCTGTAGTAAAATGGCAATAACGTTTTCATACGAACTCCGATTGAGGTGATTCAAGATGATTCGGAAAGAGGACGAATAAGTCTATAACTTTTGTTCTTTAAGGTTTTCAATTTGAAATCTCTATGAAGGGTCAAAATTGTCATATTTAGGACTATTGTGTATTTGGAGCCAATCAGAGGGCGTAGGGATGCGCGAATGCAAGTGCAATCCTTTGTGTATTAGTATAACCTAATGATAACATGTGGACATGTAATAGGATGTTGTATCAAGTTGTTAATGTGTATATGGTGCAATGACATGATCACTTAAGTTGTTGTAATAAAGCTAAAAAGTAATGTTCATGAAAAGATGTGGTGTTATTTAAACTTAAACTTAGTTAGTAGCTATACTAAAAGTAAGAAAGCAACTCATGAAGGTAATGCTAGTATAACTAATGTGTATTGTCAATACATATGGTATGTGTAGGACTTGGGGTGAACGTGAGTAGTGATTGTTTAACTTACATGACGAGGCAAGTTCCCAACCTTTCTTACTTTATTATTCAACAAGGTTACTTTTCACTGTTATGTTATACTTATGCAAATTCTCTATTTCTAATCTCTTGTTTAACGATTTATTGTCATGCAAGTTCTTTAACCCTCATTTATTGTTGAGCAAGTTAGTTAATCTTTGTTTCTATATTCCAATCAAGATTACCTTGGTTATTTAAAGTCTGTAACTTTATTGTAAGAAGTGTGTTTATTCAGCTACTAATAACTGTTGTTTGATTTTTGTTCTTCAATGTTATTGTACTATCTTATGTTGTTGTACCGAACTCAAAGTTGCTTAGCGATTCTTTACCAATTCAACTAATCCTTAGTTGATGAATGTTCTAAACTCTAAATTTCCCTTGAAGTCTACCCAAACCAAACTTCCTTTGGTTTGTTTATGTACTCACACAACTTTGAAAGCATGTTGTTGATGATAACATTTGTTCAACTTAGAAATTATTAATACTCTAGCTCTTATTGATTCATCGATATACCTTGTTCATAAAGATATTATAATCAAACCCTTGAATAGTTATTAGTTCCTATCTGATTCAACCAGTACTTGGTTGATGAGCGTTCTAAAAATCTAGACTTCCTTTGAAGCTAATTCCCAACCAAACTTCCTTTGGTTGAACACGATAATCTAAGTTTGAGATGAATAACCCTATATCAGGGGATTATTTTAGAGCTACGCAATAGCGTTAAAATGTTTGCGCAATATATAGTACAAAGGGCTAATCACCTGGAGTACGGGATGATGGTCCATATAGTCATTTAGACTATTAAAGGTTACAGTAGAAACACCTGTGAACCTATGACAGATGATGATTATAGTCTTTTAGACTGTTAAAGGTTAAAGTAAAAATACTTTAAAACCTAGAATAGAGTTCGTGGTCTTGTGACCCTCAGTGTATTCTTTGATGTTGTTATCTATTGTTAACTTAAACGTTCATTATTCCTTTGAACTCATAGCTGTTGAGTTAAATGTTCTTGTTCCGGTAAGAATACTTTACCATTGAAAGCTCAGTTAATTGTCATTCATAAAACGTTATTGTATATCATCCTTCTTGTGGGCAATTGTTTGCTCACTCTTGAACAAAATAATGCAGATGAAGTTAAGAAGTTTTAAGAGCTTTCTACAAGAAAAGACAAGGGCAAAGTGCTTGATTAGATGACAACGTTTAATTTATATTTTATTTATGAAGCTTATGTAATAGATTTAATTATGATTATATTTTAGTTTTCCATTGATGATTGTAATAAAGGTTAGATGACCTGGGATTTATTTGAGATTATGTAACCCTTTGGTGGGAGATTTATTGTTTAAGCTTTTGAGTTTAATTATATCCTTTGTTTATGGGTAGTTAGTTATGATTTAATTGGACAGTGAACACCAAATCTGTGGGATTGAGGTGCCCAGATTTGAGGGTGTCACACTCCTTAAGTTCCTCATTGAGGAAGGCCATTTTCACATCCATCTGCCAGATTTCGTAGTCATGGTAAGCTGCAATCGCAAGCAAAATCCGAATGCACTTGAGCATTGCTACTGGTGAGAAGGTTTCGTCATAGTCAACTCCTTGTCTTTGTTTAAAACCTTTTGCGACCAGTCGGGCCTTATAGGTCTCTACCTTGCCATTTGCTACAGTCTTTCTTTTAAAGAACCATTTACACCCAATAGGCTTAATTCCTTCAGGTGGTGAAACCAAAGTCCATACTTGGTTTTCATACATGGAGTCCATCTCGAATTTCATGGCTTCTTGCCACTTCTCTGAGTCTTTACTACTCATAGCATATTCATAATTCAATGGATCATCATCATCTATGATGCGTACCTCAACGTCATCCTTTATGACAAATCAATACCTATCAGGTATCTTCGGTACTCTTCCAGATTTATGAATAGGTTGTGGTACAGAAGGAATCTCTACTTGGTTAGGTACCTCACTTTGATCTGTAGTATTTTGTGGTTCTTGAACCTCTTCAAGATATACCTTAGTCTCATTGACCCCTTCAAGGATAAACTCCTTTTCCAAGAAGTCAGCATGTTTCGTAATAAACACCTTTTGATCAGCTGGATGATAGAAATAATACCCCAATGTTTCTTTAGGGTATCCCACAAATCTACATTTTTCAGATCTAGTCTGTAGCTTATCGTTTTCAAACTTTTTGACATAAGCTGGATAACCCCAAGTCTTAATATGCTTAAGATTTGGTTTCCTCCCTGTCCATAACTCATATGGGGTCTTGGGGATGGATTTTGTAGGTACCTTGTTAAGTAGGTATGCAGCCGATTCTAGGGCATATCCCCAGAAGGAAACTGGAAGGTCGATAAAGCTCATCATGGATCGAACCATGTCCAACAATGTTCGATTTCTCCTTTCAGATACACCATTCATCTGTGGCGTCCCTGGTGGAGTCCATTGTGAGATTATACCATTTTCTTTGAGACAATTGAGAAACTCACCACTTAAGTATTCTCCTCCTCGATCAGATCGAAGAATCTTAATACTCTTACCAGTTTGCTTCTCTACTTCACTTCTGAACTCTTTGAACTTTTCAAATGATTCAGATTTGTATTTCATTAAATACATATATCCAAATCCTAAGTGATCGTCAGTGAATGTAATAAAATAAAAATACCCTCCTCATGCAGTCGTTCTCATAGGTCCACATACATCTGTGTGTACCAACGCTAACAACTCTGTAACTCTTTCTCCTTTTCCACTAATCCACTAAAAGGAGATTTAGTCATTTTTCCCATGAGACAAGATTCACAAGTTGGATATGATTCATAATCCGATAGCTCTAGGAGCCCATCTTCATGCAACTTGGATAATCTTATTTCATTAATATGACCGAGTCTACAGTGCCACATGAAGGTATAATTAACATCATCTCTTTTCCTTTTCTTAGTTTGTTCAATTTGAAGTATATTTTTATACAAGTCAAGTATATAAAGTCCATTTCGCAAATTACCAACACCATATAAAACATTATCATTATAGATAGAACAATTGTTGTTCTTTATTATAATGTTAAAACCATCCATATCCAATACAGAGATAGAAATAATGTTTCTAATGATATTTGGAATAAAATAACAATTATTTAAATTAATGAACTTGCATGTAGGCAGTGCTAAACAATAAGTCCCTACAGCTAATGCAGTAACCTTTGCTCCATTTCCTACTCATAGGACGACCTCATCCTTGCTCAGCTTTCTACTTCTGACCAGTCCCTGCATATTATTACATATGTGAGAACCACAGCTGGTATCCAATACCCAAGTAGAAGATTGACTTTCAGAAAAATTAATTTCAATCATAAACAAACCTTGATTAGGATTCGAAGCTTCCTCAAGCTTCTTCTACTTTTTTTTCTACAAGATAATCCTTGCAGTTCTTCTTCCAGTGACCCGGCTTGTTGTAATGGAAGCAAATTCTTTTGCTAGCTGGATCAGATTTCTTTTGATCCTTCACTTTCGCCTTTCCCTTAGCCTTCTTGGATTTCTTTTTTTCAGAAGATACCTTGGGCCTCTTCCTTTTCTTGGAAGAATCATCCACCAGTAAGACATGGTTCTTCTTGGATGGGAAGTGACCTTCAGCAGTTTTCAACATGTTAAGTAATTCAGGCAAGCTAACATCTAACTTATTCATATGAAAATTCACAACAAATTGTGAGAAGGTGTCCGGGAGTGACTGTAAGACTAAATCTTGACTCAAATCCCCATCCATGACGAACCCAAGCTGTCCAAGACGTTCAATCAGATTGATCATCTTAAAGACATGAGTCTCAATGGTAGTACCCTCGGTCATCCGAGATCGGAAGAGCTCCTTAGATATTTCATATCTAGCAGTCCTACTTTGCTCACCATACAACTATTGAAGGTGCAGTAGCATAGTAGGAGCATCCATGGTGTCATGCTGACACTGAAGCTCGTTACTCATGGATGCGAGCATGATGCATTGAGCCACAGATGCATCATCTTGCCACTGTTTAAAAGTAGTAATCTCTTCCTTAGAGGTTGTCTCTACAACTTTTGCAGGTACGAGCGAATTTAGGACATAAAAAATCCTTTCAGCAATGAGAACAATTCTCATATTCTTTAACCAGTCCGTGTAATTCGGTCCGGTCAGTTTGTTAGCATAAAGTATGCTACGCAGTGAAATTAGTGAATGTGACATTTTCAAAATTCTGCATGTAAAAAGACAATATTTTAGCAAACATTCATTTAATTAATTACCAAAATAAATTAGGTCTTATTTTATATTGGTATCTCCCACTATTTTGTTCAAACTATATTACCCTTATTTATATAGTTCGGCAAAATCTAATTAAAATTTTTGCTAGTGAGAATAAGGATCTCATTTCAAATATATATAACATTGTGGTGACACAACAAACTATATATAAATAAATAGGTAGACAACTCCTTCTCAATTACATCATCATGTAACTCCTTATGGTTTGCCTCTTAGATTATTTTGATCAAGTGGTGGCACATCCGAATCAAAATTATCTAAGTTAAGTCCAACCTAGCACTTCCATATATTCAAAAAAGAAAAATATTCTCCTTGTGGTGACACAATAAAATAAAATTGTTCAATTTTTTTTATAAGCATCAAATGTGATAAATTAACATCTTAAATATTTAATACTTGTTAAATGTGACAGAACAAACTCATATTAAATATTTAATACTCTATTAGTTTTATCATGCTAGAAGGCGACGTTCGATATTCTAAATATCTTTGAACGCTTAAGACTTAATATATAAAAACTTTGAGGGATTTGTTATTATTTGTCTCATCTTGTTTAGCGCGCATGCAAATATATATATAAAATACGCGTCATATTATTAAACATGCAAAGCATGTTTGCATAATATATAATATATATAATATTAGCATGCACATATAGAATACTATATTATACCCGGATTGATATGGACTTTTATTCTAGTTTGGTTTACTAGAGCCACCAAGTGAACCAAAAGGTCAAACCCTAGGGTGCAAGAATAAACATTTAAATATAACTATTACATTTAAACCTGGGCTCCATTACAAACGGGTCTTTAAGCGCTCCTTGCTCCTTGATCTCCGATTCTTCAAAAAAATTCTAACTAATCTTATTACATAAACTATTTAATTTAAATAGAAACCTTGATCAGTAGTCAAGGGAAAGTACATAGGAAAGTGATAGAATTTACATCAAGAAGAAAATCAGAAAAGATGAGGTATGCAGACCCCATTTAATAAAACTCATTCATTCAAACATCCAACCAAAATAAATCCAATCACATTGGTCAATAGTCCATAATCAATCACATTTATTATCATACATATCATCATATGTATCAATAAATAAAATCATCTTATGAATTAAAATCATTCCATATATATAAGTATCATTTAATGGGAAATTTTAAGTTGCATGAAATCTAATTTTAAGATTAAAATAAACTATTTATTTTAATTATAAAATTATTATATATATATATATATATATATATATAATTACACAACCGCCTAGCCACAAATCACTATACACTGAAGTATGATATATATATATATATATATAATATATATATAAGTAATCACCGATTCGCACGGAAGTAAGACACGATCCTCATTAATATGATTAATTATATATTACGGTATATATATATATATATATATATATATATATATATATATATATAAAAAATCAATTTCGTGAAGCAACGGGATTAACTTTTTGGAAAACGATTTCGGCTTTTCCTTTTCTTTTTTTTAAATAAATTTTATAAAATAAAATTATGTCCAATAAATTATTCTAAATACATACCAATACATATATGGAATCAAAATAATTAATAATTCGCATAAAGTTTGGCTCTTAATACCACTGTTAGGTTTTGTGCAAATCAAGCAATCAAATTACAAAAAAAATAGCGGAAGCAAAATAAAAACAGATTTTAAAATTTTCACAAACCAATAACCCGGATCATCTTTTATGCATATTATTAATTAAAACGAAGAACAAGAAGTTATAGAATCATATCCTTGTAGATACGAGCTTCCACAAGTACGAGTTCACCTCCTACTTCTCCGCGATCTCCTTGAATCTCCGAGTAGATTCCTTCCTTTGATCAATGTTAGCCACCCAAGTGTATAACCTCTAGAGGTGATCCACCAAGGAAGAATAATTTTTAAGAAGAAGGGTGTATTGGCTCAAACCCTAGTTTTTCCTATCTCTATAGAAAAAGGGGCGTACTCTCCAACTAATGGAATTATGTATTTTTGATATCTGATATAAGACTCCTCTTATAAAAGATATCGAGGTAACCTATTTAATTAAAATAAGGTATTATTTATTTAATTAAACTCTTTTAATAACCACGGAATCGATTAGGGATAATTAATTAAACTCAACTAATCCTCCCATCCTATTAGAATAAATGACTTATATTATATTAATTCCTAAACTCTTTTAGAAATTAAAATAATAATAATCTCAACCTCCTATTAACACATTTAATATTTCTAGTATCAATTCCAACCTATTTAATTTATAATCACCATAGATTTTAAATCCTATGGATTATGATAACCCCAAATATTTATTCTTCTTTTTATGGTGTGACCCTTTAGGTTCTCCATATTAAATCGGTTGATAACTCAATTAGAAAATTCTTTATTTAAATAAATAAATTAAACGATTAATTTATTTAAATCTCGGACCTCCCTAGCGATCAAGCGACTTTCCGAATATAGCACATTAATCATACCAATTTTACCGGAACTAACACTAGGAATAACCCTGAAGGCAGGCACATTAGGATACTACTAGGAAGTTCGGTCTCAACCGGAACACACACCGGATGACCTTAACCCCATGTTTAAATTCAAACACTTGTTGTAGTTACGGCGATAACTCAATCTTGTTTTAAATACGATCGATGTAACCACCTGAGCAACGTCACTGCTATGCACATTTATAGATGACCTTGAGGATAACCACTTGTGAGAGTCAAATGTATCATCTTCACCACCTAACCCGGTGAGGAGTCCATCTTGAAACCTCAACCTTAAGCAAGACCGTCTCAACATTTCATACATACATACATACAACAATGTCCCACAAGAGCGAGGAGTTCCAATCCAGAGTGACTATTACGCGTGGCGACTGCGGATAGAATTTGAAGCTTGAAGACCATGGGCATGGTCCCCTCTTCTTGACTTCGTACAACCTCTAATCCCTTGTCATTGCATAACTCTCGACAAAAGCAGTCCGAAGATGGTCTTGTACACCTCGTTCGAATGCTCAGATTGAAGTTCTACAAGTTCGGCGGACATCACGATTGCAGCAGTGCATGTACTTGAGGACGACGGGACCCATGAGACTCAGGGGTACCCCGGCGGTGCCATTGAGTGCACTCTGCAGTTGCCAGTACACTATGACTCCCCCTCTATAAATAGAGGGCTTGGGGTGGCCATTTGAAAAGAAGAGGAAAAGGGAAGAAGCCCTGTCCAATTTGTTCTGTACACACCCCATATTGAGTGTTTCCTCATTTTAAACACTGTTAGCTCACATATAGCTATTTTTACTGAAGCGGGGGGTGAGTGTTTATCCATCTAGAGTCATAGAAGCTTTGCTTTGGCGACTATATAAGCCTTCTCACACTCTATAAAGCCTTTCTCTTCATCTTTGCTTTCACACTCTATTGTGTGTAATGCCTTTCTCATTTACATCTTATATATATATTATTCACATATGAGAGTATATATGGACTAACATTATCGAGTTATGCCTCGATTGAGCCTAGACTTATATGCGGAGCGTGTGGTTTATATTATATATATATATATATATACTTATATATATATATATTTATATATATATACTATACATTATTATAGTTATGCCTCGATTGAGCCTAGACTTATTTTATATATATATTATATATATATATATATATATATATATATATATATATATATATACATTTATATATACTGAGTTTTACTTGTAGGCCTTTTCTTTATTTTTTTATATTTAGTCCTTTGGAGTTTACTTACGGGCGGTTGATCATTTCTTTGCTTTATTTACATTTAGTCCCTTTGGAGTTTACTTAATGGCGGTTGATCATTTTCTTGCTTTATTTACATTTTGATCCCCGTGGAGGTGCTTCGTGGTGGTCATGATCATATATATATATATATATATATATATATATATATATATATATATATATATATATATATATTTATATATTTATATTTTACATTTTGATCCCCCATGGAGGTGCTTCGTGGTGGTTGATCATGTCTATATATATATATATATATATATATATTTTTTTTATATATATATTTACTTCTTTTTTTTCATAAAGCTGCGGCATCATGTGAGCCTAGGAATCATGTGATCACAGATTGATCTCTTGAATCTAGATTGATTCCGTGATGGACATTTTTCAATTTATGGCGACTTGTACATTATTCTGATGTCGAATTTCCTTGGATGGTTGTCATGCCCATGAGGAGTTAAACATTCTTTATATTATTTTCTCGAAGATGCCTCGCATCTCTCAAAATAAAAGCAAACAAATGTAACATTTAATAATAAAATGGAAGAATGAAAAGGTCTCAATTCCTATTGAGCACAGGGTTTGAAAAACCTCTTTTACAAAACTTCATTGCTATATTCTGTTTAAAACTGAATTTTTCTATAAATTCAAACCCTTTGTATATAGGTGTGAACGAGGCCTCGCACTACTTCCAAATAATTGCACATTGATCCACACACACACACACACATTCATATAACAGTTTCTTGAAAAGTGGCGGTCATCGTGGCAACACGGATGTCGGGGGTGCCTAACACCTTCCCTCCGCATAATCAAGCCCCCGAACCTAAATGAATCTCGGTTTCACAGACCCGTTTAGCAGTGTTACATCACTGGGTCAATGTGCAAACCTTTTCTCGGTTGCGTTGGTGCAACCAGTTAAAAACACCAACTGGCGACTCTTACAGTCAAATCGTCGACATTACACATGTCGGACCTTTTTCACTTGTTTTTTCAAACAAATCTCACCTAACATGAGAACACCAAAGAACAAGTAATGAAAAGGGACAAATAAAAATCCCTACATCGACAGGTGGCGACTCTGCTAGGGACTCCAGTAAGAGGGTTTAGGCCGCTACTACAAGCTTTTCAAAACTGTTATATACTTGTGTGTGAATGTTGCATTTATATTTATGATGAATGTGTATGAATGCATTTTACTTACTGCACTACAATATATCTATCTGTGATATTAGTGCTTCGCACATGTCATCATTTCCATAAACGGTGAGACACGTTATATGTGAATGTATGTTTTGTGGTTCCTCCACCGGAGAGGCTATCTGTCGGTGTTTGATTCTTTGGACTCGTGGGGAGACTAATTCTAACGAGGCTCAAGAAAGGAACCACCAGTTTCGCTCCGGTTGAAAGACCGATTAACTTTCCATCAAGTAGATTGCGATGATCTGGGGACCTTCATGCCAAAAAAGTCATGAGAGTAACCCTAAAGATAGGTTGACCTCGATAAACCAAACGCAGAGAAAGTCTCTTCATGCTTTCCATTTTTCTATTACTTGTAAAAGCATTTACTTGTAATTTCATTCCATGTTCATCTTTATGTAATGAAAAATATGAAGAATATTTGTGCATACATGACATGCTATCAAATTAACTCCTGTTTTTGTAGGATGATATTCCTAAAATGGACACATAATGATAGCATTTACATTATCCCTAAGACTAAACTATATAAGTCTTTTGTATGGAAACAATTGGGCCTGTTACCCGCTCAAAATCCAAAAAGGCCACGAGCCTACAGCCAATCATGTCTTCTTCTGACCAGTCTAATGCTATTTCTCGAGAAGAATTTGACGAATTGAGTAAACAAATTATAGATTTGGTTGTTCTTCTAAAAGAATTGCATCAATCTACTGAGGGTACAAAGATGCCTACACATACAGAATCCTCTACACAAGGAGGAGCACAAGGTTTGGACAAAACAAATCCAGAACCTCAGTTGGATCGGCCAACAAAGACCCTGAAAACACCCATCTCAAAGGAGATCCAGACACCGGTGATATCAGGAAGAAGGTCCTTCAAATGGAAGAAACTATATGTACTCTCAAAGGGATTGGAACACATGGAAGTGTTTTATATGCTAACCTTTGCATATTCCCTCGTGTTCATTATCTAGAGAAATTCAAAACCCCTGACTTTGAAAAGTATGATGGATTAGGGGATCCTTACACATATTTAAAAGTATTCATTGGAGAACTTGGATCTTATCACGAAAAAAATGAAAAGCTCGAAATGCAACTATTTCGGAAAGAGTCTGATTGGAGAAGCCCGTTCATGGTATACAGTTAGACAACTCAAAGATCCATAGTTTGGGAAAGCTAGCTCACGCCTTCCTCACTCAATATAGTTTTCAATCTCGGATGGCTCTGGCCGGTGCAGATTACCAAGGTCAAAAAATAGTCTAATGAGTCTTTCAAAGAGTATGCTCAAAGGTGGAGCGCCTTCTTTGCTCAAGTTATTCCTTCCATGACGAGATTTAGAAATGGTCATGACTTTCATAGACGTACAGGAAGCTCATTTCTATGAAAGAGTCTTAGCTGGTATTGGCAAACCATTCTCTGAAATGATCAAGTACAAAGAGATGGCTAAGATGGGATTGAAGTCCGGTAAGATTCAAGACCTAGCCGCTCTTAAAGCGATTCTTGAGCACATCAATCCGGATCTTATGGAAACAACCCGGAGAATCCATAAAAAAAAAGGAGAGATGTTTCCTTGATACTACAAGGTCAAAAAGGCGATCGAGAACATGCCTATCTGGGAGGAGAAACTATTCCCCTTTTCAAGCACAGTCTTCAAACCCTCCATTGCCTAAAGGTGGAGATGCAAAGCGCCCTCGAACATTCACACACTTAGGGGACTCGCTCGAGAATATTCTTGCTCTTCTAACTACTCAGAAGAAAATTGCGCGTCTTCTTCCACCAGCCAACCCTAATGGGAGGGGTTTCATTGCTACTCGGAAGTGTGCTTATCATGCCGGTGCACCTGGACATGATACTCAAGATTTATGGGCCTTGAAACACAGGATCCAAGATTTGATAGACAACGGTGAGATCATGGTTACCAAACCAGATCAACCTCATGTGCAAGACAACCCTCTTCCTTAACACAAAGAAGAAGAGGTCAATATGATTAGTTAGAACGCTGGACAGAGTTCCAATTTTAATGGTGAATCATCCCAGACCATCAAAGACGGTGTTGACAGATGGGATTATGCAAAGTTTTAATTTGCTATGGAACGAAAGATGAAAGCTCTTTGCAAGCAAATTGAGAAAATTGGCGAGCGGTGGTGACCCATCGACATCAAGTCACCACGCCAGATTAATCGACCGAGGAGCATGCCTATCTCCTTCCTTTTGTTATGAATTCTCCACCATCACCTTCAGAAAGTGAAGCTATGGAGGATAAGGTTGTAAAGAAAGCAAATGCTAAAGCCCATGGAGATTTTGCCAATCAAAGGGAATTTACATACACAGGCCCAACCTATGGAGATATATTTGATCTGCTAATCAACGAAGGAAGAATTACCTCCCTTCTACCTCCAATTAATCCTCGTTCAAGACGGTTTAACTCTGATGGAGTTTGTCAATATCATTCACATTCTCGCGGTCACAACACAGAAGAATGTTGGGCACTCCACCACCTTATTTAGAATCTAATTGATATCGGTGTCCTGTAACTAGCAGACGATGACATTGTGCTACTTGAGAGTGGGAATACATGTCCTACCAAATAGAAGGGATCAGTAGCAGTTATATCCGTTGAGGCTGATGAGACTATCAAATCATTTCCCATACAAGCAATTCAACTCAAAGGAGTTGACAATCCTTTGAAAAAGGCCGCACCAGAGCCACTTTCTTTACCCTTCAGACCACAGTATCCTATTGTCAGCTTACACAAAGTCCCATGGAATTATGGAGAAAGTGAAGGATCCACGTCTCATACTCTTTGCTACAATGTCGAAGGAAAATCCATTATCTTCCTCGGTGGGTTATGAAGCCCACCTTCAAAAAAAAGGGAAGATTCCCATGGAGAAGATTGAAAAATTCCTCCGCACTATGGGCCATAATGAAGCCAAGGTGGTTCTAAGCTTAAGAGAAGCTCCACATCAGATCTCAAAACTGGACTTGGTTTTTTCTTTCGAGGATCACAGGAAGATTTTATTGAAGGTTTTGGAAGAAGCCTACTTGCCAAAATCAGTGGATACGGAAAAATTTCAACATATGGTTGATCACATTTTCAACAACAATGTGATATCCTTCATTGATGATGACATACAGACCAGAAGGGACCGGTCATTGCAAGCCATTGCACATCGCAGTTTTATCCTCCGGATATATGTTAGCTGGAGTTTTGATAGATGGAGGTTCGTATCTGAATATCTGTCCTTATGCCACCTTGGTGAAGATGAACGTCAATCTCAAACGGATCCGAAGCAGCCATACGGTTATCAAAGATTTTGATGGATCCTGACAAAATTCTGTCGGAGAGATTGAGTTGCCAATTGAGATTGGTCCAAATACATTCAATGTATCCTTCCACGTCCTCAATATAGATTCAAGATACAACCTGCTATTGGGGAGACCATGGATCCATATGGCTGGAGCCGTCCCTTCTACATTACATCAACAACTCAAATACATTGTCAACAATAGCCTAGTCCTTTTCATCGGCGGTAGAATGTCACGAACAAGGAAACCTACCAATCATCGACTTTAATTTAGAAGTTGGCCGGCGGTTTTCATACTTTGGAAGTGAGTAACATGCAATACCATCCTATTGGGCGCCACTTCCCGTACCCAAGATTTACTGTCGAGGTTATATCGGCCACTCAAGAAAATGATGTCATTGGGTCATCGGCTGGACAAGGGGCTTGGTAAAAATCGGCGAGGGTATTAAGCACCCTATTCAAGTGTCCATCAAAGCTGGGACATTCGGACTAGCTATTACGCGATTCGATCACAGGAATCCTCATAAGCACAAAGCGAGGTTCCTCGAGCTTACGCCACATGGCGATTTTCTCCATCTCACACCTCATGGTGATCGATCTCCGTAAAGGTGCCGACCCATGTTATAGCTATCTTTGTTTCCCAAACAGTACCATTCAAAGAAAAAGAGGTCCTGATTCCTGATCCCGAAGTGGAAGAAAGGGAGCAGAAACGTAAACATGACATCATCTTAATGATGTCAGGCATACGCATCATTTTCCATGATGAACATATAAATAGATACACCCCAGATGATGATTGCCCAGATGTTATGGTTATCATTTGGGAAAAGGAGGACGATGACAACTCCTCCATCACTGCAGTCCATCAGGACTTTGCACTCGATAATTGGAGCAACACTCCATGCATTAATCGACGAGGGTAAAACGGGCAGAAATCCCTTTGCCCTGTAGATAAATTTAATTGCTTACTTTTTTATAAAGTATTAGAAGTTATTTTATCAGTACATGCTAACACTTTTGTATGATTAAACAGTTTCATATATTAAGTGAAAGCATATTTTGTTTCAGGACTCTGAATTTAGATTTGCCTGTACTTGCTGATGAGGTGCCTTTTCTCCACAAGGACTGTAACTTTGATGCAAAGTTGGACTCAGACTTGATGGAAATATAAGAGGACATTGAGACACCTCAGGAGATTAAGGAATGGGTTGCGAACAAAACCTAAACCCAACCTTGATCAAACCACTTCTTTTCGATCTTGGAACCTTAGAAAGCCCTAAGCTAATCCAGTTGGTTCGGACCTAACCCCAAACCAACGGAATGACATGGTTGTGCTATTAACCCAATTCGGGATGTGTTTGCATGGTCTCACGAAAGACATGGTGGGTTTGTCCATTGACATTGTCCTTCATCGCCTTCCCATTAAGGAGGGATTTAAGCCCGGTCGGTGAGCTCGAGTGATTGAAACACAGTGGAGTTTAAAGGTTAAAGAAGAAATTGTGAAACAATTTCAACTTTTGGCATTATCATGGTGTCTACATATCAGGAATGGATATCCAACATTGTTCTCGTGCCTAAACCGGGAGGAAAGGTGTGAGTTTGCATGGATTATCGGGATCTGAACAAAGCTTATCTTAAAGATAGCTTTCCGTGCCCTTTATCCACATTCTCATTGACAATCTTTGCTCGTCGGCATGTACTCCTTTCTTTGATTGCTTTGGCGGGGTACCATCAAATTATAGTTGTTGAGGAAGATCGTGAGAAAACTGCTTTCATCACGCCTTGGGGAACATTACTTTATGAGCGGTTGTCATTCGGCCTCATCAATGCTGGGGGCAACCTACCGGTGACCTATGATGGCTCTTTTCCATGATTTAATGCACAAAGAGATAGAGATCTATGTGGATGACATCATTGTCAAAAATCCAGAAGGAGAGAAGACCACTTAGACCATCTCAAAAAGCTATTCAACGGGTTACGTAAGTACAACTTGAAGTTGAATCTAACCAAGTCGCCTTTGGTGTCAAATCGAGACAAGTTGCTAGGTTTCCTAATCGACCACAAAGGGATTGGTGGATCCCACCAAAATCCGAGCCATCGAGGAAATGCCCATTCCTCGAGACGAGAGAAGAAATACGGGGATTTTTGGGAAGAATCAACTTCATTAGCGGTTTTATTTCTCAACTCACGACAACTTTGTGAGCCCATCTTCAAATTGTTAAGGAAGAACTCCTCCATGAAATGGAGCGATGAGTGTCGAGAAAGCCTTCCTTACAATCAAAGAAGCGGTTTGGTTAACGCTCTGTTTTGGTACCACCAGGGGATGATGTTCCCCTATTCATGTACACATCCATTAATCACAATGACATAGGGCTATATCTTTGGGGCAAAAAAAGATGATAGAGGCTAAGAACGAGCTATCTATTACCTCGGCAAAAGATTGATC
The DNA here is from genome assembly GCA_020205605.1 of Panax ginseng. Taxonomy (NCBI): domain Eukaryota; kingdom Viridiplantae; phylum Streptophyta; class Magnoliopsida; order Apiales; family Araliaceae; genus Panax; species Panax ginseng. The sequence goes on from CM035130.1 coordinate 44,854,260, forward strand.
ATCGATGAACACAAGTACACTCTAATTGAGAAGACTTGTTGTGCTTTAGCATGGGCTTCCATGAGGTTACATCATTACCTCCATGGTCACACAACCCATCTCATATCCGCGTGGATCCTCTCAAATACGTGTTCGGTGAAGCCCATCTTGAATTGTCGGTTTATCCGGATGGCGATTGATCCAACAACAATTTGACATCATCTACGTGATGATGCAAAAAGTCTATCAAAGGTCAAGGAATTGCGGATCAATGGCAGCCGCTTTGCGGAGGATTACAAACCCTTGAAACATATTTCCCGATGAAGGGGTAATGGCGATTCAACAACACCATCGATATGATGCATGCCAATACGTGGAAAATGTATTTTGATGGAGCTATTAACACAGAAGGTTACGGAAATTGGAGCAGTTCTAGTATCCGATGCTGGGGAGCGATATCCGTCGTAGTCAAATTGTAGTTTATCGGCACCAACAACACAACCACGGTGAGTATGAAGGCTATATCATGAGGCTAAAACTTGCCTGTTCAATGGGCATCAGGAGGTTAACTGTCTTTGGGAATTCAGAGTTGGTAATCAAAAAATCCACAGGAATCTATCAAACTAAGGAACTATATTTGCTGCCTTACCATCGACAAGTTTTACAGATGGCTCTAGAGTTTAAAGAAATCTCCTTCCTACACATTCCTCATAATAGGAATGATTTTGTGGATGCACTAGAAACATTGGCCTCCTTAATTCACATACTTGACAAGGAAAACACGCCAAGCATCACATTTGCCCTACAAAAGGTCCCAACTTATGGGAACTATGTTGGAGAGGTATCGGATGAGCAACCTCCCATCCAAAACCCTTGGTATCAACATATCAAGGAGTATCTGCGAGATGGATCTACACCCGCTAAGGCGAGCCCGACTGAAAAGAGGCGGATCCATCGACTTGCTATGAAATTCTACCTGAGCGGAGATGCACTCTACAAAAGAGATGCAAGACTTAGGTCTCCTCAGATGTCTGGACAAAGACCAAGCTCGAGAGGCTCATGGATGAGATCCATGGTGGAGTATATGGCCCACACATGGCGGACCCCTACTTGTTAAGAAGATCTCCTCGAACAGGGGCATTATTGGCTTACGCTCAAAGCTATTTGTGTGATGATCACGTCAAGAGGTGCTATCAATGCCAAATTCATGGGAATGCTATCCACGCCCTCGAGGAACTCCACAATATGAGTTACCATGGCCCTTCTCAATGTGGGGAATGGACGTGATCGGGCCCATCGAGCCCCAAAGCTAGTAATGGACATCGATTTATATTCACCATGATCGACTACTTCACCAAATGGGTAGAAGCGACCTCCTTCCCGGGGTTACCAAAGAAGTCATCATTGCTTTCATCGAAAACAATATCGTTTATCGATATGGACAACGGAGGTCATTGTGTCGAACAATGCTAAGAACCTCAACAATAAAATGATGGAGGAGTTATGCGATAAATTCCACATCAAACACCTTAACTCCATCATCTCTCATCCAAAGATGAATGGTGTTGTTGAGCGGCTAATAAAAACATCAAGAAGATCATGCGAAAAATGTCCGCCAATCACAAAGGATGGCTTGACCTCTTGCCTCTACTTTATTAGCCTCTGAGAACTTCAATGCGTACTTCCACCCTTTGGGGCAACCCCTACTCATTAGCCTATGGGATGGAAGCGATGCTCCCCATAGAGGTGGAAATGGAATCCCTCAGTGTTGATGGATGCTCAAGTTGGATGAAGACCAATGGGTACAAGGCAGGTATCACCAATTGTCTCTACGATAAGCGAAAGAAAAGCGAACCACGACTATCTTCCATGGTCAGTTATATCAGCAAAGGATCGCACGATCCTACAATAGAAAAGTTTGGCTATGGCAGTTCAAACAACATGACTTGGTTTTAAAGAAGATCATTGACAACCAAGATTAATCCAAGGGAAAATTCACTCCTAACTGGGAAGGCCCGTTTGTTGTCAGGGAAGTATTGACAGGAGGCGCTCTCAGATTATAGGAAATGGATGGCGATGAATTTCCACAGCTTATCAACTCGGACACCGTGAAACGGTACTATGTGTGAGGTTATCATCAAGCAAACATCCTGGTTTGTGATCATCAAATCACCAGTCATTCCGGTTTTTTCTAACCCTTTATACATACTTTTCTTCCCCTCAGGGAAACATACACTTCAAACCAGCAGCCTGGTTTCACCTCATTTCAAACCTTCTATACAATTTTAGTTATCCTAAAGACGGGATTGAACCTTTCACACCTGCAGTTTATCCTGAAGACGGGATTAAACTTTTCTACGCTTGCAATTTGTCCTAAAGACGGGATTAAACTTTTTCCACACAGGCAGTTTATCCCAATCATGGGATCAAACTTTCTTCTCCCCCCTTGATATAGCACGCACATGGGATTCATACTTCTCTTTGGTTTGCAATTAGTCACGAGGGTGAACTATATCGACTGATCTCCCGATACACGCAGATGCGTGAGGCAACCATATTTTATATGGCCCATTCACAATAAACAAAAACAAAAAACATTTTTGCCCTTTCTCTACAAAAATAAAAAAACACAAAACACTTCACTCTTCTTCATCAATAAAGCTTCTACACCCATACACCTTCTCGCCTTTCACATTCGAGTTTGAACCTCTTACACGGTTTCTAACTACATGAGACACGATCTCCTCTTCAATATAGAGTACGTGGGCGACCATTTATGGTTCGGTCTAACCCCTACCGAACAAAAATACTTGTCACATGATACTTTGGGATCAACCTTCAATCCACCACATTTCATCGACTTGGACCAAATGGATGGAATTACCCAACCTCTCCTCACCAAATAGGAGATTCGGTGACCATCTAAGGCTGCGGTTGTGCCTCGAAAGAGCAACACCAATCCATAAGAGATGGAATTAACTAGGCTTCTCACAAATAGAAATCTTGGCGACCATCTATGGTGTGGTCGATCTCGAGAGAGGAAAAGCCACACTCTCTCCATTTTCCATATAAAACCGGTCCCAAGACACCAAAGATGGTAGGGATACATACGGATCAATGATCCATTCTAAAAGATCTGCGATGGCTCAATGTCCACACATCGAGGATGAGTTCGAGAATGCATCAAGATCACAAAGCCTTGAAGAAAAAGCAGGCAAATATCAAGCAAGTATCAAGAGCACAACTAAAAGGAAGTAAATCAAAATATATTTCTACTGCCATATATAATATTGTTTGATATATACATATATGTGATGTACATGACAAAATGGCTAAGCTAGTACATGCGGGAAAATACAAGTCTATCTACGGATCTATGTGTGTGTGTATCTGGACTATCGGATCTAACATAGCATCCCTCTCTAAGAAGGAGAGTAGCAATCTATAAGCTCACCCAATGGTATCTACACGAGCTAGCGGATCAGAGGCTAAGCTGCATGGTGGCATGATGCTCATCAATATATGCACTCATATCGGCAAGGATACCGATCGTATGGGATCTCAACTTTGAAATACTATGTCTGCGATGGCCACATCCGGGCGAGATAGGACATCATCCGCTCCACAATCAATGCATCTCTGGTGATCTAGCCTCATCTCTCTCTAATAAATGGCGTCTCTCTCCCATTAAGAGCTATCAACATCGAGGCCCTAGCCTGATCTCTCTCATAGGTCATCAGATGTAAACTCTGCTCCAGATACTGTGCTGAATGCCGAATGACATTAGCACTCGTAGTGGGAGAATCCATCACAAATGTTGGCAACCCAGCAGTCAAATCCTCCTCAATGGGAAAATCAGCCTCCTCCATAGGCTCCTCATCATCGAAATCAATCCCTGCCTTTGTGGATACTACTGCGCAGCCGATCGATCTCTCTCTCCATCCATGCGAATACTCTGCAGAACAACTTGGATGGTGATAGAAAAAAACTCAGATAGCTCGGCGATCCCAGCAGAGCATACAACTTTGGATCATCCTCTCTGCGATAAATGCCGAGAAGCAAAGCGCTGACTCGATGCCCCCTCAAAAGGATGAAAATCCAGGAACTGGTCAAACTGACACATCACGGCCAGTGGGTGGTAAGTAATCATGCCTCTCAAACCAGCCAGGGGAAGATAATCCATGCCCGAAGCATGAGTAATGAAACTGTAGGGTGAACTAAGCCACATACCTACACGATAATATATATGAATGGATCTCAATCCACCTGCCGGAAAAGCCGACCAAGATCGACATCATCTGTACACTCCAGTGAGGTGAAAAGGAGTATGACATGGTTATATCATGGGTGAAACAATATCTATGCCGTCTAAAAGTGCCAATCGGTCTCAAGTGTGACATAAACCACACGTCTGACATGGCCAGCTGCTTTGCTAAACACTCCTACTTGGGATAAGTGCGGTGATATGTAGCTAACCTCTCGAGTCTACTGCTATGATCATTGGTATGATGGTGTGACCCTCCCTAAGAGCTCTCACTTTGCCATAATGGCGCCTGATGTCCAACTCATCCATGTATCGTGGCATGTAGACATATGACGATCTGCACAATATAGCGGTACATCTACTTTAGCCAAACGCCAATGATGATCCTCCGGTGTGGTGAAATCCCGAATATCATGCATAACTATCCTCGAGCCAAATCATCAAATAGAAAATCTTTGGGATATAACGTGGCGGATGTGATCTCATCTGCACCACTCTCCCTCAAGCCGGTGAGGGTCATGAGCGCCTACTCATGTCTCCAATCGCCATATATGTACGCAAGAGTCTATCCATGGCGGCATCGTCAAACGTGCATACTCCTCCAGTATAGAGTCAACTCCACAGGTCCCAAATCAAAAACCTCTCTCAGATACCCGGTGCTCCGCATGCCCTCCACGAATCTGTGTGGGAACTGAAACATCAACGGGTCATAGTATCTTTGCAACAAATGATCTCTGATCACCACATGCGATGGTGACATGCTATCATACCATGATCGCATACCAGATGCCACCAAAAATGGTGGGGTATGATCAATACGGCTAATTGTCGAAGAAGACATCTGTACGGGCCGTGTCATAAGACCATCCAGGGGTCAATGCTGAATATCTCTGGACATACATACATATGCATAACATAATAACATGCATGATACAATAGATGGCAATATGATATAGGGAATGGAAAATTGTACATACATTCCTAAGTATATCATCATCTAATACATCTCTGTATAGCTAAAATACAGGGAAATGGGGCAAAACTGCCCTACAACTAACAGAGGCCTATCAAAAGATATAACGAGAATGGGGCGAAGCTACCCAATGTCTAATAGAGTCCTATCAAAAGAGATAACGAGAATATACATCAGAAGAAGTTAATTGTATCGATGTCTACATCGTCAATCCTGTCCACCTGATGTAACTCCTCCTGAGTCACTAGATCTCTATCTACAGGGATGTCAGGCCTATACAAGGGAGGATTTGCACCGACAAAGCCATATGGGTCACCTGAGGGGCCAGAGCCAGAGCTGGAAGGATCAAAAGTGTCTTCCTCTGAAGGATCTCTGCCCAAGTGCCGAATAAAGAAATGTGCCCGGTCTAACTGTCGGGTCAAACTGTCAATCTATGTCACATGAGTCGGATCTCTGACACATGCTAGCCAATCCGTCATCATCACGGATCCTGGAACCATATCCCCATGAGCCCGAGTGGCGGCAGTGCAGGGCTCCAATGGTGCGAGGAACCACCAATCTTTGGAACATCTCACGAGTGCGAGGACCCTCGATAATGTGAAAACCGTCAATCCCCAACAATGGGATATCAATGATGGGTGGCTGCGTGAAATAGGCCAATAACGCTGGGCGGGGGGAGGCAAGATCGGCATGTGAATCTCTCTGTAGTGCTCACGATAGCACACTCTCCTAAATAGAGCTCCCATCCTCCATCTGTGAAGAGAGAAATCCTACGGGTGGAAATCACGTGCTCGACACCGATCGGTACCCATCCTCAAATCCATGCTCAAATGCTCCCCGGTAGGGAACCCACGCGTGATGACATCCGTTTGTCAACAACTCCGGTTGTGGCGGCGATGAGTGAAACCCTCGACAATGAGGGACCTCGCCCGGTATGGAATGATGCCATCTTCGTCCTCGTGGATAGGTGTCTAAACCTAACACACTCACGGGACGTAAACATGGAAGCCTCTCTCATGGGCCCAAAATTGCCAACACAAAAAGCAAACATCTCTTTGTCGATCAACACTCTTAACCTATACATGGGAAAAGACAAGAGAAATACTCACCGGAGAGAATGGGTAGAATCCTAACCAAGCCTCGGTCAAGCCTGCTGCGATCGCATCGCATTCCCCCGAGGAAGTAGGCGAAGGTGTAGGAACCCCAATCATAGTCTCTATCACGGTCCCACGTGTCGAGTGGTGGCGATCAAAGCGAAGGACACCAGTAGAAGAGTTATCTGCTATGAAGCGACCCCTAATGATCATCGAGAACAATCGTGAAGAATGTGATCCACGACTCTCACATCATCGGGGTATGGGCTCACTCAATAGCCCGCTCATAGCATCTCTATGCTCGGAGGACACATATCGTGCAGTCCTGCCCTTGAAGCCTCTCATGGAACTCCCAACAAGGATCTAACAGCTGTAGGGGTAATATCCGCCTTACAAGGCACTGGATCCCCTCCAAACTCCATACTTATGATAAACTGCCGATCCATCGACGTCATCATCACCTCACAGTCCAGCAAATGGAGTGACTAAGTTTGGTGAAACCAGCGCTCAGAAAATGCCCTAAGGTAACCCCAGGGACAACGACGGGGAAGAATGGAAAAAAAACATCCTGAATCCCCAACTATGTACAATCTCTTTATAGTTATCGTGCAAAGCCTGATACATAGAGTGGATGTTGAACCAATTCCCTCGAGGCTGTGTAAAGACAGGAACCTACATCAAATGCAGATCAACATCAGAACCCTTTACTCCTCATCAATAGGAAACAAGGAAGATTAAGATCTAACTTTATACCTCATTTGCGTGCAGGTAGACTGAAGGATGTCAACTCAAGTCACCCAGAAGCTCTGGGTTCACCATTTAAATACTTGGAAAATCCCTACGGGGAACACGTACAGCAGGAACAGGAACCTCAACCGGTACATCCTCCTCCTCATCTTCTACGTCCGGCACTTCAACCCGGATAGGACGTATCACCGCCTCCACCAAACAACGAGGTTGTCTAATAGAACGGGGTCGAGGCACTTCAGAAGCCCTTCTCCGTACACCAGAAGTGGTCCTACGGAAACTACTCGGCTGATCTGGATCCATAATATCTGGACAACAAGTCTCCAAATCACCTCAAAAAGGGTGTGGTAATGTTTAACCTGGAGCTTTTCAAAATGCATTCTTATGACTACATGCATGCATGCATTATTTTAACATACGTCTCTGATGTAGAGTTAAAATGCATGACTACCCATACCTACATTTTGGAAAAAAATTTCCATAGCCCCTTTGTAAATGGGACTATCCACATACACATAGGCATGACTAGGTGGCCATTCAGTAGCACACCTACCCACAGTCATATACATCCTACATGCATTAATGCCTCACAGTAAAAAAATCCGTAAGTATAGTCTAATTACCAGGATTATTTTACTTTTCTACCTTTACTCATTTGTCCTCAAATAGGATAAGAAATGACAGTAAAAGGTGCCAATTTGACTGTTTCAAAAGTCAATTTTTTTTACATCATTATGTTCAGCATGGTTTAAAACTAATATTTACTGTGTTGAATATTTTTTTATCAAATCATATAAGTATGCATATTCACTACTATGTGTCTAAGTTCATTTCATGTGATAAATCATTTTCTAACGGATAGAAACTGGAAAAGAATACATGCATATGTTACCGGGGATGATGAAGAACACTTATGCGGTGGCGAGAATGTGCGAAAAAATCGCTTGAACTTCAATGTGCGAAGAAGAGCTCTCAATTTCCTTTACAAAATGACTTGAAAGTGATTTATGAAAGCAACCCATAGGCCTTTCATACCCACAGTTGGCCGCAGGTCCACCTGCGGCTGCCACATGTGTACTTGTGGCACCCCTATATGGGTCCCACACCTCCAGCTCGGTCTAGTTTGAGTTGCAAAGGAGGTCTCACAAGCTGAAAAGGCCAAATCAGGAATAAAAATGCTACGATTGGCGGAATAACACGAAATCCACGGTTTTCAAGGGCCAAACTATGGCTCTATATATCACTCATTGGTATTCACTTTGCATACAAGGTATACTATACCAAATGAGCCTCAACTTTTTACAAATCATGCTCGTAATACCTCACAAAGGTCCGATCTTGTTAAATCTGGTCGTAACCCTAAAACGTATCCTCCCGTGCGGGGGATTCTGAACGCTTGTTTATAAATTGATAAACATCCCGTCCCGATTAGAGTCTGCATAAGACTTTCAAACATCCATCCCCGGCGAAGGTCAAAACGTGGGATTTCATTGATAATGTATCCCCGGCGGGGGTTACAACGCATTCTCAACCATTGATACACACATTAATAAAGATCAAGCAACCTTGACGTTATCTCAGCCGGTGTCAAGTAAACCCATTGAAACCATTGATACACACATTAATGAAGGTCAAGCAACCTTGACGTTACCTCAGTCGGTGGCAAGTAAACCCATCAAAGCAACGTATCCCCGGCGAGGGTTACAACGCCGAAGTTAAACATTGATAAAGTATCCCCGGTGGGGGTCACAACATAATGCAACCATTGATATATGCGTTAATAAAGGTCAAGAAGCCTTGACATACTCCCGACAAGGGTCACAAGGCAATCATTGATACACATCAATGAGCGTCAAGCGACCTTGACGGTTTTCCCAACGAGGACCTATCCGGTGATACACATCATCGGTGAAGGTCGAGGCGACCACGACAATACATATTGTTGGCGATAAACTCAACAAAGATCATGGTATATCTTTGGTGACACAAACCGAAAGACCATCCTCATCAGAGAGGACCGATGATGGAATATGTTATACACATTCTCAAACAGACAAAGCTTTATTCCCACATATCTCTTGTACACGAGAGGCACCTCTATGGAGTTGAAGTCTGTATCAAGGATCCAGGACTTTGGTGATATCCCCAACGTCAACATCCTTGAAGACTTGGATCGCATGTCCAAGACATTATTGATTGTCATCCCCGACAAGATTAACAGGGAACCAACAATCATTCATAAATGCATCAAACATTTGCATCATGTTGTTGCACATAACATCATGCTTATCTTGTAACATTTCAAGTGTCTAGGATTCTTTATTTTATCCATGCCTTGCATTGCATGAATATGATAAAGAGGGGCATCTGTAGACACTCGAAATTTTCTGCACACCTATTACTAACATTATAGGAGGGCAGATTCATCTTTCGGAGATAACCCTGGAAGACAGTTCACATCCATTCCGGATACTACCGGAAGTTCAGTCTCAACCCCGGAACACACACCGGGAGTATCAATTCCAACCTCGGAGATAACCCCAAGTTTCGTCCTTGGAGATAACCCCAAGGAATGTTGTTGTAGTTCTGGCGATAACTCCGGAAATGCTTGTTTGAAATGCATGCGATCAGCTTCAATCTCAGACCTCCTGCCAAGGCACTCATACCAAAGACCCGGAGCTAACACCGAGAAGACAGGCATACTTATAGATGACCTTACGGAATTCAAACACTTGCAGCAGTCCAATCTCAGTTGTAACCCTGAGCAACGTCTGCTATCAACTCAAATCGAAGATAACCCCGATGAGTAGTCAAAAGGTTATCTTGCCACCTCAACCTTAGTGTGTCGTCTCAATATTTCATACATACATACATATAACAATGTCCCACAAGAGCCAAGGAGTTCCAATCCCGAGTAACTATTACGCGTGGCAGCATACCGGATAGAATTTGAAGCTTGAAGACCATGGGCATGGTCCCCTCTTCCTGACTTTATACAAACTCTAATCCCATGTCATTGCGTAACTCTCAACAAAAGCGATCAAAGATGGTCTTGTACACCTCGTTTGGATGCTTTCGGATTGAAGTTCTGCAAGTTCGAAGCGGACATCACGATTGCGCAGTGCACGTACTTTGAATGGTGGGACCCATGGGCAGGGCACCCGGGCGGCCAGCAGTGCATCTGCGGTTGCCTTGTGTACCTCTGCTGCTCCCCTCTATAAATAGAGGGCTTGGGGTGGCCATTTGAAAAAATAAAAAAAGGAGAGGAAGCCCTGTCCAATTTGTTCTGTACACACCCCATATTGAGTGTTTCCTCATTTTAAACACATGTTAGCTCATATATAGCTATATTTTACCGGAGGGAGCTGAGTGTTTATCCATCTAGAGTCATAGAAGCACCTTTTTGCGCAGCACTTTAAACTTTCTCACCCTATAAAGCCTTCTCTTCATCTTTTGCTCTATTTTTCAAAGCCTTTCTCTTCAACTCTTTGCACTATTATGTATATATTTATATATGGACATTGAGATGTCGTTGAGTTGTGTTATATGTCGGAGCGCTACTTGCTTTTATATATATATATATATATATATATATATATATATATATATATATATATATATAAATGTTGTTGGTTTTTTCATTTTTATATCCGTATATATATATATGTATATATATATATATATTATATATATAAATTGGACTAACATTATGGAACTTGTTATGCCTCGATTGAGCTTGAAAAGTGGCGGACTTATATGATGTAGGGTGCGTTTACTAATGCTTTTAAATATATATATATATATATATATATATATTATATGTTGGATTTTTCACTTGTTTTTCAAACAAATCTCACCTAACATGAGAACACCAAAGAAAAAGTAAATCGAAAAGGACAAATAAAAATCCCGCGTCAACAAATCATAAAAGAACCTTTGAGTTAATAGTTACCATTTCAATTCAATCCTTCCACCACAATGTCCCAATTAAATATAAGATATGGAATTCTTGTCAAGTCTTATTTTATTTAATTATATGTATTTGTTCCTAAATGCACAACTCCTAATGAATGCAAATTAGAAGCTACTTTCTAATTTCATTCCACTCTTCTTTGTCATTTATCGAATCATATGGGACATTTCTCTTCTTTAGTAGTAGATTCTTTATTGATCATTCATTATCTTCATATATAACTTATTACACCCAAGCATACCCTTTGATATACTCTACGAGTCTTAAGGAATAAGTCAAAGTATAATTCATTATATATAAGATACTATGATGATCTCAAGTCTAAAGATCATTTGTACTACTATCACTACAAGAATTCCTATTGACAAGCAAGTAAAACTCCATTAGGTATTTCTTATCGAGTCACGTTCAGTGAACTTATTCTCTAATAAGCACCTACATACTTGCTTTAGTGTCTCTACACAAATGATTATGAGATCAATCATCCTCATCCAACGAGCAAGCAACGTATGTACCAATCTATCTAGATTCACTAATCCCCTTTTTAGTAATCCATTGATTGGGAACATTTTAGTTTTAAGCTATCTAAGAATTTAGATCTCATTAGCATGATCTCATCATGATTCTAAAAGCATTGCTTAAAACTATGGATTTATCACATATTATTAAAACAACACCATGTAAATAGTAAATGTCTTTAATAAATAATTCTTTTATTAATAAATATATAATATTGATTACAAAGTATATGCTTTATCATCATTCATGATTAACTTGTATGCATACTACTTTCAGTTTATTCACAGCATTATATAAGAATCCGTACCATAACAAAATGGTTTGGAAAACATTAACTGAGATTTTCATGAATAATATCAATATATCTAAACAATTGTCTAACCGAAATAATGGCATTGACATACTTTCAATATAAACTCATTTAAGAGAGAAAAGTTTGATATACTATTCTTTTGAAGTTGATTGGAATAAAAAGGTTATTTAACCTTATATTATTCATAAATAATGAGAGACAGTTCAAAAATTAGAGAACCTGTTCATTCTAGAATACTTGCTCAATAAAGAGTAAGAGTTAGAAACTTGCCTCGTTTGTAGTCTATTGATAAGATTTTAGCTTAACTGAAGTGTTCTTACAGATCCTACATAGTTATTTACATTCACAAGCATATTAGCCACATAGCCAAGTTATATAGTATGCAAGCTTATATAACACGTAGTTTCAGTGGTCATGGTTATAGTTAGATTCCTATATTTGAGATATTTTATATATATTTCAAATATCTCATCCATGTTTTTATAATAGCCATTTTTCTCTTTAATGGGGTCTAGTAGGATCATAACATGCAAACAAAGCACATATATAGTTTACATCCTATCACGATTTAACACATAAGTGTTTCATGTCTTATTTAGAGACTTCTAGCATACAAGGTGCTTTTGTAACCTATTTTATGCCTTTGAAGGTATTTCCAATTTGCATGGTCAATTTTGTCTATCCCATGATTTATAGCTTTTATTTCCATACTAATGCATTAACTATCTCTGTCTTTCTATATTATGTTAAAACATCCATTTGAGGTTTTATTAGACCCATTTTGGTTTAATAGATTCAACCTAAGGCACCCATTCATGCTAGTTCTATTTCTTCAAGTTATATATTTTTTTATATCACTGGCTATCCAAACTGCCATAGCAGTTTCTTGGTTGTGACCTACTACTGCCTCTAGGCAGTAGCTCCACCTCCTTCTCAACTCATGTTCCTCTAAGCCTTACAATGATTCTACAGTGTTTCATGAGGTTAACAGTCATTTAGATTTGATAATAAGGAAGTTAATGTCACTTAAATTGTCCTCAGCTCCTACTGAGTTCAACAAGCTCAACACTGCCTTAGCAGCTCCATAACTCTCCTTTGATCAAATCTCAATTTAGTTAACAGTTGAAATCTGCAGTTTCACAATATTGGTATGCTAGGACAAAATCATAAGAGATATCCAGTTGTCAATTATTGTTGGTAATAGCTACTGTCCTTGGACAGTAGCTTGACTCTTGATCCACAACTTTGCTACCCTTTTTTAATTTTTATCTTAACTTACTAACTACAGCTAACAAAAAACCAAAAGAAAGCAAGCCTAGTTGCCAAAATGGTTCCTGCTGCTGCCATTAGGCAGCAGCCCTGCCCCCATCCTATTTCCAAGTTATAACAGATTCACTCTTAATATGTTACCATTTTTGGAGACAAGGCAATTTACACACCTCTAAATTACAAACCAAGTTGTACGAATGTTTTAATCAAGTCAACTGAGAACTCAAAAGAGAGTCCCAGCCTTACCCACTGCAACTATTACTGCTATAGACAACAATCCTTTAGTATAACATGACTATTATTTCTTAATCTCATTCTTCTAACCATATGATGGTTTACCTCCCTATTTAAGTATATAACATAAGTGAGTAGTTCTAGAAATTATAAGAGCTTTGAAACAATAGCTTAGTTTTACTCAACTTTAGATATATTATATCTAGTACATACAAGTACTTTTAGAACTTATAACACAATCATGACTGTCTTAATAGACTGCCCCAAAACAGTGCTTCACATGTTACTTTTATTAATTCATCACTTTGACTTAAGACTGAATTTCATTTCATACTAAGAGGCTTAACTTGCTAATTAACAACACATGTAATACATGAATCAATTCCCAGCCTTGTTTGTGTCTAATACTTGACTTTTAATTTAAGCAGTCCACTTGGGACTTTCGTCGAGCATGTGGTGTGCACTGTCTAGAATTACTGGTGTTATAGCTATTTTCTTGATCTACAATTCCATTAATTCACCTTATAACACCACAACCAACCTATCTCCTTGTGCCTAAGCCAAGCATTAACAAAACTTAACAAGAGTTGGGCATGATAGTCATCATAGCAACAACCATAGCATAGTAGTCACTTGAGCTTACAGCGGTAACACGACACAAAAACTGAAAAACAGTTCTTCAAACTCTTAACACAAGTGTTATAACATCATGTACTTGCTATATACTATACATTCATGATTTAAAGACCTAAATAAAAGGTATAATTATCCAGAGATAGGCTTCCAAAATAGTTAACAAAGAGTTCGCCATTTCAGTCCTTTTTATTTTGTTTTGCTCAAGTGTTACACCAATATATGTTATACTTAGGCATAGAGTGTACTTGAAGCATAGCTATACTTTATATGAGAACTTCAACATAATTTTGGACTCCATTCCCAGTCAGCCTGTCTTCACACTATAACAGTTTTAGACTAGCATTTTAGGCATGGTTTATTGCACCAAAATAGTAGTAACCATTGATATATATGTCTTTCTAAAACATGAACCTTATATCTATCATATCCATGATCTAAAGGCAAGGTCTTTATGCTTTAAGCCAACACAGATTATACTTATAGACAATCATGCCTCTTCTAGGTCTTTTAGGCAAGGTTTAACACCAAGTTACCAAATCAGTTATTAAGTTTGCAACACAGGGGTTCATCACATCATGTACATACTATACAATATAAGTTCATGATTTAAAGAGACTACATACAAGGCTTCCAACTTTAGTTCAAAACTGCCTTTCATAAGCTTCAAATTAATACAAGGTAGTGTGATTTGAAAAACATTTAGGTACCAAGGTAACATGATTAGGCAACATAGAAACAAAGACTGCATATGTACATATATTAGAAGCAAAACATGTTCATCATAAGAAACTTCCAATAACAGTCACAAGGACTGACTTTTATTTATTAAAAACTAACATACTTAAACTTCACAAGTATTAGCATTAGTGGGTTGGGATTATAGACATCCTTTTTATAGCATAAGAACTGATAACGAGGCAAAATATATCATTCAAAATGAACTTTGTAGGACAACCCCTTTATGTTACCCTGGGTTGGTTTTATCAAAACATAATCTTAAATACTACCTAACTAATCTCCATATGCCTATGCAACCCTTTAGCATGCTTGATTCATTAATAACAATATGTGATTTAATTGTTATCCTCTTTGAATCTAAATCACAGTTAGCATACAAAGTTACAAAATCAGTCCTTTCACAAGCATTTTATCAAGCAGTTGGGGTGCAGTCTCTACTTTCCCATGTTGATCATAAATATAGGTATGTCTGCTACTCATAGTGGTATCATATACTATAGATAACTCCCATATGCAGTCATAACAAAACAACAATAGCATGCCAGCTAAATTAATCTTATACAGTCAACCTAGCAACTCAAAAATAACACAACTATCCCTTATGTCTATTCTAGGCCATCCGGCCATAACAGATCATTAGTGGCACAAAAATGGAATGGAAGGAGGATTGAAAAGAGCCATAATTATCTTACCTTTCTGATTCAAAGACTTTAGATGAGTTGAGTTTCTTAATTCCTCCTCCTTCTATAGCCGAAGCTCTTCCACTCTCACTCTATATAGCTGATATTGCTATTGCTTTTAGTCTCTGCGAAGTGGTGAAGCTAAATGGGTTTTAGGCAATAAGCTTGGCCCTTTTTATGGTTGAGCTTATCTCCTCCTTCTGGTAATCCTATCACCTCTAGTTGGCCCCTACACAGCCACCCTGAAGCTGCCAGCAATCATTCCTAGTCTAGTTCACTTGGCCCCTACACAGCCACACTAACAAACCATAACTTACTATGTTACACCTTATCCTCTATAAGTCTATCCCACCTGTTAGCTGACTATTAACTGAACTAACCTCTTAGCCAGGAACTAACTTAGCATCCGTATGACTTTCCATCTGACTAAGTGTTCAAGCCATCACACTACTTCTTTAATTGGTTTAAAACAGTCCTTTTTTGTTACCCATCAGTTGGTTCACTGGATTGGGTTAGGGGAAAAGTTTGACAATTCTTGATTTGGGCTTAAACCAATCCTCTCTTGTTAACAATTGTAGCTGCCGAATTGGGCTGGGAAAATAGGCTAAAATTGGCTTTATTTTAGTCCCAATAACATAACCCATATCCCTAATTTAATTGAAGGATACTTGCAAGCATACATGGTAAGAATTATTATGGCCAAATATAGAATTGTATCTATCATTTTTATTTTTACTAACAAACATACCTAGCATATACATAAAAATGATGATCTCGTGAATTCTAAATAATTCATGATAGTACCTCATTTCTTTATTTTAAAATAATACTTTTATTTGTATTTTAATATAATTAATTCTTTGAATGCATAGATACCTTTGCACCAAGAATCTTTCTTAATTAAGCCATGTTGGCTTTCCTTTTTATTCTTGTTGTTTATATAACATTATATTAATATATACTATTCTTCTCTTTCTTTACCATTCATAATCTGAGATACTTAATAAAATATTAAGTAACAAATAATTATAAGGTCACAATACTAAAAAAAAAATTATACACAAAATTGACATTATAATAATTGAATATTACATAGCATTTTTTGAGTCATTACAGTCGTGATAGGCGATTGGCCTAGCCTACTTCTTCATTTCCCAAACTCAGTGTATAGCAAATGATGATGGTGGGAATGGTTGAAGGGGAGAAAGTATTATTATTCCACCAAATCTCTAATACCCGTCATATTCTTCTTCTTGTTATTGGATTAGAACTCTAGGGTAATGGATTTGTATGGGTATTGGATTTTATACAAATTGAGACTCTCCTCTTCACAATTCCAATTGTTAAATTGTCTGATAAGTTTTATAGAGAGTGAGTGTGGTGGAATTAAGGAGCAATTGGAGAATTGAGGAGTTATATTAGCAATTTCAAGCATTTAAGAGGTAATATTACTTATATATATGCTCTTGATTTCAATGTTTTACAAGTTTTTGGAAATATCATGAAATACTTGCTAAGTGAGTCAAAATTGATGACTAAAAATTGTTACAATCTGTAAATTGTTGTTAGATTTTAATATGGTTAAATACGAAAACAACAAAAGTTAAATGGACCAATTTGGTTTAGAATGAATCTGTGGTGAAGGAATTCGCTAAACATGTTAAATTTGGGAAAAATAGCATGACCATTGAATTTGAGTTATCAAATTAGTTGTTTATATGGTCTTTGAATTGCTATCATGTTATTTGAGTATTATATGGGTATATGAAAGCAATGTGTTTGGTCTATTCATGAGAAATCAAAGTTATCTATGTTGGTTGATTTAGTTCTGTTGAAGCAGGGACCTTCTTGGAACTGTCCAGGAAGGGTGCAGCTGTGCCCATTCTGTAGTTCATTCCAGTATTTGCTTTACTGAATCTTGCTTTTGAAATCGTCACCTGAGGCGCGGTAGCAATTTGTCTTTAACCACAATTCAAAACAAAGATAGTCGCTACCATCTTCCGATTATGTCGGCATTTTTCTTTGAGTCTAAGCATGTTAGTTTGACTTAATTATGCATGAAAATGGGTATGATATGTGGTCTCAAGCCCCTTTGCATACCATGAATTGCTTAGTCACTTTAGTGTTTATTTTCTAATGAAAACTTGAAATTTTGAAAACAAACCTTGACGAACTCTGAGTCATTTAAGTTTTGAATTTGTAGCATATGTATATGGTTGAGTCATGCGAGCATGAAATGTGATTTTAAGTTGCCTTGCATATAATAGCTTACATAGCTTGGATAATATGTGTTTTCAAAGAGAAATTAAAGTTTTGCAAACTAATATTCGTGATCATTGTGTTGCTTACATTATGAACTTGTAAGAATTGCATACTAGTACCCCTTATATCACTAAACATGGCCTATAAGTGCACTCACCTAGTTTGACACAATAAAAGTCATTCGATCATGAATTTAAATTATATTTTCAAGTAATAAACTATGTTATTCATATATAGATAAGATGAATACATGTAAGGATGCGTATTGAAGGCTATTTAACATCGTTATATGGTTTGATGATTACATAGTTAGACCCTTATTGCATGAACTTGTGTAGCCTTAAAATAAATGAAAATTTTCAAATAAGGCTATAAAGTGTGAAAACAACTTAAAGTAAACACAAGAGGCACCAAACTTGGACCAAAACCTCTTAACGCGTGTATATGTTATGTGTTAGCATTAATTCATGCTAAGAAATGAGATGTAAACTAGGAAATAAAAATTAAAAATCGGTCCGACAGGAGTTGCGTAGTGCGCCCTCCCCCTAAAGATAACTCATAAATACAGCATTTGTACCGGCAGGCGATTACACGACTATTTAAACTGGAATATGGACCTTAAAGCATATGTGTATGAATGTCTTAAGCTATAATGTTTGACCTAAGTAATGTTTTAAGTATACAAGCATGTAATGGTTATATAAAACCCAGAATTGTTAAGTTTTATTAAGGTTTGCAAAACGCAAGAACAATGTGGATCATATATTTACGAGTTTTAAATGTGTATCGAATACATAGCTAGACAAGTGAGTGATAAATATATATGAATATTAATGTCAAGTATGTGTGAATAAGGTATACCTATACATACATAGTTATCCTAAGAGTATGATAAGAAAGTGAAATGAAGGTTTTACAAACCAAGTTAGAAAATGATGTAACATTTATTATCACATTGAGAACGTGTGGATGTATATGACTGATGGGTATGAATCCATTATTATACAATTGTGTAGGAGTACACGAAGTGCAGATAACTATAAGCACTTAAGTTATAGTTGATAATCTACGAGTCATGCAAGTCTTTTAGTTCCTATTTGCTCTATGCGTTTGGTAATTGTTGGTTGAATTATGATATGAAACGTTGAATTATATATGAAATGCATATGAGATATATATGAAATTGAAAGTCAATCTATAACTATATGTTTAAGAAGTTAATTTCTATACTTGTTATGTGAGAAGCGGTATGCGTATTGTATTTAAATGATTATGATTGTGTAAGCTGATCATGATATTATATGCTATGTGATGCATAAAAACTCTTAGAATTGTTGAGATGTCGAGCTCACCCTTACAAATAACCACTTTTTCAAGTTAAGGACTCACGGTAAAGTTACGCGCTACTTGTAACGCCCCCAAAATTGGGAATATTTTTCTTCTCGATCTTGTGCGTTAATATTATCATGTTCTAGCTTTAAAACATTATTTCATGTTAAAATAGCTAAAAATACGGAATATATTTTTTTTTCTTTATTTCCATTCATTCATTCCCTGAATTGCAACCTTTACAAATCTTCTTTATACTAGAATCATATTTATTATATGACTTATTTAGCCTGAGTAGATATGAATATATATATATACAATTCATTCTCTCAAGCATATCCCTTTTTTAGAACAAATAATCTTCATCTATCGAATAATTCAAAAATTTACACATCTGTGATTTACACAAGAAAATACCATCTTAGTAGCATAACCTCATTTTTTTCATCATTAGTTAAGCAACATAATGGTTAGGCTATTCATTATATAGTATTATTACTTTACTATGACATATAACATATTTCTAATGTCACACTTAAATAATTTAAATTTATTTTATTAGTAAAATCAATTAAACTTAATAATAAAATGCACATCAATTATAAAATTATCTATCAAATTATAACGCTTAATTAAATTAAGCCATAACAACCAACATCAAATATTTATTATTCAATAAATAAATCAACTAAAATATTTATCTAAATCAAATAAATATTTTAATTAATTATAAAAATCACATTCGTTACACTACTTGATTGATAGAGTTCAATAGTATCATAAGAAGATTGATTTGTTTACTTGAAGTTATGATTTTGAACCATGTTTTAGGTTTTAGATGATGTAATTAATAGTTGTTTAACTCTTGTAGAGTTGTAAAGCCGTACTATTCGATATATAAAGAATATCGAATTGAGAAGTAAATTTTATAATGTAACTCTGATGAATCGAATCATAGAATAAATTTAATTTAAAGATATGTAAAGGATGAAGGTTGTGATTCAAGGAAATGAATAAAGAATTCAAAAAAGTTTTAATTATTACGCATCTGATTAAGTACAACACCGAATATGATGTAAAGACAGGAAGGGTTAATGATTAAGATTGAAAAAAATTTTTATTAAGGTTTTGGGATCGATTCATAGATCCTGGAAATGAAAATGAATTAATATATTATTTGGAATCAAATCTAAGTTCTATTCATTAAATTATGAATGGAAGTTATAAGCAATCAGATGAAGATAGTACCGTAGAGCACTAGGCCCGAGATAATGGATACCCGGATTTAGGGGCGTTACACCAGATATAGTGAAATCATGGTTTGTAGTGCTCGGGCTTACTTCGATGGCTCTTATGCCCATAAGAAGTCTTACATTTGTATATATATATATATATATATATATATATATATATATATATATATATATATATATATATATATTATCAAAGATGTTTTGCATCTTAAATAAAATCAAATCAATAATAGAATGCTAATAAAATAGAAGCATCAAAAGCCTCAATTACTATGCGAGCGAAAGGGTTTGAAAATAGTTTTTCAAAACATCATTTTCATATGCCTTTTAAAATGAACTTTTCAATAAGTTAAACCCCTTCGTATATAGGTTCAAAATGGCATAGCACTACTTTCAAATAAAGCACTTCAAGCACAAATATCTGTATACAAACACACATAATGCATAGGGAATGAAAAAGTAGTGGTAACCATGTTTCACGGAAGTCGGGGGGTGCCTAACACTTTCCCTCGCTTAAGCAAGCCTCCGAACTCCATGAATCTTCATAGCGAGAAAACCTTTCAAAACTCAAATGAGTTGATACATCTATTTAAACTCATATCAACTGGCGGCTCTGTTTAATTTAGCCCAATCATTAAAATCAAACTTTTTAAATCGTCGACATTGTATATCGGTCTTTCCCAAAATCTCATCCTTTAAACAATATTTAAATCACATAGAGAACATATAAAGGGTAGAGAACGCGATAGAAAGGGAAAAAATCCCGGCTTCGACATTAGCAATTTATTGTGGGAAGGATGTGATAATTTATGGATGTGGAGATAGAGTTTTAATTTTTAGAAGTATATTTAAAAACAGTTTTGGTTAAATTCTAGACCTATATTTATATAGATATAGTTATAAGTCTATTTAAAATAAATCAAATAAAATTAGAAAAATTGAAAAAAAATATTTTAATAGTAGTTAAATTATAGTCACATACCAAAGACTAAGTAACAAAAAACTTAATTTTGCCTTATGATATATTTATATAGATATAGACAAGCTCAGTATTCCATGTGAAACACGGACTTTGTTTTGTTATAAAATTATTGTATTGTTTATATTTTTTATATTATACTATAATGATATATTAATTCTACTAATAATAAATTAATGGTGTGTACAATATTAATTTTATATAAAAAGAAAATATTTTACTTCTAAAATATCCTATTAAACTAATAATGTGTAACTAATTATTGATAAAAAAATTAAATAAATTTAAAAATCTACAATAATAGTTTTCTACTTATATAATATAAATGATAATATTCATCTTTAAAATGATTTATTTTATTTATATTTAGGACATATTGCTAAATTTTAGTGTTGAAGGGTCACTCTTAAAATTTAGGCATGAACAATGATTTTGTCTTATTTATTATATATATAGATAGATATAGATATTTGTCCTTAATATCTTGAAGAAAAACTCAATGTCCGCATAGAAGAGCTCTATGTTGAAAGATTGGTTGTGATAAAATTGGTGAAATAAAAAATTTTTAGGTCTACATAGAATTTTATTAATAGTTAAGATTTATTATTGTAAATTTTAGGGTGTCACTCGTAAAAAGTATATATGGTTGAACGACAATTTTGTCTTATTTATTATACACTAGCTCATTATTCTATGCGAAGCATGAGCTTTATTTTGTTATAGAACAATTGTATTACTTTTTTATATTATAATATATTAATATACTAGTTCTACTAATAATAGATTAATATTGTGTATAATGATTTTTATATAAACTAAAATATCCTATTTAACTAATAATTTATAACTATTTATTGATGAAAATAAAAAAAGCTAAAATAATAATTCTTCTACTTATATATATAATATAAATGATAATATTCTTCTTTAAAATAATATATTTGTTTTTATATTCTTATGTTCGCTCATATGTAATAATAAAATCTTAATTAAACTCAAATAGTTATATTTGGTGTATTTAATAATAAATAATTATTATATAACAAAATATTATTTTTATCAATAATATGAATTTTAAATAGCACTAACTAAATTAAAAAATATATAAAAATAAGAGATAGTTGTAGGTAGATAATTATGATAGTAATAATGTAGATGAAAAGATTTTGAAATTGAATAAGTATTTCTGAAAAAAAAAATAGTTTCTTTTACTAAATTTTAGGTTTTTATTACAACATTTTAGAGTTGTAGAATCATTCCTAAGTTTTAGTGTTGAGAGACTACTATATTTTATTTATTATTGTTAGTATATATATTTTGTGGTTTTAATGATGACAATGGATATATGGGCTGAATTGATATTGTATTGGTTTATAATTTGTTTGGATCAAATATGTTTATGCATGGATTGAATGAGTTATATTATGGGCTGATTTCTTCACGGGATATAAGTTGTTGCTGTGTAATGGTGGCCCATTTTAATTGATTTAATTGAGATTACCTGGAAGTGTGTTATACCTCTTTCTAGCCCAAAAGAGTTTTACTGAAGGTTAAAGTATTGCAAATAGGTTACTTTGAGTTATCACTTGTTATAGTATTGTATGGGAATTGATATAGTTAGGAAATATTATTTTATATATGTTTTAATGCTATATCTAAATTTGTTTAGCTATGAAGACCAATTTAAATCTAAATTGGAGTATTTCAAGGAGTTTGGAACCTGTTTGCAATTCGAAGAGCAAGGTAACAAGTTGGTTAGATAAAGGAGTCAATTCTTTATCATTAAATATTCTTTATATTAGCCTGTTACATTTTGAATTTGTTGGGAATATTTTCCTAATATATATATGTTATCTGTTGGTGTATATATATATATATATACACACACACACGATCAAAACTTCTTCATGAATCGGAAGGAGCGCGAACTAAAAACGAATCGCTATATAATGACGGTTTTTTTCTATTACGCTCTTGAATAAAAGCCGATTTTTAATGTTATAGCGACGGAAAAAACCATCATTATAGTCAGTTCGCTCCCTCTAGTTCGTTGGAAAGAGTCGACTTATATATATATATGGTTACCAGTTTGAATTTGATTTGGAGATCAGCTAAAGAATATGATTTATTTCAAATTTGAATTGTTAACAAGTTTTCAACTATTAAAGGAGTATTAGCTCTAACAGTGTTATTCTTTAATATATTTGACTCCTTTATTTCAGCAAATTATATATGATTATCCTTATCTTGCTAAAGATTTTATAGCTGTTAGTAATAACAGTATGCTGATATTGCTTTCTTCATTGAGCCTTTCACGCTAACAAAATTGGACTAGTCGTTGCTCTCCACTTTACATATATTCAAACCTGCTGGGCAGAAGAAGGTACAAGACTACAAAGCTGAAATTCAAAGAGCATTCGTCCAAATCATATCTGAGTCATATTCAAGTTATTGTGTCATTTCTTTAGGTCTCAGATTATAGCAGAGTCTTCGTAATCCATCTCCTAATATCTATTGTAAATAGAGTTTAAGTCAAGGTTGGCTTGGGGGATTTTTTTATTTTAATATTCAGTCTGTTCAACGAAGGTATCAAAGTCTCAGAGGTGAGATGTGTTGCAGAAGTGCAAAGGGGGGCAGAGGTGTCCAATTGATCGTCGTTGTAACAAGGAGTTTTATTTTCTATGTAATTGCTGAATATTATTTTAATAAATTGAGTCTCTAATACAGTTTGATATTGGATATGGATTAAGCCACTAGAGTAGAGGATAGGGGCTGAACCACGTAAAAATCTTTGCGTGATTTATTGTAATTTTGTTTTTTGTGCTTTAGTATTCTGCAGATTCTGGTTTAACTCATGGTAATAATTATACAAAAACAGATAGGTATTAGCTATCCGATTATAACAAACGAATAACATATACTAATACAGACATATATTATTTGTTCGATTATAACAGACGAAGAACATATACTAATACGGACAGGGTTAGCTTGTCCAATTATTGTGACGCCCCCAAAATAGGTATACATCACCCATCTTGAGTCGCCAGATACATGGTATATAAATTCAAATACAACTTAATTATACAACAGTCATGTAAAATACGATAAAACACAGCTCAGAGTTTAAACAAGAATATTATCATCTAGATAATATCCACACTCAATGGTGTCCTCATTACAATTATTATCACATTATTCAGTAGAATAGTGAGGATTACTAAAGCCATTTATCCTGGACCATCACTCCATTCCCCGACTCGTCCCAGCTATATTCTCATTTTCTGAAGAGAACAATGAAAGAAAGGGTGAGCTCAACTAGCCTAGTAAGAAATATTATGACTAAGATAATGCAGAATAAATTATCCTTAGCCTTCAACAGTATAACAACTGATAGAATACAATAGACAATAAGTTTTAGATCAACAACTGCAGCAGAAATAAGCAATCCATTAGAAGAGTCAAGTAGAGCATAAAATCTATTATCTTCTATGATTTAAAAAGTTTTTCATCAACTTTATCGCTAAGACTCAGCTTAATAAATAAAATCGAATCATCCCTGCACCACGGCCAAGGATATTCATGTAATCATCAATGGTCATGATTATACCGAATAATCCCTGGTCATAATCATACCAACAACTGTCCATCAATGAACTACAGGCCAATGAGGACTTTTACCACATCATTCGTCACATTACGGTCATGATTATACCGATTAATCCCTGGTCATAATCATACCAAGTCCATCTATGCACGTAAGCCAAAGATGACTTTCATCATAGTATAAGCATGAGGATGATGACAATGACATAACAATTCAATAAAACAAGTTCAAGGATAAATTTTAAAGATTTATAATTTAATTTATCCAGGAATCAATAACGTCCAAATTGTCAACATGATACTGCTTTGTAGAGTAAAATTCAAGAATAATATTCATGTACAAAAAATAATTTGGACAGATAAGAAATATATTTTTTGGGTGAATAGTACCCCGTGAATAGTACTTCGGGAATAGTACTCCGTGAATAGTACCTTGACACGAAAAGAGTCCCGAATACCCGAGTGAATGATACTAGAGTGAATAGTAATCGGATGAATAGTAACCCGTGAATAGCAACTCGTGAATAGTATTCCGGCACAAAAAGTACCCCGAATACCCGAGTGAATAATACCAGAGTGAATAGTAACTGGGTAGTAACCCGTGAATAATAAGTCGTAAAAAACCCAAAAAAATGATATTTCATGACGAGTACAAAAGAAATGATATCTTATACAAGTATAATAGAATATACGAAACTGCAAATGGATTTTCACCCGCCATGCGGTAATCCACGTACACAGATCATTTACACAATTTAATAAATAATGAATACGAAGGATCATTCACCATGCATGCGGTAATCCACATAGACAGGTTATTCCAATAAAATAATAAAGAATGGAATAACAAAAGAATTCACCATGCATGTGATAGACCGCACATATAGGTTATTCCCAACAGAATAATAAAGAGTGGAACCAGGTCATGCGTAATCCGCACAGACAAGATATTCCAACAGAATAATAAAAAATAGAACCAGGTCATGCGTAATCCGCACAGACAGGATATTCTAACAGAATAATAAAGAATGGAATAACAACAGAATTCATCAGGCATGCGATAGATCAAGATGCAGACATGTTATTCCAACGTAATAATAAAGAATGGAATAATGTAAGAATTTCACCATGTATGCGGTACTTGGATGAGACAGGTTATTCCAACATAATAATAAATAATGGAATAACAACCCTTACGAGTATTGAAAGAAAATAAATCTCTTCATGAATACGAAAGAATAATACCCCTTACCTAAAAAGAAGACTGGATACTGGAATAGTGAGGTAGCAGACTTCTCTTCTTCTTTCTCTCTATAATAATTGCTCTATAGCTTTAGTGAATTGGTGAAAAATAATGAAGGAATGAGCTTCTATTTATAGGAAAATATAGTTTCGATAATTGCACGTTTTGGGGCTCAAAATATTACAGTATAATACCTTCCACTTTTCCTTCATTTTTAATTTAGTCCTGCAAGAATTATCAAAATTACACCACCTCCCCTAATAGTAAATCATGTGAATCAATAGTTCTAGACATGTGAAAATATAAATTACAATATAGTACCTCCATCTATACCTCCATTTTTAACTTAGTCATGCAAGTATTATCAATCTTGCACCAACTCCCCTAATAGTAAATAAATGTGAATCAATAGTACACACATGTGAACAAATAGTTATAATCATGTGAATCAATAGCAATTAATTGCTCATTTATCCGGTTAATTACCCGATTAGTCAATATAACCTCCAGACATCAATTATTATCGAAATAAATGTCAATTTTCACTAACAATAATAATTCCAACACAATGAAACTATCAATTTCATCTTTAATCAACATGAAATTATTCATCATTAATATTATAATTCACAATATTTAACAACTAAGTCGTTCCCAGGAAAGAGGGGGCTTTCCGATAAGGATTTCTCCTTATTGGCGCGCAATTAGGTGACCAAACCTCTCTTTGACAAAACTTCTAGACATTGTCAATATTGCAAATAATAATATGAATAACTTTGCCGTCTCAATTATTGATTTAATAATATAACATATTATGCAGATGATACTGTGATAATAATTGAATCAATAATATGAGAGATTTGATGCATTAATTACTGTAGCAATAATTGAGTATAACTGAGTGACTTCTTACGTAAGCATCAATAATCACTACCTGTGCTACTATGCAACCACGCGTATTACTGTACTTTTACTACCGGGTAGTTCAACAGTTTTAACGGTAACACTTTCACCGTTATTTTTATAAAAAGTTAATTCTGACGTTTTCTAACTACGACAATACTTTCGTTGTGGGGTCCACCAATGATTGTGCCGTCGTACGAATATTCCCTGTTAAAACAAATATTCCCCGACCAATCGAATATTATATAACAACTTACTTACTTTGCAAAATTTATAAATATTACCCACAACTATAACATTATATCAAATCCATACCATAATATTCAAAAAAATATTTTGAGAAATTTAAATATTTATTCATAAAATTTGGGGTCTCACAATCTCCCCTCCTTATGAAATTTCTCCCTCAAAATTTACGTACGTACCTGGTATGATGAGGATACCTTGATTTCATTTCAGATTCCAACTCTTGAGGTATAAACTTTGAATGTTGAATACGATCCTTCTTATCCAAGATTTTAACACGTATCTCCTCATACGTTAAATCTTCTGCTATCTCATCTAATTCTACTTCAATAATGTGGTTCGGGTCGTCCACATATTTAAGTAACATCGATACGTGAAAACGTTATGAACACGCGACATACTTGGCAGTAAAACGAATCTATAGGCCACAGTTCCTATTCGATTGAGGATTTCAAATGGGCCAATTAAATCGAGGGTTGATATTTCCTCTTTTCTTCCTCTTTTCATCGACTCTTGCTTCTAGAATAACGCCTTCTTGAACCTTCTTCTTCATTTTCATCAGCTCCGGTGTGTAGTTTGAAATGACTTTAACTTTATTGATTAAAGTCGATTCTACTCAGATATTCGTTATCTTCACGTGGGTCCCTAGAGTCTTTAACTCTATCTTCATCATTTGTAAGTTATAATGAAATGGGTTTTTGTGTTAACAACATCGCACTCATGAACGCATATGATCTTCTACTACTCAACGCGTCGCCTACCACGTCAAGCTTCTTCCACGATGATATTGAATGGTATAGTCATACTCTTCAACAGCTCGAGCCAATGTCCTTGGCTCATGATACGTTCATTTTAGTTGAAGAAATATTTGAGGGTTTTAGAAATGGGTTTTGTATTGGGGTCAATACAAAATTTGATTTCACGCTCTGGGGGTAGGCTAAGAAGTCTTCAAGAATACGTCAGGAAATTTATTAACAATAGAAATATCATTCAAAAATGTGACTCTCATCCATGACTTGGATAACACGTCACATTGATACCTATCAACTTGCCATCGTCATTCACACCGTCGCCTACGGAAAGTCTGGCTTTGGTGCATCCCAAGACTTGGAAGTCACCAACGAAAGGCTCGGGGCTCTTTACTTATGGCTTGATATGACAATGATTAACTTTAGTGGTTTGGTTGCTTGAATTCGCATAATAGGTTGGTTAGGAATATGAAAACTAACAACCTTACGAAAAGCTTGATGAGTAGTTAACCAATCAATTCCTAAAATCACATCAAAGGTAAGTATTTTCAAAGAGATAAGATCGACAGGTAACGTAAAAGTGTCGATTTGAATCAAACAAGATTTATAAACAGTGGAGGTAACGAAGGTTTTTGCTAACGAAGTTTCAATCGATAAGTCAAAGTCTAACTTCTCTAGAGTTAAATTTAAACGTTGAGCGCAAGCAAGAGAGATAAAAGAATGGGTAGAACCGGTATCTAATAAGGTATAGACTTCGCAAGAATTTATAATTAACTAACAAGTGCTAACTTCGTTTAGGTTACTCGCTTTTTGAGAAGTCACAAAAAACACTCTTCTTGAAACCACCGACTTTGTTTTGTCCGTATCCGCCTTTGGTGCCACCGTCCCAGCTGGACTTTACTTTGGTGCATGACAAAATTGGGCTAGGTGACCTTCTTTTCCAAAATTGTAACATGCTTTGGACTGCATCACGCAGTTTGGACTGATATGTCCCTCCCCTTCGCATTTGAAGCATACAATTGGTGGTCGTTCTCCTTCCTTGAAAAGGAGTGTCGGTGCTGCTGGCTTTCCATCGTTGTTGAACCTTCTCTTCTTGAAATTTCCACTCCTATTATTTTGGCCATGATTACCACCAAAGTGGTTACCATTCTTGGCATGATAATTTCCCCCATGATGGTTATCATTGTTCCGATAGTCGTTGCCACCGGTACGATTATTATCGTGTTGTTGGTCGTTGCCTTTTGGTTGTTCTGACTCATTATCACGCTCCAATAACTGAGCCCTATTCACAACATTTGAATATAAACAAAGTTTGTGAGAAATGAGGTATTGACGTATATCGGGTTTCAAACCTCTTAGAAACATTCGCGTCATTCGCTCCTCATTATCGACCTAATGGGATGCAAACCGGGATAACTTCGTAAATTTAGCCTCGTATTGCAACACGGTTATACTGTTTTGCTCCAACTTGATAAAATCCACCTCCTTCATGTGACGAATACTTTCAGGAAAGTACTTGTCGTTGAACAGCTCTTGGAACTTCTCCCAAGACATCTTGAGTCGCCAGTCGGGTACGCGTTTACTGATTCCCACCAAAGAATCGCGCTTTCACGCAACATAAAGGTGGCAAAGGGAACCTTTTGCTCCTCAGAGCATCCCAAGACATCAAATATCTTGGTGATCTGCTTTAACCACGTCTCTACCTTAAGTGGTTCTGGCTTTCCCAAAAACTCTGGCGGTCCCAGCTCCTTGAACTGCTTAGCGGTGACCATCCGAGAGTTGTCAGTGTTTCCTCCTGCATTTTGAACAGGAGTCTCTCTCACCTGATGTTGCATGAATTGCATAAAGCCTCTGAACATCCCATTGTTCATCATCTGATCTGTGTTGTTGTTTACCTAAGGATTATTGTCTTCCTGTTGCACATTATCCTGGGTATTGATCGTTGGTAACTCAACGGTTTCATGTGTTTCATTACTGATCTCAACATTTTTAGATGCCATTTTTAAACACTGTCACAAAACAAGGGTTAATTGACATATCACATATTATCCCTATACTCTGACCGACCAATTAAATACCAAATAAACTTAGGTAGGTCATATTAGCGAAGGAATTCTCTGTCTCTCCCCTCCTAGTTCTTATCTCACATCTCAGCCAGGGATCATATCCCTAAGCTCTGATACCAACTATAACGCCCCCAAAATAGGTATACATCACCCATCGTGAGTCGCCAAATACATGGTACATAAATTCAAATACAACTTAATTATACAACAGTCGTGTAAAATACGACAAAATATAGCTGAGAGTTTAAACAAGAATATTTTCATCTAGACAATATCCACACTCAATGGTGTCCTCATTACAATTATTATCACATTATTCCGTAGAATAGTGAGGACTACTAAATCCATTTATCCTGGACCATTACTCCATTCCATGACTCGTCCCAGCTATATTCTCATTTCCTGAAGAGAACAATGAAAGAAAGGGTGAGCTCAACTAGTCCAGTAAGAAATATTATAACTAAGATAATGCAGAATAAATTATCCTTAGCCTTCAACAGTATAACAACTGATAGAATACAATAGACAACAAGTTTTAGATCAACAAGTGCAGCGGAAATAAGCAATCCATTAGAAGAGTCAAGTAGAGCATAAAATCTTCTATCTTCTATGATTTAAAAAGTTTTTCATCAACTTTATCGCTGAGACTCAGCTTAATAAATAAAATCGAATCATCCCTGTACCACGGCCAAGGATATTCATGTAATCATCAATGGTCATGATTATACCGAATAATCCCTGGTCATAATCATACCAACAACTGTCCATCAATGAATTATAAGCCAATGAGGACTTTTACCACATCATTTGTCACATTACGGTCATGATTATACCGAATAATCCCTGGTCATAATCATACCAAGTCCATCTATGCACGTAAGCCAAAGATGACTTTTATCACAATATAAGCATGAGGATGATGACAATGACATAATAATTCAATAAAACAAGTTCAAGGATAAATTTTAAAGATTTATAATTTAATTTATCCAGGAATCAATAACGTCCAAATTGTCAACATGATACTGCTTTGTAGAGTAAAATTCAAGAATAATATTCATCTACCAAAAATAATTTGGACAGATAAGAAATATATTTTTTGGGTGAATAGTACCCCATGAATAGTACTTTGGGAATAGTACCCTGTGAATAGTACCTCGACACGAAAAGTGTCCCGAATACCCGAATGAATGATACTAGAGTGAATAGTAATCGGGTGAATAGTAACTCATGAATAGTACTCTGGCATAAAAAGTACCCCGAATACCCGAGTGAATAATACCAGAGTGAATAGTAACTAGGTGAATAGTAACCTGTGAATAGTAACTCGTAAAAGAAAAAATACCAAAGAAAATGATATTTCATGACGAGTACAAAAGAAATGATATCTCATACAAGTATAATAGAATATACTGAAATCGCAAATGGATTTTCATTCGCCATGCATAATCCACGTGGATGCATCATTACCACAATTTAATAAAGAATGAATACGAAGGATCATTCACCATGCATCTGTAATCTACATAGACGTGTTATTCCAATGTAATAATAAAGAATGGAATAACGAGAAGAATTCACCATACATGCGATGTAGACCGCATGCATGTGTTATTCCCAAATGTAATAATACGAGAATGGAACCCGTGTCATGCGTAATCCGCACGCATGTGATATTCCAATGAATAATAAAGAATAGAATAACAACGAAATTCACTAGGCATGCGATAGATCGAATGCATGTGTTATTCCAATGAATAATAAAGAATGGAATAACGTAAGAATTTCACCATGTATGTGGTACTTGGCATGAATGAGTTATTCCAACATAATAATAAAGAATGGAATAACAACCCTTATGAGTATTGAAATAAAATAACTCTCTTCATGAATACGAAAGAATAATACCCCTTACCTCAAAAGAAGTCTGGATACTGGAATAGTGAGGTAGCAGACTTCTCTTCTTCTTTCTCTCTATAATAATTGCTCTATAGCTTTAGTGAATTGGTGAAAAATAATGAAGGAATGAGCTTCTATTTATAGGAAAATATAGTTTCGATAATTGCACGTTTTGGGGCTCGAAATATTACAGTATAACACCTTCCTCTTTTCCTTTATTTTTAATTTAGTCCTGCAAGTATGATCAAACTTGCACCACCTCCCTAATAGTAAATCATGTGAATCAATAGTAAATCATGTGAATCAATAGTTCTAGACATGTGAAAATACGAATTACAGTATAGTACATCCATCTATACCTCTATTTTTAACTTAGTCATGCAAGTATTATCAATCTTGCACCAACTCCCCTAATAGTAAATGAATGTGAATCAATAGTACACACATGTGAACAAATAGTTATAATCATGTGAATCAATAGCAATTAATTGCTCATTTATCTGGTTAATTACCCGATTAGTCAATATAACCTCCAGACATCAATTATTATCGAAATAAATGTCGATTTTCACTAACACTAATAATTCCAACACAATGGAACTATCAATCTCATCTTTAATCAACACGAACTTATTCATCATTAATATTATAATTCATAATATTTAACAATAAGGTCGTTCCCTAGGAAGAGTGGGCTTTCCGATAAGGATTTCTCCTTATTGGCGCACAATTAGGTGACCAAACCTCTCCTTGACAGAACTTCTAGACATTGTCAATATTGCAAATAATAATATGAATAATTTTGTCGTCTCAATTATTGATTTAATAATATAACATATTATGCAGATGATATTGTGACAATAATTGAATCAATAATATTAGAGATTTGATGCAGCAATTACTGTAGCAATAATTGAGTATAACTGAGTGACTTCTTACGTAAGTATCAATAATCAATACCGTAGTGCTACTTATGCAACCACGCGTATTCATCGTACTTTTACTACCGGTAGTTCAACGGTTTTAATTCAGAACACTTTCGCCGTTATTTTTATAAAAAGATAATTCTATCATTTTCTAACTACGACAATACTTTCGTTGTGGGGTCCACCAATGATTGTGTCGTCGTACGAATATTCCCTGTTAAAACGAATTTCCCCGACCAATCGAATATTATATAACAACTTGCTTACTTTGTAAAATTTATAAATATTACCCACAACTATAACATTATATCAAATTCATACCATAATATTCAAAAAAAATATTTTGAGAAATTTAAATCTTTATTCATAAAATTTGGGGTCTCACAATTATAGTCTGCAGTAGTAAACTTCATAAATTGACCACTGTAGATCACTTTTGGGTATTTACACCTATCCACCCCCCTCTAGGTGTGCTTAATTACATAATTCCATTTGGTATTAGAGAAAGGCTCTACTAATATTGATCTTTGTAGGTCGTAGGGAAAGATCCTATGGTACACCTCAATTTTTAAGAAGGTCAATCTACAAGCTGACCACCTCTGTTGCTCGGAAGTGAAAACTTCAACTTTTGGAAGTTTCGAATGATGATATATCTTAAACGAGGCCCGTGGGAATGGTGGGTTATTGAAAATGGACATATTATTCCAAGACATGATGTTGGGAAACCAAAGACTCTCATGGAAATAGATCCAAATTAATCATACATGGTATCCTGTGACTCCAAAGCCATGAACACGCTGCTAAGTGGTATGATTCAAGCTGAAATTGACAAAGTTTCTGCATGCATTACTACAAAAGTAATATGGGATACAATCATCATGAGCCACGAGGGAACTACTAAGGTAAAAGAAGTCAAACTAAGTATGGTAATGCAAGAATATGAGCTTTTCAGGTTAGGGAAGAATGAATCTATCAAAGAAGCTCAAGCTAGATTCCTCACTCTTATGAACTCTCTAAGTATGCTCGGCCGAAAAATTGATCAAAAGGAGATAAATAGAAAGATACTTAGATTCATGCCTAAACGGTTTGCACCAAAGGTTACAACTCTTCAAGACTCAACTACAATCAGTACTATGGAGACTCTCACCTTATTTGGAGAGCTTGAAGAATTTGAAAATTAACTAAAGAGGTATGATGAAGAAGATGATGGACCAAAAGGAAGACTTTAGCTCTATAAGCTGAAAGCTACATGGAAGGTAATGATGAAGACTCCGGTGAGGAAATAGCAATGATTACTCAAAAATTGAGAGAGCTGATTAGAAAGAAGAACAAGTCAAAGTTTTAAAGAAAGACATTCAACAACAAGAAAGACTTCAAGCAAAAGCCACAAGAGGTTACATGTTTTGAATGTGGAAGGCCCAGAAATTTTAAGAGAGACTGTTTCCAATTAAAAAAGAAGAACAAAGCAGGCAATTCAAAAGGAAAGGCATTAATGACATGGAGCGATGATGAGTTCGATCATGAAAAGCAAGAAGAAGAAACTACTCAACTGCGCTTCACTAGATTAAGCAATCATGAATCATTCGAGGTAAACTCTGAACTTGGTGATATTACTATTTCTGATTATCTAGTTTTAAAGAATGAAAATATTCGTATTAAAGAGAAAAATGCTCATTTAAAAATTAGATAAATGATTTAATGAAAGAGGTAGAAACATTAATTGAAGAAAAACAAGAAATAGTTAAAGATTCCACATCAAGTGAAGTATCTAAGTTAAATGCTAAAATTGATTATCTTGATAATTATAATAAAATTCTATATAATCGTGCAAACAAATTAAATAAAAATTTTAATGATCTTAAAAAAGAAAATGATGATTTAAAAGAAAGTTTGAAAATGATAGATACTTGCATTGATGCTTTTAATAATGGAAAAATAATAAACATGCAAAATAACAATGAGGAAGAAATAATATCTTTAAAAAAAGATCTTGCAAAATTTGTTCAAGGAGAAGAAAATTTAAATATAATGTTAGGTGCTCAAAGGTCAAGCCTAGATAAACAAGGAATTGGGTACAATCCTGTTAAGAACATAACAAGCACTACTAATAAAATTAGAGTAATAAATAATAAACCAAAGAAAAAGCTTCTTTATTGCTCACCTTTTGTCACTTGCAAAAATTGTGGTTTAAAAGGACATTTTGATTCTAATTGTAATAAATAAAAATTAATACAAGTTTCAGTAAAGAAAGAAGATTTAATTGCTACTAACAATACCGGACCCAAACAAATTTGGGTACCAAAACGATGAGCTACTTCTTTGTTTTGTAGGTATGTTTAAAAGCTAAAGTACCATCACATAAATGGGTGCTAGACAGTGGATGTTCTAGACACATGATGGGTGATAGTGCTAAATTCACCTCACTAGCTACTAAAAAGGGAGGAACTGTTACCTTTGGAGATGACACCACATGCCAAATCATCGGTAAAGGTAAAGTTAGAAATGGTAAGGTTTTCATTGATAATGTTCATCATGTTGAAGGATTAAAATATAATTTAATTAGTGTAAGTCAACTAATGGATAGTGGACATAAAGTAATTTTTGAAAAAGATAAATGTGATATTATTCATGCTTCTCACAATGTTCCTTTAATTGCTCAAAGGGAAGGTAATATTTATACAATTAATTTTGAAAATCAAAATGAAAATATTTTATTAACTGTTATTCAAGATCAAACTATTCTATGGCATAGAAGGTTAGGACATGTGCATATGGAGTTGATTAACAAGTTAGCTACCAAGAACCTTGTCAAAGGATTGTCAAAGCTAAAATATGAGAAGACGTGGATTTTTAATGCATGTTAGTTAGGTAAACAAGCAAGAAATTCCTTCATAAGTAAAAATCAGGTATCCACTTCTTTATCTCTTCAATTATTGCATCTTGATTTATTTGGACCCGAGAGATATGCTAGCTTAAGAAATAATCATTATGCTTTTGTTATTGTTGATGATTTTTTAAGATTTACATGGGTTTTATTTTTGAAAATTAAAGATCAAGCTT
This sequence comes from Panax ginseng, assembly GCA_020205605.1. NCBI lineage: Eukaryota > Viridiplantae > Streptophyta > Magnoliopsida > Apiales > Araliaceae > Panax > Panax ginseng. The sequence continues at coordinate 44,890,200 of CM035130.1, forward strand.
TTGCAGAATTTGAAAGGTTTATAAGAATGTTGAAACAAAACATATTGCAGTGAGAAAGGTGTTACACATGAGTTTTATGCACCAAGAACACCACAAAAAAATGGTGTAGTGGAACGCAAAAATCGTACTCTCCAAGAAACTGCAAGAACTTTACTTCAAGAAAGTAAACTGCCTAAAAGATTTTGGGTAGAGGCTGTAAGTATTACATGTTACATTCTAAATAAAGTATTGATTAGACCCATATTATTGAAAACATCATATGAGTTACTAAACAAGAGGATTCCTAATATTAATTATTTTAAAGTGTTTGGTGCTAAATATTTTTTTTAATACTAATGGTAATCTTGGAAATTATGATGCAAAATCAACCGAAGCTTTTTTCTTGGATATTCAGTACATAGTAAGGCATATAGGGTTTATAATCTTGACAAATCAAAGGTTGAAGAATCTATGCATGTAATATTTGATGAATTCAACCATGATTTATCAAAGATAAGGATTCTGCAGGAAATAACAATATGAATCATTGAAGCCAAACTGTTAATCTGGATAGTCTAAGCCATCCGAATCAAAAGGAAAGACAGCTGAAATCAGACTAACTGACCCGTTCATTTTAGTAGAAAACTCAGACATGCAGACACCAAAAAACAGTCATCCAATTTAAAAGAATAATCAGATGAACAGTCATATGCAGAACAAAACATACCAGAGTTTGAATCTGAAGAACAAATAATATTGTTAAGCTTCCTAGATCATCTTAAATTGTGAGAAATCATCCTCCAGATTTGATCATAGGAGATCCCGACACTTGGATGAACACAAGAAGGAAAGCAAGGAATTATTGTGCATTTTTAGCCTTTCTTTCTCAAGTTGAACCAAAAAATGCCAAGGAAGCAATTCAAGATGAAAATTGGACAATCGCTATGCAGGAAGAGTTAAACTAATTTGAACGATGTCAGGTATGGGATCTTGTGAAGCCTCCTAAAATTGCATCTATTATTGGTACAAAATGGATTTTCAAAAACAAATTAGATGAAAATAGTGTTATAACAAGAAACAAAGCCATATTGGTAGCTCAAGGCTATAATCAACAGGAAGGTATAGACTATGAAAAAACCTTTACCCCTATTCCAAGGTTGGAAGCAATAAGAATTTTATTAGCCTATGCATGCTTTAGACAATTTAAATTATATCAAATGGATGCGAAAAGTGCTTTTTTAAATGGTTACTTAAATGAAGATGTATATGTTAAGCAACCACCCGGTTTCGAACATGAAAAATATCCATATCATGTGTTTAAATTGAAAAAGGCTTTGTATGGGTTAAAACAAGCTCCAAGAGCTTGGTATGAAAGATTAAGTAAGTTTTTATTAGAAAATGGTTTCCATCGTAGTAAAATTGACTTTACTCTTTTTCTTAAAACCAAAAATAAAGAGTTGTTAATTGTTCAAATTTATGTGGAAAATATAATTTTTGGAGCTACTACTAACTCTTTGTGTGAGTGGTTTTCGCAATGCATGCATAATGAGTTTGATATGAGCCTTATGGGTGAGTTAAACTATTTTTTGAGGAGTCAAATCAAATAATTCAATGAAGGGATTCACATTCACCAATCAAAGTATGTAAAGGAGTTATTGAAGAGATTTGGTTTTGAAAATACCAAACCAAAGTCAACACCAATGAGGACTACCATCAAGCTTACTATAAATACTACAGGTAAAGATGTTGAAGTAACAATATATCGAGGTATGATTGGTTGTTTACTTTATCTAACTGCATCAAGACCAAATATTATGTATAGTGTATGCCTTTGTGCTATATTTCAAGCTCAACTGAAAGAATCTCATCTTAAAGAGGTAAAAAGAATATTTAAATATTTATCCGATACAGTTAATTTTGGCTTATACTATCCTATATCTCCTAGCTTTGAACTGATTGGATATTCAGATGCAAATTATGCAAGGTGCCAAGTTGATAGAAAAAGCACAAGTAGAGCTTGTGAATTTTTAAGCCAAAGCCTTGTGGCTTGGCACAACAAGAAACATACATCAGTTGCCTTGTCTACAACGAAAGGTTAATATTTGGTTGCAGGTAGTCGTTATTCATAATTTTTTGGATGATATAAATTATTCATGATTTTATGTGATATGTGAAAATGTGCCTATTATGTTTGACAATACTAATGCAATTGATATTTCAAAAAAGCATGTGCTTCATTCTCTTACTAAACATATTGAAGTGACACATCATTTTTTAAGAGACAATGTTGCTAAAGGATTAATTAAATTAGTTTTTTTCCCTACTAAACATCAATTGGCTAACATTTTTACAAAACCTTTATGTGAAGAGCGTTTTTGCACTTTGAGAAGAGAACTTGGTATGTCTGTATCTGCTTAAAAGTTTTTACTCTTTTAATATAAAAAATTTATAAAAAAAATAAATATATATATTTTTTAGTTTAGTATATTCTCTTTTCTGAAATAAAAATTATATTCGGATTTAACTCAAATTAAATAAATTTTTTGCTTTATATGAGTTAGCATTCTGATCTTATTTAAATAAGGGTAAAAAGAGATATTTAATTTTATAGGGGCACAATTGGTATTTGTTATATTGGTTTTTTAGCGGGAATAAAACTCTAAGAGATTTTTTATCAATCTTTACCCGTTTGTACTTCTTTTTCTTAAAACTCTTCATCTCCCACACATCTTAGACCAAATCCTAAACTAATCAGGTATCAAACTTTCTAAAACCCTTTTGTATAGTTATTTTTCTCTATTCTATATATTTTCTTTTTATATGTTCTCCTTAACATATTATTTTTTTAAACCCTTTCATCTTCTATATTTCTTTGTTCTCTCTGTCTCGTCTCTTCCCAATCACAAACTAGGGTTTGCCCAGCCTTGATTCTTTCTTCACACACTTCGATTCATGGCCAAGACTAGAGGGGGCTTCACCTTCAACGCCGGTCCCCAACCATTCCAATGACCCAAGGCGCCAGATGTGTGATCCCAAGAACTAGTTAATCGAGAAGCAGCGTCGTCGTCCAAGGGACCTAGAGCTGAATGAAGGCTGAATCGGCATCTGTCCAAGCTTGTTTCTGATTTGGGAACTTCTTCGAAGAAGATGAAGAAGAAAGGTCAGACATCAAAGGGTAAACACTAAGTCATTGTGAGTATCCCTGATTCCTCTCATCATACTCCTAGCAATCGTGATTCAACTATTATCTTTCGATCCCATTAGTTTGCTAAACAATTTCAGAAATTGATGATCAATAAACCTATTATGTTTGGCAAACCTGTCGACCCAGTTCTTTTTCACACTATTGGTGTCACTAATATGTTTAAACAAACTGGTCTGTCTAGTTTGTTATTTCCACCAACCTCTGCCTATCCCAAATTAATTAAGCAATTTTATGGAAATCTGCCAGTCACAAATAATCAGATTCAATTCTTTGTGCAAACCAAAATAATTTCCATTGACTCTGCTTTGCTAGGTGCTTTATTTGACATACCATGTTCTGGTCCTTCCCCATTCACTCTAAAAGGGCCACTGGAATTTAAAAATCTCTTTGTTTTGCAACAATTGAGAATTGTTAAAGACTGTCCCATAGCTGAGTTTGTCTCTTTGCCAACAGTTCTTGAGAAAACTCCACTAAATAGTGTCATTCACAAGCTTATTCATTCAAATATTATCCCTCGAACACAAGCTTATTCGTGCAAATATTATCCCTCGAACTGGTGGTAAGTCAGAAATGACTTATCAAGATTTGATACTGTCGGCCCTAATTTTGTCAAAAATAAAATTTAACTGTGCTCTTTTAATGATTAATCATATGGAAAGTTGTGTTAAAACCAAATCCAAATGTTTTCCATATGGTGGGTTTCTAACAAAGATATTTTCTCATTTTGATATATCTTTTGAGAATGAATAAGTTTTTCAATTGACTGAAGTGATTGATAACTTAGTTTTTGCAAATTCCAAACTAAAGGCTGATAATGTTTTATCTTGGGACATAAAAGAGGATATTCCTGATCCTACTGCCCCCTGTTGTGTCTCCTTCTCATTCTCCTACTCCTAACTTTATTCCTATTTTTTTTTTCTTCCCAAAATTTAGATCTTCATCATCTTGTTACTAATATGAATTCCAAGTTCGACACAATGCTTGAACTTATGCATAATTTTTTTGCTTCACTCAATTCCTTATCAGCTAGGGTACTCATTGTTACTGAAAGAGTGGAATCGTTAGATGCTCAGTTCAAGTCCCTTTCTAAAGAGATTAAAGACGGAATGTTTGAAATTGTTTAAGAGGCCGATTAGGCTTTTCTTTTTGATGATGTCAAAGAAGGAGAGATTTTGAGGGAAAACTGAAAGTTAATGGATTTTTGATTTTGATAACTATTGGATATTTGGATTTGGATATCTTATAACTGTTTTGGGATTTGGTAGCATTTAAATTTGTTTTGGTTTATTAAATAGAAATTGAAGATATGATATTATGATTACTGTTATGTTGCTCTGTTTTGGATATTACTTGTTTAACATGACATATTTGATATACATAAAGATTGAGATATGTATAAATTAAGGGGGAGCCATATATTTAGGGGGAGTATGTTGGTTATATATTGTCATCATCAAAAAGGGGGAGAATGTTAGTATATATACTTTATGGTTTTAATAATGATAATGGATATATGGGCTGAATTTATATTATATTGGTTTATAATTTGTTTGGATCAAATATGTTATGCATGGATTGAATGGGTTATATTATGGGTTGATTTCTTCATGGGATATAAGTTGTTTCTGTGTAATGGTGGCCCATTCTAATTGATTTAATTGAGATTACCTGGAAGTGTGATATACCTCGTTCTAGCCCAAAAGAGTTTTACTGAAGGTTAAAGTATTGCAAATAGGTTAGTTTGAGTTATCACGTGTTATATTATTGTATGGGAATTGATATAACTAGGAAATATTATTTAATATCTATTTTAATGTTATATCTAAATATGTTTGGTTATGAAGACCAATTCAAATCTGAATTAGAGTATTTCCAGGAGTTTGGAATCTGTTTGCAATTCGAAGAGCAAGGTAACAGGTTGGTTAGATAAAGAAGTCCAATCTTTATCATTAAATATTCTTTATATTAGCCTGTTACATTTTGAATTTATTGGGATATATTTTCCTAATATATATATGTTATCTGTTGGGGGTGTGTGTGTGTCTATATATATATATATATATATATGGTTTATTTTAAATTTGAATTGTTAACAGGTTTTCAGCTATTAAAGGAGTATTAGCTCTAATAGTATTATTCTTTGATATATTTGACTCCTTTATTTCAGCAAATTATATATGATTATCTTTATCCTGCTAAATATTTTATAGCTGTTAGTAATAACATATGATGATATTAATTTCTTCATTGAGCCTTTCACGCTAACAAAATTGGACTAGTCGTTGCTCTCCACTTTTTATATATTCAAACCTGCTGGGCAGAAAAAGGTACAAAACTACAAAGCTGAAATTCACAAAGCATTCTTCCAAATCATGTCTGAGTCATATTTAAGTCATTGTGTCATTTCTTTAGGTCTCAGATTATAGCAGAGTCTTCGTAATCCATTTCCTAATATCTATTGTAAATAGAGTTTAAGTCAAGGTTGGCTTGGGGGATTTGTTATTGTAATATTCAGTCTGTTCAATGAAGGTATCAAAGTCTCGGAGGTGAGAGGTGTTGCAGAAGTGCAAAGGGGGACAGATGTGTCCAATCAATCATCGTTGTAACAAGGAGTTTTATTTTCTGTGTAATTGTTGAATATTATTTTAATAAAGTGAGTCTCCAATACCTTTTGGTATTGGACGTGGATTAAGCCACTAGAGTAGAGGATAGGGACTGAACCACGTAAAAAATTTGGCGTGATTTACTGTTCTTTTGTTTTCTGTTATATGCTTTAGTATTCTGCAGATTCTGGTTTAACTTGTGATCAAAATTATACTAAAATAGACAAGTATTAGTTATGCGATTATAATGAATTTAAGAACATATATAGACACAACAAGCAAGGCCCAAAGCCTCACTGGTAGGCACACCAACCATCATCAAAAGCTGCTTTGGTAGTATTTTTTGGCCCACAAAAATCCGGGCCTTTTCGGCCCGGCCCGTTCACTCTTGGGCCCAAAAATAACAAAAAAATAGGCATAAAACACCCTTTGGCCCGCGGGCCAGCCCGACCCGCCTGTGAGCCCGCGGGCTTTGGGTCGCATTTTTTATGGCCCGCCAAAACCCGGGTCGTTTTGGCCCGACCAAGAGAAGGAAGCTTGACCCACTTGCTTGGTTGCGTGTGTGTAAACATATACTAATACAGACATGTATTAGCTGTCCGATTATAACAGACGAAGAACATATACTAATACGGAAGGGGTTAGCCTGTCCGATTATAGTCTGCAGTAGTAAACTTCAAAAATTGACCACTGTAAATCACTTTTGAGTATTTACACCTCTTCATCCCCTCTAGATGTGCTTAATTACATAATTACAATTATATATAGATATATAGATTTTTAGAATTTCAAAGTTTCCATAGATTGTTTGTTTTTCTTGTTGGGCTTACTAGAAATACTTTTAGATTATAAGTTATATACCTTAGTTTGTAAAATGATTTTATTTCAAGTTTTTAATGAAATTTAACCTTACACATAGAAAGATCATACAAAAATATGAATATACATACATTTTTATAAATGAGATTCTTTTAATGAAACAACGAGGATAATTGTTAATAAGTTACAAAGAGAGTAATTATACTTTCATTTTAAGTTTTAAGAACCATTATAGTTAAATTAATTATAACTTTTTATCATCCCTTTTCACATTAGAGTAAGGGTGTAAACGAATCGAACTGAAACGAATAGAAAGCTACTCGAATTCAACTTAAAAAGTTAAATTCATACTCGAATTTGACTTGGATTCGAACTGTATTTAAAAATTTCTACTTATATTCGACTCGACTCGAATATTTATTACTCGAATTCGATCCAACTCGGATCAAATTATATTCAAACTACTCGTGAGCTTCAAATTCAATCTCGAATTCGAGTCTCCAGATAATAAATAGCTTTATAATAAATATAATTATAAATCAAATTTGTTATTTTACTTAAAAATGAGAAAATATATTTACAATTACACTACAATTATAAAATCACAATTAAAATTAAAAATAAAATAAAATAATAATAATTAATTATCCTAATTTAATTTAATTTTTTATATATTATAAGAGAATGTATCGAGTATCTAATCGAATATGTATCAATCGAGTATGTATCAAATCACAATCGAGAATTTAAGTAGTTTGAATATTAAACAAGTCGAGTATAAACTTGTTCAGATTTTACATATATTTTTTCCGAATTATTTCTTATGCTCAAATTTGGATCATATTATTAACGAATACGAGTTTCGTTCGCATTTTTTCGAGTCGGTCCCAAATTATTTGGTTCATTTATAGCCTTACATTAGAGGTTTCAATTATAAGGGGGGTAAATATGTCTTTTCATACAAATTAAAACCATTATATATTTAGATAATATCTCAGGAAAACCTTACTCAATGTCCTACTATATAAAGAAGGAAATTGTTAAATCCACAATAGAAAATATTGTGAATTTAACAATTTTCTATAAAGAATTGGACATTGCTCTTTATTTTATTTCTCGACCACATTAAAATAAAGCCTCTCAATTATACACACAGGAGGGTAGAGCGAGCGAGCTAGCTAGCAGCGGGCAAATGAAGAAAGATAAGAGAAGCTTTTGCGAGAGGCACGTGAGAAGGCCGTGCAGATCGTTTGGCCGGAGATGCAGTTTGCTAGTGAAGGAGAAGGCCGTGCAGATCGTTTGGCCGGAGATGCAGTTTGTTATGAATTTATTTTGGTGGTTTATAAATTATGGTAATCAGGTTCTGAAATTAAGTTATTAATTTTCTGAAACATTCTATAATATTTAGGCATTTTTCCTGTTGGACTTATTGGAAATACTTCTAGAGTATATAAATTATATACTTTAGTTTAGTAAAATAATTTTATTTCAAGTTTTTTTTTAATAAAATTTAACTTTACAAAAAGATCATGCAAAAATATAAATATACATAAATTTTTATAAATAAAATTCCTTTTATGAAACAACCATGATAATTTTTAATAAGTTACAAAAAGGGAAATTATACTTTCATTTTAAGTTTTAAGAACCATTTAAATATTTAAATTAATTATAACTTTTTATCAGCCCTTTCCACATTAGAGGCTTCAATTATAAAGGGGTAAATATGTCTTTTCATACAAATTAAAACCATTATATATATATAGACATTAATATCCCAGGAAAACCTTACTCAAAGTTCTACTATACAAAGAATTGTACATTTCCCCGTTTTTTATTTCTCGACCACATTAAAATAAAGTCTCTCAATCATACACACAGAGGGTAGAGCGAGCGAGCTAGCTGTGGGCAAATGAAGAAAGATAAGAGAAGCTTTTGCGAGAGGCACGTGAGAAGCCCGTGCAGATCGTTTGGCCGGAGATGCAGTTTGCTACTGAAGGAACAAAGAGCAAAGTTCTACATTCTCCGGCGATGCATCACCATCTTGCTCTGCTGGCAAGACTAATAAATATTTGTTATGAATCAATCCACACACACACACACACACACACACATATATATATATATATATATATATATATATATATATATATATGTGTGTGTGTGTGTGTGTGTGTGTGTATTTGTGTATGAGCGATCGTATTTGGGTTGATGAAATTTAATTTCTTTCATATGTTGGATGAAAATTTTGTTTGAATATTAATTATAAGCCTATGAAAGTTAATTTCTTTGTTTTTGCTATAATATTGTTCATTTAAAATTTCATGAAGTGGGGTTTTTTTTTTGACTTCTTTATTTATATAATTATTTACTCATTTCCTAGTTTTTTGGTGTTGAGTTTGATCTATGCTGAAGTTCAGAAAAATGGGGTTTGATTAGTTGTTATGAATTTATTGCTCGATGTTATGAATTATGGTAATCAGGTTCTGAAATTAAGTTATTAACTTTTAGAAACATTCTAATAATATATAGATATATATAGCTAAGGAAGTTAGTCCTCCGTTCCCAAAAAAAAAAGAGTTTATATTTACAAAATTTATAAATAAATATTAAATCCATGTTTTTATTTTACATTTACCTTTAAAAAAATTAAAGATGGTTGATAATGTTAAAAGAAATTTTTTGTTAGAACAAATAAATATTTAGTGAAGATACTTGTGCAGTTATATTTCAACTACATTTTAAATTTTTAACGATATTTATTATTTTGGCAATATAAATATTAATCTAATAATTATCAAACGTAAATAAATTTGTAATTTAATAGCGGTCACAGGATTAAAAGTAAACCTTAATTAATCAGATTGTCATGAGTTCAAGCTCACACATAGTTATGGAGTTAGATATTTTAATGTTATAACCTCTAATAATATTTGAAAATGACCCAAATCATGTCAAATTTCATTTCAAAAATTTGGTGTGGAAGAAATTTTTGTGAGTATTATGATTAATTTTTAGAATTTCAAAGTTTCCATAGATTGTTTACTTTTTCTATTTGTTGTATGGTTTCAAATTTCAGTGTTTGTTGTGTTGGTTAAAATGTTGGATTCTTGACTTGTAATTTCAATTAAGAAATTACACAAGAAAAATTGATATTACCACAAAGCTCCCCTCACGGCTTTGTGGAAATAATAATTTCTCTTGTAAAAATATTAAATTTTTTTAATATTGGTGTATGGTAGTCAAGGAAGAAGTAAAGAAGGAAAGGAAGAAAGAAAAAGAAGGGCATAAAAGTCTTTGTACATAAATTTTAACAGAGTTAAGATAGAAAGTTATTATTCATTAGAGTAAAATACAGTGACACCCCCTCTAGATAATCAAAATAACACTCACCACCCTTCTAGTTTTTTAAGTAAGAGTTAATACCCTTGCAAGTTGTTAGGATTGACTAAATAGATAAAATTACACATTTACCCATATATGTTTAATTATAGTTTTATTTGTAATTCAAACTATCTCATTCAAATAATTTAATTTAATTAACACATATTTTTGGATAAGTGATACAAATATTATGAATTTTAAATTAAATTATTAATGGAGGTTTTCTAATTAAAGTGAGTGAGTGAGTATATGATAGTTTAGTTTTTAGTGTTTAATAAACAAAATTATTATTTGAATTCTTAGTTTTATATTATGATTTTTATATGTTAAATTTTCTTGACTTATATGTCAAAATTTGGGATGTTTATGATTTTTATTATATTTTTTAGTATATAGTTGGTGTTGTTTTTATACAATATTGGATAAAAGAAAATATAATAATATTTATTACTACCTCTATCTTATTAAAAGAAATTTTTTAATATACTTTTTCTTTTTTTGAGTAATAACATTTATCATTTTTATTGTAAATAATTATGCTTAAGAGTTACTTATGTTTAGTTTAATATTTGAGAAAAATAATTAATATAATTTGTAATACTTTTTATATGAATAATAAGATTAGTTATGTAATAATAAGTTTATTTTACGTAAATTTTAATATTTAGGAAAAATAATTATATTTCTTTAATTTGTACTTTTATGCTTATTAAAATTTTACATTTTTAATTACAAAAATATATTTGAATGTATATTACGTAAATTTTAATCTTTAAAAAATTTAATTAGCAAAAAGTGTATATGACTTTATTTTCTTGATAAAATAAATATTTATTAATTTTTGAGAAATATGTTATTTATTAATACACAAATTCATAATTTAATTAATTAGATCAAGTTAAGTAAAAATTATAACATATAAATTTGTATTTAGTGGATATATTAAACATTATAACTTGAAGGGTATATTAGATATTATATTAAAAATATTATTGAATATTAGTTGGTCAACCACACTAGGGGTAGTAAATGTTACATAATACAGACTAGATGGGTACTGACTATGTTACTCAAAAAACTAAAGGGATAGTGAGTGTTATTATGATTATTTACAAAAGATGTCAATGTATTTTACTTTATTCATTAACCTCGGGACTTTATATGTTTATGTAATTACTTTTAAAATTAAAATGATAATATGCAAATAGTCAAGCTATATATTACGAAAGTTTTATGTCAAATTACGATTGCGACGTATATCAATACATGAGATTGATTAATATTATATAATTGACCAACTATATCAAATACATTATAAAATATTATCAACTATAATTATCCACGTAACTCGCAATAAAAAAAATTAACATATAAAGTTGTAATACATATTATTTTTTATATGCAAAAAAATTTAAATTTCAAGTGATTATATCTGAATTTTACCCTAGTAATTTTGAGCGCATTACAAATTGGGGATACCATATTCCTTGAATTTGGACGTAGGTTGTTAATCGGAGTTCAATTTAGGTTTTAAAAGCCAATTTTTAGTAGTAAAAAATAATAAGGCAGTGTTTGGACAAAAAAATTAATGAAAGGCCAACCAATTATGTATTTAATTTATATTTATAATATAAATATCTTATAATTTTATATATCAATTTTATTTATTTATTTATTAAGATGAATATAAACAATAAAATTTTAAAAACATATGTAATATTATAAATTTTACTCCCTCCGTTCCATTATAATTGACGTTTTACCCCATTTGATTTATTCCAAAATATTTGACATTTAAGGAAACCAAAGCATAATTAATATTTTTTTCTTCCAAATTTATCTTTATCTTTGTTTTCCAATAAGTGTTTAATTAATGTACACAATAATTAAATTTTTAATGCATTAAATTAGGTGTAAGCTAGCTCCTTTCATATTCTTTTATTTCTTATTACATACTCTCTCCGTTCCTAAAAGATTGTTATTTTAGAAGGTAAAATTTGTTCCAAAAAGTTTGTCGTTTATAAATTTCAAGGAGAATAAATTATTAATTTCTTATATTACTCCTACTTTTTCTTATTGTCCCAAAAAATTCTCTCCCTTGTATTAATAGTTTTCAACTTTCTATAAAGGGGTAGTGATTAAATTTCAAATAAATTTTACTTGGTAAATGGTACTCCCTCGGTTCCGTTTTATTTGATGTTATAGAGCAAATTTTTATTTTTAAAATATCTGACGTTTTAAGATTTCTAGGAGAAACAATTATAAATTTTTCCAAAATACCCTTAAGATTAATACTCTAGTCCACAATTTTCAATACTCTTTCTCTTTCCTCCATATATATCCCTACAATTATTTATTCTTTTCTCTCTCTTCTTTTTCTTCTTCATCTCTTCCTTCAGATCTAACTCTTTTACCATCATCCAGGAGTTTGTGTATTTTTAATTACCATCAGTAAGGAGTTTGAATTCATGGTGGAAGTAATTTTTTTTTACAAGAGCTTATCTAAAACCTAAAGAAAAAGAAAAAATTGTGGTCATTTTACATTCAATCTTTTGGCACCAAGATTTTATAAGAACATATCTAAAATGGTTAGGAGAAAAAGAAAAAAAAAACCTCATATAGAAACTTTGAACTTTTAGATGAGAGAGTTTTAGACTGTGAGTAGATAAAAAAAAAGGAGAGAGATGACATAAATAGAGGGAAGGGTGAGAAAATTCAGCTATATTGTGATATAAGATGAGGAGAGAGAAAGTAAAGATAGAGAGAGCGAAAGAAGATGAGCAGACATGAAGAAGAGCAAAGGTGTTAAGAGTTAATAGTAATGACTCTTACTGATTACAAAAAATAAAAACAAAAAAAGGGCAATTTAGTAATTTGAGTTTAATTTTACACTTAACAATGTAATATCATTATTTTCCTTAATAACTGTGCATTGGTCTCTAACGACAAATAAAACGAAACCGAGGGAGTACTTTCTTAATCCATGTGCAAAAACTTTAAACGATAATCTTTTAGAAACGGAGGTAGTATTCAATAACAGTGGTGATCTTAATATGCAATATATATGTGAGAGGGGAGAGAGAATACTTATTAAATAAGGGTATTTTAATTATAATAATAATTTTTTATTTATATTAATAGCTTTCTTAATTCATATACAAAAATCTTAAACCACATTTATTTAAAAACGAATGGAGTATCAAATTTTATGTTATTTAGAAATGAATGGAGTATCAAATTTTATGTATTACTAATAAGTACTCCTAATAACTTTAAAAGTTGTACTAATACGAGAACCTAATAAAGATTCCAAATGTTCCCACGAGGACAATCCTTGGAAAACGTGACAAAGTGTACCCGCACACTCACACACTGTTGACTGTTCAGGCCTCTCTCTCTCTCTCTCTCTCTCTCTCTCACTTTTGAGTTCTCAATTTTAACTTTTCTTTCTTTTTCTCCTTTGATTTGATTGCCCCCTCGTGCGGCTCTTTATTCACATCTTTTCTCATCTCCCACATTAGTAGGACCCGCCCACAATAATTTACTTAAACCGGAACTTCCAAATTAGCCTACTCTGTGGCCTGGCAAAAAATGACTGTAGTTTACAAAATATGACTGTGATTCTATTTATTTAGAACTAAAAATATATAATTTATTTTTAATATAGGTTATATGAATTCTCGAATTATATAATTATAAATTTAATATAGATCAATTCATATTTTAAATTTATAATTATTATAGTTATTTAAAACAAACTATTTATTATAATTAATTTTTATATTTCTTTACCTTTTATCTTTAATTTTCTTTTTATATTATCTCTCTAAAATTTTTAAAATTTAACAAGAAATTATGAACTTACAGCCTTATTACCGTCTAGTTTTACACTTTGGTCGAAACCAAAAACTCTTATAAAATTATGAACATAAATTTAAAAGTTAGATAAATATAACTAATTTGTTAAAATAATTTTTGAATTAAAATACTCCGTTCGTTCTAAACTGAGATATACAATTTAAATTTTGAGTTCAAACAACGGCATATTAAACTTCAAAATTGGTATGACTCAAAAAAGTTTAGAATAAATTAAATTTTGTAATTAATAATTTTTTTTATATATTATATAATTATATTAATTAAAATTAAATAAATTCATATCAATTTAAATTTTAATATGTCATCGTTTGATCTTAAAAATTAAATTATATTTTTAATTTTGGAACGAAAAGAGTATTATTTTAGTACATCTTAAAAAAAGATAAATGCACGCTGGTTGTGACTTGTGAGATGGATGCCGTGGATGGAGAATATCAAAAGTATAATTTGTAATGATATAAAAATTAACAATTCATTGGATTATTATTTTTTATAATAATTATAATTCAGAACGAGATATCTGGTTCCTGAAGGTTTTATAATGATATCTTAGGCTTTGAATATTTTGTGAGGGTCAGGACTCAGGTTGAGTACTAAGGACAATGGTAGACGCGTCATGTACCAGAATTTAAATGATTAAAGCAATACAATGATATGGATTTAGAATGAAAAATGTAGATTTAATTGATTCGGTTTTATTTTTTTATTTAAAAATACGGTTCAAACTTTACCCAATTTAAATAATTAACCAACTTAATTGATTCTAGTTAATTTAGATTAACACTCAATAGTTTATTAACTAGTTTGCCATGGATAGCTTTCTCCTTGCCCACCATTTTTTATATCCTCTATTCTTTTTTAATTAACGTTTTAAAAATAAAAATTATAAAATAAAAAAATATAAAGTACAACTAGATAACAAGATTAATTAACAAAAGACATTTCATTAATCATTGATCACGTTGATAAATTTTGTAAGACCAAAAAATATAAATCACAATTAGATAACAAAATTAACTAACAAATGACATTTCATTAATTATTGATCTCTTTGCTAAAACTTTACAAACACAATAATTTTCTATGCTGTTACACTTCCCGTTGCGGTCTGGTTCGTTGATTGATCGAAGTGTTTGATGAGGGAAGAGATCGGTGGACTTTTTAAGGTAATATACGTAGAACCCTTGTGTTAGGTTCGTGCGTGTGTATGTGTGTGGGTTTTGAGTGTGTTGGGAGACTTAGTTCTGTGGAGGCTAAATTCTTAACACTTTGTTTCTGAGTTTTAAACAGAAAAGAAAAGAATAGAAAACTTAAATTAGAACAGAAAAGAAAAGAATAGAAAATTTAAATTTTTCTTTGTGTTGTTTCTGAGTTTTTAATAGAAAAGAATAGAAAATTTAAAATTGAAGACATAAGTTGTAATTTAAAATTTATTATATTAAAAGTTGAGGATAATATGAGAATTATAAAAATATTACTTATTCCAATTTCTTTTCCGTCCAAATCAGGTTAATTTTGGACGAAAAACTTTGGCAGGAAAAATGGCCAAGTTTTCTATCCATTTCTTTTTCTTTTCCGTTTATTAAAAAACTCTGAAACATAAGAATTGAAAAGAAAATTTAAATTTTTCGTCTATTTCTTTTTTTTCTTGTCCATTTTAAAACTCAGAAACAGAGCGTAAGAGATGTTTCTTGAATTTGTGGAGACTAGGTATAGAATGTAGCCGCCACCACATCCAACAAAGAAGGTATCTTGGTGCTAACAACTTGGTGCTT
The DNA here is from genome assembly GCA_020205605.1 of Panax ginseng. Classification (NCBI taxonomy): domain Eukaryota; kingdom Viridiplantae; phylum Streptophyta; class Magnoliopsida; order Apiales; family Araliaceae; genus Panax; species Panax ginseng. The sequence continues at coordinate 44,905,844 of CM035130.1, forward strand.
ATGATTACTAGATAAAGAAAATGAGTTCTAGAGAGAGAATTAAGCTCTCAGTTCTCTAAGTTTCTCAAGCTTTCAACATTGCTTCTAAATGAGAAGGAATGGGTATTTATAGGCTTCATAGGGGTACCCTCATGTGCCGTGCACATTGTAGACACTCAAAATTTTCTGCACTCCTATTACTAACATTGCAAGAGGGTAGATTCGTCTTTTGGAGACAATCCTGAAAGACAGCTTACAACCATCCCGGATACTACCGGAAGTCCAGCTCCAAACCCGGAACACAAACCGGGGACATCAGCTCCAATCCGGATACTACTGGAAGCCCAGTTCCAAACCCGGAACATACACCGGGAATGTCATTTCCAATCTCGGAGATAACCTCGAGATATGCAGATCAAAAGATCGACAACAACACCGGAGAGGACAGTTCTGTCTCGGCGATAACACCGCGATGTTCAGTTCCAGTCCTAGAGACAACACTGGGAGTAGCAACCCCATCCTTGGTGATAGCCCCAAGAGATGCCATTGCAATTCCGGCGATAACCCCGGAAATGTTTGCTTCAAACACATGCAATCAGCTTCAATCTTCAGATGACAGTGAGGCACACAAACAAGCAGTCCAATCTCAGATGTAACCCTGAGCAACGTCTGCTTTCCGTTTAAATCGGCGATAACCCCGGTGAGGAGTCACAACATCATTTGACCACGGCAACAAGATGATATCACGACATACCAACAAGTAGTCCAATCTCAGCTGTAACCCTGAGCAACGTCTACTTTCAACTCAACTCGGCGATAACCCCGGCAAGGAGTCACACATCATCTTGTTCCTTCGACAAATGGCACGTCGTCTCAACACTTCGTACATACATACATACAACAATGTCCCACAAGAGCCAAAGAGTGACAATCCCGAGTGACTATTACGTGTGACAGTACTTTGGATAGACTTTGAAGCTTGAAGACCATGGGCATAAACCCCTATTCCTGACTTCGTACAACCTCTAATCCATGTCATTACGTAACTCTTGACACAAGCGATCCGAAGAAGTACAGATATACGTCGTTTGGATGCTCGGATTGAAGTTCTGCAAGTTCGAAAGGAGACATTCTGATTACACGCATCGCACGTCTTCACGAGAGACTACTGAGACCCGCAAGGCTTCGGCCCACTACGACCAACCAGCGAGTTGACTGCGGCCATCCGTCTATAAATATAGAGGGGGGGGTCAGCCATTTGAAGAGAGAGAGAGAAGGAAAAAGGCGAGGAAGCCCTGTCCATTTAGCTCTGCATACACATCTTTTGAGTGTTTCCTCTTCTTTAAACACTAGTTAGCTCACATATAGCTACTTTTTATCCGGCAGGAGCTGAGTGTTTATCCATTTAAAGTCTAAGAAGTCTACTTTGGCAGCCCACTGTAAGCCTTCTTACATTCTATAAAGCCTCTTTCTCCTTTTATCACACACTGTTGTACACATTGAGAGTCGTGTGAGTGTGTTTGCCCGGACTTTGGTCCGTGGTTTTCATTTCTGTCTGTATATATATACTAATATATGTATATATTTCGTATATATGGACTAACATTATCGAGTTATGCCTCGATTGAGCCTGGACTTCGGTCTGGAGCGTTTATTTGCTTTTATATATTTATATATATATATATATTTATATATATATATATATTTATTTATATATATAAAGCGTGGTCGACTCATCTCGATGAGCCCAGATTTTACATCCTGAGCGTTTAATTGCTTTTCTATATATATATATATATATATATATATATATATATATAAATGTTGTCGAGACATATCTCGATGAGCCTAGATTTTACATCCGATGCATTTACTCACTTTTATATATATACATATATATAATTGTTGTCGGACATATCAGATGAGCACTGGATTCACATCCGATTGCATTTATTGCTTTTATATATATATTTGTATATATATATATATATATATATATATATATATATATATATTTTTTACATTTCTGTCAGGGCACAGGTTTACTCCGTGGCTTTTCTGACTTTATTTACATTCCGTCTCGCTTGGAGTTTACTTAAGTGGCGATTGATCTCTTTACTGACTTTATTTACATTTCGTCACTTTGGAGTTCACTTACGTGGCGGTTGATTATGTTTATATATATATATATATATATATATATTTATAGCTTTTATATATATATAACTCGCTTCTCGCTTTCCATACAAATTACAAGATCTTGTGAGCTTTAGAAATCATGTGATCACGAGTTCGATTTCTTCAATCTAGATTCGATTCCCATGATGGACATTTTTGGTCATGCGGCTTGTACATTATTTTATAGTGTCTAAGTTTCCTTGGATGGCTGTCATGCCCATGAGGAGTTCGGCACTGCTGTATATTATTTTCTCGAAAATGCTTCGCATTTCAAAAATAAAAGCAAACAAGCCGAACATTTTTAATAATAAAATGGAAGTAAGAAAAGGTCTCAATTCCTATTGAGCATAAGGTTTGAAAAACCTCTTTTACAAAACTTCATTGCTAAATCTTGGTTAAAACTGAATTTTCATATAAAATTCAAACCTTGTGTATATTGGTGCGAACGAGGCCTCACACTACTTTCAAATAAATTGCACATTGATCCACACACACACACACATTCATATAACAATTTCTTTGAAGAGTGGCGGTCACCGTGGTAACACGGATGTCGGGGGGTGCCTAACACCTTCTCTCCGCATAATCAAGCCCCTGAACCCTTAATGAATCTCGGTTTCACAGACCCGTTTAGCAGTGTTAAATCACTGGGTCAATGTGCAAACCTTTTTGGTCAATTCTTGTTAACCAACCATAAAAAAACACCAACCGCGACTCTTAAAGTCAATCGTCGACATTATACATGTCGGACCTTTTTCACTTATTTTTTCAAACAAATCTCACATTAACATGAGAACACCAAAGAACAAGTAACGAAAAGGGACAATCAAAAATCTCGACGTCGACACACATGTCCTTTGTCATTTATAAATTGTGACTACAATATCATTTCTAAGCCCTATGTCGTTAGCCGCACATCCAAAACTCTCATCGAATCTTACTTCCAGACGACCTCTCTAACCCTCTACCAAGGGCTAGAAAGATAATTTGTTTATCCAAAGTAGCTATCTTTGACAGTAATCGTTCAAATTGGATCAATTAGAAATAGTCAGAAAAGATCAGTTTTCTCAGTATGACATCATCACTGTTTTTGGCAACGTTGCCCATGAAATCATCATTGTTATGAGAAGCATCACCCTTGAAGCCCTGGCATGCACCTTATGAAAGTAGTATACCCTCAAGTCAATCACATTTGATGTGATAAAATATTTACTTTCGAATCATATGAATTTATTAATAAAAGAAACTATTAATTTAAAGACATTTATTTGTCCATATTTAATTGTTATAATTAATTGATGTGACAAACCCGCAGTTTGAGCAATACTTTTATTAGCATGATCTCATAATCATGATGAGATTATGCTAATGAAATCTAAACTCTAGATAGCTCAAAACTAGAGCGTTCCTAATCAGGATCGCTAATATAAAGGTTAGTGAATCCTGACAAATTAGTACCTATTATGCTTACTCTTATAAACAGAATGATTGATGTGACGCCCTCAAAATAGGTATACATCACCCATTTTTGAGTTGCCAAATACATGGTACAAAATTCAAATACAAACTTAATTATACAGCTATCGTGTAAAATACGACAAAACATAGGTGAGAGTTTTAACATGAATATTGTCTTCTAGACAATATCTAAACTCAAATGGAGTCCTTATTATAATTATTACTACACTATTTCATAGAATAGTGAGGACTATTACAGCCACCAACTCGGACCATCACTCCGTTCCCCGACTAGTCCTGGCTACGTTCTCATTTCCTGAAGAGAACAATGAAAGCAAAGGGTGAGCTCAACTAGCCCAGTAAGAAATATTATGACTAAGATAATGCAGAATAAATTATCGTTAGCCTTCAACAATGTTAAAGTGATAAAATATAATAAACATTAAGTTTAACTGCAGCGGAACAAGCAATCCATTAGAAGAGTCAAGTAGAGCATGATATCTACTATCTTCTATGATTTAGAAAGTTTATCATCAATTTTATCGCTGAGACTCAGCTTAATAAATAATCCACATCACTGAATTATCCATGCACTACGGGCCAATGATATTCATTAGTATCACAACCACGAATTATCCATGCACTACGAGCCAAGGATATTCGTGTTTTCACCAATGGTCATGATCATGCCAACAACTGTCCATCAATGCACTACGGGCCAATGATGACTTTTACCACATTATTTGTAACATTACGGATCATGATTATACCAAATAATCATAATCATACCAATCAACAGTCCATCTATGCACTACGGCCAAATATGACTTTCATCACAATATAAGCATGATGATGATGACAATGATATAAGAATTCAATTAAAAAAAAGCAAAAGATAATTTTTAAAGATTTATAATTTAATTTATCCAGAATTCAATAATGTTCAAATTGTCAACATGATACTGCTTTGTTGAGTAAAATTCAAGAATAATATTGTACCAAAAATGATTTGGACCGAAAAAAAAATCAATTTTTATCATGAATAGTATCATGTGTGAATAGTATCCCATGAATAGTACTCCGGCATGAAAAAGTTAAAACTTCTCAAGAATGTTCAGAATAATATTTCCATGAAAAGATACTAGATGAAAAACAAATTTCAAGGATATTCTACTAATATCATGGAGTATAAAAGCCATAATTTAACAAAATGAGAGTAGAATTCAGAATCTAAAACGAAATAATATTACTTACATACTACAGAGTATGGAAGAAAATATTATTTCATACGAATACTGAACACAAATAATATCCCTTACCTTAAAAAGAAGAGTATTCCAACTGGTATAGCGGGGATATTTACAAATTTTGCAAAGTAAGCAAGTGGTTATATAATATTCGATTGGTTAGGGAATATTCGTTTTAACAGGGAATATTCAATTTACGACGACAATCATTGGTGGACCCCATAACGAAAGTAGTATTGTCGTAGTTAGAAAAACAGCGTAATTATCTTTTATAAAAATAACGGCGGAAGTTTTACCGTTAAACCGTTGAACTACCCTAGTAGTAAAAAAGTACGATGTCTACGCGTGGTTGCAAAGTAGCACACGATATTGATTATTGATGCTTACGTGAGAAGTCATATACTCAATTATTACTACAGTAATTGCTGCATCATATCTCTCATATTATTGATTCGATTATTGTCACAGTATCATCTGTATAATATATTATATTATTAAATCAATAATTGAGACGACAAAGTTATTCATATTATTAAATTGCAATATTTACAATGTCTAGAAGTTCTGTCAAGGAGAGGTTGGTCATCTAATTGCACGCCAATAAGGAGAAATCCTTATCGGAAAGCCCCCTCTTTCCTGGAAACGACCTGATTGTTAAATATTGTAAGTTATAATATTAATGATGAATAAGTTCATGTTGATTAAAGATGAAATTGATAGTTCTATTGTGTTGGAATTATTAGTGTTAGTGGAAATCGACATTTATTTCGATATTAATTGATGTCTGGAAGTTTTACTGGCCAGTCGGGTAATTTACCGGATAAATGAGCAATTAATTGCTATTAATTCACATGATTATAACTATTTGTTCACATGTGTGTACTATTGATTCACATTCTTGTACTATTAGGGGAGTTGGTGCAAGATTGATAATATTTGCATGACTAAGTTAAAAATGGAGGTATAGATGAAGGTACTATACTGTAATTCGTATTTTCACATGATTTTAACTATTGATTCACATGATTGAACTATTGATTCATATTATTTACTATTAGGGGAGGTGGTGCAAGTTTGATAATACTTGCAGGACTAAATTAAAAATGAAAGAAAAGTTGAAGGTATTGTACTGTAATATTTTGAGCCCCAAAACGTGCAATTATCGAAACTATATTTTCCTATAAATAGAAGCTCATTCTTCCTTCATTTCTCATTAATTCACTAAAGCTATAGAGCAATTATTATAGAGAGAAAGAAGAAGAGAAGTCTGCTACCTCTCTACTCCAGTATCCAGTTTCTTTCTAAGGTTAGGGGTATTATTTCTTTCGTATTCATGAAGAGAGCTTCTGTTATTCAATTCTTTATTATTATATTGGAATAACTTATCTATGAGAAGTACCACATACATGGTGAAATTCTTCTGTTATTCCATTCTTTATTATTCTGTTTGAATATCCCGTCTGTGCGGATTACGCTAGACCTGGTTCTATTCTTTATTATTCTGTTGGAATATCCTGTATGTGCGGATTACGCTAGACCTGGTTCCATTCTTTATTATTCTGTTGGAATAACCTGTTTATGCGGTCTATCGCATGCATGGTGAATTCTTTGTTATTCCATTCTTTATTATTCTATTGGAATATCCTGTCTGTGCGGATTACACTAGACCTGGTTTCATTCTTTATTATTCTATTGGAATACACTGTCTGTGCGGTCTATCGCATACATGGTGAATTCTTCTATTATTCCATTCTTTATTATTCTGTTAGAATATCCTGTCTGTGCGAATTATGCATGACCTGGTTCCATTCTTTATTATTCTATTGGAATAACCTGTCTATGTGGATTATCACATGCATGGTGAATGATCCTTCGTATTAATTCCTTATTAAATTATGGAAATGATCTGTCTACGTGGATTACTGCATAGGGGGTGAAAATCCATTTGCAGTTTCATATATTCTATGATACTCATTTGGTTAAAGTTTTGGCTTCTATACTCTATGAAATTTGTAGAATATCCTGGATATTTGCGCTTCATCCGATATCTTTACATGGAAATATTCTTCTGAGCATTCTTGAATTTTACTCCACAAAGCAGTATCATGTTGACAATTTGGACGTAATTGATTTCAAGATAAATTAACTTATAAATCTTTAAAATTTATTCTTAAACTTGTTTTATTGAATTATTATGTCATTGTCATCATCCTCATGTTTATATTATGATGAAAGTAATCTTTGGCTTACGTGCATAGATGGACTTGGTATGATTATGTCCAGGGATCATTCAGTATAATCATGACCTGTAATGTTATAAATGATGTGGTAAAAGTCCTTAGTAGCCTGTAGTGCATTGATGGATAGTTTTTGGTATGATTATGACCAAGGATTATTCGGTATAGTCATGACCATTGATGATTTAATGAATATCCTTGGCCCATAGTGCAAGGATGACTCGATGATGTGGTTTATTTATTAATTTGAGTCTCAGCGATAAAAATTGATGAAAACATTTTAAATCATAGAAGATAGTAGATATTATGCTCTACTTGACTTTTCTAATGAATTGCTTATTCCGCTGCAGTTAGACTTGATGTCTATTGTATTTTATCAGTTTAACATTGTTAAAGGCTAATGATAATTTTATTCTGCATTATCTTAGTCATAATATTTCTTACTAGGCTAGTTGAGCTCACCCTTTCTTCACTGTTCTCTTCAGAAAATGAGAACGTAGCCGAGATTAGTCGGGGAATGGAGTGACGGTTCAGATGATAGCATTAGTAGTCCTCACTATTCTGTTAAATAGTGTGACAATAAATGTAATGAGGACTCCATTGAGTGTGGATATTGTCTAGATGACAATATTCTTATTAAAACTCTTAGATTATGTTTTGTCGTATTTTACACGACTGTTGTATAATTAAGTTGTATTTGAATTTTGTACCATGTATTTGGCGACTCAAGATGGGTGATGTATACCTGTTTTGGGGGCGTCACAATATATATATGTTGTGTGACTCTCATCCCTTTACTTGGATAGCACCTCACATTGATACCTTACAATGGTACCTCACATAACGGTACAATCAATAACTGTTTTAGAAATTAAAATCTTTGGAAAATTCTTAAGGAAACATTCATACATGAAAGGCCATGCATCTAAGTTGTAATAGATATCATATGACTCGAGAATTATCCTTAGTTGACCCAATAGACCCCAAAGAAAATTGAGAAGATTGCTATCATGTTCTTTCCAATGGTGAGTCTTCTCTTGACATATAATTATCTCCATTGTCTCCAATTGGGAATTATATTTCAACCAAACTCCAAGATTATATAAGTAGTGCTCGTAGATATAATCAGCAAGTGGATGTGCATAACCCTGTCTTATGATAACACGAAGTCGTATGTCATTAGACATCTTATATGATAGTGGCAAAACACCCTTCCAAAGTTGGGTTCACCTCACCCTATTCTGTTCACCAAAATCAACGGTTAAATGACGTATAAAATACGACACACTTATCTCAAATTCTCAATAAAATTATTTCCATACTGTTTTAGGGAGAACCTCAACAGCTATAGACCACCGTTCTATTCCCCTGTTACCCCCGCTCGACCTAGCTACACTCTTATTATCTAAAAGGAATTGTGAAACAAAAGGGTTAGCACAACTAGCCTAGTAAAGAATATCATGACTAAAGATAATTAAATTATCAATAGCCTTCATCAGTAATGAATCAGAGATTTAGAACATATGGTAGATGATAAAACTTTTCAACCATAGTTGCAGCGGAACGAGAAATCCATTAGAAGAGTCAAATAGACCATAAAGTCTATTATCTTCTCCATGTTAAAAGTCCACCAACAATGTTTTAACCCTGTAACATCAGTCAACAATTCCTGTCCACAATCACGTGAATAACTCATAATCATAATTTTGGTTCTAAATTCCTCTTCGCATCCAGGACGAAGATAATTTTCATCACCTGCCTTTACCTGAAACATCAAAGATCATAGTTATACCAAATCACAGTTCTTGTTCATAATCATACTAATAAATTCATCTTTGCACTACGTGCCAAAGATATTCATCAACAGTTCATCTTTGCACTACCGACCAAAGATATTCAACAACAGGTCATCTTTGCACTACGAGCCAAAGATATTAATATCTTAAAGAAATATATAATCATTTTAGAATTTATATAAATAATAATTATAACCATGGTGATCAATTCACCTTTGCACTTAAGCTAAAGATATTTAATTATAAATTCAATGGTCATGATCATACCAGTCAACAATTCATCTTTGCACTACTGGCCAAAGAGAACCCAAAGTCATGATCATACCAATAATCTATCCATCTTTACACTCAAGTGAAAGAGAAATTTCATCACTAGGATTATAAAAATTTTATATATGATAATAAAAATTATATAATCAAAACATGGATTTAATTTCAAGAGTAAGGTTCATAAATCAACGATAATTTGGTCAGAAAAAGAAACAAATTTTGTTGTGAATAGTACCCTTGAATAGTAACTCGTGAAACAACATGCTTGAAACATATAATTCATATATCTTCAGTAACTGAACAATAGTTACGAAGTACTATCGATAACTCAAAATAGCACTTCATTTCATTCAAAACATTTTCAACAACAATATTCAGTAGAATATCAACTAAGGCTCAAGACTATGAGCAGTTCATAATTTCTTTTGAAAACGATAACCCGGCACTAAGTCCGTAAGTCCGGCATAGCTTACGAGAACTTCTGGGTGATCAGCCCATAGTACTCTATGTTGATCAACACTACATTCATTAAACATGTATACGTTTAAGTTATGGCAACCTCACGTGCCAGTCGTTTAAACGAAGAAAATATTTTAGCATTCTCAGTCTTCGATTGAAAACCACACCAATATAACTCGGTAAACATTAATCATGCTTGACAGATTCATAATACAAGTCTAGCAGAAAGAATTGGCTTTGACTTCATCATTCAAGACTTCATGCGAAAGAATACATGAATTACAAAGCTTGTCCAGCATCGAATCGAAACAAGGGTTAGAATACTTGCCTTCAAATATACTCTGCCATCGATTATCACACGTACACTTTAAGTCTCTAAGTCTCTACAATACATGATCATATAATGTACCACATTAGGTCTTATATAATCAAGTAGGTATATTATTATATCTTACCCTTCATCTCAATCTAAATCCTGACTTAGATCTGTTATTATGGTTCCATCTTTTCATAACATCATTCACATTACGTTCATCTTCAATTGATTATTAATCTTTAATCATTATACATTAAGTGTTTAATAATGCCTTAACAATGTTATGCTAATACCTTAGTTCAATACTAATGGGTTCTTTTTCATTCTATATCTGTAATCATTCTTTACTATCCACTTCCTAGGGTTGGCGCTGCGACGCCACCCATTGCTCTTCAACTCGCACCGCGTGCGCGCGAGTTAGCGATATTTCAGCATCTCGAACTCAAGCCGCGGTTCCAAACTTAACTCTTTATCTCGTACATGACGCGAAGTTAGCAGTGTCTTTCGACATCGTATTAAGCAATATGATCATTTGGCCTTAGGTTGGCCATGCGCTTCAACTCAACTCTTTTTTATACGGTTTGCAAAATTTAAAAATTTTACGAAACTCCCAGACTCATAACTTCTTCATTATAAGTCCGAATTGGCTCGTTTAAAAGCCTACAGTTCACAAATTATGTACTCTATGCGTTCATGCAAGAATTTTATCTATTTGACTTCGTTTGCTAAAATTTCAGCTATTAGTTCATTTTTAACGAAAACGATAAACGTTCGTGAACGTTCAACGCTCGTTTCTTCGTTCTAAGTCGGAATTCGATTATTTTCAAGTCCGCAACTCTATAATGCCAAATATGACTTGTCTCCATCGAAAACCAACGTTTCCGACTTCAAACACAAAATACGACTTCCATTTCGAGAATTTCACGAATTCGACGATTATCGTCTAATCGTATGAATTTCGGCAAAACTTCATTCCTAATGATTCTAAATGGATTTTATCAATATATGAACATCACAAGTTACTTATTACACCAACTTATAGTCAAAGTAGGTTTTGACTTATTCTCATAAGTCAATGACTTATTTAACTTATGAACTACAAGTTCTCATGCTTATAACTTACTATGAACATAAGTCCATCAATCAATGTTCTCATACTATATTGAACATATTCGCATCATATGACAAACATATGATAAGTTCTTCATGATTCTATCAACTTATTAGAGTTCAATCCCCCTTCTCTATCAATCCTATCATAGAAGAGATAAAGATAATAGATATGAGTCTTACCCTTGAAGAATATTACTTCACTTCACTTTGGAAAATCTAGCAAACGTTGAAATGGCTTATAAGTGCTTATGTGGCTTATTCTCTCTACCAAATAAGTTGCTTAATCTTGAGAGGAAATTGTTGGATGAAATAACAACCAACAAAATGAAATGAAGCTTGGTATTTATAGGCAACTCAAAGTTAGGGTAGAATAGACATTAAGCCATCCCACCTCCTTTAATCCACCTCCTTAACTAACCTCCTCAACCTCCACCTCCTTACTATTCCTTTCTTGTCTAGCACATCACTTGGTCACCACACAATTTGTTTGCCCATCAAGTCTACCCATTTCATACTTGGATTGCTCCATGGATTATGGCTTAGTCATTGGGCTTGCTAATTAATCTAGCTAATTCCTTATTGGGCTTTCATTATCATAATTTGGACTTATGACTAATCAAACACTTGGGCTTGATTATCACATTCTATTGGACTTCTCCCATTAGGTTAATAATCCTACAAGTCCAATAAAATTAATTAACAACTTAACATATATACACCGCGTATAATTCTCGTATGCTAGCTCGTATACTAACTTGTAATATACGTTATTTCATTCTTCATTCTTAATAGTATAATACGTCGTATTATACTTACGTTCATTACCTCGTACAATGCATACACATCATATAATTACAACTTTCTTTCCTTAACACTTAATAAACCTAACGTTCCCAAATTAAGTTCGCATGGGAAATATTACGTTTTCCATACTTAGATTATTATTACATAATCAATATCACCTTGACATTATAACGTTACGTATTTCTCGGAAATTCAAAAATAATTCCCGAGCAGAAATCGATGAATAGTGTTTTTCGAAAAAAAATTCTCGGAAAGATTTTATTTTCGTCTTAGAAATTCAAACACTTTAATTCATTCACGTAGTTGAAATACTACGACGTTTCTAGGTTATAGAACGACATTCATCTTATTAACACGTAATAATAATAAATAATATTATTTTATTTATTATTAAAAGTATTTACAAAAGTTCGATTTTCCGGGGCGTTACAGAAAATGTCTGAAATCCACATACGGATAATTTTTAATACCTCCATTCCGATAAAATACTGATAAAATACCTCAACATTAATTCATTCATTTATAACCACATAAAATAAATATTTTCTTATCATATAAATTAATAATTAATTATTCACAAATAATATTATAGAATCACAATAATGACAACTAGGTCGTTCCCAGGAAAGAGGGGGCTTTCCGATAAGGATTTCTCCTTACTGGCGCGCAATTAGGTGACCAAACCCCTTTTCTAGACAGAAATTCCTTCATTGCCAATAATGCTATCTAATAATATTATTCAAATAATATGAATTATTGATCTGATAATGGAAAATACTGTGCAGTGATAATTATTGAATTAACAATAATATAAAATATCAACGAAGCAATTATTGAATCAATAAAATAAAATATTTAACAGTAATTACTGTAAAAATTATTGAGTAGTGTCTTCTTATATAAGAATCAATAATCCAAAATAATATTGCAATAATATTGTGCTCTTCATGCAACCACGCGTAGACATCAGATTTTAACCACTGTGTATTCCAACAAAGGTTAATTGGAATAACTACGTCATTATTTATAAAAACTCAAACTTGTCGTTTTCTTCATCCGACCGTTTTTCGTTATGGGGCCTATAAATAGATGCACCGTCGTACGAATATTCCCCGAGAATAATGAATATTTTATAACCACTTCCTTATTTTGCAAAAATTGCACATTTTACCCATAACTTTAGCCTTTTATCAATTTAACCATTTACTGAATAATAATTATAAAAAAAATTAAATATTTTTATTTCATAAAATTGTAAGTGGGGGTCCAAATAATACGTCAAACTTATAACAAATACTTCATAAAAAAAATCCCCTCAATATTTTTAACAACATTTATTCATCAATAATATAACTTTTAATATTAACAACCAGATCATTCCTAGGAAAGAGGGGACTTTCCGATAAGGATTTCTCCCTATTGGCGCGCAATTAGGTGACCAAACTCCTTTCCTCGACAAAACTTTCTAGACATTGTCAACAATGCAAATAATAATATGAATAACTTGTCATCTCAATTATTGATTTAATAACATATAAAGTATTGACAATAATTAAATCAAATAACGTGAGATACTATGCAACAATTACTGTAGCAATAATTGAGTATAACTGAGTGACTTCTCACGTAAGCATCAATAATCAATATCGTGTGCTACTATGCAACCACGAGTATTACTATACTTTTATCGCCGGGTATATCAACAGTTAACGGTAAATCTTTCCCCGTTATTTTTATAAAAAGATATTTCTGTCATTTTCTAACTCCGACAATAATTCTGTTGTGGGGTCCACCAATGATTATGTCGTCATACGAATATTTCCTGTTAAAACGAATATTCCCCGACCAATCGAATATTTTATAACAACTTGCATACTTTACAAAATTTATAAATATTACCCACAACTATAACATTATATCAAATCCACACCATAATATTCAAAAATATATTTTGAGAAAAAATAATCTTTATTTATGAAAGTTGGGGTCTTACAACCTCCCCTTCTTATGAAATTTTGTCCTCGAAATTGGGGTACGTACCTGGTATGTCGAATAGGCGAGGATTCCTTGATTTCATTTCAGATTCTAACTCCCAGGTTATTTCCTCAACATCGTGGTTTCTCCACAAAACTTTGTCTTGAGGTATAACCTTGGAGCGTAGAATATGTTCTGTCTTATCCAAGATTTTAATAGGTACCTCTTCATACATTAAATCTTCCGCTATTTTGTCTGATTCTAACTCAATAATGTAGTTCGGGTCTTCCACATATTTACGTAACATAGATATGTGAAAAATGTTATGAACACGAGACATACTTGGCGGTAAGGTAAGTCTATATGCCACAGTTCCTACTCGATCGAGGATTTCAAATGGGCCAATGAATCGAGAATTGAGCTTTCCTCTCTTTTCAAATCTCGTAACTCCTTTCCATGGAGCAACACGTAACAACACATGATCTCCAACATTGAATTCCATGTCCTTTCGATGAAGATCAGCATAACTCTTTTGTCGATCTTGTGATGTCTTTATGCGTTACCGGATCATTTGAATCTTTTCCGTAGTTTCTCGTATAGGTAAGAAATGAGCTGACTTGGTCAATCTATCGACAATGACCCAAATTGCATCTATGCCTTGAGAAACCTTGGGAAGACCAGTAACGAAATCCATGGTAATGTACTCCCACTTCCATTCTGGAATTTCAAGTGGTTGCAATGGACCTTTTGGCACTTGATGCTCCGCCTTGACTTGTTGACACGTTAAACACCTTGAGATAAACTCCACGATCTCTCTTTTCATATTGCTCCACCAAAATGTATGTCGTAGATCACGATACATTTTGGTACTCCGAGGAAGGATTTCAAATGATGTGTTGTGCGCCTCCATCATGATTTTATACTTCAAGTTAGAGTCGTTAGGAACACAAAGTCTGGAGTTAACTCGAAATATTCCTTCTTCATTGATTCTTGCTTCCGGGATAGCACTTTCTTGTACTTTCTTCCTCATACACATCAGCTCCAGGTCTGTAGCTTGAGCTGCTTTAACTTTATCGATTAAAGTCGGTTCTACTCGTATATTTGCCATCTCACGTGGGTCTTTGGAGTCTTTAACTCTATCTCCATCCTTTGTAAGTCACACAAAATGGGCCTTTGCGTTGACAATATCGCACCCGTGTCCGCATATGATCTTCTACTCAATGTGTCAACTACTACGTTCGCTTTTCCAGGATGGTATAAAATGGTATGATCGTAATCTTTCAACAGCTCGAGCCAACTTCGTTGTCTCATGTTGAGTTCCTTTTGGGTGAAGAAATATTTGAGGCTTTTATGATCGGTATAGATCTCCACCTTCTCCCCATACAGGTAATGTCTCCAGATCTTTAGTGCAAAAACGACTGATGCTAACTCTAGATCATGAGTAGGATAATTCCTCTCATATTCTTTGAGTTATCGTGAGGCATAGGCTTTGAATTTTCCATGTTTCATTAGAACACATCCTAACCCTCTACCTAAAGCATCACTGTAGATGACAAATCCCTCTGAACCAGATGGTATTGTCAGAACAGGTGCTAAAATGAGTCTCCTCTTGAGTTCTTGAAAACTCTTCTCACATTCCTCGCTCCAACCAAATTTTGTATCTTTCCGAGTCAGCTGAGTTAATGGAGTAGTGATTCGAGAAAACCCTTCTACGAATCTCCGATAATAACCAGCTAAGCCGAGAAAGCTATTACTTCGGTCACCGACTTAGGTTGCTCCCAGCTTTGTATTGCTTCAATCTTTATCGGGTCAACAGATATTCCGTGATTTGATATTACGTGCCCAAGGAATGCTATTTCCTCAAGCCAGAACTCACATTTCTTCAACTTGGCATACAACTTGTTTTCACGAAGCTTTTGGAGTATCAGCCTCAAGTGTTGCTCATGATCTTCACGGCTTTTGTAGTATATGAGAATGTCAACAATAAAGATAACCACAAAATGATCCAAATATTCCTTGAATACTTGGTTTATCATATCTATGAAGGCAGCAGGAGCATTAGTCAATCCAAAAGACATGACTAGGAATTCGTAATGCCCGTATCGAGTTCTGAAAGCAGTCTTTGGGATGTCATCGGTTTTAATCTTTAACTGATGTTATCCGGAATGAAGATCAATCTTTGAAAAGAATTTGACACCTTGCAACTGGTCAAACAGGCCATCCATACGTGGCAACGGGTGCCTATTCTTGATGGTGACATTATTCAACTCATGATAGTCAATACAAAGTCGCATACTTCCATCTTTCTTCTTTACGAATAGAACAGGAGCACCCCAAGGAGACGTACTAGGACGAATGAAACCGATGTCTAACAATTCCTGTACTTGGGTCTTTAACTCCTAAAGTTCAATAGGAGTCATTCGATATGGGGCTTTGGAAATAGGTTTTGTATCGGGTACAAGGTCGATACAAAATTCGATTTCACGCTCTGGGGGTAAGCTAGAAAGTTCTTTAGGGAATACGTTAGGAAATTTATTAACAATAGAAATATCATTCAAATCTGACGTATTTTTGTTTAAATCCGTGACATGGGCTAAGAAAGCTTGACATCCATTTTTTAATAAACAAATAGCTTTATGGCTTGATATGACAGTGATTGACTTTAGTGGTTTGGTTGCTTGAATTCCCATAATAGGTTGGTTAGGAATATGAAAGCTAATAACCTTACGAAAACAATCAATTTTTGCATGATGAGTAGTTAACCAATCAACCCCTAAAATCACATCAAATGCAAATATTTTCAAAGAGATAAGATTGACAGGTAATGTGCGGTTGCCGATTTGAATCAAACAAGACTTATAAATAGTGGATGTAATGAAGGTTTCTCCCAACGGAGTTTCAACAGATAAGTCAAAGTCTAATTTCTCTGGAATTAAATTTAAACGTTGAACACAAGTAGGAGAAATAAAAGAATGGGTAGAACTGGTATCAAATAAGGTATAGACTTCGCTAGAGTTTATGATTAGCTTACACGTGATAACCTCGTTTGTATTCCTCGCTTTTTGGGAGGTCACGACAAACGCTCTCCCTTGAACTACCGGCTTTGACTTCTCTGGGACGGCCTTTGGTGCCTCCATCCCAGCTGGACTTGGCTTTACTGCATGATAAAATCGGGCTAGATGACCTTTTCTTCCACAATTATAACATGCTTTGGACTGCATCGTACAGTTTAGACTGATGTGTCCCTCCCCTCCACATTTGAAGCATACGGTTGGTGGTCGTTCTCCTTCCTTAACAACGGTTGCTGGTGCTGACGTCTTTCCATCATTATTGAATCTCCTCTTCTTGAAATTTCAACTTTTATTATCTTGACCATGATTACCACCGAAGTGGTTACCATTTTTTGTATGTTGATTCCCTCCACGTTTTTTGTCACCGCTTTGATGACTGTTACCACTGGTATTATCATTTTGTCGGCTGCTATCTCTTGGTTGGGTTGGCTCATTATCGCGCTCCAATAACTGAGCCCTATTACAACATCTGAATACAAACACAGTTTATGAGAAATGAGGTATTGACGTATTTCGGGTTTCAAACCTCTTAGAAACATCCACGTCATATGCTTCTCATTATCAACCAAATGGGATGCAAATCGAGACAACTTGGAAAACTTAGCCTCGTACTGCGACATGGTCATATTGTTTTGTTCCAGCTTGATAAACTCCATCTCCTTCATATGACAAATACTTTCGGGAAAGTACTTGTCGTTAAATAGTTCTTAAAACTTCTCCCAAGACATCTTTAGTGCGGTAGGTTGGGTACGCTTTACGGATTCCCACTAGTAATCTACCTCTCCTCGCAACATGAAGGTGGCAAAGGGAACCTTTTGCTCCTCGGAGCATCCCAAGACATCAAATATCTTGGTGATCTGCTTTATCCACGACTCTGGGTTAAGTGGTTCTGGCTTTCCCAAAAACTCTGGTGGTCCCAGCTCTTTGAACTGCTTAGCGGTGACCATCCAAGAGTTGCCAGTGTTACCACCTGCATTTTGAACAGGAGTCTCTCTTGCCTGATGTTGCACAAATTGCAGAAAGCTCCTAAACACCCCGTCGTTCATCATTTGGTCGGTGTTTTTGTTTGCATGAGGATTGTTGCCTTCCTGATGCACATTGTCCTGATTATTGATCTGTGGTGACTCAATAATCTCCTGTACTCCATTGCTTATCTCAACATTTTCAGATGCCATTTTCAAATACTGCCACAAAACAAGGGTTAATTGACATACCACATTTTATCTCTATAATCTGACCGACCAATTAAATAACAATAAACTTAGGTAGGTCATACTAGCGAAGGATTTCCCCGTCTCTCTCCCCCTAGTTCTTGTCTCATATCTTAACCAGGGATTATATCCCTAAGCTCTGATACCAACTGTGACGCCACCAAAATAGGTATACATCACCCATCTTGAGTCGCCAAATACATGGTACAGAATTCAAATATAAACTTAATTATACAGTTGTCGTGTAAAATACGACAAAACATAGGTGAGAGTTTTAACACGAATATTATCTTCTAGACAATATCCAACCTCAAATGGAGTCCTCGTTACAATTATTACTACATTATTTCATAGAATAGTGAGGACAACTACAGCCACCAACTCGGACCATCACTCCGTTCCCCGACTAGTCCCGACTACATTCTCATTTCTTGAAGAGAACAATGAAAGCAAAGGGTGAGCTCAGCTAGCCCAGTAAGAAATATTATGACAAAGATAATGCAGAATAAATTATCAGTAGCCTTCAACAGTGTTAAACTGAGAAAATATAATAAACATCAAGTTTAACTATGGCGGAACAAGCAATCCATTAGAAGAGTCAAGTAGAGCATGATATCTACTATCTTCTATGATTTAGAAAGTTTATCATCAATTTTATCGCTGAGACTCAACTTAATAAATAATCCACATCACTGAATTATTCATGCACTACAGGCCAAGGATATTCATGTTTTCACCAATGGTCATGATCATACCAACAACTGTCCATCAATGCATTACGAGCCAATGAGGACTTTCACCACATCATTTGTAACATTATGGGTCATGATTATACAGAATAATTCTTGTTCATAATCATACCAATCAGCAGTCCATCTATGCACTACGACCGAAGATGACTTTCATCACAATATAAGCATGAGGATGATGACAATGATATAAGAATTCAATTAAAAGAAAGTAAAGGATAAATTTTTAAATATTTAAAATTTAATTTATCCAAAATTCAATAATGTCCAAATTGTCAACATGATAATGCTTTGTGGAGTAAAATTCAAGAATAATATTGTACCAAAAATAATTTGGATCGAAAAAGAATCAATTTTTATCATGAATAGTACCCTGAGTGAATAGTACCCGAGTGAATAGTATCCCGTGAATAGTACTTCGAGAATAGTACCCCGTGAATAGTACTCCGGCATGAAAAAGTTAAAACTTATCAAGAATGTTCAGAATAATATTTTCATGAAAAGATACTAGATGAAACGCAAATTTCAAGGATATTCTACTAATTTAATGGAGTATAAAAGCCATAATTTAACAAAATGAGTGTAGAATTCAGAATCTGAAATGAAATAATATTACTTACATACTACAGAGTATGGAAGAAAATATTATTTCATACGAATACTGAACAAAAATAATATCCCTTACCTTAAAAAGAAGAGTATTCCAACTGGCATAATGGGATATTCTTGAAGAAAAAAACAGACCTTTGTTTTCTATACTCAAAGCTTCCTAAAACTCGAAAGAAATACGCTCAATATTATAGAAGAAGAATTCTCTGATTCTGGTGTGATTTTCAATTCTAATCTAAGCATCCTATTTATATGAGAATGGAATGATACTATTTAGGAAAATCACGAACACACAGTGTAATTCAGACGATTTTCTCGGGCGAGAATTCAGAATTCACAAGATTTACTATGCAAGTACTATATATGTACCACTATGCAAACACTATGCATAATAAAATATAATATATTCTATTTTTCATAAAAAACAAAACTTAATATATATATATATAACATTTACCTTACGGCAAAGGAAAACACACACACACACACAATTTCCAAAATCCACCCACATTATTCCACCCATACAATCCTATGGCACATCAACACACACACACACACACACACACAATTCCCTTCCTTTCAAGACATCTTCCCCCCACCTCCCTTTTTATTCCCACCCCACACACACATATGTCAAATATATATATATATATATATATATATATATATATATATATATACTTTATAACTTCCTTCCGTTTATTTTGAAAAATAAGTAAGTGGGGGTCCAAATAATACGCCAAACTTATAACAAATACTTCATAAAAAAAATTCCCTCAATATTTTTTAAAATATTTATTCATCAATAATATAACTTGCAATATTAACAACCAGATCATTCCCAGGAAAGAGGGGGCTTTCCAATAAGGATTTCTCCCTATTGGCGCGCAATTAGGTGACCAAACCCCTTTCCTCGACAGAACTTTCTAGACATTGTCAACAATGCAAATAATATGAATAACTTGTCACCTCAATTATTGATTTAATAATATATAAAATATTGACAATAATTGAATCAAATAACGTGAGATACTATGCAACAATTACTATAGCAATAATTGAGTATAACTGAGTGACTTCTCACGTAAGCATCAATAATCAATACCGTGTGCTACTATGCAACCACACATATTACTGTACTTTTATCACCGGGTATATCATTAGTTAACGGTAAAACTTTAGCCGTTATTTTTATAAAAAGATATTTCTGTCATTTTCTAACTCTGACAATAATTCCGTTGTGGGGTCCACCAATGATTGTGCCGCCGTACGAATATTTCCTGTTAAAACAAATATTCCCCGACCAATCGAATATTTTATAACTTACATACTTTGAAAAATTTATAAATATTACCCACAACTATAACATTATATCAAATCCACACTGTAAGACTCTGAATTTTATGAAATAAAAATATTCAATTTTTCTTATAATTATTATTCAGTAAATGGTTAAATTGATAAAAAGTTAAAGTTAAAGGTGATATATGTAAAGTTTACAAAATACGTAAGTGGTTATAAAATACTCATTTCTGTCAGGAAATATTCGTTTGGTCGTGGAATATTCGTACGACGGCGCAGCCATTTGTGGGCACCATAATGGAATATCTGTCAGATATAGAAAGCGAAAGAAATAACCTTTTTATAAAAATAACGGTAAAACTTTTACCGTTAAAAACTGTTGGAATACCCGGTGGGTAAAGTAAAGTAATACGCGTTGTTGCACAGTAGCACACTGTATTGCATAGTATTTTTAGGTTATTGATTCTTATATAAGAAGGCACTACTCAATTATTGTTACAATAATTACTGTTCAGTATTTTATTTTATTGATTCAATAATTTCTACGTTGATATTTTATATTATTGTTGTTTCAATAATTGGCACTGCACAGTATTTCCCATTATCATATCAATAATTCATATTATTTGAATAATATTATTAGATAGCATTATTGGCAATGTCTAGAAAGTTCTGTTGAGGAAAGGGGTTAGGTCATCTAATTGCGCGCTAGTAAGGAAAAATCCTTATCGAAAAGCCCCCTCTTTCCTGGGAACCACATGATTGTCATTATTGTGATTCTGTAATATTATTTGTGAATAATTAATTATTGATTTATATGATAAGGAAATATTTATTTTATGTAGATATAAATGATGGATAGGGAAATATTAATTATTAATTATTGTTTATATAAATTCTGAAATGATTATATATTTCTTTGAGATATTAATATCTTTGGCCCGTAGTGCAAAGATGACCCGTTGTTGAATATCTTTGGCCCGTAGTGCAAAGATGACCTATTATTGAATATCTTTGGCTTGTAGTGCAAAGATGAACTGTTAATGAATATCTTTGGCCCGTAGTGCAAAGATGTCCTGTTGTTGAATATCTTTGGCCTATAGTGCAAAGATGAACTGTTGCCCGTAGTGCAAAGATGAATTTATTAGTATGATTATGAACAGGAACTGTGATTTGGTATAACCATAATCTTTTATGTTTCAGGTAAAGATAGGTGATGAAAATTATCTTTGTCTTGGATGAGAAGAGGAATTTAGAACTACAATTATGATTATGAGTTATACACGTGATTGTGGACAAAAACTATTGATTGATGTTACAGGGATAAAACATTATTGGTGGACTTTTAACATGAAGAAGATAATAAACCTTATAGTCTATTTGACTCTTCTAATGGATTGCTCGTTCCGCTACAACTATGGTTAAAAAGTTTTATCATCTACCATATGTTCTAAATCTCTGATTCATTACTGATGAAGGCTATTGATAATTTAATTATCTTTAGTCATGATATTCTTTACTAGGCTAGTTGTGCTCACCCTTTTGTTTCACAATTCCTTTCAGGTAATAAGAGTGTTGCTAGGTCGAGCGGGGGTAACAGGGGAATAGAACGGTGGTCTATAGCTATTGAGGTTCTCCCTAAAACAGTATGGAAATAATTTTATTAAGAATTTGAGATAAGTGTGTTATATTTTATACGTTATTTAACCGTTGATTTTGGTGAACCAAATATGGTGAGGTGAACCCAACTTTGGAAGGGTGTTTTGCCACTATCATACAAGATGTCTAATGACCTACGACTTTATGTTATCATAAGACAGGGTTATGCACATCCACTTGCTGATTATATCTACGAGCACTACCTATATAATCTTGGAGTTCGGTTGAAATATAATTCTCAATTGGAGACAATGAAAATAATTATATGTCAAGAGAAGACTCACCATTGGAAAGAACATGATAGCAATCTTCTCATTTTTCTTTGGGGTCTATTGGGTCAACCAAGGATAATTCTCGAGTCATATGATATTTATTATAACTTAGATGCATGGCCTCCTATGTACGAAGGTTTCCTTGAGCATTTTCTAAAGATTTTAATTTCTAAAATAGTTATTGATTGTACCTTTATGTAATGTATCAATGTGAGGTGCTATCCAAGTAAAGGGATGAGAGTCACAGTTGGTATTAAAACTCACAGTATATGTGTTGTCGTATTTTGCACGACAATTGTAATAATGAAGTTGTAGTTGTTTTCTGTACCATGTATTTGGCGACTCAGAATGGGTTGGTGGATTGGACCTATTCTGGGGGCGTCACACACACCATAATATTCAAAAATTTATTTCGAGAAAAATTAATCTTTATTTATGAAAGTTGGGGTCTTACAATTGATCTCATAAATATTTATATGGAAACACTAAAACACTGAAATAAGTATGTAGGTGTTTATTAAATAATAAGTTCACTAAACGTGACTCGTTTAAAGGAACATCTAATGGAGTTTTACATACATGTCAATAGGAGTTCATATAGTGATAGTAGTACAAGTGATCCTTGGATTTGAATTTATCATTGTAACTTGTGTATTCTAAGTTATACTTTGTCATATTCCTTAAAACTCTTTTGGGTATATAAAATAAAGGGTATGTTCGAGTGTAATATACTGTACATAGAGGTAGGTGAATGATTAACAAAGTATCTAGCACTTCCAAAGGAGAGAATGTCCTATGCGATTCAATCAGTGACAACTCAAAAATTTATAGCTCACTACTAGAAGAATTAGAATACGTAATGGAACTTTGTGACGGTTTTTAAAAATAATTACAAAAGATAGTAATTTGTGATGAACTTTTTGAGCAATCACAAAATAATAGTATATATGATGGTTCTTAGTATGACGCCCCCAAAATAGGTATACATCACCCATCTTGAGTCACCAAATACATGGTACACAAATCAAATACAAACTTCTTTAATATAATTGTCGTGTAAAAATACGATAAAACATAGCTGAGTTTTTACATGAATATTGTCTTCTAGACAATATCCAACCTCAAATTCAATCCTTATTACATTTATTATCACACTAAATAGTGAGGACTACTAAAACAACCATCTCGGACCATCACTTCGTTCCCCGACTAGTCCCGACTATGTTCTCATTTCCAGAAGAGAACAATGAAAGCAAAAGGGTGAGCTCAACTAGCCCAGTAAGAAATATTATGACTAAGATAATGCAGAATAAATTATCTTTAGCCTTCAATAGTATAACAACTAATAGAATACAATAGACAACAAGTTTTAGATCAACAACTGCAGCGGAATAAGCAATCCATTAGAAGAGTCAAGTAGAGAATGATATCTACTATCTTCTATGATTTAAAAAGTTTTTCATCAATTTTATCGCTGAGACTCAACTTAATAAATAAACCACATCATCGAATCATCCCTGCACTACGGGCCAAGGATATTCATGTAATCATCAATGGTCATGATTATACCGAATAATCCCTGGTCATAATTATACCAACAACTGTCCATCAATGCACTACAAGCCAATGAGGACTTTTACCACATCATTTGTAATATTACGGGTCACGATTATACCGAATGATCCATGGTCATAATCATACCAATCAACAATCCATCTATGCATGTAAGCCAAAGATGACTTTCATCACAATATAAGCATGAGGATGATGACAAAGATATAAGCATTAATCAAACGAAATCAAGGATAAATTTTAAAGACTTTAAATTTATCCAGAGTTTAAAAATATCCAAATTGTCTGTTAGAGTTTATGCCCTAGAGGCCAATTATTTGATATAATTGCTTAACATTTTGATATTATATTTGATTGAATAAATTAATGATTTTATTATGGTTTTATTTATTGCGTTATATAAATGTTAACAAAATAAAATTCCTTAGAATAGTGATACAAATTATATAGTTTCAAGTATGTGACTTGAACATGAGATTATATAATTATAATTAGTATCATTTCTCTTAAGTGTCCCTAGTCGAGTATCATTGTTGATGGGACAACAATGATGCATTGAGACTAGTATGTGGATTGACTGATGACCTAATCTCGTTGGTCATAAATATATGAGATATTAAGTCAATGCATATGTACATGTTAGAGAACGATGTACTGGACAGACCCACCATGAGAATTCTACGTGGAACAGTATGTAAAGTGTTATTAGCGATTATTATAGTGACAATGATGTAATGGTCCTCCGACCTGAAATCACTATATTACTACACGGGAATTTATGTACTTTGATATCATCAAATGTCACCTTTAATAGGGTGGACTATAAAGATGATTATTGGGTACATCATGAATCGTGTGAGGGATATGAGTGATCTAGATGGAATTTAACCCTCCTATATATTAGGGGTGATATCCATAGGCCTCTTGATTGAGTGGGACTATGAAATGCATGACCATGCTCAAATAGTGATTTATTTCATATAGTCTACTTATTGATCAAGAAAAACTCAGATTAAATTATGAAGAGTATGACACATTCCATGACTCGAGTTTAATCTAGGATATTAAGGTTAAAAGGATTAAATTACATTGAAACATTAGTCACGAAAAAGTTACATCGAATCATCGATCTTATTATTACTTGGGAGTAGTGATGCATTACTAGATGCCGCTCATTGTTTATAATTTTGTAATATGATTTTAAAATTATTGCCAACGTAATAATAACCTATAGGGTCACACACATAGAACGTTATTAAAAAGGGAATTAATTTAAATTGTAAGGATTTAAATATATCAATATGATTGATAGTATTTAAATCACGAATTTAAATTAAAAAGGATGATTTGTATATATATATGTATATTAATTAAGTAAGACTTAATTAAGATATTATATATATATATATATATATATATATATAAATTTGGATTTTATTATAATTAGATTAGGGTTTTGATTAATTCCGATTTACTGCTATATATATATATGATATATCAGCGTTTTAGGGAAGTTAATCAAAGCTTAAGAAAACCCTAGCCGCTCTTAGAGAGAGACTAGAGAGAAAACAGAAAATCCATTCCTTTGGTCGCTAGTACCGCAGCTCCCTTTATTACAGAATTGTGCGACGATTCGCGGGCGTTCGTGTGGATACTGTAGAGGCATAGTTCTTTAGAATTGCGTTGGAGATTCGAAGTGATTTCAAAGTTTTCTATTATCGGTATAAATTCTAAACCACTGAATTAAATTTGTTTCGCATGGATCTTATGTTGGGTTTCGGAAATTGCTTTATAAATTTTTATTTTTCGCTGTGCGTTTCTGTGTCGAAACCCTACATTGTCAACATGATACTGCTTTGTGGAGTAAAATTCAAGAATAATATTAATGTATCAAAAATAATTTGGACAAAAAAGAAATATATTTTTCGGGTGAATAGTACCCCGTGAATAGTATCCTGTGAATAGTACTTCGGGAATAGTACCTTGTGAAAAGTACCCCAGCATGAAAAGTGCCCCAAATATCTGAGTGAATAATATTTGAGTGAATAGTAACTGGGTGAATAGTAACCCGTGAATAGTAACTCATGAATAGTACTCCGACATAAAAAGTGCTCCGAATACCCTAGTGAATAATATTTGAGTGAATAGTAACTGGGTGAATAGTAACCCGTAAATAGTAACTCATGAATAGTATTCCGGTATGAAAAGATCAATAATTATCAAGAAAGCTCATAATAATATTTCCATGAAAAGATACTTGATGAAGCGCAAATATCAAGGATATTCTACTAATTTCACGGAGTATAGAAGCAATACTTTAACAAAATGAGTGTAGAATTAGGAATATGAAACGAAATAATATTACTCACATACTACATAGTATGGAAGAAAATATTATTTCTACGAATATTGAAAAATATAATATCCCTTACCTCAGTAGAAGACTAGATACTGGAATAATGAAGTAGCAAACTTCTCTTCTTCTTTCTCTCTATAGCTTCTCTCTCTATAATTGCTCTTGTAAGTCTTAGTGAATTGGTGAGAATGAAGGAAGAATGAGCTTCTATTTATAGGAAAATATAGTTTTGATAATTGCACGTTTTGGGGCTCGAAATATTACAGTATAATACCTTAATCTTTTCCTTCATTTTTAATTTAGTCTTGCAAGTATTATCAAACTTGCACCACCTCCCCTAATAGTACATCATGTGAATCAATAGTACAATTATGTGACTCAATAGTTCTATACATGTGAAAAAAATAATTACAGTATAATACCTTCATCTATACCTCTATTTTTAATTTAGTCATGCAAGTATTATCAATCTTACACCACCTCCCCTAATAGTACATGCATGTGAATCAATAGTACACACATGTGAACAAATAGTTATAAGCATGTGAATTAATAGCAATTAATTGCTCATTTTTCCGATTAATTACCCGATTGGTCAATATAACCTCCAGACATCAATTATTATCGGAATAGATGTCGATTTCCACTAACACTAATAATTTCAACACAATAGAAATATCAATTTCATCTTTAATTAACACAAACTTATTCATCATTAATATTATAACTCAAAATATTTAACAACCAGATCATTCTCAGGAAAGAGGGGGCTTTTCGATAAGGATTTCTCCCTATTGACGCGCAATTAGGTGACCAAACCTCTCCTCGACAGAATTTTCTAGACATCATCAATATTGCAAATAATAATATGAATAAATTTGTTGTCTCAATTATTGATTTAATAATAATAAATATTATGCAAATGATACTGTGATAATAATTAAATCAATAATATGAGAGATATTATGCAGCAATTACTATAGCAATAATTAAGTATAACTGAGTGACTTCTCACGTAAGCATCAATAATCAATACCGTGTGCTACTATGCAACCACGCGTATTACTATACTTTTACTACCGGGTAGTTCAACAGTTTAACGGTAAAACTTTCGCCGTTATTTTTATAAAAAGATATTTCTGTCGTTTTCTAACTACGATAATACTTCTGTTGTGGGGTCCACCAATGATTATGCTGTCATACAAATATTTCCTGTTAAAATGAATATTCCCCGACCAATCGAATATTCCCTAACACAACGAATTTTTTATATTAACTTGCTTATTTTGCAAAATTTTCACATATCACCCTTAACTTTAACCCTTTCTTAATTTAAACATTTACTAAATAAAATAATAATTACAAGAAAATTGAATACTTTCATTTCATAAAATTCGGGATCTCACAATCTCCCCTCCTTATGAAATTTCGCCCTCGAAATTTACGTACGTACCTGGTATGTCAAAGAAATGATGATACCTCATCAGATTCTAACTCTTGAGGTAAAACCTTTGAGCATAGAATATATTCATTCTTATCCAACATTTTAACAGGTATCTCCTTATATGTTAAATCTTCTACTATCTCGTCTAGTTCTAATTCAATAATGTGGTTCGGGTCGTCCACATATTTACGTAACATCGATACGTGAAAAGCGTTATGAACACGCGACATACTTGGCGGTAAAGCGAGTCTATAGGCCATAGGTCCTACTCGATCAAGGATTTTGAATGGCCCAATTAAATCGAGGGTTGAGATTTACTCTCTTCGTCGATTCTTGCTTCTAGAATAACGCCCTCTTGAACCTTCTTCTTCACATTCATCAGCTCTGGGTGTGTAGCTTGAGCGGTTTTAACTTTATCGGTTAATGTCGATTCTACTCATATTATTTGACATCATCATGTGGGTCCTTAGAGTCTTTAACTCTATCTTTATCATTTTCAAGTCATATAAAATGGGTCTTTGTGTTAACAACGTTACAATCATAAACGCATACGATCTTCTACTCAATACATCAGCTACCACGTTCGCTTTTTCCATGATAATATTGAATGATATGGTCGTAATCTTCAACAGCTCGAGCCAACGTCTTTGGTGTATGATACGTTCGTTTTGGTTGAAGAAATATTTAAGGGTTTTAGAAATGGATTTTATACTAGGGTCAATACAAAATTCGATTTCACGCTCTGGGGTAGGCCAGGAAGTCTTCAGAAAATACGACAGGAAATTTATTAACGATAGAAATATCATTTAAAACTGTGAATATCATCCAAGACTTGGATAGCACATGTAATTAAGGTTTCTCCAAACAGAGTTTCAACAGATAAGTCAAAGTCTAATTTCTCTGGAGTTAAATTTAAACGTTGAGCGCAAGTAGGAGAAATAAAAGAATGTGTAGAACCGGTATCTAACAAGGTATAGACTTTGCAAGAGTTTATGATTAACTAACCCGTGATAACTTCGTTCGGGTTACTCGCTTTTTGAGAAGTCACAAAAAATGCTCTTCCTGAAACCACCGACTTTATTTTGTCTGTATCCGCCTTTGGTGCCACCGTCCCAGGTGGATTTGAATTCGCTACATGACAAAATCGATCTATATGACCATCTTTTCCACAACTAAAACATACCATGGAAGGCTATGAATAGTTTGGACTTATGTGTCCCTCCTCTCCATATCTGTAACATCTAACTGGCGGTCATTCTCCTCCCCTAGAATTTGTTCTTTGGTCTTTCTTTGACGCGCGTCTCCCATCATCGTTAAATCTTCACTTCTTAAATTTTCCACTTGAATCATTTCTTCTATTATCTTGGCCATGATTACCATCGAAGTGGTTACCATTTCTTTCCTGATAATTTCCTTCGCGATCGTTATCGTTGTTCCGATGGCCGTTGCCACCGGTATGATTATTATCGTGTTGTTGGTCATTATCTTTTGGTTGGGGTTTGGCTCATTATCGCGCTCAATAATCGAGCCCTATTTACAACATCTAAATATAAACAAAGTTTGTGAGAAATGAGGTATTAACGTATCTTAGGTTTCAAACCTCTTAGAAACATCCAATTCTTTCCTCATTATCAACCAAGTGGGATGCAAACTGGGATAACTTCGCAAACTTTGCCTCGTATTGTGATACTACCATATTGTTTTGCTCGACTTGATGAACTCTACCTCCTTCATGTGATGAATACTTGCGGGAAAGTACTTGTTATTGAATGCTTCTTGGAACTTCTCCCAAGACATCTTCATCAGGCGAAAATTGAGTACGCTTTTTGATTCCCACCAAGAATCCGCCTCTCTCACAATATGAAGGTGGCAAAGGGAACCTTTTGCTCCTCAGAGCATCCCAAGACATCAAATATCTTGGTGATCTGCTTTATCTATGTCTTCCTGTTGCACATTATCCTGGGTATTGAACGTTGGTGACTCAACGGACTCATGTGCTTCATTGCTTATCTCGATATTTTCAGATGTCATTTTCAAATACTATCATAAAACAAGGGTTAATTGACATATCACATATTAGCCCTATACTCTGACCGACCAATTAAATACCAAATAAACTTAGGTAGGTCATACTAGCGAAGGAATTCCCTGTCTCTCCCCTCCTAGTTCTTGTCTGACATCTCAACAAGGGATCATATCCCTAAGCTTTGATACCAACTGTGACGTCCCTAAAATAGGTATACATCACCCATCTTGAGTCGCCAAATACATGGTACACAAATCAAATACAAACTTCTTTAATATAACTATCGTGTAAAAATACGACAAAACATAGCTGTGTTTTTACATGAATATTATCTTCTAGACAATATCCAAACTCAAATTCAATCCTCATTACATTTATTATCACACTAAATAGTGAGGACTACTAAAACAACCATCTCGGACCATCACTCCGTTCCCTGACTAGTCCCGACTACGTTCTCATTTCTTGAAGAGAACAATGAAAGCAAAAGGGTGAGCTCAACTAGCCCAGTAAGAAATATTATGACTAAGATAATGCAAAATAAATTATCTTTAGCCTTCAATAGTATAACAACTAATAGAATACAATAGGTACAAGTTTTAGATCAACAACTGCAGTAGAATAAGCAATCCATTAGAAGAGTCAAGTAGAGCATGATATCTACTATCTTCTATGATTTAAAAAGTTTTTTTTATCAATTTTATCACTAAGACTCAGCTTAATAAATAAACCACATCATCGAATCATCCCTGAACTACGGGCCAAGGATATTCATGTAATCATCAATGGTCATGATTATACCGAATAATCCCTGGTCATAATCATACCAACAACTGTCCATCAATGCACTACAAGCTAATGAGGACTTTTACCACATCATTTGTATTATTATGGGTCACGATTATACCGAATGATCCATTGTCATAATCATACCAATCAACAATCCATCTATGTATGTAAGCCAAAGATGACTTTCATCACAATATAAGCATGAGGATGATGACAATGATATAAGCATTAATCAAACGAAATCAAGGATAAATTCTAAAGACTTTAAATTTATCCAGAGTTTAAAAATATCCAAATTGTCAACATGATACTGCTTTGTGGAGTTAAATTCAAGAATAATATTCATGAATCAAAAATAATTTGGACGAGAAAAAAAATATTTTTTCGAAAAATAGTACCCGTGAATAGTATCCTATGAATAGTACTTCGGGAATAGTACCTCATGAATAGTACCCCGTCATGAAAAGTGTCCTAAATACCCGAGTGAATAATATTTGAGTGAATAGTAACTGGGTGAATAGTAACCCGTGAATAGTACTTCGACATGAAAAGTGCCCCGAATAACTGAGTGAATAATATTTGAGTGAATAGTAACTGGGTGATTAGTAACCCATAAATAGTAACTCATGAATAATATTCCGGTATGAAAAGATCAATAATTATCAAGAAAACTCATAATAATATTTTTATGAAAAGATACTGGATGAAGCGCAAATATCAAAGATATTCTACTAATTTCACGGAGTATAGAAGGAATACTTTAACAGAATGAGTGTAGAATTAGGAATATGAAATAAAATAATATTACTCACATACTATAGAGTATGGAAGAAAATATTATTTCTACGAATATTGAAAAATATAATATCCCTTACCTCAGAAGAAGACTAGATACTGGAACAGTGAAGTAGCAGACTTCTCTTCTTCTTTCTCTTTATAGCTTCTCTCTCTATAATTGCTCTTGTGAGTCTTAGTGAATTGGTGAGAATGAAGGAAGAATGAGCTTCTATTTATAGGAAAATATAGTTTCGATAATTGCATGTTTTGGTGCTCGAAATATTACAGTATAATACCTTAATCTTTTCTTTCATTTTTAATTTAGTCTTACAAGTATTATCAAACTTGCACCACCTCCCCTAATAGTACATCATGTGAATCAATAGTACAATCATGTGACTCAATAGTTTTATACATGTGAAAAAAATAATTACAGTATAGTACCTTCATCTATACATCCATTTTTAATTTAGTCATGTAAGTATTATCAATCTTGCACCACCTCCCATAATAGTACATGCATGTGAATCAATAGTACACACATGTGAACAAATAGTTATAAGCATGTGAATTAATAGCAATTAATTGCTCATTTATCCGATTAATTACCCGATTGGTCAATATAACCTCCAGACATCAATTATTATCAGAATAGATGTCGATTTCCACTAACACTAATAATCCTAACACAATGAAAATATCAATTTCATCTTTAATTAACACAAACTTATTCATCATTAATATTTTAACTCAAAATATTTAACAACCAGATCATTCTCAGGAAAGAGGGGGCTTTTCGATAATGATTTCTCCCTATTGGCGCGCAATTAGGTGACCAAACCTCACCTCGACAGAACTTTCTAGACATCGTCAATATTGCAAATAATAATATGAATAACTTTGTCGTCTTAATTATTGATTTAATAATAATAAATATTATGCAGATGATATTGTGACAATAATTGAATCAATAATATGAGAGATATTATGCAGCAATTATTGTAGCAATAATTGAGTATAACTGAGTGACTTCTCACGTAAGCATCACTAATCAATACCATGTGCTACTATGCAACCATGCATTCATCGTACTTTTACTACTAGGGTAGTTCAACAATTTAACGGTAAAATTTTTCATAGTTATTTTTATAAAAGATATTTTTTGTCGCTTTCTAACTACGACAATATACTTCCGCTAATGTGGTCCACCAATGATTATGTCGTCAGTATTTAATATTCCCTGTTAAAACGAATATTCCCCGACCAATCGAATATTCCCCAACACAACGAATATTTTATATCAACTTGCTTACTTTGCAAAATTTTCACATATCACCCTTAACTTTAACCCTTTCTCAATTTAACCATTTACTAAATAAAATAATAATTACAAGAAAATTGAATACTTTTATTTCATAAAATTCGGGATCTCACACTTAGTATGACTAATTTTGCCATAAATGTATTATAATTGTGATGTCATGTCAATCATAAAAATTTTCACGCAAAATAAATTTTCTTTGTGTGATGAATTAAACCATCACTTATGAACATACCCATTTTGTGATTGCATTTAATCTATCACCAATATTCTAATGAAAAAAATAATCAAAATGATATTTTGTGACGACCATGACAATCATTAAAAAAGATATATTTTTGTGACGACTTTTATTTACAATTACAAAAAAAAGTATTTTGTGATGGAATTTTTAAGTCATCACAAAATAATAATATATATGATGACTCTCAATGATGACATATTTTGTCATCATTATAAAGTATTTGTGACTAAAATTGTGATCACCAAATCTTATGTGGACTAATTTTGTTTAGTAAGTCAACTCAAATGAGTTTCATTTCATATATTTTTTATAAAAATTATAATCATGATATAAACTTTGGTGTAACGGTAATACTCCTTATTTAGTCCGCAAATATGTGAAGGGTTTGAATCCTACAAGTCTCAGTTAATATAGTGGAATAAATAGTCCGTAAAAAGAGAATATTCACGTTTTTACATTTGATTTCAAAAGTCTTGTATATTTTTGTGATGACTTTAACAATCACAAGAGATTATATGCTAATATGATTAATTGTTTTAACCATCACGAAACAGTTACGTGATAATGTGATTATATTAATCAGCATAAAAGCATTCCACATTTGTGTGATTGCCAAAACCATCACGAAATGCTTTCGTGATGGGCATGTACAAAACGATCTCCATGACGTCTAAAATCATCACAAAGACCTTTCATGATGATTTTTTTGAATTTTTGTGATGGATTTAGGTCATAACAAAAAGCCATTTTGTTTGTAGTGATTAGGATTGAATGAGAATTAGAAATGAGTTTATAATTTACATTAATTAGAGTTGTGTTTCTGAGGATTGAAATGCATATAATCAAATAAATAAAACTTGACAGATAATTTCATATTGTATATTTGATTGGATATTGTGTGGTAGAAGGATTTAATTGTATGGTAACTATTTACCTGAATAGATTCTTTGTGGTTAAACGTTGATTCCATATTATCTCGGTGTCACTCATGATGTAAAATAAATATAATTAATTTTATTAATTATATACAAGAATTAAAAGAGTTTAATTCATTTAAATAAAATTCAAATAGTCTAATTTTATTTATTCACTATCGACATAATATTGAACCTAAAGGGTCACACCATAAAAGAAAAATATTTATTTAGAAGTAATTGTCTCAAATAATAATACATTAAGTATATTTAATTTGTACCACAAAGGAACAAAATAAATAGCTTAATATTTATAAAAAAGTATTTAAGAAATACTAATTATAAATTAATAAGAAGTATTCTTATTCTTATTAATATTATAAATAATTTAGTTTCTAAATAGTTTAGGAATTAGATTAAAACCCTAAATCTTAAAAAAGGTTAGGAAATACGATTCGTCTATATAAGAAGAGACCTTATTATAGATTAAGATTTACTACACTAATACTACTATTATTCATACGAGTCAACATAGGGTTTTCCATAACCCTAAATGACTTCTTCTTCATCTATATTCTCTTGGTGGATCACCTTTGAGTGCTACACACACCGAGTAGAGTAGGTTGTGTTTGATCCATGGAATTGAAGGAGCTTGAATGAATGAAGAATTAGAACTTGAAGATCAAATCATGAGTTAATTTGTCTTAATAAGTATGATTTTAAACATTCCTCAAGTAATAATACAACATAAAGGTGATTCTTGAGATTGCGTAAATATTTTTAAATACGATTTATGTCATGATTATCGCTTTTACATCAATATGTTTGCATGTAATTATATTATTTAGACTAACACCTTTTGCTCATGGTGCCAATTGTTTACTTGAAAGCTTGAGTTGTTACTTAACTTGTTCCTTTTGGGCCTACTTGATCCTTTTAGACTTACTCGTGCTCTTTAGGCCTACTTTTTTAAGAAGTGAATATTTCTTCTTTTTTTCTTTGCCTACATGTAGAGCCTTACATTGCCCTTTCTTTATAATCTCCTTAGTCGGAACACTTTGGATTGTTGGCTAAGTGTTAAAACAATTGGTGAGTGAAGTAGCCTCTCGTGAGGGGGATCCCCCCCTTAGGGCTGACCACTACCCTTGGGGCTGACCCTAGGATGGCCTCCCATGCATATCTCATGGTGGCCTCTCTCTTGCGTTCTATGTTTTGGTCTTTTTTGCACAGCTTCCTTCAATTTGGCTAAGTGTTGAGAGTGAAACATGATGTGAGAGAGTACTTGGGTAGCCTTAACAATAAGGGGAGCCCCCTTGGGGCCAACCACCACCTTAGGGCTGACCCTAGGGTGGTCTCCCACCTCATGGTAGTATCTCCTTGGTTCTTTCCCACTTTGATACTTCTTTGTATCTTTCTTGAATTTAACTACGTATTAGAAATGAGACATAATAAAAGAGCATTCGGGTAGCCCCACCATGAAGGGGAGCCTTCTTAGGATCAACCTCCACCCTTGGGAATAACCCTAGGGTGGTCTCCTACCTTTTGATGGTGTCTTCATTGGTTTCTTCTTATTTTGATCCCCTATTTCATGCTTTCTTGAATTTGACTAAGTGTTAAAATTGAGAAATGGTAAGAAAGTATTTGGGAAACCATACCATGAGGGTTAGCCCCCTTGGGGTCGACCTCACCCTTGGGGCTGACCCTGGGGTGGCCTCCCACCTCATGTTGGGTGCTTTATTGCCTAATTTTGTTTCCTTACTTCCTTGGTTGCTTGGTTGCGTGCCTTAATGCCTTGCTTGTTTGATCTTCCCTTTCTTCACTCTCTCGTACTTGCTTGTGGGAATATGAGGCGTGTGATGTGACGCCCCAAAATAGGTATACATCACCCATTCTGAGTCGCCAAATACATGGTACAGAATACAAATACAAACTTAATTATACAACTGTCGTGTAACATAAGCTGAGAGTTTTAACATGAATATTGTCTCGTAGATAATATCCAAACTCAAATGAAGTCCTCATTACAATTATATCACACGATTTTACAGAATAGTAAGGACTACTAAAGCAAACATCGGGACCATCACTCCATTCTCCGACTAGTCCCAACTATATTCTCATTTCCTGAAGAGAACAATGAAAGAAAAGGGTGAGCTCAACTAGCCCAACAAAGAATATTATGACTAAGATAATGCAGAATAAATTATCGTTAGCCTTCAACAGTGTTAAACTGATAGAATATAATAGACAATAAGTTTAACTGCAGCGGAACAAATAATCCATTAGAAGAGTCAAGTAGAGCATGATATCTACTATCTTCTATGATTTAAAAGTTTATCATCAATTTTATCGCTGAGACTCAGCTCGATAAATAATCCACATCACTAAATTATCCATGCATTACGGGCCATGGATATTCATTATTATCACATCCACAAATCATCCATGCACTACGGGCTAAGGATATTCGTATTATCACCAATGGTCATGATTATACCGATACATAGTCATAATCATACCAATCAACAGTCCATTTATGCACTACGGGCCAAAGATGACTTTTATCACAATATAAGCATGAGGATGATGACATGATAGAAGCATCAATTAAACGAAATCAAGGATAAATATTAAAGACTTTAAATTTAGAGTTTAAAAATGTTCAAATTGTCAACATGATAACTGCTTTGTGGAATAAAATTCAAGAATAATATTCATGTATCAAAAATAATTTGGACCGAAAAGAATTAATTTTTCGTCATGAATAGTACCCCAGGTAAATAGTAATCAAGTGAATAGTATCCCGTGAATAGTACTCCATGAATAGTACCCCATGAATAGTACTTCATGAATAGTATTGTACGTATGAATAGTGTAGTACGTATGAATAGTGCTGTATATATGAATAGTACCCATGAATAGTACTCCGACATGAAAAGCTTAAAATTTAACAAGAATATTCAGAATAATATTTTCCTGAAAAGATACTAGATGAAGCACAAATTTCAAGGATATTCTACTAATTTCAAGGAGTTTAGAAGCAATATTTAACAAAAAAGAATGTAGAATTCAGAATTTGAAATGAAATAATATTACTTACATACTACAGAGTATGGAAGAAAATATTATTTCTTACTTAATATTGAACAAAAATAATATCCCTTATGAATATTGAACGAAAATAATATTCCTTATGAATATTAAACGAAGAAAATATCCCTACGAATATTGAATCTAAAATAATATTTCTTATGAATATTGAACGAAAATAAAATTCCTCATGAATACGAAAAATAATATCGTAGTTTAATATGAAATAAATAATACCCCTTACCTTAAAAAGAGAGAAATTTCGAATATATATATATATATATATATATATATATATATATATATAGGGATATGATCCATAACAAGTATTTTCTATGGATGTAAATTGGGCAAATAGCATCATATTCGTCCATTCTATAAATCAAGGGCGCGGATTAAACAATAAAAACTCCCTTACGCTAAACGAACTAGCGTACGTTCAAAAATACTAATCCCCCTACGCTACACCAACTGGCGTACGAAAAAAAAAGACAAAACCCAATATAGATTATATGTAATGGGTTATGAAGAAAGACAAAAACAAAAGAGAAGAAAACACAAAAGAGCTAAATAAAAAAAATAGTATCCGAATTATTCATATTTAGTTTTCAATGTCTTCTGATCTCTTTGTATTTGATGGGTCGTTCTTTTCCGATCCACTTTCTCCTTTCAATGACTCATTTGTTTCCATTGATAATATTCTCCGGTCAATTCCAGACAATTTCAGCCATGAAAATGAAATAGAACAAATTGCATCTTCCCTTTTTTCCTCTTCTCCTCCAAGTCACCAAATGGAAAATCTTTCACTTTGCCAAAATACCCATTTGGAAATTGCATAAAATTCTCCAAATGGGTATGGAAATTTGTTCGTTCTTGAGGTAAAAATAGAGGAATCTCAAATTCCCATTTGCTCTGCTTTTGATTACAGCAATTCCTTTGTTCCTAGTTATGGTGGTGGGTGTGAAAATGCAGTGAAGATGATGCAGAGGAGTTTTAGCAGCAACAGTTTTGATGGGAAGCCCAGTTTCTTATTCCAACCTCGGCTTGATAGTCTTATGGAGTCTCCTAATTTCCATACCCAAGTCTTGAGCTCCTCTTCCGGCAAAATGAGAAGGGTTTTGCGATCTTCGAGATTTACATGTGTTTTTTTCCAAAATTCTAACTTTATTTATGCTTTTCTTGTTTGTTGATAATTGAGTAAATGTCGTAAACTCTAACCGGTGTGGTTTTTATGGGCAACATATACCTTGTTTGTTGATAGTTGAGTAGCCTCACGTAAACTCCTCGTGGTTTGGGGCAATATTGGGTTTCGCTTTTTTTTCGTCGTCGCTAGTTGGTGTAGCGTAGGGGGATTAGTATTTTTGAACGTACGCTAGTTCGTCTAGCGTAAGGGAGTTTTTATTTTTTAATCTGCGCCCTTGATTTATAGAATGGATGGATATGATGTTATTTGCCCAATTTACATCCATAGCAAATACTTGCTATGGATCATATCCCATATATATATATATATATATATATATATATATATATATATATATAAAACTAAGATAATTTTCTACCGACAGTTTTGAAATATGGGTAAGTGGGGGACCATATAATAAGCAAAATACGTCATAAAATACCCCTTTATTTATCTCAATTCACTTGGCTTCACAAAACACATTTTTGAACAATAATTATTCATCAATAATATTATAGCTTGCAATATTAGCAACCAGATCATTCCCAGAAAAGAGGGGGCATTCTGATAAGGACTTTTCCTTATTGGCGCGCAATTAGGTGACCAAACCCCTTTCCTCGACAGAACTTTCTAGATATTGTCAATAATATAAATAATAATATGAATAACTTTGTCATCTCAATTATTGATATAATACTATAAAATATTGTGTAGATAATACTGTGACAATAATTGAATCAATAATATGAGATATTATACATCAACAATTATTGAATAAAACTGAGTGACTTCTCACGTAAGCATCAATAATCAAAGATACTATACAATACCGTGTGCTAATGTGCAACCACGTATATTAATGTACTTTTATCACTGGGTATTTTAACATTTAACAGTAAAACTTTTGCCGTTATTTTTATAAAAATTTATTTTTGTCGTTTTCTAACTCCGACAGTAATTTTGTTGTGGGGTCCACCAATGATTATGCCGTCGTACGGATATTCCCCGATAAAAAAAAT
This sequence comes from Panax ginseng, assembly GCA_020205605.1. Classification (NCBI taxonomy): domain Eukaryota; kingdom Viridiplantae; phylum Streptophyta; class Magnoliopsida; order Apiales; family Araliaceae; genus Panax; species Panax ginseng. The sequence continues at coordinate 44,945,283 of CM035130.1, forward strand.
ATTCCCCGACCAAACGAATATATATTTTATGACAACTTGCTTACTTTGCAAAATTTGTAAATACTACCCACAACTATAACATTATATTAAATCCACACCTTATTATTCAAAATAATATTTCGAGAAAATTAAATCTTTACTCATAAAAGTTGGGATTTTACAACCTCCCCTTCTTATGAAATTTCATCCACGAAATTTGGGTACGCACCTGTTATGTCGAAGAGGTGAGGATACCTTATTTTCATTTTAGATTCTAACTCTTGAGGTATAACCTTTTAGCGTAGAATATGTTTCTTCTTATCCAAGATTTTAACAAGTATCTCCTCATACGTTAAATCTTTCGTTATCTCATCTAGTTCTAATTCAATAATGTGGTTCGGGTCGTCCACATATTTACGTAACATCGATACGTGAAAAACATTATGAACACGTGACATACTTAGCAGTAAACCAAGTCTATAGGCCAAAGTTCGTACTCGGTCGAGGATTTCAAATGGGCCAATGAATCGAGGATTGAGCTTTCCTCACTTCTTCGATTCTCGCTTTTGGAATAACGCCTTCTTGCACCTTCTTCTTCATATTCATCAGCTCCGGGTCTGTAGCTTGAGCAACTTTAACTTTATCGATTAAAGTCGATTGTACTTGTATATATGTCATCTTCACATGGGTCTCTAGAGTCTTTAACTCTATCTCCATCATTTATAAGTCGTACAAAATGGGTCTTTGTGTTAACAACGTCGCACTCGTAACCGCATACGATCTTCTACTCCATGCATCAGCTACCACGTTCGCTTTACCAGGATGGTATTAAATGGTATAATCGTAATCTTTCAATAGCTCAAGCCAATGTCTTTGGCGCATGTTACGTTCATTTTGGGTGAAGAAATATTTGAGGGTTTTGTACTAGGTTCAAGGTCAAATACAAAATTCGATTTCACGCTCTAGGGGTAGGCCAGGAAGTTCTTCGGGTAATACGTCAGGAAATTTATTAACAATAGAAATATCATTCAAAACTGTGACTCTCATCCAAAACTTGGATAGCACTTCACATTGATACCTATCAACTTGCCACCGTTATTCACTTCACGGCCCTCTCTTAAAAAGTTTGGCTTCGATGCATCCCACATAATGAAGTTACCTACGAAAGGCTCGAGGCTATTTACTTATGGCTTAATATGATAGTGATTGACTTTAGTGGTTTGGTTGCTTAAATTCGCATAATAGGTTGGTTAGGAATATGAAAACTAACAACCTTAAGAAAACAATCAATTTTAGCACGAAAGAAGAGTTAATCATTCCTAAAATCACATCAAATGTAAGTATTTTCAAAGAGATGAGATCGACAGGTAACATGAGGGTGCCGATTTGAATCAAATAAGATTTATAAACAGTGGAGGTAGCGAAGGTTTCTCCTAACAGAGTTTCAACAGATAAATCAAAGTCTAATTTCTCTATAGTCAAATTTAAATGTTGAGCGCAAGTAGGAAAAATAAAAGAATAGGTAGAACCGGTATCAAATAAGGTATAGACTTCGCAAGAGTTTATGATTAACTTACCCATGATAACTTCGTTCAGGTTCCTCGACAAACGCTCTAACTTAAACTACCGGCTTTGACTTGTCTGGGATAGCCTTTGGTGTCGCCATCTCAGTTGGACTTGATTTTCCTACATGACAAAATCGGGTTAGGTGACCTTCTCTTCCATAATTGAAACACGCTTTTGGTTGCTGCATACAGTTTGAACTGATGTGTCCCTCTTCTCTGCATTTGTAGCATACGACCGGTGGTCGTTCTCCTTCCTTGAAAATGGGTGTCGGTGCTGCTGTCTTTCCATCATTATTGAATCTTCTCTTCTTGAGTTGTTCTCACTTAGTTCACCTTTCCTATTATCTTGGCCATGATTACCACCAAAGTGGTTACCATTTTTGGCATGATAATTTCCTCCACGATGGTTATCGTTGTTCCGATAGTCGTTACCACCAATTACGATTATTATCGCTTACATTGGTTGTTACCTTTTGTTGAGCTAAATCATAATCGCGTTCTAATAATCGAGCCTTATTCACAACATCTGAATATAAACAAAGTTTGTGAGAAATGAGGTATTGACGTATTTTGGGTTTTAAACCTCGCAGAAATATTCGCGTCATTCGCTCCTCATTATCAACCAAATGAGATGCATATCGGGATAACTCGGCAAACTTAGCCTCGTACTGTGACATGATCATATTGTTTTGCTCCAGCTTGATGAATTCCACCGCCTTCATATGACGAATACTTTCGAGAAAGTACTTGTCATTGAATAATTCTTGGAACTTCTCCCAAGACATCTTTAGTGCGGCAGGTTGAGTACGCTTTACAGATTTCCACCAATGATCTACTCTTCTCACAACATAAAGGTGCCAAGGGAACCTTTTGCTCCTCTGAGCATTCCAAGATATTAAATATCTTGGTGATCTACTTAATCCACGTCTCTGCCTTAAGTGGTTCTGGCTTTCCCAAATACTCTGGTGGTCCCAGCTCTTTGAACTGCTTAGTGGTGACCAGCCGTGAGTTTCCAGTGTTTCCACCTGCATTTTGAACAGGAGTCTCTCCCGTTTGGTTTTTCATAAATTCTAGAAAACTCCTAAACATACCATCGTTAAATCATTTTTGGTCGGTGTTGTTGTTTACATGAGGATTATTGCCTTCTTGATGCACATTATCCTGGTAGGTCATACTAGCGAAGGATTCACCCGCTCTCTCCCTCCTAGTTCTAGTCTCACATCTCAAATGCAAGGATCAAATACATGATAGAGATATAAATAATTAAGCTTTGATACCAACCGTGATGCCCCTAAAATAGGTATACATCACCCATTCTAAGTCACAAATACATGGTATGTAATATAAATAAAAACTTAATTATACAACCGCCGTGTAACATAAGTTGAGATTTTTAATCAATATTGTCTCGTAGACAATATCCAAACTCAAATGAAGTCCTCATTACAATTATTATCACACTATTTCATAGAATAGTGAGGACTACTAAAGCAATCATCCGGACCGTCTCTCCATTCCTCTACTAGCCCCAACTATATTCTCATTTCCTGAATAGAACAATGAAAGAAAAGGGTGAGCTCAACTAGCCCAATAAAGAATATTATGACTAAGATAATGCATAATAAATTATCGTTAGCCTTCAACAGTGTTAAACTGATAGAATACAATAGTTTAACCTGCAGTGAACAAACAATCAATTAGAAGAGTCAAGTAGAGCATGATATATACTATCTTCTATAATTTAAAAGCTTATCATCAATTTTATCGCTGAGAATCAGCTCGATAAATAATCCACATCACTGAATTATCCATGCACTACGGGCTAAGGATATTCATTATTATCACATCCATAAATCATCCATGTACTATGGACCAAGGATATTCGTATTATCACCAATGATAATGATTATACCGATACAAAGTCATAATGTGACACCCCCAAAATAGTTATACATAACCCATTCTGATTCGCCAAATACATGGTACAGAATATAAATACAAACTTAATTATACAACATGAGATAAAAGTTTTAACACGAATATTGTCTTCTAGACAATATCCAAACTCAAATGGAGTCCTCATTACAATTATTATCACACTATTTTATAAAATAGCGAGGACTACTACGACCACCATCTCTTTACCATCACTCTATTCCCCGACTAGTCCCTGCCACGCTCTCATTTCCCAAGAGAACAATGAAAGCAAAATGGTGAGCTCAACTAGCCCAGTAAAAAAATATTATAACTAAGATAATGCAGAATAAATTATCGTTAGCCTTCAACAATGTTAAACTGATAGAATACAATAAACAACAAGTTTAACTGCAGCGGAACAATAATCCATTAGAAGAGTCAAGTAGAGCATGATATCTACTATCTTCTATGATTTAAGAAGTTTATCATCAATTTTATCGCTGAGACTCAGCTCAATAAATAATCCACATCACTGAATTATCCATGCACTACGGGCCAAGGATATTCATTAGTATCACATCCACGAATTATCCATGCACTACGGGCCAAGGATATTTGTGTTATCACCGATGGTCATGATCATGCCAACAACTGTCCATCAAAGCACTACAGGCCAATGAAGACTTTTACCAAATTATTTTTAACATTACAGGTCATGAATATACTAAATAATCCATGGTCATAATCATACCAATTAACAGTCTATCTATGCACTACGGGCCAAAGATGACTTTCATCACAATATAAACATGAGGATGATGACAATGATATAAGAATTCTGTTGAGAAACTGCATATTTTGATTTGATGTTTAATGTAAATGTTCATGATTTTATGTAAAGTCCTTTAAGGAATATATGTACAAGGACTTAGTGATAGATCAAATCTGTTAAGTTAATCCAAGCTTTTAATGTTATCATTCTGTAAATGAATGTATTTATGAGGAAATCAAAGATGTTAGGTTGATCCATGTCTTGAGATGTAATAGATAGGCTTCAACAAAATCGTAGTCTATTGAGCTGATCGAAAGTTTGCGAAAGCAAGGCGTAATCGTAGAGCATCGAGGATCGTAGTATGCCTGCCTTGAAGGGTCTCTCCAGAAATCATAGAATGGTCCAAACATTTACCAAGCCAACTCAGAAATCGTAGTGTGCTCTCGAAGACGTAGAGTCTGCAAGACAAGCAAGTGAAGATCGTAGTGCTCTTATTTTCTAAGTATCAGATCAAGCGTCAAGATGGCAAGACACCACGATCAGAATCCTAGAGTATCATATGTCTGTCAGAAGCATCGAGCCTTGCCCATTTGTTTAAAGATAAATCCAAACAAATGTGGAATGGGTTATAAACGTTGAAGTCCTCACCAGTCCCAATGACACAAAAGATATCCTTAGTATACAACAAGAAACGTATTGAAGAAGCTAAGGAAAGTACCTTGGGTCAGAGAAAAACATATTTTCAGTGTTAGGTGAGATGGCGATCACAGTGTCGATGGGCTAAATACTAATCGGAAAATATGCGAAAAAGTCTCCATCAAAGTTCGAAATGTCAAACGATTTAATGCTTCAAACGGATATCTTCAACTGATACATTTCAAGGAACACATATATGCAAACCATCCGTAGATGAAAAAAAAGTGCAAGTATTTTTTTTGAACAACACTGTTGAAGAACTCTCAACTCTACGATCTAAAAAGAGAAAGCTTGCTCACCTACTCATTTTCTTTTGAACAGAGCTTAACTAAGAATCGAGTAGTAGCACCAATCAAGAACTCATCAACTATCAATCAAGTGAAGTAAGAATTTCCAAGTTAGAAGGACTTGAAGAGTTCTAAGTGAACTGTGAAGAACCAAGTCTGCTAGACTTGAAGAGTTCAAAAGTGAACTAAGAAGTGCCTAGACTGCTGGTCTAGAAGGAATCTGTGAGATTCAGAAAGTGTAAAAGATATCCTTAGTGGATTTTCTACTCAAGGAGTAGAAGAGTGGATTAGGAGCTTTAAGTGCTCTGAACTACATAAAATTGTTGTGTCTATTACATTCTTGCCATAATTGTTATAACTGTTATAACTATTATAACTACCTCACTCTCTTTAACTCACCATATCTAAGAAGGAGTTCAAACAAATCTTAATTCCGTTGTGTTTTAATCATTAACAAAACCAACAAAGTATTTAGAGAAGAATTTTAAATATCTGTTCACCCCTCCCTTCTAGATAACTATTGTGCCTCCGGGAACTAACAAATTCAATTGAATGAGAGCAAGGATAAATTTTAATAATCTTTGCTTTGTGGAGTAAAATTCAAGAATAATATTGTATCAAAAATGATTTGGACAAAAAAATTAATTTTTGTCATGAATAGTACCCCGGGTGAATAGTGCCCGAGTAAATAGTACCCTGGTATGAAAAGATTAAAAATTATCAAGAATGTTCAGAATAATATTTTCATGAAAAGATACTAGATGACGCACAAATTTCAAGGATATTCTACTAATTTCAAGGAGTATAGAAGCAATACTTTAACAAAATGAGTATAGAATTCAGAATCTAAACTGAAATAATATTACTTACATACTACAGAGTATGGAAGAAAATATTATTTCTTACGAATATTAAACAAAAATAATATCCCTTACCTTAAAAGGAGATTATTTCTGACTGGTAGGGCGAGGATATTCTTGAAAAAAACTTATACTTTTTTCTACGTTCAAAGCTTCCTTAAACTAAAAAGAAATACGCTCAATATTATAGAAGAAGAATTCTCTATGGTGTGATTTTCAATTCTAAACTAAGCATCCTATTTATAAAAGAATGGCATGGTACTATTTGAATAAAATCACGGACATACAGGGAAAAGAATCATAGGCGAAATTGAATTAAATCGATTTTTTTCTCTCGATTTCACTATCTTGAATACTATCTGTACACTATGCAAACACTATACATAATAAAATATAATATATTCTATTTTTCATAAAAAAGAAAATTTATAATATATATATATATATATAACTGAGATAACTTTCTCCCGAAGATTTTGAAAAATGGTTAAGTAGGGGTCCATATAATAAGCCAAATTTACAACAAATACTTCATAAAAATCCCCTTTATTTATCTCAACTCACTTGGCTTCACAAAACATATTTTTAATAAAATCCATCATTAATATTATAACTCACAATATTATCAACTAGATCATTCACAGGAAAGAGGGGGCTTTCTGATAAAGATTTCTCCTGATTGGGGCGCAATTAGGTGACCAAACCCCTTTCCTCGACAGAACTTTCTAGACATCATTATTAATACAAATAATAATATGAATAATTGTGTCGTCTCAATTATTGATTTAATAATATAAAATATTGTGACAATAATTGAATCAATAATGTGAGATACTATGCTGCAATTACTGTAGCAATAATTGACTATAACTAAGCGACTTTTCATGTAAGCATCAATAATCAATACCGTGTGCTACTATGCAATCACACGTATTACTGTACTTTTATCACCGAGTATTTCAACAGTTAACGGTAAAACTCTCACCTTTATTTTATAAAAAGATATTTTTGTCATTTTTTAACTCCAACAATAATTTCATTATGGAGTCCACTAATGATTGTCTCATTGTCAAATCTTAATATATTCTCCGACCAATAAAATATTTATAACAACTTTTTTCTTTGCAACATTTATAAATATTACCCATAACTATAACATTATATCAAATCTACACCATAATATTCAAAAATATATTTCGAGAAAATTAATCTTTATTCATGAAAGTTGGTGTCTTACAACCTCCCTTCTTATGAAATTTCATCCTCGAAATTGAGGTAAAATTACACATGTCGAAGAGGTGAGGATACCTTGATTTCATTTTTGATTCTAACTCCCAGGTTATTTCCTCAACATCGTGGTTTCTCCACAAAACTTTGACTTGGCGTATAACCTTGGAGCGTAGAATATGTTCCTTTTTATCCAAGATTTTAATAGATACTTCTCCATATGTTAAATTTTCTTCTATTTCGTCTGGTTCTAACTCAATAATGTGGTTCGGGTCTTCCACATATTTACGTAACATGGATATATGAAAAATGTTACGAACACGAGACATACTTGGCGGTAAGGCAAGTCTATAAGCCACAGTTCCTACTCAATCGAGGATTTCAAATGGGCCAATGAATCAAGGATTGAGCTTTTCTCTCTTTCCAAATCTTGTAACTCCTTTCCATGGAGCAACAAGTAATAACACATGATCTCCAACATTGAATTCCACGTCCTTTCGATGAAGATCAACATAACTCTTTTGTCAATCTTGTGAGGTTTTTATACGTTGTCGGATCATTTGAATCTTTTTCATAGTCATGTGTACCAATTCTGGTCCCAACAACGTTGCTTCACCCACCTCATCCCAGCATACTAGAGAATGACACTTGCATCCATACAATGCCTCGAATTGAGCCATGTCGATACTTGCTTTATAATTGTTGTTGTAGGAGAATTCCACTAATGGCAAGAACTTGTCCCAACTTCCTTTGAAGTCTAGGACACAAAGTCTTAATAGATCTTCAAGAATTTGAATAGTTATCTCCGACTGCCCGTCCGTCTGAGGATGATATGCCAAACTGAATCGTAAATCTATGCCCATATCTTTCTACAAATTGACCCAAAATCATGAAGTGAATCTTGGGTCTCGATCAGAAACTATGGATATTGGCATACCATGCAATCTTACAATCTCATTTATATATATACGAGTAAGACATTCAAGTGAATAAGTTTCTCGTATAGGTAAGAAATGAGCAGACTTGGTTAATCTATCAACAATGACACAAATTGCATCTATGCCTTGAGAAACCTTATGAAGACCAGTAACGAAATCCATGGTAATGTGCTCCCACTTCCATTCTGGAATTTCAAATGGTTGCAATGGACCTTTTGACACTTTATGCTCCGCCTTGACACGTTGACAAGTTAATCACCTTGAGATAAACTCCTCTATCTCTCTCTTCATATTGCTCCACCAAAATGTATGTCGAAGATCACGATACATTTTGGTACTCCCAGGATGGATTGCAAACGGTGTGTTATACGACTCCATCATGATCTTATACTTTAAATCAGGGTCGTTAGGAACACAAATTCTGGAGTTGACTCAAAGTATTCCTTCTTCATCGATTCTTGCTTCCAAAATAACACCTTCTGTAACATCTAACTGGCGGTCATTCTCCTCTCCTAGAATTTGTTGCTGGTGCTGCTGCCGACGTCTTCCCATCATCGTTAAATCTTCACTTCTTAAATTTTCCACTTGAATCATTTCTTCTATTATCTTGGCCATGATTACCATCGAAGTGGTTACCATTTCTTTCCTGATAATTTCCTTCGCGATCGTTATCGTTGTTCCGATGGCCGTTGCCACCGGTATGATTATTATCGTGTTGTTGGTCATTATCTTTTGGTTGGGCTGGCTCATTATCGCGCTCCAATAACTGAGCCCTATTTACAACATCTAAATATAAACAAAGTTTGTGAGAAATGAGGTATTAACGTATCTTAGGTTTCAAACCTCTTAGAAACATCCAATTCTTTCCTCATTATCAACCAAGTGGGATGCAAACTGGGATAACTTCGCAAACTTTGCCTCGTATTGTGATACGGCCAAATTGTTTTGCTCCAGCTTGATGAACTCTACCTCCTTCATGTGACGAATACTTGCAGGAAAGTACTTGTTATTGAACAGTTCTTGGAACTTCTCCCAAGACATCTTCAGTGCGGCAGGCTGAGTACGTTTTACTGATTCCCACCAGTAATCTGCCTCTCCTCACAATATGAAGGTGGCAAAGGGAACCTTTTGCTCCTCAGAGCATCCCAAGACATCAAATATCTTGGTGATCTGCTTTATCTATGTCTTCCTGTTGCACATTATCCTGGGTATTGAACGTTGGTGACTCAACGGACTCATGTGCTTCATTGCTTATCTCGATATTTTCAGATGTCATTTTCAAATACTATCATAAAACAAGGGTTAATTGACATATCACATATTAGCCCTATACTCTGACCGACCAATTAAATACCAAATAAACTTAGGTAGGTCATACTAGCGAAGGAATTCCTGTCTCTCCCTCCTAGTTCTTGTCGACATCTCAACAAGGATCATATCCTAAGCTTTGATACCAAACGTGACGTCCCTAAAATAGGTATACATCACCCATCTTGAGTCGCCAAATACATGGTACACAAATCAAATACAAACTTCTTTAATATAACTATCGTAAAAATAATACGACAAAACATAGTCAGTGTTTTTTACATGAATATTATCTTCTAGACAATATCCAAACTCAAATTCAATCCTCATTACATTTATTATCACACTAAATAGTGAGGACTACTAAAACAACCATCTCGGACCATCACTCGCTTCCCGACTAGTCCCTTACTACGCTTCTCATTTCTTGAAGAGAACAATGAAAGCAAAAGGGTGAGCTCAACTAGCCCAGTAAGAAATATTATGACTAAGATAATGCAAAATAAATTATCTTTAGCCTTCAATAGTATAACAACTAATAGAATACAATAGGTACAAGTTTTAGATCAACAACTGCAGTAGAATAAGCAATCCATTAGAAGAGTCAAGTAGAGCATGATATCTACTATCTTCTATGATTTAAAAAGTTTTTTTTATCAATTTTATCACTAAGACTCAGCTTAATAAATAAACCACATCATCGAATCATCCCTGAACTACGGGCCAAGGATATTCATGTAATCATCAATGGTCATGATTATACCGAATAATCCCTGGTCATAATCATACCAACAATCATCCATCAATGCACTACAAGCTAATGATGACTTTTACCACATCATTTGTATTATTATGGGTCACGATTATACCGAATGATCCATTGTCATAATCATACCAATCAACAATCCATCTATGTATGTAAGCCAAAGATGACTTTCATCACAATATAAGCATGAGGATGATGACAATGATATAAGCATTAATCAAACGAAATCAAGGATAAATTCTAAAGACTTTAAATTTATCCAGAGTTTAAAAATATCCAAATTGTCAACATGATACTGCTTTGTGGAGTTAAATTCAAGAATAATATTCATGAATCAAAAATAATTTGGACAGAAAAGAAATATATTTTTCGGGTAAATAGTACCCCGTGAATAGTATCCTATGAATAGTACTTCGGGAATAGTACCTCATGAATAGTACCCCGTCATGAAAAGTGTCCTAAATACCCGAGTGAATAATATTTGAGTGAATAGTAACTGGGTGAATAGTAACCCGTGAATAGTACTTCGACATGAAAAGTGCCCTAATAATCGAAAGTGAATAATATTTGAGTGAATAGTAATCGGGTGATTAGTAACCCATAAATAGTAACTCATGAATAATATTCCTGTATGAAAAGATCAATAATTATCAAGAAAACTCATAATAATATTTTTATGAAAAGATATTGGATGAAGCGCTTAAATATCAAAGATATTCTACTAATTTCACGAATATAGAAGGAATACTTTAATGTAATGAGTGTAGAATTAGGAATATGAAATAAAATAATATTACTCACATACTATAGAGTATGGAAGAAAATATTATTTCTACTTAATATTGAAAAATATAATATCCCTACCTCGTAAGAAGACTAGATCTTCGGACAAATTGAGTAGCGTACTTCTCTTCTTCTTTCTCTTTATAGCTTCTCTCTATAATTGCTCTTGTGAGTCTTAGTGAATTGGTGAGAATGAAGGAAGAATGAGCTTCTATTTATAGGAAAATATAGTTTCGATAATTGCATGTTTTGGTGCTCAAATATTACAAGATAATACCTTAATCTTTTCTTTCATTTTAATTTAGTCTTACAAGTATTATCAAACTTGCACCACCTCCCCAATAGTACATCATGTGAATCAATAGTACAATCATGTGACTCAATAGTTTTATACATGTGAAAAAATAATTACAGATATAGTACCTTCATCTATACATCCATTTTAATTTAGTCATGTAAGTATTATCAATCTTGCACCACCTCCCATAATAGTACATGCATGTGAATCAATAGTACACACATGTGAACAAATAGTTATAAGCATGTGAATTAATAGCAATTAATTGCTCATTTATCCGATTAATTACCCGATTGGTCAATATAACCTCCAGACATCAATTATTATCAGAATAGATGTCGATTTCCACTAACACTAATAATCCTAACACAATGAAAATATCAATTTCATCTTTAATTAACACAAACTTATTCATCATTAATATTTTAACTCAAAATATTTAACAACCAGATCATTCTCAGGAAAGAGGGGGCTTTTCGATAATGATTTCTCCCTATTGGCGCGCAATTAGGTGACCAAACCTCACCTCGACAGAACTTTCTAGACATCGTCAATATTGCAAATAATAATATGAATAACTTTGTCGTCTTAATTATTGATTTAATAATAATAAATATTATGCAGATGATATTGTGACAATAATTGAATCAATAATATGAGAGATATTATGCAGCAATTATTGTAGCAATAATTGAGTATAACTGAGTGACTTCTCACGTAAGCATCACTAATCAATACCATGTGCTACTATGCAACCATGCGTATTACTGTACTTTTACTACCGGGTAGTTCAACAATTTAACGGTAAAATTTTCGCCGTTATTTTTATAAAAAGATATTTTTGTCGTTTTCTAACTACGACAATACTTCCGTTGTGTGGTCCACCAATGATTATGTCGTCGTACGAATATTCCCTGTTAAAACGAATATTCCCCGACCAATCGAATATTCCCCAACACAACGAATATTTTATATCAACTTGCTTACTTTGCAAAATTTTCACATATCACCCTTAACTTTAACCCTTTCTCAATTTAACCATTTACTAAATAAAATAATAATTACAAGAAAATTGAATACTTTTATTTCATAAAATTCGGGATCTCACACTTAGTATGACTAATTTTGCCATAAATGTATTATAATTGTGATGTCATGTCAATCATAAAATTTTCACATAAAATAAATTTTCTTTGTGTGATGAATTAAACCATCACTTATGAACATACCCATTTTGTGATTGCATTTAATCTATCACCAATATTCTAATGAAAAAAATAATCAAAATGATATTTTGTGACGACCATGACAATCATTAAAAAAGATATATTTTTGTGACGACTTTTATTTACAATTACAAAAAAAAGTATTTTGTGATGGAATTTTTAAGTCATCACAAAATAATAATATATATGATGACTCTCAATGATGACATATTTTGTCATCATTATAAAGTATTTGTGACTAAAATTGTGATCACCAAATCTTATGTGGACTAATTTTGTTTAGTAAGTCAACTCAAATGAGTTTCATTTCATATATTTTTATAAAAATTATAATCATGATATAAACTTTGGTGTAATGTAATAATACTCCTTATTTAGTCCGCAAATATGTGAAGGGTTTGAATCCTACAAGTCTCAGTTAATATAGTGGAATAAATAGTCCGTAAAAAGAGAATATTCACGTTTTTACATTTGATTTCAAAAGTCTTGTATATTTTTGTGATGACTTTAACAATCACAAGAGATTATATGCTAATATGATTAATTGTTTTAACCATCACGAAACAGTTACGTGATAATGTGATTATATTAATCAGCATAAAAGCATTCCACATTTGTGTGATTGCCAAAACCATCACGAAATGCTTTCGTGATGGGCATGTACAAAACGATCTCCATGACGCTCTAAAATCATCACAAAGACCTTTCATGATGATTTTTTTGAATTTTTGTGATGGATTTAGGTCATAACAAAAAGCCATTTTGTTTGTAGTGATTAGGATTGAATGAGAATTAGAAATGAGTTTATAATTTACATTAATTAGAGTTGTGTTTCTGAGGATTGAAATGCATATAATCAAATAAATAAAACTTGACAGATAATTTCATATTGTATATTTGATTGGATATTGTGTGGTAGAAGGATTTAATTGTATGGTAACTATTTACTGAATAGATTCTTTGTGGTTAAACGTTGATTCCATATTATCTGGTGTCACTCATGATGTAAAATAAATATAATTAATTTTATTAATTATATACAAGAATTAAAAGAGTTTAATTCATTTAAATAAAATTCAAATAGTCTAATTTTATTTATTCACTATCGACATAATATTGAACCTAAAGGGTCACACCATAAAAGAAAAATATTTATTTAGAAGTAATTGTCTCAAATAATAATACATTAAGTATATTTAATTTGTACCACAGTGGAACAAAATAAATAGCTTAATATTTATAAAAAAGTATTTAAGAAATACTAATTATAAATTAATAAGAAGTATTCTTATTCTTATTAATATTATAAATAATTTAGTTCCTAAATAGTTTAGGAATTAGATTAAAAACCCTAAATCTTAAAAAGGTTAGGAAATACGATTCGTCTATATAAGAAGAGACCTTATTATAGATTAAGATTTACTACACTAATACTACTATTATTCATACGAGTCAACATAGGGTTTTCCATAACCCTAAATGACTTCTTCTTCATCTATATTCTCTTGGTGGATCACCTTTGGAGTGCTACACACACTGAGTAGGTTGTGTTTGATCCATGGAATTGAAGGAGCGCGAATGAATGAAGAATTAGAACTTGAAGATCAAATCATGAGTTAATTTGTCTTAATAAGTATGATTTTAAACATTCCTCAAGTAATAATACAACATAAAGGTGATTCTTGAGATTGCAGAAATATTTTTAAATACGATTTATGTCATGATTATGCGTTTTACATCAATATGTTTGCATGTAATTATATTATTTGCACTAACACCTTTTGCTCATGGTGCCAATTGTTTACTTGAAAGCTTGAGTTGTTACTTAACTTGTTCCTTTTGGGCCTACTTGATCCTTTTAGACTTACTCGTGCTCTTTAGGCCTACTTTTAAGAAGTGAATATTCCTTCTTCTTTTTTCTTTGCCTACATGTAGAGCCTTACATTGCCCTTTCTTTATAATCTCCTTAGTCGGAACACTTTGGATTGTTGGCTAAGTGTTAAAACAATTGGTGAGTGAAGTAGCCTCTCGTGAGGGGGATCCCCCCCTTAGGGCTGACCACTACCCTTGGGGCTGACCCTAGGATGGCCTCCCATGCATATCTCATGGTGGCCTCTCTCTTGCGTTCCTATGTTTTGGTCTTTTTTGCACAGCTTCCTTCAATTTGGCTAAGTGTTGAGAGTGAAACATGATGTGAGAGAGTACTTGGGTAGCCTTAACAATAAGGGGAGCCCCCTTGGGGCCAACCACCACCTTAGGGCTGACCCTAGGGTGGTCTCCCACCTCATGGTAGTATCTCCTTGGTTCTTTCCCACTTTGATACTTCTTTGTATCTTTCTTGAATTTAACTACGTATTAGAAATGAGACATAATAAAAGAGCATTCGGGTAGCCCCACCATGAAGGGGAGCCTTCTTAGGATCAACCTCCACCCTTGGGAATAACCCTAGGGTGGTCTCCTACCTTTTGATGGTGTCTTCATTGGTTTCTTCTTATTTTGATCCCCTATTTCATGCTTTCTTGAATTTGACTAAGTGTTAAAATTGAGAAATGGTAAGAAAGTATTTGGGAAACCATACCATGAGGTTAGCCCCTCGGGGTCGACCTCACCCTTGGGGCTGACCCTGGGGTGGCCTCCCACCTCATGTTGGGTGCTTTATTGCCTAATTTTGTTTCCTTACTTCCTTGGTTGCTTGGTTGCGTGCCTTAATGCCTTGCTTGTTTGATCTTCCCTTTCTTCACTCTCTCGTACTTGCTTGTGGGAATATGAGGCGTGCAATGTGACGCCCCCAAAATAGGTATACATCACCCATTCTGAGTCGCCAAATACATGGTACAGAATACAAATACAAACTTAATTATACAACTGTCGTGTAACATAAGCTGAGAGTTTTAACATGAATATTGTCTCGTAGATAATATCCAAACTCAAATGAAGTCCTCATTACAATTATATCACACGATTTTTACTGTAATAGTAAGGACTACTAAAGCAAACATCGGGACCATCACTCCATTCTCCGACTAGTCCCAACTATATTCTCATTTCAAGAGAGAACAATGAAAGAAAAGGGTGAGCTCAACTAGCCCAACAAAGAATATTATGACTAAGATAATGCGTAATAAATTATCGTTAGCCTTCAAATAAAGTTAAACCGATAGAATATAATAGACAATAAGTTTAATCACAATGAAACAAATAATCCATTAGAAGAGTCAAGTAGAGCATGATATCTACTATCTTCTATGATTTAAAAGTTTATCATCAATTTTATCACGAGACTCAAATTTCGATAAATAATCCACATCACTAAATTATCCATGCATTACGGGCCATGGATATTCATTATTATCACATCCACAAATCATCCATGCACTACTGGCCAAAGGATATTCAGATATCACCAATGGTCATGATTATACCGATACATAGTCATAATCATACCAATCAATGTACCATTTATGCACTACGGGCCAAAGATGACTTTTTATCACAATATAAGCATGAGGATGATGACATGATAGAAGCATCAATTAAACGAAATCAAGGATAAATATTAAAGACTTTAAATTTAGAGTTTAAAATGTTCAAATTGTCAACATGATAACTGCTTTGTGGAATAAAATTCAAGAATAATATTCATGTATCAAAATAATTTGGACCGAAAAGAATTAATTTTTCGCATGAATAGTACCCCGGTAAATAGTAATCAAGTGAATAGTATCCCGTGAATAGTACTCCATGAATAGTACCCCATGAATAGTACTTCATGAATAGTATTGTACGTATGAATAGTGTAGTACGTATGAATAGTGCTGTATATATGAATAGTACCCATGAATAGTACTCCGACATGAAAAGCTTAAAATTTAACAAGAATATTCAGAATAATATTTTCCTGAAAAGATACTAGATGAAGCACAAATTTCAAGGATATTCTACTAATTTCAAGGAGTTTAGAAGCAATATTTAACAAAAAAGAATGTAGAATTCAGAATTTGAAATGAAATAATATTACTTACATACTACAGAGTATGGAAGAAAATATTATTTCTTACGAATATTGAACAAAAATAATATCCCTTATGAATATTGAACGAAAATAATATTCCTTATGAATATTAAACGAAGAAAATATCCCTACGAATATTGAACGAAAATAATATTTCTTATGAATATTGAACGAAAATAAAATTCCTTGCGAATACGAAAAATAATATCGTAAGCGAATATGAAATAAATAATACCCCTTACCTTAAAAAGAGAGAAATTTCGAATATATATATATATATATATATATATATATATATATATATAGGGATATGATCCATAACAAGTATTTTCTATGGATGTAAATTGGGCAAATAGCATCATATTCGTCCATTCTATAAATCAAGTAGCGGATTAAACAATAAAAAAACTCCTTTACGCTTAAACGAACTAACGACGCTCAAAAATACTAATCCCCTACGCTACACCACCAATCAATGTGACGAAAAAAAAAAAACAAAAACCCAATATAGATTATATGTAATGGGTTATGAAGAAAGACAAAAACAAAAGAGAAGAAAACACAAAAGAGCTAAATAAAAAAAATAGTATCCGAATTATTCATATTTAGTTTTCAATGTCTTCTGATCTCTTTGTATTTGATGGGTCGTTCTTTTCCGATCCACTTTCTCCTTTCAATGACTCATTTGTTTCCATTGATAATATTCTTCAATCAATTCCGCATAATTTCAAATGCATGAAAATGAAATAGAACAAATTGCATCTTCCCTTTTTCCTCTTCTCTCTCCAAGTCACCAAATGGAAAATCTTTCACTTTGCCAAAATACCCATTTGAAATTGCATAAAATTCTCCAAATGGGTATGGAAATTTGTTCGTTCTTGAGGTAAAAATAGAGGAATCTCAAATTCCCATTTGCTCGCTTTTGATTACAAAGAATTCCTTTGTTCCTAGTTATGGTGGTGGGTGTGAAAATGCAAAGAAGATGATGCGAGGAGTTTTAGCAAAGAATAGCTTTGATGGGAAGCCCAGTTTCTTATTCCAACCCCTCGGCTTGATAGTCTTATGGAGTCTCCTAATTTCCATACCCAAGTCTTGAGCTCCTCTTCCGCCAAATGAGAAGGGTTTGCGATCTTTGGAGATTTACATGTCGGTTCTTTTCCAAAATTCTAACTTTATTTATGCTTTTCTTGTTTGTTGATAATTGAGTAAATAAGTCGTAAACTCTAACTGGTGGTTTTTTTATGGGCAACATATACCTTGTTTGTTGATAGTTGAGTAGCCTACGTAAACTCCTGGTGGTTTGGGGGCAATATTGGGTTTCGTCTTTTTTTTATCGTACGCTAGTTGGTGTAGCGTAGGGGGATTAGTATTTTTGAACGTACGCTAGTTCGTCTAGCGTAAGGGAGTTTTTATTTTTTAATCTGCGCCCTTGATTTATAGAATGGATGGATATGATGTTATTTGCCCAATTTACATCCATAAAGAAATACTTACATGGATCATATCCCATATATATATATATATATATATATATATATATATATATATATATATATATATAAAACTAAGATAATTTTCACCGACAGCTTTTGAAATATGGGTAAGTGGGGACCATATAATAAGCAAAATACGCCATAAAATACCCTTTATTTATCTCAATTCACTTGGCTTCACAAAACACATTTTTGAACAATAATTATTCATCAATAATATTATAGCTTGCAATATTAGCAAACTGATCATTCCCGTAAAAGAGGGGCATTACGATAAGGACTTTTCCTTATCAAGCGCCGCAATTAGGTGACCAAACCCCTTCCTCGACGACGTAACTTTCTAGATATTGTCAATAATATAAATAATAATATGAATAACTTTGTCATCTCAATTATTGATATAATACTATAAAATATTGTGTAGATAATATCGTGATAATAATTGAATCAATAATATGAGATATTATACATCAACAATTATTGAATAAAACCGGTGACTTCTCACGTAAGCATCAATAATCAAAGATACTATACAATACCGCAGTGCTAATGTGCAACCACGATATTAATGTACTTTTATCACTTTGGGTATTTTAACATTTAACAAAGAAACTTTTGCCGTTATTTTTATAAAAATTTATTTTTGTCGTTTTCTAACTCCGACAGTAATTTTGTTGTGGGGTCCACCAATGATTATGCCGTCGTACGGATATTCCCCGATAAAAAAAATATTCCCCGACCAAACGAATATATATTTTATGACAACTTGCTTACTTTGCAAAATTTGTAAATACTACCCACAACTATAACATTATATCAAATCCACACCTTATTATTCAAAATAATATTTCGAGAAAATTAAATCTTTACTCATAAAAGTTGGGATTTTACAACCTCCCCTTCTTATGAAATTTCATCCACGAAATTTGGGTACGCACCTGTTATGTCGAAGAGGTGAGGATACCTTATTTTCATTTTAGATTCTAACTCTTGAGGTATAACCTTTTAGCGTAGAATATGTTTCTTCTTATCCAAGATTTTAACAAGTATCTCCTCATACGTTAAATCTTTCGTTATCTCATCTAGTTCTAATTCAATAATGTGGTTCGGGTCGTCCACATATTTACGTAACATCGATACGTGAAAAACATTATGAACACGTGACATACTTAGCATTAAACCAAGTCTATAGGCCAAAGTTCGTACTCGGTCGAGGATTTCAAATGGGCCAATGAATCGAGGATTGAGCTTTCCTCACTTCTTCGATTCTCGCTTTTGGAATAACGCCTTCTTGCACCTTCTTCTTCATATTCATCAGCTCCGGGTCTGTAGCTTGAGCAACTTTAACTTTATCGATTAAAGTCGATTGTACTTGTATATATGTCATCTTCACATGGGTCTCTAGAGTCTTTAACTCTATCTCCATCATTTATAAGTCGTACAAAATGGGTCTTTGTGTTAACAACGTCGCACTTCGTGAATCAAGATACGATCTTCTACTCCATGCATCAGCTACCACGTTCGCTTTACCAGGATGGTATTAAATGGTATAATCGTAATCTTTCAATAGCTCAAGCCAATGTCTTTGGCGCATGTTACGTTCATTTTGGGTGAAGAAATATTTGAGGGTTTTGTACTAGGTTCAAGGTCAAATACAAAATTCGATTTCACGCTCTAGGGGTAGGCCAGGAAGTTCTTCGGGTAATACGTCAGGAAATTTATTAACAATAGAAATATCATTCAAAACTGTGACTCTCATCCAAAACTTGGATAGCACTTCACATTGATACCTATCAACTTGCCACCGTTATTCACGGCGTCCTCTACGAAAAGTTTGGCTTCGATGCATCCCACATAATGAAGTTACCTACGAAAGGCTCGAGGCTATTTACTTATGGCTTAATATGATAGTGATTGACTTTAGTGGTTTGGTTGCTTAAATTCGCATAATAGGTTGGTTAGGAATATGAAAACTAACAACCTTAAGAAAACAATCAATTTTAGCACGAGCAGTAGTTAATCAGTCGATTCCTAAAATCACATCAAATGTAAGTATTTTCAAAGAGATGAGATCGACAGGTAACATGAGGGTGCCGATTTGAATCAAATAAGATTTATAAACAGTGGAGGTAGCGAAGGTTTCTCCTAACAGAGTTTCAACAGATAAATCAAAGTCTAATTTCTCTATAGTCAAATTTAAATGTTGAGCGCAAGTAGGAAAAATAAAAGAATAGGTAGAACCGGTATCAAATAAGGTATAGACTTCGCAAGAGTTTATGATTAACTTACCCATGATAACTTCGTTCGGGTTCCTCGACAAACGCTTCTAACTTAAACTACTCTAGCTTTGACTTGTCCGATAGCCTTTGGTGTCGCCATCTCAGTTGGACTTGATTTTCCTACATGACAAAATCGGGTTAGGTGACCTTCTCTTCCATAATTGAAACACGCTTTTGGTTGCTGCATACAGTTTGAACTGATGTGTCCCTCTTCTCTGCATTTGTAGCATACGACCGGTGGTCGTTCTCCTTCCTTGAAAATGGGTGTCGGTGCTGCTGTCTTTCCATCATTATTGAATCTTCTCTTCTTGAGTTGTTCTCACTTAGTTCACCTTTCCTATTATCTTGGCCATGATTACCACCAAAGTGGTTACCATTTTTGGCATGATAATTTCCTCCACGATGGTTATCGTTGTTCCGATAGTCGTTACCACCAGTACGATTATTATCGTTCTGTTGGTTGTTACCTTTTGGTTGAGCTAAATCATAATCGCGTTCTAATAACTGAGCCTTATTCACAACATCTGAATATAAACAAAGTTTGTGAGAAATGAGGTATTGACGTATTTTGGGTTTTAAACCTCGCAGAAATATTCGCGTCATTCGCTCCTCATTATCAACCAAATGAGATGCATATCGGGATAACTCGGCAAACTTAGCCTCGTACTGTGACATGATCATATTGTTTTGCTCCAGCTTGATGAATTCCACCGCCTTCATATGACGAATACTTTCGAGAAAGTACTTGTCATTGAATAATTCTTGGAACTTCTCCCAAGACATCTTTAGTGCGGCAGGTTGAGTACGCTTTACAGATTTCCACCAATGATCTACTCTTCTCACAACATAAAGGTGCCAAGGGAACCTTTTGCTCCTCTGAGCATTCCAAGATATTAAATATCTTGGTGATCTACTTAATCCACGTCTCTGCCTTAAGTGGTTCTGGCTTTCCCAAATACTCTGGTGGTCCCAGCTCTTTGAACTGCTTAGTGGTGACCAGCCGTGAGTTTCCAGTGTTTCCACCTGCATTTTGAACAGGAGTCTCTCCCGTTTGGTTTTTCATAAATTCTAGAAAACTCCTAAACATACCATCGTTCGTCATTTGGTCAGTGTTGTTGTTTACATGAGGATTATTGCCTTCTTGATGCACATTATCCTGGTAGGTCATACTAGCGAAGGATTCACCCGTCTCTCCCCTCCTAGTTCTAGTCTCACATCTCAGCCAAGGATCAAATACATGATAGAGATATAAATAATTAAGCTTTGATACCAACTGTGATGCCCCTAAAATAGGTATACATCACCCATTCTAAGTCGTCAAATACATGGTACAGAATATAAATAAAAACTTAATTATACAACTGTCGTGTAACATAAGTTGAGATTTTTAACTGAATATTGTCTCGTAGACAATATCCAAACTCAAATGAAGTCCTCATTACAATTATTATCACACTATTTCATAGAATAGTGAGGACTACTAAAGCAATCATCTGGACCGTCTCTCCATTCCTCTACTAGCCCCAACTATATTCTCATTTCCTGAATAGAACAATGAAAGAAAAGGGTGAGCTCAACTAGCCCAATAAAGAATATTATGACTAAGATAATGCATAATAAATTATCGTTAGCCTTCAACAGTGTTAAACTGATAGAATACAATAGTTTAACTGCAGCAGAACAAACAATCAATTAGAAGAGTCAAGTAGAGCATGATATATACTATCTTCTATAATTTAAAAGCTTATCATCAATTTTATCACTGAGAATCAGCTCGATAAATAATCCACATCACTGAATTATCCATGCACTACGGGCTAAGGATATTCATTATTATCACATCCATAAATCATCCATGTACTATGGACCAAGGATATTCGTATTATCACCAATGATAATGATTATACCGATACAAAGTCATAATGTGACACCCCCAAAATAGTTATACATAACCCATTCTGATTCGCCAAATACATGGTACAGAATATAAATACAAACTTAATTATACAACATGAGATAAAAGTTTTAACACGAATATTGTCTTCTAGACAATATCCAAACTCAAATGGAGTCCTCATTACAATTATTATCACACTATTTTATAAAATAGCGAGGACTACTACAGCCACCATCTCGGACCATCACTCTATTCCCCGACTAGTCCCGGCTACGTTCTCATTTCCTGAAGAGAACAATGAAAGCAAAATGGTGAGCTCAACTAGCCCAGTAAAAAAATATTATAACTAAGATAATGCAGAATAAATTATCGTTAGCCTTCAACAATGTTAAACTGATAGAATACAATAAACAACAAGTTTAACTGCAGCGGAACAATAATCCATTAGAAGAGTCAAGTAGAGCATGATATCTACTATCTTCTATGATTTAAGAAGTTTATCATCAATTTTATCGCTGAGACTCAGCTCAATAAATAATCCACATCACTGAATTATCCATGCACTACGGGCCAAGGATATTCATTAGTATCACATCCACGAATTATCCATGCACTACGGGCCAAGGATATTTGTGTTATCACCGATGGTCATGATCATGCCAACAACTGTCCATCAAAGCACTACAGGCCAATGAAGACTTTTACCAAATTATTTTTAACATTACAGGTCATGAATATACTAAATAATCCATGGTCATAATCATACCAATTAACAGTCTATCTATGCACTACGGGCCAAAGATGACTTTCATCACAATATAAACATGAGGATGATGACAATGATATAAGAATTCTGTTGAGAAACTGCATATTTTGATTTGATGTTTAATGTAAATGTTCATGATTTTATGTAAAGTCCTTTAAGGAATATATGTACAAGGACTTAGTGATAGATCAAATCTGTTAAGTTAATCCAAGCTTTTAATGTTATCATTCTGTAAATGAATGTATTTATGAGGAAATCAAAGATGTTAGGTTGATCCATGTCTTGAGATGTAATAGATAGGCTTCAACAAAATCGTAGTCTATTGAGCTGATCGAAAGTTTGCAGAAGCCAAGGCAGAATCGTAGAGCATCGAGGATCGTAGTATGCCTGCCTTGAAGGGTCTCTCCAGAAATCATAGAATGGTCCAAACATTTACCAAGCCAACTCAGAAATCGTAGTGTGCTCTCGAAGACGTAGAGTCTGCAAGACAAGCAAGTGAAGATCGTAGTGCTCTTATTTTCTAAGTATCAGATCAAGCGTCAAGATGGCAAGACACCACGATCAGAATCCTAGAGTATCATATGTCTGTCAGAAGCATCGAGCCTTGCCCATTTGTTTAAAGATAAATCCAAACAAATGTGGAATGGGTTATAAACGTTGAAGTCCTCACCAGTCCCAATGACACAAAAGATATCCTTAGTATACAACAAGAAACGTATTGAAGAAGCTAAGGAAAGTACCTTGGGTCAGAGAAAAACATATTTTCAGGTGTTAGGTGAGATGGCAGTCTGTTGTGTCAGTGGGCTAGAATACTAATCAGAAAATATGCAGAAAAGTCTCCATCAAAGTTCAGAAATGTCAAACGCATTTAATGCTTCAAACGGATATCTTCAACGGATACATTTCAAGGAACACATATATGCAAACCATCTGTAGATGAAAAAAGTGTGCAAGTATTTTTGAACAACACGCTGAAGAACTCTCAACTCTACGATCTAAAAAAGAGAAAGCTTGCTCAGCTACTCAGTTCTTTTGAACAGGAGCTTAACGGCAACTGAGTAGCACCAATCAAGAACTCATCAACTATCAATCAAGTGAAGTAAGAATTTCCAAGTTAGAAGGACTTGAAGAGTTCTAAGTGAACTGTGAAGAACCAAGTCTGCTAGACTTGAAGAGTTCAAAAGTGAACTAAGAAGTGCCTAGACTGCTGGTCTAGAAGGAATCTGTGAGATTCAGAAAGTGTAAAAGATATCCTTAGTGGATTTTCTACTCAAGGAGTAGAAGAGTGGATTAGGAGCTTTAAGTGCTCTGAACTACATAAAATTGTTGTGTCTATTACATTCTTGCCATAATTGTTATAACTGTTATAACTATTATAACTACCTCACTCTCTTTAACTCACCATATCTAAGAAGGAGTTCAAACAAATCTTAATTCCGTTGTGTTTTAATCATTAACAAAACCAACAAAGTATTTAGAGAAGAATTTTAAATATCTATTCACCCCTCCCTTCTAGATAACTATTGTGCCTCCGGGAACTAACAAATTCAATTGAATGAGAGCAAGGATAAATTTTAATAATACTGCTTTGTGGAGTAAAATTCAAGAATAATATTGTATCAAAAATGATTTGGACAAAAAAAATTAATTTTTGTCATGAATAGTACCCCGGGTGAATAGTGCCCGAGTAAATAGTACCCTGGTATGAAAAGATTAAAAATTATCAAGAATGTTCAGAATAATATTTTCATGAAAAGATACTAGATGACGCACAAATTTCAAGGATATTCTACTAATTTCAAGGAGTATAGAAGCAATACTTTAACAAAATGAGTATAGAATTCAGAATCTAAACTGAAATAATATTACTTACATACTACAGAGTATGGAAGAAAATATTATTTCTTACGAATATTAAACAAAAATAATATCCCTTACCTTAAAAGGAGATTATTTCTGACTGGTAGGGCGAGGATATTCTTGAAAAAAACTTATACTTTTTTCTACGTTCAAAGCTTCCTTAAACTAAAAAGAAATACGCTCAATATTATAGAAGAAGAATTCTCTATGGTGTGATTTTCAATTCTAAACTAAGCATCCTATTTATAAAAGAATGGCATGGTACTATTTGAATAAAATCACGGACATACAGGGAAAAGAATCATAGGCGAAATTGAATTCGTCTGATTTTTTTCTGATTTCACTATGCGAATACTATGCAGACACTATGCAAACACTATACATAATAAAATATAATATATTCTATTTTTCATAAAAAAGAAAATTTATAATATATATATATATATATAACTGAGATAACTTTCTCCCGAAGATTTTGAAAAATGGTTAAGTAGGGGTCCATATAATAAGCCAAATTTACAACAAATACTTCATAAAAATCCCCTTTATTTATCTCAACTCACTTGGCTTCACAAAACATATTTTTAATAAAATCCATCATTAATATTATAACTCACAATATTATCAACTAGATCATTCACAGGAAAGAGGGGCTTTTCGATAAAGATTTCTCTCTGATTGAAGCGCAATTAGGTGACAAAACCCTTTCCTCGATGTAACTTTCTGTACATCATTAATAATACAAATAATAATATGAATAATTGTGTCGTCTCAATTATTGATTTAATAATATAAAATATTGTGACAATAATTGAATCAATAATGTGAGATACTATGCTGCAATTACTGTAGCAATAATTGACTATAACTAAGCGACTTTTCATGTAAGCATCAATAATCAATACCGTAAACTACTATGCAATCACACGACATCGCATTTTTTTATCACCGAGTATTTCAACAGTTAACGGTAAAACTCTCACCTTTATTTTATAAAAAGATATTTTTGTCATTTTTTAACTCCGACAATAATTTCATTATGGAGTCCACCAATGATTGTGCTGTCGTACGAATATTCTCCGACCAATAAAATATTTATAACAACTTTTTTTCTTTGCAACATTTATAAATATTACCCATAACTATAACATTATATCAAATCTACACCATAATATTCAAAAATATATTTCGAGAAAAATTAATCTTTATTCATGAAAGTTGGTGTCTTACAACCTCCCCTTCTTATGAAATTTCATCCTCGAAATTGAGGTAAGTACCTGGTATGTCGAAGAGGTGAGGATACCTTGATTTCATTTTTGATTCTAACTCCCAGGTTATTTCCTCAACATCGTGGTTTCTCCACAAAACTTTGACTTGGCGTATAACCTTGGAGCGTAGAATATGTTCCTTTTTATCCAAGATTTTAATAGATACTTCTCCATATGTTAAATTTTCTTCTATTTCGTCTGGTTCTAACTCAATAATGTGGTTCGGGTCTTCCACATATTTACGTAACATGGATATATGAAAAATGTTACGAACACGAGACATACTTGGCGGTAAGGCAAGTCTATAAGCCACAGTTCCTACTCAATCGAGGATTTCAAATGGGCCAATGAATCAAGGATTGAGCTTTTCTCTCTTTCCAAATCTTGTAACTCCTTTCCATGGAGCAACAAGTAATAACACATGATCTCCAACATTGAATTCCACGTCCTTTCGATGAAGATCAACATAACTCTTTTGTCAATCTTGTGAGGTTTTTATACGTTGTCGGATCATTTGAATCTTTTTCATAGTCATGTGTACCAATTCTGGTCCCAACAACGTTGCTTCACCCACCTCATCCCAGCATACTAGAGAACGACACTTGCATCCATACAATGCCTCGAATTGAGCCATGTCGATACTTGCTTTATAATTGTTGTTGTAGGAGAATTCCACTAATGGCAAGAACTTGTCCCAACTTCCTTTGAAGTCTAGGACACAAAGTCTTAATAGATCTTCAAGAATTTGAATAGTTATCTCCGACTGCCCGTCCGTCTGAGGATGATATGCCAAACCGAATCGTAAATCTATGCCCATATCTTTCTACAAATTGACCCAAAATCATGAAGTGAATCTTGGGTCTCGATCAGAAACTATGGATATTGGCATACCATGCAATCTTACAATCTCATTTATATATATACGAGTAAGACATTCAAGTGAATAAGTTTCTCGTATAGGTAAGAAATGAGCGACTTGGTTAATCTATCAACAATGACACAAATTGCATCTATGCCTTGAGAAACCTTATGAAGACCAGTAACGAAATCCATGGTAATGTGCTCCCACTTCCATTCTGGAATTTCAAATGGTTGCAATGGACCTTTTGACACTTTATGCTCCGCCTTGACACGTTGACAAGTTAATCACCTTGAGATAAACTCCTCTATCTCTCTCTTCATATTGCTCCACCAAAATGTATGTCGAAGATCACGATACATTTTGGTACTCCCAGGATGGATTGCAAACGGTGTGTTATACGACTCCATCATGATCTTATACTTTAAATCAGGGTCGTTAGGAACACAAATTCTGGAGTTGACTCAAAGTATTCCTTCTTCATCGATTCTTGCTTCCAAAATAACACCTTCTTGTACTTTCTTCCTCATACGTATCAGCTCCAGGTCCGAAGCTTGAGTAGCTTTAACTTTATTGATTAAAGTCGGTTCTACTCGTATATTTACCATCATTACGTGGGTCTCTAGAGTCTTTAACTCAATCTCCATCCTTTGTAAGTCATACAAAATGGGCCTTTACGTTGATAATATCGCACTCGTACCTGCATACGATCTTCTACTCAACACGTCAGCTACTACGTTCGCTTTTCCAAGATGGTATTGAATTGTATGATCGTAATCTTTTAACAACTCGAGCTAACATCATTGCCACATGTTGAGTTCCTTTTGGGTGAAGAAATATTTGAGGCTTTTATGATCTGTATAGATCTACACCTTCTCCCCATATAGGTAATGTCTCGAGATCTTTAGTGCAAAAATGACTGCTCCCAACTCTAGATCATGAGTAGGATAATTCCTCTCATATTCTTTGAGTTGTCGTGAGGCATAGTCTATGAATTTCCCATGTTGCATGAGAAAACATCCTAACCCTCTGCCTGAAGCATCGTTGTACATGACAAATCCCTCCGAACCAGATGGTATTGCAAGAACAGGTGCTGAAATGAGTCTCCTCTTGAGTTCTTGAAAACTCTTCTCACATTCCTCGCTCCAATCAAATTTTGTATCTTTTCGAGTTAGTTGAGTTAATGGAGTAGTGATTCGAGAAAATTCTTCCACGAATCTCTGATAACAACCAGCTAAGCCCAGAAAGCTACGTACTTCGGTTACAAACTTAGGTTGCTCCCAACTTTGTATTGCTTCAATCTTTGCGGGGTCAATAAATATTCCGTTATTTGATATCACGTGCCCAAGGAATGCTACTTCCTCAAGCCAGAACTCGCATATCTTTAACTTGGCATACAACTTGTTTTCACAAAGCTTTTGGAGTATCAGCCTCAAGTGTTAATCATGATCTTCACGGCTTTTGGAGTATATGAGGATGTCATCAATAAAGACAACCACAAAATGATCCAAATACTCCTTGAATACTCGGTTCATTATATCCATGAAGGCAGCAGGAGCATTAGTCAATCCAAAAGACATGACTAGGAATTCATAATGCCAGTACCGAGTTCTGAAAGCAGTCTTTGGAATGTCATCAGTTTTAATCTTTAACTGATGATATCCGGAACAAAGATCGATCTTTGAAAAGAATTTGGCACCTTGTAACTAGTCAAACAGGTCATCAATACGAGGTAATGGGTACCTATTTTTGATGGTGACATGATTCAACTCCCGATAGTCAATGTAAAGTCGCACACTCCCGTCTTTCTTCTTTACGAATAGAATAGGAGCACCCCAAGGAGACATACTAGAACGAATGAAAATGATGTCTAACAACTCCTGCAGTTGGGTTTTTAACTCCTGAAGTTCAATAGGAGCCATTCGATATGGGGCTTTGGAAATGGGTTTTGTACCAGGTTCAAGGTCGATACAAAATTTGATTTTATGCTCTGGGGGTAGGCCAGGAAGTTCTTTAGGGAATACATCAGGAAATTTATTAACAATAGAAATATCATTCAAATCTGACGTATTTTTGTTTAAATCCGTGACATGGGCTAAGAAAGCTTGACATCCATTTTTCAATAAACGAATAGCTTTATGGCTTGATATGACAGTGATTGACTTTAGTGGTTTGGTTGCTTGAATTCACATAATAGATTGGTTAGGAATATAAAAGCTAACAACCTTATGAAAAGTGAGGATAGTGAGGACTACTAATGCTATCATCTGGACCGTCACTCCGTTCCTCGACTAGTCCCGGCTACGTTTTCATTTTCTGAAGAGAACAGTGAAAGAAAGGGTGAGCTCAACTAGCCCAGTAAGAAATATTATGACTAAGATAATGCAGAATAAATTATCATTAGTCTTCAACAATGTTAAACTGATAAAATACAATAGACATCAAGTTTAACTGCAGCGGAATAAGCAATCCATTAGATGAGTCAAGTAGAACATGATATCTACTATCTTCTATAATCTAAAATGTTTTCATCAATTTTTTTTTATCGCTTAGACTCAGCTTAATAAATAAACCACATCATTTAGTCATCCCTGCACTACGGGCCAAGAATATTTATTAAATCATCAATGGTCATGACTATACCGAATAATCCCTGGTCATAATCATATCAAAAATCGTCCATCAATGCACTTCTACAGAGCTCTTCGAGGACTTTTACCACATCATTTATAACATTACGGTGTCATGATTATACCAGAATAATCCTTGGTCATAATCATACCAAGTCCATCTATACACGTAAGCCAAAGATGACTTTCATCACAATATAAGCATGAAGATGATGACAATGACATAATAATTCAATAAAACAAGTTCAAGAATAAATTTTAAAGATTTATAAGTTAATTTATCTTGAAATCAATTACGTCCAAATTGTCAACATGATATCTTTGCTTTGTGGAGTAAAATTCAAGAATGCTCGAAGAATATTTCCATGAAAAGATACTTGGATGAAGCGCAAATATCCGTGATATATTCTACTAATTTCATGGAGTATAGAAGCTAAAACTTTAACCAAATGAGTATCATAGAATATATGAAAGTGCAAATGGATCATCACCCGCCATGCGGTAATCCAAGTAGACAAATCATTTCCATAATTTAATAAGGAATGAATACGAAGGATCATTCACCATGCATGTGATAATCCACATAGACAGGTTATTCCAACAAAATAATAAAGAATGGAACCAGGTCATGCGTAATCCGGACAGATAGGATATTCCAACAGAATAATAAAGAATGGAATAACAGAAGAATTCACCATGCATGCGATAGACCGCACAGATAGGTTATTCCAACAGAATAATAAAGAATGGAATAACAAAGAATTCACCATGCATGCGATAGACCGCACAGACAGGTTATTCCAACATAATAATAAAGAATGGAACCAGGTCTAGCGTAATCCGCACAGATAGGATATTCCAACAGAATAATAAATAATGGAATAATAGAAGAATTTCACCATGTATGCGGTACTTTGTATAGACAAGTTATTCCAATATAATAATAAAGAATGGAATAACAGAAGCTCTCTTCATGAATACGAAAGAAATAATACCCCTTACCTTAGAAAGAAAGTGGATACTGGAGTAGAGAGGTAGCAGACTTCTCTTCTTCTTTCTCTCTATAATTTCTCTCTATAATAATTGCTCTATAGCTTTAGTAAATTAGTGAAAAATGAATGAAGAATGGGCTTCTATTTATAGGAAAATATAGTTTCGATAATTGCACGATTTGGGGCTCGAAATATTACAGTACAATACCTTCAACTTTTCTTTCATTTTTAATTTAGTCCTGCAAGTATTATCAAACTTGCACCACCTCCCCTAATAGTAAATAATGTGAATCAATAGTTATAATCATGTGAAAATACAAATTATAGTATAGTACCTCCATCTATACCTCCATTTTTAACTTAGTCATGCAAGTATTATCAATCTTGCACCAACTCCCCTAATAGTACAAGAATATGAATCAATAGTACACACATGTGAACAAATAGTTATAATCATGTGAATTAATAGCAATTAATTGCTCATTTATCCGGTTAATTACCCTACTGGTCAGTATAACTTCCAAACATCAATTAATATCGATTTCCACTAACACTAATAATTCCAACATAATGGAAATATCAATTTCATCTTTAATCAACACGAACTTATTCATCATTAATATTATAACTCACAATATTTAACAACCAGGTCGTTCACAGGAAAGAGGGGGCTTTCCGATAAGGATTTCTCCTTATTGGCGAGCAATTAGATGACCAAACCTCTCCTTGACAGAACTTCTAGACATTGTAAATAGTACAATTTAATAATATGAACAACTTTGTCGTCTAAATTATTGATTTAATAATATATCATATTATGCAGATGATACTAGGACAATAATCGAATCAATAATATGAGAGATATGATGCAGTAATTACTGTAGCAATAATTGAGTATAACTGAGTGACTTCTCACGTAAACATCAATAATCAATACCGTGTGCTACTATGCAACCACCGCCAGACATTCTTTGTCTTTTACTACTACCCTAGTTCAACAGTTTAACGGTAAAACTTTAAATCGTTATTTTTATAAAAGATAATTATGTCATTTTCTAACTACGACAATACTTCCGTTGTGGGGTCCACCAATGATTGTGTCGTCGTACGAATATTCCCTGTTAAAACGAATATTCCTCGACCAAGTATTGGATGGTATGATCATAATCTTTCAACAACTCAAGCCATCGTTGTTGCCGCATGTTGAGTTCCTTTTGAGTGAAGAAATATTTGAGGCTTTTATGATCTGTATAGATCTCCACCTTCTCTCTATACAGGTAATGCCTCCAAATCTTAAGCGCAAAAATGACTACTGCCAACTCTAGATCATGAGTAGGATAATTCCTCTCATATTCTTTGAGTTTTCGACAGGCATAGGCTATGACTTTCCCATATTGCATGAGAACACATCCTAACCCATTGTCTGAAGCATCACTGTAGATGACAAATCCCTCCGAGCCAGTTGGTATTGTCAGAACAGGTGTTGAAATGAGTCTCATCTTGAGTTCTTGAAAACTCTTTTCACATTCCTCGCTCCAACCGAATTTATATCTTTTCGAGTCAGCTGAGTTAATGGAGTAGCGATTCGAGAAAACCCTTCTACGAATCTCTAATAATAACCAACTAAGCCGAGAAATCTACGTACTTCGGTCACTGACTTAGGTTGCTCCCAGCTTTGAATTGCTTCAATCTTTGTCGTGTCAACGGATATTCCATGATTTGATATCACGTGCCCAAGGAATGCAAATTCCTCAAGCTAGAACTCGTATTTCTTCAACTTGGCATAAAGCTTGTTTTCGCGAAGCTTTTGGAGTATCAGCCTCAAGTGTTGCTTATGGTCTTCATGGGTTTTGGAGTATATGAGGATGTCATCAATAAAGACGACCACAAAGTGATCCAAATATTCATTGAATACTCGGTTCATCATATCCATGAAGGCAGTAGGAGCATTAGTCAATCCAAAAGACATGAATAGGAATTCATAATGCCCGTACCAAGTTCTGAAAGCAGTCTTTGGAATGTCATCAGTTTTAATCTTCAACTGATGATATCTGGAACGGAGATCAATCTTTAAAAAGAATTTGGCTCCTTGCAACTGGTCAAATAGGCCATCAATGCGAGGCAACGGGTACCTATTTTTGATGGTGACATAATTCAACTCCCGATAATCAATACAAAGTAGCATACTTCCATCTTTCTTCTTTACGAATAGAACAGGAGCACCCCAAGGAGACGTACTAGGACGAATGAAACCGATATCTAACAATTCATGTAGTTGGGTCTTTAACACCTGAAGTTCAATAAGAGCCATTCGATATGGGGCTTTGGAAATGGGTTTTGTACCGGATTCAAGGTCGATACAAAATTCAATTTCACGCCTGGGGTAGGCCAGTGAAGTTCTTCGTTCTTAGAAATACATCGTGAAATTTATTAACAATAGAAATATCATTAAAATCTGACGTATCTTTATTTAAATCCGTGGCATGGGCTAAGAAAGCTTGACATCCGTTTTTCAATAAACGAATAGCTTTATGACTTGATATGACAGTGATTGATTTTAGTGGTTTGGTTGCTTGAATTCGCATAATAGGTTGGTTAGGAATATGAAAACTAACAACCTTACGAAAATAATCGATTTTAGCATGATGAGTAGTTAACTAATCAACCCCTAAAATCACATCAAATGCAAGTATTTTCAAAGAAATAAGATCGACAAGTAACGTACGGTTACCGATTTGAATCAAACAAGACTTATAAACCGTGGATGTAATGAAGGTTTCTCCCAACAGAGTTTCAACAGATAAGTCAAAGTCTAATTTCTCCGGAGTCAAATTTAAACGTTAAGCGCAAGTAGGAGAAATAAAGGAATGGGTAGAACCGGTATCAAATAAAGTATAAACTTCGCTAGAGTTTATGATCACCTCATTCGAATTCCTCGCTTTTTGGGAGGTTACGACAAACGCTCTCCCTTGAACTACCGGTTTTGTCTTGTCTGGGACACCCTTTGATTCCTCCATCCCAGCTGGACTTGACTTTGGTGCACAACAAAATCGGGCTAGGTGACCTTCTTTTCCATAATTATAACATGCTTTGGACTGCATCATGCAGTTTGGACTTATGTGTCCTTCCCCTTCACATTTGTAACATACGACCGGTGGTCGTTCTCCTTCCTTAACAACAGGTGTTGGTGCTGATGTGACACCCCCAAAACAGGTATACATCACCCATCTTGAGTCGCCAGATACGTGGTACATAAATCAAATACAAACTTAATTATACAACTGTCGGGTAATATACGACAAAACATAGCTGAGAGTTTAAACAAGAATATTGCCTTCTAGAGAATATTCACTCTCAAAGGAGTCCTCATTACAATTATTATCACACTATTTCACAGAATAGTGAGGACTACTAAAGCCATTTATCCTGGACCGTCACTCCGTTCCCCGACTCGTCCCAGCTATATTCTCATTTTCTGAAGAGAACAGTGAAAGAAAGGGTGAGCTCAACTAGCCCAGTAAGAAATATTATGACTAAGATAATGAAGAATAAATTATCCTTAGCCTTCAACAGTATAACAACTAATAGAATACAATAGATAATAAGTTTTAGATCAACAACTGCAGCAGAATAAGCAATCCATTAGAAGAGTCAAGTAGAGCATGATATCTACTATCTTCTATAATTTAAAAGTTTATCATCAATTTTATCCCTGTAATACTCATCAACAGTTCTTTATTATACCCAAGAAAAATAGAACTTTCATCACCTGTCTTCACCTGAACCACCAAAGATGTTAGTTAAATTCATAATTTATGTTTATAATAATGTGAATCAACAATTTCTCCTTGCCACAAAGGCTTAATAGAACATTTACTCAATATCCTTACCCCAAAGGCTAAAGATATTCAAATGTAATAACAATGATCATACCAATCGGGTTGTCTATCTTTTGCACTATCGGCCAAAGATATTCAACTATAAAACCAATGGTCATGATTATACCAATCAATTGCCTGTCAGTGCACTACGGCCAAAGACATTCAACTGTTAACTAATGGTCATGATCCTTCCAATCACAACATCGAATTATCCCTGCACTACGACCAAGGATATTCATTAGTATCACAAGTGGTCATGATCATGTCATACACATGTCCATCTTTCCATGTAAGCCAAAGATATACTACTGTAAAACCAATAATCAATAGTCCAACTTTGCACGTAAGCCAAAGATATACAACTGTAAAATCTATAATCAACAGTCCATCTATGCATGTAAGCCAAAGATGACTTTCATCACAATATAAGCATGAGGATGATGACAATGATATAAGCATTAATCAAACGAAATCAAGGATAAATATTAAAGACTTTAAATTTATCTAGAGCTTAAAAATATCCAAATTGTCAACATGATACTTCTTTATGGAGTAAAATTCAAAAATAATATTCATGTACCAAAAATAATTTGGACAGAAAAGAAATACATTTTTCGGGTAAATAGTACCCCGTGAATAGTAACTCGTGAATAGTAACTCATGAATAGTAACTCGTAAATAGTACTCCGTATTCGTACATAGTACCGTATACATAAATAATGTCATATACGCAAATAGTGCCATATACATGAATAGTGTCGTATACGTGAATAGTAACCCCGACACAAAAAGATAAAGTTTCACAATAAAATCCATATCAATATTTATAACACCTTAATCCAAATGTTATAAATCACTTAATAATCTCATAATCTAATATTATTAATATTACCACAATATTTTAATCATTTCTTAAACTGATAAACAATTTATTTTAATTGTTTACACTTTACTAATTTATGCATTTAATCATTCTAAAATGACAAACTCATAAGATTTTATCACCAATAACCAAAACTCTCATCAAAAATCTGCATATACCTTATATAGGATTCCCAAGCCATAAAATCCTATTTTCCATTTTCTTTTACTTCACATAACATATTTAATTCATTTACTCATAACTAGTTCATTTTCATGAAAAATACCAAATCAGTCCCAAAAATATTTCTTTTCTGAGATTTAGCAGAATATAGTCCTATATTGAACATATATTTTTCTCGGAATTTTTAAAATTCATTTACTATTTTTCATATGGCCAAAACTGCCGAATATTTAGACAATTTTCATAAACTGTACTTTTGTCCAAAAATTCTAAAATTTGCAGGGTATACTGCTGTTATATATATGTACTCCCAATAAAAATTTCACCAATTTTGGAGTTAACCACAAGGATTTATAAGGGTTTACTTTTAAAATACTATTTTCCCATAAAATTCATAACTCCTAATCTATACATCTAAAAATCGCCATTTTTGGACACAATCTAGAAAACTCATCAAATTATCATTTCAATGTTTTTCAGAATTTTTAAGGGTCGGAAAAATTACGAAACTGTAAATGGATTTTCACCCGCCATGCGGTAATCCACGTAGACAGATCATTTCTATAATTTAATAAGGAATGAATACAAAGGATCATTCACCATGCATGCGGTAATCCACACAGACAGGTTATTCCAACAAAATAATAAAGAATGGAATAACAGAAGAATTCACCAGGCGTACGTAATCCGCACAGACAGGTTATTCTAACAGAATAATAAAGAATGGAACCAGGTCATGCGTAAACCGCACAGATAGGATATTCCAACAGAATAATAAAGAATGGAACCAGGTCATGCGTAATCCGCACAGACAAGATATTCCAACAAAATAATAAAGAATGGAACCAGGTCATGCGTAATCCGCACAAATAGGATATTCCAACAAAATAATAAAGAATGGAATAACAACAGAATTTACCTGGCATGCGATAGACCGCATAGACAGTTATTCCAACAGAATAATAAAGAATGGAATAACAGAAGAATTTCACCATGTATACGGTACTTCGCATAGACAGGTTATTCCAACATAATAATAAAGAATGGAATAACAGCTCTTACGAGTATTGAAAGAAAATAATTCTCTTCATGAATACGAAAGAATAATACCCCTTACCTTAGAAGAAAACTGAAATAGTGAGGTTGCAGACTTCTCTTCTCCTTTCTCTCTATAATTTCTCTCTATAATAAGTGCTCTATAGCTTTAGTGAATTGGTGAGAATGAAGGAAGAATGAACTTTTATTTATAGGAAAACATAGTTTCGATAATTACACGTTTTGGGGCTCGAAATATTACAGTATAATGCCTTCCTCTTTTTCTTCATTTTTTATTTAGTCCTGCAAGTATTATCAAACTTGCACCACCTCCCCTAATAGTAAATCATGTGAATCAATAGTAAATCATGTGACTCAATGGTTCTAAAGATGTGAAAAAATTAATTACAGTATAGTACCTTCAACTATACCTCCATTTTTAATTTAGTCATGCAAGTATTATCAATCTTGCACCAACTCCCCTAATAGTAAATCATGTGAATCAATAGTACACACATGTGAACACATAGTTATAAGCATGTGAATTAATAGCAATTAATTGCTCATTTATCCGGTTAATTATCCTACTGGTCAGTATAACTTCCAAACATCAATTAATATCGATTTCCACTAACACTAATAATTCCAACATAATGGAACTATCAATTTCATCTTTAATCAACACGAACTTATTCATCATTAATATTATAACTCACAATATTTAACAATCAGTTCGTTCCCAGGAAAGAGGGGGCTTTCCGATAAGGATTTCTCCTTATTGGCTCGCAATTAGGTGACCAAACCTCTCCTTGACAGAACTTCTAGACATTGTCAATATTGCAAATAATAATATGAATAACTTTGTCGTCTCAATTATTGATTTAATAATATAACATATTATGCAGATGATATGGTGACAACAATTAAATCAATAATATGAGAGATATGATGCAGCAATTACTGTAGCAATAATTGAGTATAACTGAGTGATTTCTCACGTAAGCATCAATAATTAATACCGTATGCTACTATGCAACCACACGTATTACTGTACTTTTACTACCGGTTATTTTATGACAACTTGCTTACTTAGAAAAATTTTCACATATCACCCTTAACTTTAAACTTTTATCAATTTAACTATTTACCAAAATAGAAAAATTAAATACTTGTATTTTCATAAAATTCGGGATCTCACAACTGACGTCTTTCCATCCTTGTTGAATATCCTCTTCTTGAAATGTCCACTCTTATTGTCTTTCCATCATTTCTGGCATGTTGATTCCCTCCACGTTTGTTGTCACCGCTTTGATGATCATAAGCATACCAAGTCCATCTATGCACGTAAGCCAAAGATGACTTTCATCACAATATAAGCATGAGGATGATGACAATGACATAATAATTCAATAAAACAAGTTCAAGAATAAATTTTAAAGATTTATAAGTTAATTTATCTTAAAATCAATTACGTCCAAATTGTCAACATGATCTTTGCTTTGTGGAGTAAAATTCAAGAATGCTCGAAGAATATTTCCATGAAAAGATACTTTGGATGAAGCGCAAATATCCGTGGATATTCTACTAATTTCATGGAGTATAGAAGCTAAAACTTTAACCAAATGAGTATCATACAATATATGAAACTGCAAATGGATTTTCACCCGCCATGCGGTAATCCAAGTAGACAGATCATTTCCACAATTTAATAAGGAATGAATACGAAAGATCATTCACCATGCATGTGATAATCCACATAGATAGGTTATTCCAACAAAATAATAAAGAATGGAACCAGGTCATGCGTAATCCGCACAGATAGGATATTCCAACAGAATAATAAAGAATGGAATAACAGAAGAATTCACCATGCATGCGATAGACCGCACAGATAGGTTATTCCAACAGAATAATAAAGAATGGAATAACAAAGAATTCACCATGCATGCGATAGACCGCAAGAAAGGGTTATTCCAACATAATAATAAAGAATGGAACCGGTATAGCGTAATCGCATGCATGTGAGGATATTCAAATGAATAATAAAGAATGGAATAACAAAGAATTCACCATGCATGCGATAGATCGCACAGACGGGTTATTCAAATGAATAATAAAGAATGGAACCAATTCTAGCTTAATCACTTTGAAACATGATATTCCAACGTAATAATAAAGAATGGAATAATGTAAGAATTTCACCATGTATGCGGTACTTACAGATAGACAAAGTTATTCTAATATAATAATAAAAATGGAATAATGTAAGCTCTCTTCATGAATACGAAAGAAATAATACCCTTACCTTAGAAAGAAAGTGGATCTTTGGAGTAGAGAGGTAGCGGACTTCTCTTCTTCTTTCTCTCTATAATTTCTCTCTATAAAATTGCTCTATAGCTTTAGTGAATTGGTGAGAAATGAAGGAAGAATGAGCTTATTTATAGGAAAATATAGTTTTGATAATTGCACGTTTTGGGGATCAAAATATTACAATCAATACCTTGACTTTTCTTTTATTTTTAATTTAGTCCTGCAAGTATTATCAAACTTGCATCACCTCCCTAATAGTAAATAGTGTGAATCAATAGTTCAATCATGTGAATCAATAGTTATAATCATGTGAAAATACAAATTACAGTATAGTACCTCCATCTATACCTCCATTTTTAACTTAGTCATGCAAGTATTATCAATCTTGCACCAACTCCCCTGATAGTACAAGAATGTGAATCAATAGTACACACATGTGAACAAATAGTTATAATCATGTGAATTAATAGCAATTAATTGCTCATTTATGCAAAGATTAATTACCCCGGTCGTCAAATATAACTTCCAGACATCAATTAATATCGAAATAAATGTCGATTTCCACTAACACTAATAATTTCAACACAATGGAACTATTAATTTCATTTTTAATCAACACAAACTTATTCATCATTAATATTATAACTCACAATATTTAACAACTAGGTCGTTCACAGGAAAGAGGGGGCTTTCCGATAAGGATTTCTCCTTATTGGTGCGCAATTAGATGACCAAACCTCTCCTTGACAGAACTTCTAGACATTGTAAATATTACAATTTAATAATATGAACAACTTTGTCGTCTCAATTATTGATTTAATAATATATCATATTATGCAGATGATACTGTGACAATAATCGAATCAATAATATGAGAGATATAATGCAACAATTACTGTAGCAATAATTGAGTATAACTGAGTGACTTCTCACGTAAGCATCAATAATCAATACCGTAAAGTTACTATGCAACCACGCCAGATTCTTGTACTTTTTTACTACCGGTAGTTCAATAGTTTAACGGTAAACTTACATCATTATTTTTATAAAAGCGATAATTATGTCGCTTTTCTAACTACGACAATACTTCCGTTGTGGGGTCCACCAATGATTGTGTCTGTCGTGCATTTAATATTTCTGTTAAAACGAATATTCCCCGACCAATCGAATATTATATAACCACTTGTTTACTTTGCAAAATTTATAAATATTACCCACAACTATAACATTATATCAAATCCATACCATAATATTCAAAAATTTATTTCGAAAAAATTATTCTTTATTCATAAAAGTTGGGGTCTTACAATTTCTGACTCGTAGGGCGGGGATATTCTTGAAGAAAACTTATATTGTTTTCTACGTTCAAAACTTCCTTAAAATCGAAAGAAATGCGCTTAATATTATAGAAGAAGAATTCTCTAATTCTGATGTAATTTTTAATTCTAAACTAGGCATAAAAATTCATAAAAATTCCCTCTATTTATCTCAACTCACTTGGCTTCACAAAACATATTTTTAATAACATTCATCATTAATATTATAACTCACAATATTAACAACCAGATCATTCCCAGGAAAAAGGGGACTTTCCGATAAAGATTTTTCCTTATTGGTGCGCAATTAGGTGACCAAACTCCTTTTCTCGACAGAATTTTCTAGACATCGTTAATAATACAAATAATAATATGAATAACTATATAATCTAAATTATTAATTTAATAATATAAAATATTGTGACAATAATTGAATTAATAACGTGAGATACTATGCAGCAATTACTGTAGCAATAATTGAGTATAACTGAGCGACTTCTCACGTAAGCATTAATAATCAATATCGTGTGCTATTATGCAACCACGCGTATTACTGTACTTTTATCACCGGGTATTTCAACAGTTAACGGTAAAACTCTCGCTGTTATTTTATAAAAAGATATTTTTGTCATTTTCTAACTCCGACAATAATTCCGTTGTGGGTCCACCAATGATTGTGCCCTCGTACGAATATTTTCTGTTAAAACGAATATTCCCCAACCAATCAAATATTTAGAACAACTTGCTTACTTTGTAAAATTTATAAATATTATCCACAATTATAACATTATATCAAATCCACACCATAATATTCAAAAATATATTTCGAGAAAAAATAATCTTTATTCATGAAAGTTGGGGCCTTACACGTAATCATACCAATCAACAGTCCATTTATGCACTACGGGCCAAAGATGACTTTTATCACAATATAAGCATGAGGATGATGACAATGATATAAGCATCAATCAAACGAAATCAAGGATAAATATTAAAGACTTTAAATTTATTCAGAGTTTAAAAATGTCCAAATTGTCAACATGATAACTGTTTTGTGAAGTAAAATTCAAGAATAATATTCACGTATCAAAAATAATTTGGACAGAAAAGAATCAATTTTTTGTCGTGAATAGTACCCCAGATGAATAGTACCCGAGTAAATAGTACCCTGTGAATAGTACTTCATGAATAGTATCCCATGAATAGTACTTTGTGAATAGTGTCATACATATAAATAGTATCATATGTATGAATAGTGTCGTATGTATGAATAGTACCCATGAATAGTACTTTGGTATGAAAAGCATAAAATTTAACAAGAATGTTCAGAATAATATTTTCGTGAAAAGATACTAGATGAAGCACAAATTTCAAGGATATTCTACTAATTTCAAGGAGTATAGAAGCAATATTTAACAAAATGAGTGTAGAATTCAAAATTTGAAATGAAATAATATTACTTACATACTATAAAGTATGGAAGAAAATATTATTTCGTACGAATATTGAACAAAAATAATATCCCTTATGAATATTGAACGAAAATAATATTCCTTACGAATATTAAACGAAGACAATATTCTTACGAATATTGAACGAAAATAATATTCCTTACGAATATATTTTATGACAACTTTCTTACTTTGTTAAATTTATAAATACTACCCACAACTATAACATTATATCAAATCCACACCTTATTATTCAAAATAATATTTCAAGAAAATTAAATTTTTATTCATAAAAGTTTTGGTCTTATATGCAACATGTGGTGGCGTAAGGCACCTCCTCATAGTGGCTCACCTAGTGATGTTCTCCATACTTAGCCATTTTCTTGTTAGTTTTCACTTTTCCATACTTAGCCAATTTTGACTTGTAAGGATGGAAATAACAAGTGCTTCACCTTAGCTTCTTCTTGGGCAACCATGATGGATGTTGAGAGATGTCAATGACTATGTTTAGTTTCTCGAACTTCACATAGCAATATGGATGTCTTGGTTGCCTCCCGGATGAGGCCTGTCGGGAGCCAGTTTCTAACAAATACCATATTTCTTGATACGGACAAATTCGATAGTTAATTATCAGAAATTATGATTTATTTAAAATAATTATCCCTCTATTTTATATCCGGAATACAAAAATAAAAAAATTAGCTTTTTAAAAAATAGATAAAAAAGAATGGAAAGAGTATCTTATTTACTAGAATTTTTAAAATCATAAAAATTTCACATTTATAATAAATAAAAATATATAAAAAAGTTTTTATAATTATTAATGATAATATAAAATGAAATATTAATTTTGAGTTTAATAACATAATTTGATTATATTTATAATTTTAAGGTTAGACATATACTCCACATAAATGAGTCTCATTTCTAGAACTTATTTATATTAATAAGATAGAACCCATTTTAAATTTAGGCGGAAAAGCACAAGGACGATTCAGAATTATTCTAATCGATTTGGGCGGAAAAGCACAAGGACGGTTCAGATTCATTCTAATTAATTTGGGCAAAAAAGGGTGGTGGGAGAGGACTGAGGAGAGAGAGGAAATAAAAGTGGGATGTTAAAACAGAGAGAGAGGAAGGATTTCGTTACGTCGTGCCTTCAGGCACGGATCAATTACTAGTAAATTTAAAAAACAGGTTTCTATTAAGTATTTATCTATAATTATGTGTTTAGCTCAATAGCGATGACATAATAATAAAATTATAATGATAAATTGAATATATTATGTTATGTCATTACCATAAGAAAAAAATATAATTAATTCTATTAAAGTAAAAAATTGACTAGTACTCCTTCTGC
Organism: Panax ginseng; assembly: GCA_020205605.1. NCBI lineage: Eukaryota > Viridiplantae > Streptophyta > Magnoliopsida > Apiales > Araliaceae > Panax > Panax ginseng. The sequence goes on from CM035130.1 coordinate 44,988,359, forward strand.
AACAGAGAGAGAGGCAAAAATGAAAAATATTTATCTATAGGAAGAAAAATTTATATATCAACTAATTTCATGACGAATTTTAACTGTGATTAATGTAAAATTCTACACAATAAAATATATAAATAATATGTAGATCCCTTCTTAATATTGAATAAATTTATCGTCTGACTTATATAACAATGCTTATATCTATATTACGATATATTAGAGTATAAAGCTTAGTTTTTATTCACATTTTATAGCCTCTTTGGTTACACGCCAAATCAAAGTATCGGATGATTCAAACTCTCTTCTTCATCCTCTTTCTTTTCCTCTTCCAGCATCTTTCATATTAAGAAAATGATATATATTGTGAATGTTTATATATATTTTTAGATTGTTAATTACGTGAATAAATATTAATGATAATACTTTTGGGGATATATGTAATAAATGAGATACTCTTCAAATCTCGTGTGTATATATATATATATATATATATATATATATATATATATATATATATATATATATATATATATATATATATATATATATATTTTGAAATACCAACATAAATTTGTCACAATACATAATAAGCCTTTTCATGTTATTAACAAAGCATTAATTATCATTGTTAATCCATACCTTATTTATATTCCGGTTTTAGTACCTTGTTTGAGATATTATTTATGTCTTAAATAATATTTCATATACTCCTACTGTCCTTTCAAAAGGTGATTAAAAGTATAATTATTTTTGTCCCCAAAATGATGAGATAAAATACATAAAATGAAGGGTAATTATGTTATTTAGTGGGGTGATGCAAGAGGATTTGAGTCGGATGATGTTGAGTTGTCAAATAGAACATTGATGACACTGAAATAACATGAGTTTGGGGATCGACATAAGGATGACGAACATTAAAGTCTTCATGGTCGGGAGTTCGGCTTCAGAAATCTCTTCAGGAGTCGAGATCATATCAGGATCCCTTTAGGAGTTTTCTTCAGGTCTAGCTTTGGGCATTCTTATTTTTTTGCTATGTTTTTCATTCTTTTATAGCAGTGTTTTATTATTAGAAAGTGAATCTATTTTGTTATTACGTAATTAATGTCGACATAATTATTGGGAGTTTGTTACCGTGATTATAGGGATTTTTTACATTTTGATAAGGAAATTCTTTAGCTATAAAGCCCGACTTGTGGGCTGAATGATAGACAATTTTTTTGGGGTTTTGATAATATTACTTTAAGCATCAGAGAAGTTTATCTGTATTTTAGGTAATTCTCTTTCTTTCTTTGCTTGTGAATTTTTTGTTAAATTAGCCCGCAAAAGAATCATTATTCTGCACAACATCAGTTGGTATCAGAGCTTCAACGTCTTCCTAAGGTGAAATATCATAAATTTCAATGGTTGGTGGTTGTGATCATCAAGGGTAGGTTCCGAATGAAGAAGTCCCGCACCGTGATCATAACGTTAATGATGTGATGATTGAGGATTTATAGAGATAAGTTGCATAGTTAACCTGACGTCTAACAACACATGATTTTGGTAATCTTGGAGTGGAAGATTACGATTTCGATTCCATTTTTGAAAACCCGTATCACAATCGGGATCAATTATAGGAGCACCGTGAATGAAGTAGAACAAATTTTGAATATAAGGAAATTTCAAAAAACGTCAAAGTGAACCGGTTACCATCAAACTCAAGGACAAAGCATATGTGTGGTGGGAGAAGTTGAGGAAGTTACAAGAAAGACAAGGTAAGGCCAAAATCACGGATTGAGAAAAGATGAAGAAAAAGATGCAGGGACACTTCTTCCTTTTGGCTACACTCAATCCTTGCTTAAGCAACCGCACCTATTGAGGCAACGCACCAAATAGGTTTATGACTGCACAAAGGAGTTCTACCAATTGATAGCCAGGAACGATCTATCTAAAATTGAAGAACAATTGGTGGCACGGTATTTGGGGGGATTACGAAAACCTTTGCAGGATATTTTAAGTCTTCATTTGTTATGAACAGTTTCTAAAGCATACCAACATGCACGTGATGTAAAACAACAACAGAATCTGAGACTGATGATAAGAATCAATCAAAGTAGTAGGCTAGCAAACTCTCAGGAATCTCGTCCTGTCCAGCAATAACCATAGGGTATCATAAACCCTAATATTAGATGTTTCAGATGTGGTGAACAAGAATACAGAGTGATTGAGTGCAGAATGCCTACCAGTCAGAAAGGAAAAAACTTCCTACTTAGAGAAGATATGGAAGAAGAAATGGAGGACGTTGAAGAACATGTGTATGATGATGGTTATGAAGATGAAAATGTAATTTATGTAGATGGACATGAGATTCTGGTCATTCGAAAGACTCTACTGACTCTTAAAGGAGATTCAGAGGATGATTGGTGTCGACGTTGGGGAGAATTTGATTTCCTAAAGTTGTTTTTTGTTTCAACCCTTTTATATTTTTAATTTATTTATTTCGCTTCAAAGGTGAGTTTTAGGAAAAAGACCGATATAAATGTCGATGAATTTGAAAAGATTGTTTTAATGATTGCGCCGAATTAGACAGAGTCTTCAGTTGGTATAGTTTCTAATGGATGTACCAACTCATTCAAATTTTGGTGGATTTTGTAATATGTCCCAATATGCGACTCCGTAAAATTGGCCTGGAACTCGAGATTCATATAATTCAGGGGCTTGCTTAAGCGAGGGGAAGGTGTTAGGCACCCCCCGACTTTCGTAAAAACACGGTTACCGTATCTCGTTTTAACCTATGAGCAGCTTTGTTTTGAAAGTAGTGTTGACCCTTTTTGAAACTATGCACGAAGGATTTGATTTAAGGAAAAGTTAATTTTTTTAAAAACAAAGCATATTGAAATGAGGTTTTGGAAAACAAGGTTTTCAAATCCTTAGTCAAATAAGAATCGAGGGCCTTTGATACTTTCGATTATTAACCTTAGATTTGTCTATCCCCAAAGCACTTTATTTTTTATAAAGTCTTTGTTATTTTGCTTGAAAATCATTTTAGGTGATAATACATGAAAGAAGACATTAAAAAGGGTCGAGCCATCTCCGGGCATGAAAATTGTCTCGATAGTCCCGAGAACCCACAATCATAATTTTTCACTATCACGAGACCTTAAATCCGGTCTCTCGAAACGAGGTCCCCAAAGTCGTTTTAAGGTCTGATATTACATATACAATAATTTGTGCAATTTAACATTACATTTTAAACAAAAAGTCCATCGTGGGAATCTAGTCGAGACCCGATTAGTGGATCTCAACCCCGGGATTCCTAGACTCACATTAACATGCTTGAACGTATATACATAATGTATCCTAAACTCGCTATTAGGTGATTCATTGATCAGAATCCCTATCGCGAATAGTTATGACCCCTTCACCACTAGATATAGATTTAGGGATCTACGGAGTGACCGGAATTGGTCGAAAACATTGAAAAACGACTATATCTAACCTATATGTAAGCCGATATAACATGGAGGTTCGAGTTTTGAAACCTATGAACCGATTAAGGGCTAGATCTGGCTAGATCTAGGTAGATCTAGTAAAATGACTTGGTTTTTAACTATATATATACAAAATAATTGGTAAAATAGATAGATCTACCAACCAATACATAATATATGTACAAAACAATAATTTTAACTATAGATAAACACTATATGGAAATAGATCTAGTAGTTCTAACAATATTTACAAATCAAATGACCAAAGATTCATTTTTTTTCACCTTAGGGGATGTAGAAACAAGCCTCTCGAGACACAAATCTATGTTATATTACTCTATATGGATGAGATCTACTATATTAGTGATAGATTTAACTCAAATCTAGTGTTATAATGCCAAAATCGAGCCTTTCTCACTCTAGATCTGATTTTCTCTCTCTAACTCCTTTTTTCTCTAAATGAGCTGTTGATGGCCTATTTTAGGGCTTAGGGTTAGCTGCAGGTACACATGCGATTAGCCGCAATTGCACCTATGGTTGGGCCCTGTGGGCCCCGTAGTCTCGAAGTTTGTTCCTTCAGTTATCTGTGTCTTCTAATCCAGGTAAAGTTGATATATGTGCCCAATTATCCCGAAAAGCTTCTGTCGAGTGTTATGAAATGAAGTCGAGCCCGACTGATTCTGAGTCTGAGAAGATTTTACAATTACCTGAGAGATATCTTCCGGCTCCCGAGGGTGGTCAGCTGGCTCATCTTGGGTAGTTCGCAGTTCGGGGATTTCTGTGGTGGCTTCTTATGGCCTCATCCATAACTTTACGATCCTCGTTCGAACCATGCTATGTTTGGGCAAATTTGCACTTTGGTTTCTCCATAAGGTTGTCTTCAGGGTGAATTACGCTTTTACCCTCTTATAGGGTTATTTAAAGGAAAGTAAAATTTTTGGTGTCTACAGATTCCCCTCTTTGTCATGTTTATGCAATGCAATGAAATTAATACGACAAAGAAACTAGACACCCGTTGCATGAAAAGGTATATCAAGTGATTCATTGCTATGTGTAAAGTATGCAGTGATATATAAGTGTTAAATTTTTTAAGGGATTTATCTCGTCCGCTGGGGAAGATAATTATTGTATTGTTGTTATCGGGTATTGACTCCAGTGGATTGATTAACCATCAGGGGTTTTTACCGATGCCTTTTTGGGTATGGAATCCAACGTATTGCACCATCGGGTATTAATGTTGATACCTTCGCTGGGTATTGACTCCAACAGATTACACTACCGAGTATTGTTGTTGATGCCTTCGTTAGGTATTGACTCCAACGAATTACACCACCGGGCATTGCTGTCGATGTGACTCACCCAAAATAGGTATACAACACACATTCTGAGTCGCCAAATACATGGTACAGAAATAACTACAACTTTATTAATACAATTATCGTGCAAAATACGACAACATATAAACTGTGAGTTTAAAAACAAATATTATCTTCTAGACAATATCAACACTCAAATAAGTCCTTATTACAATTATTGATACATTATTTTACAAAAATGGTGAGGACTACTAAAACAACTCTCTAGAACCATCATTCCATACCCCGACTAGAACTCGCCACATTCTCGCCTCCTGAGAAGAAAAATGGAACAAAAAGAAAAAGGGTGAGCTCAACTAGCCCAGTAAAGAATATTATGACTAAGATAATATAGAACAAATTATCGTTAGTCTTCAACAGGAAAAAATCTGATAAAATACAATAGACAACAAGTTTCAGATCAATATTTGCAGTAGAAATAATAATTCATAGATGAGTTAGGTAGAGAATGAAATCTACTATAATCTATGAATTTAAAAGTCCATCATCAATATTTTATCCCTGTAACATCAATCAATATACATCTTGAATCAAATATTCATCTTTGCACTATAGGCCAAAGATATTCATCAGTTGGTCATGTTCATCTCAACACCTGTACATCTTTGCACTATGGGCAAAAGATATTCATAAGAAAATCAACCATCTTTGCACTACAGGCCAAAGATATTCAGTAATATCATCATTTAGGGCTGAGGATGATGAAAAATATTTTTAAAAAATTGAATCCAGTGAAACAAAAGAACAAATAATAAGGATTCGTACTTTAAACAGTCCAAGTTCAAATATACTTCATAAATAACCATAGTGAAGTAAAATTCAAGAATGATCAAAACATGGATACAATCAAAGCTAATATCCATAATAGATATTTTGAAAAAAATAAAAATTTAATTTTTTTGTGAATAGTGTCGTATTCGTGAATAGTGTCGTATACGTAAATAGTGTCGTATACGTGAATAGTAACCCCGACACTGAAAGACAAGAATTTCACAAGAAAAATCTTTCCAATATTCCATCATAACGATATTGAAGAAAATAATATCATTTATAAAAAATAATATCCCTTACCTCGAAAAGAATAGTACTTATTTCGAATATCAAATATAACGAAAGGAACTTGCATCAGATAATAGCAACACTCAAAGTATCAAAATACTCACAAGAATACGCTCGATAATATAGAGAGAGAAAACTTCAGTTTCTGGTGTGATTTTCAATTCTAACCTAAGCACCCTATTTATAGAAAAATGCTTAGAACACCAAAGTAGAAAATTTAATAAATTAATAATATTTTCAAAACTTATTCCTACGCACACCTTACCAGCTGATTTCAACCATTTAACACATGCTCACAAATGAAAAAAATGTTTTTCTTTTAAAAAATATTTAAAACTTCAAAAATTAATTATTCCGGAACTTCAATACCTCATAATAAATAGCCCTTTCATCAGAAAAATTCGCATCTTATGTCCATTTCATAGAAAATTTAATTATCTACAACTTTGCAGAAGAAAGTTTTTCCAAATTCCAAGCCGAAGTTGACCGAATTCCAAATACGGACGATTTTACAGGCTATAATCAAATTTCAGTCAAGAAATGGGGTCCACGAACATTAAAAACATGTTTTAATTATTTTTAGTAACAAAAATACTCCTCCTCCTCATATACTCATATATCCCACATTCATTGTAAAAATATCACCATTATTATATTATTAAAATATAATAATATATTTAAATAAATTATTTATCGAGAAAAGATAAAATATTAATTTTTCAACAATTGTCACTTTAAAATTTTCTCCATCTATATCCACATAAAATAAATATTTTCCTTATCATATAAATCAATAATTAGTTATTCATAAATAATATAATAGAATCACAATATCTTTGTGACGCCGTAGTTCGAAGAGGGGGGGCTTCAATAAGGATTTCTCCTTCTTCGGCGCCGCAATTAGGTGATCAAACCTCTCCTTAGACAGAACTTTCTAGACATTGCCAATAATGTTATCTAATAATATTATTCAAATAATATGAATTATTGCTCCGATAATGGAAAATAATGTGTAATGACAATTATTGAAACAACAATAATATAAAATATCAACGCAACAATTATTGAATCAATAAAATAAAATATTGAACAGTAATTACTGTAACAATTATTGAGTAGTGCCTTCTTACGTAAGAATTAATAATTGGTGCAATACCGTGTGCTACTGTATTTTAACCACCGAGTATTTCAACAGTATTAACGGTAACAACTACGTCGTTATTTATAAACAACTTATACTTGTCGTTTTCTTCATCCAATCGCTTTTTGTTATGGGGCCCACACAAGGCTGCGTCGTCGTACGAGTATTCCTTGATAGCAAGAATATTCAACGACCAAACGAATATTCTCCGACAACAATGAATATTTTATAACCACTTGCTTATTTAAAATATTTGCGCATTTTACCCATAACTAACCACATTAATCAAATCAACTCTTACTATTTCAAAATAATAAATAGAGGAAATTTAATTTTATTTTTAATAAGTTGGGGTCTTACAGTCGATACCTTCGCTGGGTATTGAATCCAATTGATTTTATTTCATCGGGTATTATTATCGATGCCTTTGCTGGGTATTAACTCCAATGGATTTAATATATCATTGGGGGTTGCTGCCGATGCCCTCGCCAGGTTTTATCTCCAACGGGTTGTTTTGATGATTAGAAAGGGTGCTTTTAACAATAATTTCTTTGGTTTTCGGTTTATTTACTCCGGGATATATGGTTTTCATTGATTTTTATACCATTTTTAGGATTTTTTGAGATTTTACGTGTTAGTTCCTGGGGGCAAAGAATAGATCTAGAAGGGGGTTGAATAGATCCTTTAAAACTTTCCTTGCTCTTTTTAACTAGTTAAGTGATAACCAAATAATGAATAGAAGAATCAATTTATGCACAGTGGAATAGATTAAGATTCCCTTCAAGAATATAACATTAAACACAGTTCTGATGATAGATTAGTTGCAAGAAGATATAATAGTTATAATACTTAATGTAAAAGACATAAAGTAAATGACACCAAAGGTTTTAAGTGGTTCAGAGACTGAATACTCCTAATCCACTCTTCTGCTTCAACAAGCAGGGATTCCACTAAGGATTTGATCAACTTTGAATCACTAAGATTCCTTCAAGACCAGCAGCCTTGGAACACTAGTTCACTAAGAACTTTTCAAGAACAGTAGCCTTGGAAACTGTAGACTAAGCCCGACAGACTTAAAATCTCTTGCACCCTCTGGTACTCAGCAAGACCAGCAGACTTGACTTTGGTTTAGTCACTAAGACAAGGACCCTGCAGGCTCTGGTTGCTTAGTTATTTGTTTATTGTTTGTTGTTGTTGAGCTGTTAAGATGACATTCAGTTTGTTCATCTTCTAGTACTTAGCAGCTCCTAGTGATCGTTGGGCATTCAACTTTGGTGTTTGATCACATCTAATGGAATTCTAAGATGTACATTCAGCTTGACATCTTTTTGGTACTTAGTAGTCTAACTCATCCTTTGGTGTTGTTGTTCTTTGTTGTTGATGTTTGTCTTCATCTGATATACAGCATTGGACAGCATCACCGTTGAGGTACTGCTAAGTTTTTGCATATTAGCTTAACTTCTTTGGGTACTTAGCAGTCCTTGAACACTGGTTTTCTTGTGCACATATTCATTTTGTATCTTCTTCTCTTCAGTTTAGTGTGTTCATGGTGAGACGTAGAGTGGCTCAAGTATTCTGCTTTCTGATCTTTCACTTAAGTTGTTGTCTTCTTGGCCTTCCGACTCTCAGTACAGATCCACTTTGTTGTCATACTCCTTTGTATAGAGTGAAGCTTTTTCATTGTAGAACTCTTATTAGTTGTGCTTCACTCTTCTGTGGTGGTCTCACTCTCACGGAGACCTTTTCTCTATTAAGCTTTATATGACTTGCATCGTCTCAAGTCAACAAATTTTGACGCCATCAACAAATTTTGGACGCCCATCGGGGCGGGGTTATTCCAAGTATAAAACGCCTGCCGAGGCGAGGGTGCACGACAGGTTTGGTAGTGTTTTGATGAAAATATAACTCTGGATATGTGAAGCTAGTGGATTTAGGGCGTGATTAGGAGAGGATAAAAGGCTTATTCAATAACAAAGAAGGAGGAATCAATGATCATAATCATCATCAATCATCTTAATTAGTAAACCCTATCTTGCATCGTGATTTTGGAGGATTGAAGTGAGGAAGTTGGAGCACGAAGATTGCAAAGGGATTGGAGAAGCACAGTGGTTCTTTTTTACTATTTTTGTTATTTAATTTCATCTTTGTATTCAAGATGCTTGTTTCTTTGTGGATTTTAGTTTTTAATTTATTCGTTATGAACTAATTTACTTTTTAAGCCTGCGATGGATCTTTTTGTGTAACGAAGGTTGTCATGCTTCTATTTTAATTCATTGATGCTATTTTAAGTTTCGTCTATTATGGTTTATGCTTAATTTATGAGTTGCTTGATCACCAATTCTTTGTGAACCTATATGAACTCGAGAGATGAAGTATGGGTTTAGACTTAATCATAGTAGTGTATGATTGTGATTTCTGCGTATTGTTGGGATTTATAATTTGTCTAGGATAAAGATATACCTATACATCGTGCATAACGCTATGAGAACTTGTGATTAAACATTCTTTAATTGTAATTCACATAGAGATATAGTGAATTAGTTAATTAGAGTGTTCTGGTTAATTCTATCATCTGTGGATTTAAGTTGATATGGGTATAATGCATTGAGAGATGGTTATATCTGTTTTCGTGTTTTTGATTACCGAACTGAAATAGTTAACTTGAATTAAAAAGAAGTGTGTCAATCTAAGTGAATCGTAAAGTGAAATTATTGGCTTAATTCTTCAATATTTGATTAAAGTTTGTGGTAGTTAGTTGATTTTTCTTAATTTAGTAGTTTTAAATAAATTTCATCATTAGTTTAATAAAATTAAGATAATATAAGATTGGTGATTGTTAGGATAAATTTTAATATTTTTCTCTGTGGGAACGATACTCTACTTATCTTTTTATTACTTGTTGATCACGTATACTTGCGTGTTGTGCGTAATTGGATTTTACACCAATAGTATCTGAAAAAATAATTGGCGAATGAGTATATCTCATACTGTGTCGTATTATCTATTAACACATGGATGAAAGTTACTAGGAAGTCATCCTTGAGGTTGGCTTTGTTGAGATCTCGGTAATCCACGTAGACTCGTACTTTCCCACACGGGACCACATTGGATAACCATTTAGAGTAGGTTGACACAATGATGATACTTGTTTTGAATTTTTTAATGATTCTTTCTTTGACCTTCAGGCTCCATTCTAGTTTTAACCTTTTTAGCTTTTGCTTAACTAGCTTAAACCCTTCTTTAACTAGTAATCGATGGATGACTTTATCTGTGAATGAGCCAATCATGTCCTCGTGTGACCAGGCAAAAACATCCTCGAATTGAGTCAAGAGTTTGATTATTTCATTTTCTCGGTTAGGGGGGAGATTGGTTCTGATCTGGAGTTCTTTAGGGTTGTCTGAGGTTCTGATGTTGATGGATGTGGTTTGTTCGAGGTTGGGTTTGGATTTTTCTTCAACCCATCCTTTGATTTCCTCGGGCACCTATTTATCTTCCACTTCTTCTTGCTCAATTCCCATCAAGTCGATGTCCAGTTCTATATCGAAATCATTGACAGGGCTAAAAATGCTTAAATTTAGAAACCTGATAATAAAGCTTGATTGTTTAATATATATAAAATGGTTGTCAACTAAAAAAGCTTCAACAGATAATATGACAAAAGGAAATAACAAGTTGCAGATAATATACAGTAGACTAAAATGAAAATCCCATATTCCTAGCTAGCAGATCATCTTCCCATTTTTTTACCCTTTCTGAACGATCTAAGGGGTTATCGTCCAGTTGTTAGTGGTCATATCTTCGAGGATGACTGAGATGGAGGTGTTGCTAGGAGCATCACTATCCTTGATGAGAGACATAATCGACTCGTAACTGGGATCGGGATCCTCCCTCGGGATGCTTATTTTTTTCCCAGTTAATGGAAGTGAGGATAGGCTGACTGTCTAATGGGCATGCTTCATCGAAATCCTCAGTGGTACCTTCGGAGAGGCAAAAACTGCTCACGAATCATAGTTGGATATCCATTAGAAAATTCTAATTTCGGGACTTCCTTTTTGCATCTTTGATATGCGCTTCCTCATTGGTTTCTCCATCTCTGATCCGATTGACCTTAGGTATTAGAAGGTTTGACACACTAGCGGGATTCTTCCTCAATGGCTCTTTAAAACCCGCTTAAATGAAGTTTGGCATAAGGTGAGTTAGCAGGTGGACTGGCATTTTTTTATAGGGATTATAATCTTTGAAACCACCGGAGTAACCTAGTCCAGCCTTCCCTAACTGCATCGGTATATGGATCGGGTTTTTAATTCCCTGATAATTTTTGCCTAGCCCTCGACCTAGTTGATATCCTCGGGTGAGCATCTCCTGACCGAACGTCATTACCTCTAGAGATATCCCAGGTTTTAATATTGGCAAACCCACAGGGTGATAGTAAGGAGTACTTACTTTAAATGCTTGAAAACTTATTGGCTCAATGCCTGTGTTTAAACTGATCAGGGGCATCTCTCCTTGTGTATGAATTGGATATTTTGGTTTAGCATTAATGGTGACCAAGCTGCCATTGATAATATATTTTAACTACTGGTAGAGAGTGGAAGGAACAACCCTGACCATGTGAATCCACGGTCGTCCCAACAACAAGTTGTATCCAATAGTGATGTTTAATACTTGGAATAACGTGTTGAATAAAGCTTGATTTCCCCCACTGTGTCTCTTTGTGATCCATCAAAAGCTCTAACCATAACATGACTAGTACGGATCCTGTTAGAGTTGATCTCCATCCTTTCAAGGGTATCATATGGGCAGATATTCAAAGCGGAGCCACCGTTGATCAATACCCCTCCTATCACATACCCCGATGATATAATCGTGATGTGCAATGGTTTACTATGACTGATTCCTTCAGTTGGCATATCGTCATTAGTAAATGATATCACATTGATGTAAAGTACGTTGTTGATTGAGTGGTGAAACTTCTCAATGTCTATTGTTTTGGGCAGTTGTGCCTCTTCTAAAACTCAAATCAAAATTTAGCGATGGTTCTCAGAGGCTAGCACTAGATCTAGGATAGATATTTAGGATGGTTCCTCTTTCAATTGTTTCATAATTCTCACCTCATTATGTCCTATCTTAGTGAGGAAATCAATAATCTTTCCTTCAGGTACTTTTCCCGCAGTTTTGGTTGTTGGCTTAATCATTCTCATGGGAAGGTACATGATGAGTGATTTTTATACCTAAGATTTGGACATCTTTTAGACTTAATTCTTTGTTAACTTTAAGTATTTTTAGTGTCATTTCACTTGTTTTTGTGTTTGTGTTGTAGGAAACGGCTTTGGAGAGTCAAAACATGAAAAATAAAAGTTAATGGAATTTTCATAATTTCTGGTACTATTCATGCACTGGGGCAGAGTTTCCTAGTGTAAAAACTGTGTCGAGGCAAAGTTTTCGGGAAGAAAGAAAAATCTTCAGAAGTTGAGTCTAAAAAAGATTTGTTTTGGGCTGATGGTTTGAAGTACTTTAAGGAGGACTAAAAGACATATGAAGAGAGATATAAAAGGAGGAGTATTCACAAAGATTAGGGATTTCATTCCACTAGATTAGATTAGAGTATAGTAGGATAAAACCCTAGTTAGGATGCGATTGGAGAATGAATCAACTTGGAGATCATTGAAGATTCAAAATAGGAGCAAGAGGGAGCATCAGATTTGCTGACAACAAATTTTATTCTCTTCTCTACCCTTATTTTTATCTCTTAATGTTTATTCAGTTGTGAATTCTTGGTTTTAATTCAATAATTATGAACTTATTCTTTTGTTTAAGATTACAATGGAGCTTTTTGCGTAGCTTATTTTAGTATGCTTCTTTATTAATTATTGTGATCTAATCATAGGATTGTCTATTATGGTTTGTGTTGAATTGCTTAATTGCCTAACTAACAATTACTATGATAATCTATATGAACTCGAGAAACGGATTATGGGTTTACATCTGATCATAATAACATGTGATTGTGTTTTCTACATGGCTTTGAAATTTATGATTTATGTTTAGGATAGAGATATACCTATACATCGCACGTAATCTGATAAAGAACTTCAGTTTTAAATCCTCCTAAATTGTAATTCACATAAAGATATAGTGAATTAGTTAATTAGGGTGTTCTTCTTAATTCTATCATGTGTGGATTTAAGTTGATTTATTTACGGTGCATCGAAAGATTGTCATAGATATGGATGTGTTCTTGATTAACAATTCAAAATAGTGAGCATAATTAATGAGAAGTGTATTAGTCTAAGTGAAGCAATAACTGAAGTTATGATCTTAAATCTCTATAATCTGACTTTAAACTAGTGGTAATTAGTAGTAATTTGTTTAAATAATTTAATTCATAATCTTAAATCATTTGTTTAAATAAAAATAATTTGGTTAAGAATTAGTACTTGGTAATTTTTGTTAAATAATTCCTCGTGGGAACGATACTCTACTTACACTTTATTACTTCTTGACTGTGTATACTTGCACACATATATTGATTGTGAAATCGATCAACAGTACAGTGCATTATCTTTCTGCAAGATCATTGTACGGTCGATCGCAGATCTTATATCTTCCTCGTAGTTCCATGGAGTTACTTTCAAGTTGGGGATGGGTATTTGTGGTCGAGGGGTTAATATCAATGGCTTCGGAGCGACTATTTCCACTGGAGCCTTCTTGCTCTCACCGGTGATTCCTTCTATTGCTAAGGGTGCATCAGGGGTTCCCTGTAACGCCCCCAAAATAGGTATACACAACCCATTATGAGTCGCCAAATACATGGTACAGAAAATAACTACAACTTCATTATTACAATTGTCGTGCAAAATTCAACAACACATATACTGTGAGTTTAAATACAAATATTGTCTTCTAGACAATATCCACACTCAAATAAGTCCTCATTAAAATTATTGATACACTATTTTACAAAAATAGTGAGGACTGCTAAACAACTGTCTAGAACCATCATTCCATACCCCGACTAGTTCCCGCTATATTCTCGCCTCCTGAGAAGAAAAATGGAACAAAAAGGAAAAGGGTGAGCTCAACTAGCCCAGTAAAGAATATTATGACTAAGATAATGTAGAACAAATTATCCTTAGTCCTCAACAGGGAAAAATCTGATAAAATACAATAGACAACAAGTTTTAGATCAACAACTACAGCGAAAATAACAATTCATTAGAAGAGTTAAGTAGAGAATGAAGTCTACTATCTTCTATGATTTAAAAGTCCATCATCAATATTTTATCCATGTAACATCAATCAATATACATCATGAATCAAATATTCATATTTGCACTACGGGCCAAAGATATTCATTTGTATCAGCAGTTGGTCATGTTCATCTCAACACCTGTCCATCTTTGCACTACGGGCCAAAGATATTCATCAGGCAATCATTCATCTTTGCACTACAGGCCAAAGATATTCATCAAGTATCACCATTTAAGACTGAGAATGAAGAAAAATATTTTAAAGAACGAATCCAATGAGATAAAGGACACGATTAGGGATTTGTAATTTAGTTTATCCAAGTTCAAGAATACTCCATAATAATCAATTGTGGAGCAAAATTCAAGAATAAAGTTCAAAACATAGATCCAATCAAAGATAGGAACCATAACAGACAACTTGGACAACGAAAAGAAATTTTAATTTTTCTGTGAATAGTGTCGTATACGTGAATAGTGCCGTATACGTGAATAGTAATTCCGACACAAAAAGATAGAAATTTCACAAGAAAAATTACACTTCGTGAATAGTACTCATGAATAGTACCATATTCATGAATAGTGTCGTATACGTGAATAGTAACCTCGACATGAAAAGGTAAAAATTTTATAATAAAATTCATACCAATATTTTGGTATAATGATATTGAAAGAAATAACATTATTTACGAAGAAAACAACATCTATTACCTCAAAAGAATAGTCCTTCTAACTGAAATATCGGATATAGTGCTGAAGAAAACTTGCACTGAATAGCAACACTCAAGATATCTAAATACTCACAAAAATAAGCTCGATATTATAGAGAGAGAAAACGTCTGATTTTGATGTGATTTTTAATTCTAACTAAGCACCATATTTATAGGAAAATGCCAGAACGCCATAGTTGACCAAATTTACCTACGGAGGCTTCAGCTGTGACGCCCCCAAAACAGGTATACATCACCCATCTTGAGTCGTCGGATACTACATGGTACATAAATTCAAATACAACTTAATTATACAACAATCAAAAATATGAAAAACATAATGAGAGTTTAAACAAGAATATTGTCATCTAGGACAATTATCCACACTCAATGGTGTCCTCATTACAATTATTATCACATTATTCCGTAGAATAGTGAGGAGTACTAAAGCCATTTATCCCGGACCATCACTCCATTCCCCGACTCGTCCCAAATATATTCTCATTTCACGAAGAGAAACAATGAAAGAAAGGGTGAGCTCAACTAGCCCAAGAAGAAATATTATGACTAAGATAATGTAGAATAAATTATCCTTAGCCTTCAACAAAGATAACAACCGATAGAATACAATAGACAACAAGTTTTAGATCAACAACTGCAAAGAAAATAAGCAATCCATTAGAAGAGTCCAAAGATAGAATAAAATCTACTATCTTCTATGATTTAAAAAGTTTTTCATCAACTTTATCATTTGAGACTCGACTTAAATAAAAATCAAATCATCCTCCACGCACTACTACGAAGGATATTCATGTAATCATCAATGGTCATGATTAAACCAAATAATCTCTCGTCATAATCATACCAAAGAATCATTCATCATCAATGAACTACAGTGCCAATGAGGACTTTTACCACATCATTCGTCACATTACGGTCATGATTATACCGAATAATCCCTGGTCAAAATCATACCAAGTCCATATATGAACGTAAGCCAAAGATGACTTTCATCACAATATAAGCATGAGGATGATGACAATGACATAATAATTCAATAAAACATGTTCAAGGATAAATTTTAAAGATTTATAATTTAATTTATCCAGAAATCAATAACGTCTAAATTGTCAACATGATACTACTTTGTGGAGTAAAATTCAAGAATAATATTCATGTACCAAAAATAATTTGGACAGAAAAGAAATATATTTTTCGGGTAAATAGTACCTCGTGAATAGTACTTCGGGAATAGTACCCCGTGAATAGTAACCCGACATGAAAAGTACCCCAAATACCCGAGTGAATGATACTAGAGTGAATAGTAATTGGGTTAATAGTAACCCGTGAATAGTAACTCGTGAATAGTACTCTGACACGAAAAGTGCCCCGAATACCCGAGTGAATAATACTAGAGTGAATAGTAACCGGGTGAATAGTAACTCGTAACAGAAAAATACCAAAGAAAATGATATTTTATGAAGAGTACAAAAGAAATGATATCCCATATGAGTATAATAGAATATACGAAACTGCAAATGGATTTTTACTCGCCATGCGGTAATCCACGTAGACAGATCATTTCCATAATTTAATAAAGAATAAATACAAAGGATCATTCACCATGCATGCGGTAATCCATATAGACAGGTTATTCCAACAGAATAATAAAGAATGGAATAATAGAAGAATTCACCATGCATGCGATAGAATCCCATGCATGACGAGTTATTCCCAAATGTAATAATAAAGAATGGAACTAGGTCATGCGTAATCTGCATTACGTATAATAAAGAATGGAACCAGTCATGCGTAATCCGCATGCATGTGATATTCAACAAATAATAATAAAGAATTGAATAACAACAGAAATTCACCGGGCATGCGATAGACCACACGACGTTATTCCAATGTAATAATAAAGAATGGAAAAATAGAAGAATTTCACCATGTATGCGGTACTTCGCATAGACAGGTTATTCCAACATAATAATAAAGAATGGAATAGCAACCCTTATGAGTATTGAAAGAAAATAACTCTCTTCATGAATACGAAAGAATAATACCCCTTACCTCAAAAGAAGACTGGATACTGGAATAATGAGGTAACAGATTTCTCTTCTTCTTTCTCTCTATAATTTCTCTCTATAATAATTGCTCTATAGTTTTAGTGAATTGGTGAGAAATGAAGGAAGAATGAGCTTCTATTTATAGAAAAATATAGTTTCGATAATTGCACATTTTGGGGCACGAAATATTACAGTATAATACCTTCCTCTTTTTTTTTATTTTTAATTTAGTCCTGCAAGTATTATCAAACTTGTACCACATCCCCTAATAGTAAATAATGTGAATCAATAGTTCAATCATGTGAATCAATAGTTCTAGACATGTGAAAATACGAATTACAGTATAGTACCTCCATCTATACCTCCATTTTTAACTTTGTCATGCAAGTATTATCAATCTTGCACCAACTCCCCTAATAGTACAAGAATGTGAATCAATAGTACACACATGTGAACAAATAGTTATAATCATGCAAATTAATAGCAATTAATTGCTCATTTATCCGATTAATTACCCGACTGGTCAGTATAACTTTTAGACATCAATTAATATCGAAATAAATGTCAATTTCCACTAACACTAATAATTCCAACACAATGGAACTATCAATTTCATCTTTAATCAACACGAGCTTATTTATCATTAATATTATAACTCACAATATTTAACAACCAGGTCGTTCCCAGGAAAGAGGGGGCTTTCCGATAAGGATTTCTCCTTATTGGCGCGCAATTAGGTGACCAAACCTCTCCTTGATAGAACTTCTAGACATTGTTAATATTGCAAATAATAATATGAATAACTTTGCCGTCTCAATTATTTATTTAATAATATATCATATTATGCAGATGATACTAGGACAATAATCGAATCAATAATATGAGAGATATGATGCAGTAATTACTGTAGCAATAATTGAGTATAACTGAGTGACTTCTTACGTAAGCATCAATAATCAATACCATGTGCTACTATGCAACCACACGTATTACTGTACTTTTACTACCGGGTAGTTCAACAGTTTTAACGGTAACACTTTCGCCGTTATTTTTATAAAAAGATAATTATGTTGTTTTCTTATTACGACAATACTTCCGTTGTGGGGGTCCACCAATGATTGTGCCGTCGTACGAATATTGCCTGTTAAAACGAATATTTTCCGACCAATCGAATATTATATAACCACTTGCTTACTTTGCAAAATTTATAAATATTACCCACAACTATAACATTATATCAAATCCACACCACAATATTCAAAAAAATATTTCGAGAAATTTAAATCTTTATTCATAAAATTTGGGGTCTCACAGCAGCACTCCATCTTTGAAGACTCAAAGCCCACCACTTTTGAAAAACAATTTCAGCACATTTCACCAACAAAGGACAAGAGTGGGGCCCACCCATTCTAGAAAATTTCTAAAATGTTTTAAATTTAAACAATATTTAGAAACTTCGATAATTCATAATAAATAGCCCTTTTATAAGAAAAATACAAAATTTATGTCCATTCCATAGGAAATTTAATTCTCTACAACTTTGTAGAAGAAAGTTTTTCCAAATTCCAAACAGAAAATGACTGAAATCCACATACGGATGATTTTTAATACCTCCATTCCGACAAAATACTGATAAAACACCTAAACATTAATTCCTTCATTTATATCCACATAAAATAAATATTTCCTTATCATATAAATCAATAATTAATTATTCACAAATAATATTACAAAATCACAATAATGACAATCAGGTCGTTCCCAGGAAAGAGGGGGCTTTCCGATAAGGATTTCTCCTTACTGGCGCATAATTAGGTGACCAAACCTATGACTCCTCCAAAATAGGTCCATTTCACCCAACCCATTCTGGGTCGTCAAATACATGGTATAGAAATAACTACAACTTTATTAATACAATTGTCGTGCAAAATAAGATAACACGTAAACTGTGAGTTGAAAATACAAATATTATCTTCTAGACAATATCCACACTCAAATAAGTCCTCATTACAATTATTGATACACTATTTTATAAAATAGTGAGGACTACTAAAAAACTGTCTAGAACCATCATTACAAACCCCAACTACTTCCCGCTATATTCTCGCTTCCTGAGAAGAAAAATGGAACAAAAAGGAAAAAGGTGAGCTCAACTAGCCCAGTAAAAAATATTATGACTAAGATAATATAAAATAAATTATCGTTAGTCCTCAACTGGGAAAAATCTGATAGAATATAATAGACAACAAGTTTTAGATCAATATTCGTAGCGGAAATAACAATTCATTAGAAGAGTTAAGTAGAGAATGAAATGTACTATCTTCTATGATTTAAAAGTTCATCATCAATATTTTATTCTTGTAACATCAATCAATATACATCTTGAATCAAATATTTATCTTTGCACTACAAGCCAAAGATATTCATCAGTTGGTCATGTTCATCTCAACACCTGTTTATCTTTGCACTACGGGCCAAAGATATTCATCAGGAAATCATTCATCTTTGCACTACAGGCCAAAGATATTCAGTAATATCATCATTTAGGACTGAGGATGATGAAAAATATTTTTAAAAAAATAAATCCAGTGAAATAAAAGGACAAAGATTAGGGATTCGTACTTTAAACAATCCAAGTTCAAAAATACTTCATAATAAACCATAGTGGAGTAAAATTCAAGAATGAAGATCAAAACATGGATACAATCAAAGATAATACCCATAATAGACATCTTGGACAAAGAACGAAAATTTAATTTTTTCTGTGAATAGTGTCGTATTCGTTAATAGTGTCATATACGTGAATAGTAATCCCGACACAAAAAGGTAGAAATTTCACAAGAAAAATTATACTAATATTTCGGCATAATGATATTGAAAGAAATAATATCATTTACGAAGAAAATAACATCCTTTACCTCAAAAGAACAGTACTTCTGACTAAAATATCAGATATAACGCTGAAAGAAACTTGCACCGTATAGCAACACTTAAAGTATCGAAATACACACAAAAATACGCTCGATAAAATAGAAAGAGAAAACTTCAGTTTCTGGTGTGATTTTCAATTCTAACTTAAGCATCCTATTTATAGGAAAATGCTTAGAACACCAAAGCAAAAAATTTAAGAAAATATTAATATTTTATTTAAATTTCCTACGCACACCTTACAATCTGAATTCAGCATTTACGATATGCAAGTGGGGCCCACCAAAATGGAAAAAATGTTTTTCTTAAAATAAATATTTTAAACTCCAAAAATCAATTATTCTAGAACTTTAATAATTCATTATAAATAGCCCTTTTATCAGAAAAATTCAAATCTTATGTCCATTCCATAGGAAATTTAATTCTCTACAACTTTGTAGCTTTAAGTTTTTCCAAATTCTAAACAGAAATTGACCGAAATCCACATACGGATGATTTTGCATGCTATAATCAAATTTCAGTCAAAAATGGGGTCCACCAACATGTTTAACATGTTTTTAACATTTATGGTAACAAAAATATTATTGTTCCTCATGTATTCATATATCACACATTCATTGTAAAAATATCATCATTGTTATATTATTATATTATCGCATTATACATCCATAATGTAATATAATAATATATTTGAATGAATTATTTTATCAGAATAGATAAAATATCAATTTTCAACAATTGTCACTTTTCTAAAAATTCCTCCATTTATATCCACATAAAATAAATATTTTTCTTATCATATATATCAATAATTAATTATTCACAAATAATATTACAGAATCACAATAATGACAACCAGGTCGTTCCCAATAAAGAGGGGCCTTTCCGATAAGGATTTCTCCTTACTGGCGCGCAATTAGATGACCTAACCCCTTTCCTAGACAGAACTTCCTTAGACAATTCCAATAATGCTGTCTAATAATATTATTCAAATAATATAAATTATTGATCTGATAATGAGAAATATTGTGCAGTGACAATTATTGAAACAACAATAATATAAAATATCAACGTAGCAATTATTGAATCAATAAAATAAAATATTGAATAAGAATTACCGTAACAATTATTGAGTAGTGACTTCTTACGTAAGAATCAATAATTGGTGCAATACTGGTATCTTCTTTTGCAACAATCAGCGTATTACTATGTTTTAGCCACCGGGTATTCCAACAATGTTAATAAAGAATAACCACGCCTGTAGTTATTTTTAGAAAACTCATTCTTGTCGTTTTCTTTCATTCGACAATTTTTTTATTACTGGGGCCCATGAAAATTTCAAGTCGCCGTCATGAATATTCCCCGACAATAAGAATATTCCACGATCAACCGAATATTCCCCGACAACAATGAATATTTTATAACCACTTGCTTATTTTGTAAACTTTACATATATCACCCTTAACTTTAACTTTTTATCAATTTAGTCATTTACTGAATAATAATTATAAGAGAAATTGAATACTTTTATTTCATAAAATTTGGGGTCTTACAAAACCTCTTTCCTAGACAGAACTTCCTTAGACATTGTCAATAATGCTATCTAATAATATTATTCAAATAATATGAATTATTGATCTGATAATGGAAAATACTATGCAGTGACAATTATTGAATTAACAATAATATAAAATATCAACGTAGCAATTATTGAATCAATAAAATAAAATATTGAACGAAAGAATTCTTTATAATTGAGTTATTGAGTAGTGTCTTTCACGTAAGAATCAATAATCCAAAATATCTTTGTGCGTCAATGTATACCGTGTCTTTATGCGCAACCACGTGTATTACTATATTTTAACCACCAGGTATTCCAACAGTGTTAACGGTAACAACTACGCCATTATTTATAAAAACTCAAACTTGTCATTTTTTTTATCCGACCGTTATGGGGCCCACAAATGGTTGCGCCGTCGTACGAATATTCCCCGACAACAAGAATATTCCACGACCAAATGAATATTCCCCGACAATAATGAATATTTTATAACCACTTGCTTATTTTGTAAAATTTGCACATTTTACCCATAACTAACCACAATATATCAAATTAACACCTTACTATTTCAAAATAATTAATAGAGGAAATTCAATTTTATTTATAAAAAGTTGGGGTCTTACATTCCCTATATGTAAGTGATGACTGCCACCATCTCTTCCGAGCTCCTTCTCCTTGGAGGATATATCATATTTTCATCGTGGAGGATCTCGACATTACTTGTCATTTCCAACTCACCGGCTTCGATCAAATTCTGGATTAGATAACGTAGGGCCCAACATTCCTCTGTGGCATGGCCAGAGGTACTTGAGTGATAAAGACATGTTTTAGTAGGCTCGAACCTTTTTGACCGAGGATCAGTGGATGGTAGGAACTTCGTGATTTTTTTCTTCATTGATTATCATGTGTATGATGTCTTCCATAGACTGACCTAGAGGGGTAAACTTCCGCTTGGCCACAAACTCCCGATGGAGGTGAAGTCTGGATTCCCTTGCTATCTTTTTTGCCCATTTACCCTATTCCCGGAGGCGAATCTGGTCCCTTTTTGGAATCGGGATGACCTTAGGAGAAGTGGTAGTGGTTTGCCTTTGGAGGACACAGTCGATTAGTCATAAGCGTCACACGATCTTTGGTATATCGATTAACCTTGCTAACTGGTTTACTTGCACCTTCATTAAGGTCATTTCTTGTTCCAACGTATACCTTTCTTCCGCGTGTTGGTTTATACCTTTTGTGTTTTTAATAATGACAATATATTTGGATTTATATAATGGTCTTATTTGATTTTTCTGGACTAATATATATGTTTATGTATGAAGATAATATACTTTGCATGGAAATATTATTCTTTGTATGAAAATATTATATTTTGCAAGAAGTGTTTTTTTAATAGGGTTAATTTTTTGGCTGGTTTAAAATGATATATGTGGTTTTATTTATTAACCCAAAAGTGTTTTATAGTCCATGTGAATATTCCTAATGGATCCAAGTCTTTTATATTTACATGGAAATTTCTAGCAGACTATAAATTCTTATTCGTTGTTGGAAGTCATTCCTTAAATATAGCATGTGAAGAATTCCTTTATAATATACAATCCTATTTGAAAAGGAGTCCAAAAAGGTAACAGCTCTTAATAGTGTAACTGATTAGTTATTGGATTAAAATAAACTTTATTTAATATCTTTTTTCATTCCTTTAATTAAGTTATTTCAGTTTGTTTAGAAGTCTATATCATGGATATCTGATTCTAAGGAATATATTATATCCGTTGGGAATATATTGTTGCTGATATTATGGGTTATTCCATCCTTGATCTAAGCAGTCTTGTTAACCATCCTTTATAGCTGTTAGTTCACTGCTTATATATGGTCTTCCTCTACGGAAAAAAAGGGCAGAACACGAGAAGCTACATCAGGCAGCTATGGATGCGTGCCTTGTGTTATTAGGCAGACCTTGTCAATATGACCGTAGTGTTGTTCATGACAGATGGAAGAATACATACTCCCTTAGCATCAAAGGGAAAATAATTGTGTTAGTTCTTCGTCAAAAAGAATTTAATCCTACTCTGGTAGCCAATAATATTAACTTGTTGTCTATGTCTAGGTTTCTAGCTGAGTTTAAGCACAAAGGTGTGGTATATGCTCTGCTGCATTGTGAAAATAGTGACGCAGATAAAAACACAAAGCTACTAACAGATATGTAACAACTAATATCAGAGTTTTTTATCTGATGCCCGATGATCTTCCTTCTGGACTACCGCCTATGAGGGATATTCCACATCAGATCGACCTTGTTCCCGGGTCGAGTTTTCCCAATCGGCCAGCATGTTGACTCAACCCCAAGGAGTTAGATGACCTGCAACGACATGTGGTAGATTTGTTGGAAAGGGTTACATTTGTGAGAATATGAGACCTTTTGCAATACATGCTCTGTTAGTATCGAAGAAGGCTGGCTCTTAGCATACAAACATGATCACAGTGAAATACAGGTTTCCGATTTCTCGCCTAGATGATATAATAGATTAGCTCTCCGGTTCTAAGGTCTTCTCAAAGATTGACCTTAAAAGTGCATACCACCAGATCAGAATAAGGCTTGAAGATGAATGGAAGACGACATTTAAGACCCAACATGGATTGTATGAGTGGATGGTCACACCTTTTGGGTTGTCCAATACGCCCATTAAATTTATGAGGTTTATACATCAAGTCTTGAGACCTTTTATGGGGAATTTTTTTGTAGTCTATTTCGATGATATTCTTATTTATAACCTGACATGGGCATCACACTTTAAGCATCTTCGTGCTATTTTTGAAACATTGAGGAAGCAACACTTGTTATCACCCAAAAAAAGAGTTCTTACATTACTACTTTTGTAACTTTTCTTAGTTTTATTGTGTCTACAAAAGGTGTTTATATAGACCAGTCGAAGATAGATACAGTCAGGGACGGAGCTACATGGTTGTTGGAGGGGGCCACGGCCCCCCCAAGGTTTGAAATTTTTGTAAGATTCATCCCAAAGTTTGAAAATTTTATAAAACTCATTTGTACATTTGGTTTGTTTTAAAATTTTTGTAAGACTACGGCCCCCAAGTTTTGACGAAGTTTTGATATGTTTTAAAAGACTTTTTTTTTTGTTATGTTTTATTATTTTTGTCAAAGCAAATTCTATTACTATATTATTTTTGTTTTAGTAAAAATATGTTTTATAATAGCGAAAATTTATTTTTTAGCGATGAATATATTTTATGATGTTAAATTTTTTTTGGCCCCCCCAAAGAACAAATCCTGGCTCCGTCCCTGGATACAGTCTTGTCGTGGACTACACCAACGACTTTATATGATATCAGACGTTTCAATGGGTTGGCATCCTTCTACCTCCAATTCATCTGAAACTTCAGCACCCTAAATACACCTCTCACTAAGTGCCTTAAGGGATATGAATTCCATTCTTCTAAGGAGACTGAAGCAAATTTTCAACTGGTCAATCAGAAGATGACGGAAGCGCCAATTTTGGCACTTTCTGATTTTGAAAAGGTAATTGAGGTGAATTGTGATGCATCGGGGGTTCGCATTGGTGGTGTTCTGAGTCAGGAAGGATGACTCGTAACATTTTTCTACAGAAATTTATCATAATCGAAGAAGAATTATTCCACCTATAATCTGGAGTTTATTCCATTGTTCAGTCCCTGAAGAATTGGCGTCTCTACCTCATACAATGAGATTTCATTCTTATTACTAATCATGAGGCCCTAAAATGTATTAATGGTCAACACAAGTTGAATCGAAGACATGCCAAGTGGGTGGCGTACCTGCAGAAGTTCACTTTTGCGTTGTGGAACTAAACAAAAAGTTTAAACCGTGTTGCCGATGCACTAAACCGATACACGTTGCTCCTTACCACCATGAGTAACCGAGTCACAAGCTTTAAGGCTTTCACTGAGATGTATGCAGGGGACCCTTCCTTCGGGAAGATCATTTAGGAGGTAAATGCATGTCAGCGTCATGATTTTATTCTGCATAATGGATACTTGTTTCGTGGTCTACAATTATGTATTCCAGGTTTTTCACTCAAGCAATGGATCATTAGTGAACTTCACAATGAGGGTCACTTCGGGCGAGATAAGATGTTGACCATGATTTTAACTGATTACTATTGGCCCAAGGTAACCAGTGATGTGGCTCATTATGTGGAGTGTTGTAATGTGTGTCAGCGATCAAAAGGCATTTTCACTAATACAGGATTATACATGCCTTTACTCGTTCTTGAAGCCCCTGGTTTAATGTCAGCATGAACTTTGTGTTAGGTTTACCCCGAACCCAGCGAGCGATGGATTCTATTTTGGTTATGGTTGATCAATTTTCCAAGATGACCCATTTTGTCGCTTGTAGGAAAATGATGGACGCTACCCGGATCGCCCATCTCTATTTTCGGGAGATTAAGCATTTACATGATGTTCCGAAATCAATCACTTCTTATCGTGAACCTAAGTTCATGAGTCAATTTTGGAAAAGTTTATGAGATAAGCTCGAAACGCAACTGAATTTTAGCAGTACATACCATCCCCGGACAGCTGGTTAAACCGAAGTGATGAACCGAAGTTTGGGCAACCTTTTAAGGTGTTTGGCTGGTACTAAGCCAAAGCAGTGGGATTTGGCACTACCTCAAGTGGAGTTTTCGTATAACAGGTTGACGAACAGAACCACCAGTATGAGTCATTTTGCGATTGTCTATGGTCAGAATCCATTCGGGGTCCTAGGCTTAGCTTTTATTCCACGGGTTGGCCATGTGAACCCTAAGGCGGGTGTGATAGCAGAACATCTTTGGGAAATCGATGACCAGGTGCAACGATCTATTCACGAGAGCAATGCCAAGAATAAAGCTCGGGCTGACAGCCGTCGTGTCAAGTACTGTTCGATGTTGGTGATTTTATTTGGGCAGTATTAACTTGTGACCGATTTCTTGTTCGCGAATATAATAAGCTTTAAGGATCAGAAGATTGGTCCTTGTGAGATTCTGCAGAAAATCAATGATGGTGTCTGTCAGTTGTGTATCCCCAGTTATTTGCGAACTTCAAACATCTTCAATGTGAGACACTTGAGTCCTTGTTTTCTAGAGTCCAATGAAAATGTTGTGAACTCGAGGACGAGTTATTTCCAACCCAGGGTGATTAATGCAGGATAATCTAAGTCTGATGATGCTAAGTCGTCGAATAGTACATTGATGACACTGAAATATCATGAGTTAGTGGATCAGTGCAAGGATGGCGGACATTGAAGTCTTCGGGGTCGGGTGTTCAGCTCAGTTGACTTCAGAATTTCGGCTTCTAAAATCTCTTCAAGAGTCTGGATCGGATCCGAGTCCTTTTAGGAGTTTTCTTTGGGTTTGGCTTCAAGCATTCTTTTTTTTTTGCTATGCTTTCATTTTTTATGGTATTGTTTTATTATTAGGAAGTGAATCTTTTCTGCCATTACATAATTAATGTCAACATAATTATTGGGAGTTTGTTGTCGTGATTATATGAATTTTGTTACATTTTGATAAGGAAATGTTTTAGCTATAAAGTTCGGTTTGTGGGCTGAATGATAGACAATTTTTTTTTGATTTTGATAATATTAATTTAAGCATCAAAGAAGTTTCATTGTGTTTTGAGTAATTTTTTTGCTTTCTTTGACTGTGAATTTTCTGTTAAACTAGCCCGCAAAATAATCGTTATTTTTTCCAGCGTCATGGGGTCCATTGGTAATAAAAAAAAAATTACTTATCACTTTATGAATGTTGTGAAATCACTAAGAGAAAATTTAAAATTTTATTTACTCTTTTTATTATTATTTTTTTTAATATGTGTAAAATTTATATTTTATTCATTTTTTAAAGACGGAGGTAGCAATAGTAAGACAAAATCTCATTTGAATAACTGCAGATCGTATTATTTAAGAGAGATTTGAGATAAGAACGTTATAGCTGGTCAAAAGCAATACAAAGAATTTAAGCAAATGTGCCAAATTTGCTCTGAGTAGTACTTTAGCACTATGCTAATAAAGTCACTCCATCTGCAGATAAGTGGACCAGCTAAGGAAGAAGGACACGTTTGGAGAGGATAAATGGCGTGAAGTCCCATCTATGGCAGAAGTGTAACATGGGTCTCAGCTAATTGAGTGTGGGCTAGCTCTTCTATTTTCTAATCTTCTTACAAATATTTTTCTTCTCCCATTAATTGCAATGAGGAAAATAATTGGAAAGAAGACTCCTTTTTTTAGTTACTAGTTGGGAAATGACAATGGTGGAATGGTACATTTCCATCTAAGTTTAGTGTGTCCATGATTTGATAATGCTACATTGAAAGCCACATGTTTCCACTATCTTTTTCAAATAGAAGTATTATTCTCATTTACATTTTTTTTTTATTGTCTTAAATAAGTGATTTGGTTTTATTTACACATAATTTATGAAAGAAAAGAAAATAAGAGTATAATAGAAATGATAAATGCACTTTTAAATTTATCAGCTAAATTTACTATAAAATAAAAGTAATGTTATGAGTCTCAAATTTTTAGTCTCAAATGATATGTTATTGAATACTTAAATAATAATTTATTGTCTAACCAATCACATAAGATATATTCAACTAATATTATAATAACATATCATTTGAGACCAAAAAATTCGAGAGCCTTAGCATCATCCATATCAATAAAATAAAGAGAATGTTAGATTTAGATCTAATCTAAGACACGGTCACATATAAAATTATAAGAACAAAAAATAAAGAACACATGTTATAACAAGGTTAAACAAATTGTGACTAGTCATACATAAGGGTGTCAATGAACTGAGTTGAGTTGAGTATTGAGTTGCTTAGATTTGGTTCACAAAATTTATCGAATAAAATAAAGTTTGATTGAGGCTCATTTAGCTATCGAGCCGAGCACGATCCCGAATCGAGCCCGAGCAGTTTGAACTTTTCAAAAAAATGTCAGAATATAAATAGAAAATTACAATTTGAGAAGGTTCGATTAATTTATCGAACTTTAAAATTTGCTCATATTTGATTCATTTATATTTCGAGTCGAGTTCGAATCGAACTTTTAATCGAACGAGTAGAAATCGAGCCCGAACCGTTTGCTCATTTTACAGCCTTAGTCATACATATCTGTCATGTTCACTAATATGTCTCACACACCTTATAATAATTCACACACCAAATATTTGTTATATATATATTGTAACTAAAAAAATTTAACTGCTATAATACGATCGAGACCTCTGACTACCGTATCGTAGCAATTATTGATTGGACTCATTGAAATATATATGAGCCAATCCCAACACGGTAGATGATGTTATAAAATCAACCAACTTTCCCATTTTTTTAACAACGAACTAATTTTTTCCACTTTAAATCATAAAGTCAAGAGAGAGATTTCATTTTTACCAACAAAGTTAACAACCATTAATTTACGAAGGATTTATTATTATTTTTTTCTTAATTTTCTATTATTAAAATGATGATGTGGATATATGGAATGCATTTTAATTTCTTTTTCTTTTTCAAATTACGTATTCATCTTAAATTTTACCGTTTTATTTGCTAATTAAAATTTAAAGGTTCATATATAAAAGAAAAATTAGATCATCCCAAAATTTTCTCCCTTCAAAGTAAAATGCAGATCAGCATGACTACTAATCAAAAGCATCTTCAGTTCCTAGGCTGGTGATTGACAGTGCTATTTCATTAGCTTGTCGTGCCAGGAAATTTAGATGTATTAGTTGTGACGCTCCCAAAATAGGTATACATCACTTATTCTGAGTCGTCAAATACATGGTACAAAATATAAATACAATTTTAATTATACAACAAAAGAGCTGTGAATTTAAATACAAATATTGTCTTCTAAACAATACTCACTCTCAGAATAAGTCCCCATTACATTTATTGTCACACTATTTAACAGAATAATGAGGACTACTAGCTAATACTATCATCCAGAACCAAAGATTCCGCTTCCGACTCGTCTCCATCCCCATTCGTTCTCATTTCACTCAAGAGAACGATGAAAGAAAGGGTGAGCTCAACTAGCCCGAAGAAATATTATGACTAAGATAATGCGAATAAATTATCATTAGTCTTCAACCTGTTAAACCGATAAAATATAATAGACATCAAGTTTAATCTGCAATGAACAAACAATCCATTAAAAGAGTCAAGTAGAGAATAAAATCTACTATCTTTTATGATTTAAAAGGTTTTTCATCACTTTTATCGCTGGGACTCAGCTTAATAAATAATCCACATCATCGAATCACCCCTGCACTACGACCAATGATATTCTTTAGTATCACGACCACAAATTATCCATGCACTATGGGCCAAGGATATTCGTGTATTCATCAATGGTCATGATCATGCCAACAACTGTCCATCAATGCATTACGGCCAAAAGGACTTTTACCACATCATTTGTAACATTACGGTCATGATTATACCGAATAATCCCTGGTCATAATCATACCAAGTCCATCTATGCACTACAGGTCACAGATGACTTTCAAAAATATAAACATGAGGATGATGACAATGATATAAGAATTCAATAAAACAAGTTCAAGAATTAATTTGTCCAGGAACCAATAACGTCCAAATTGTCAACATGATACTTCTTTGTAAAGTAAAATTCAAGAATGCTCAGAAGAATATTTCTATGAAAAGATACTGGATGAAGCGCAAATATCAAGGATATTCCACTAATTTCATGGAGTATAAAAGTCAAAACTTTAACCAACTGAGTATAATAACGAATGAAATAACAAAAGAAATCACCATGCAAGCGGTACTTGATTGCAGATGCGAGTTATTCCAATGTAATAATAAGTAAGTAATCGAACAAAGGTCGAATATGTCATTGCCGCAAGCGTGATATTCCAATGAGAATAATAAAGAATGGAATAACAACGAGAAATCAACATGCATGCGGTACTTAGCATAGACGAGTTATTCCAACAAAATACTAAATAATCGGAATCGGTCCGACGAAACGCATGCAGACGGGATATTCCAATGTAATAATAATAAAGATTTTAACCAAGTCCCACAGAAAAGCATACCGAATATGATATTCCAAATGTAATAATAAAAATGGAATAAATAGAAGAATGTCACCAAGTATAGGGTAGTCCACAGATATCTTTGTTATTCCAAAGAGAATAATAAAGAATGGAATAACAGAAGTTCTCTTCATGAATACAAAAGAAATAATACCCCTTACCGTAAAAGAAACTGGATATAGGAAAAGAAAGGTAGCAGACTTCTCTTCTTCTTTCTCGATACAAAATTCAATTTCACGCTCTGGGGGTAAGCCAGGAAGTTCTTCAGGGAATACGTCAGAAAATTCATTAACAATGGAAATATCATTCAAAACTGACGTATTTTTGTTTAGATCCGTGACATGAGCTAAGAAAGCTTGACATCCGTTTTTCAATAAACGAATAGCTTTATGGCTTGAGATGACAGTGATTGATTTTAATGGTTTGGTTGCTTGAATTCGCATAATAGGTTGGTTAGGAATATGAAAGCTAACAACCTTACGAAAACAATCAATTTTTGCATGATGAGTAGTTAACCAATCAATCCCTAGAATAACATCAAATGCAAGTATTTTCAAAGAAATAAGATCGACAGGTAACGTGCGGGTGCCGATTTGAACTAAACAAGACTTATAAACAGTGGATGTAATGAAGGTTTCTCCCAACAGAGTTTCAACATATAAGTCAAAGTCCAATTTCTCCGGATTCAAATTTAAACGTTGAGCGCAAGTAGGAGAAATAAAGGAATGGGTAGAACCGGTATCAAATAAGGTATATACTTCGCTAGAGTTTATGATAAGCTTACCCGTGATGACCTCATTCGGGTTCCTTGCTTTCTGGGAGGTCACAACAAACGCTATCCCTTGCACTACCGGCTTTGACTTTTCTAGAACGGCCTTTGGTGCCTCCATCCTTGCTGAACTTGTCTTCGGTGAACGATAAAATCGGGCTAGGTGACCTTCTCTTCCATAATTATAACATGCTTTGACGGCAGATCGCTGCTAGCTTTTTGGTGATGTGTCCTTCCCTCCACATTTGAAGCATATGATAGGTGGTCGTTCTCCTTCCTTCTGACGGGTCTTTGGTCTTGATGTCTTTCCATCATTGTTGAATCTCCTCTTCTTGAAATGTCCATTCTTATTGTTTTGCCCGATTGCCACCAAGTGGTTACCATTTTTGGCTGTTGATTTCCTCCACGCTTGTTGTCACCGCTTGATGATCAAGTTATCACCGGTATTATCACTTTGTTTACCGCTTCTCTTTTAGTTGGGTTGACTCATTATCGCGCTCCAATAACTGAGCCCTATTAACAACATCTGAATACAAACACAGTTTATGAGAGATAAGATATTGACGTATCTCAGGTTTCAAACCTCTTAAAAATATTCGCGTCATTCTCTCCTCATTATCAACCAAATGGGACGCAAACCGGGACAACTCGACAAATTTGGCTTCGTACTGCGATACGGTCATGTTATTTTGTTCTAGCTTGATGAAATCTACCTCTTTCATGTGACGAATACTTTCGGAAAAGTACTTGTCGTTGAACAATTCTTGGAACTTCTCCCAAGACATCTTCATCAAGGCGGAGTTGAGTCGTTTCTGATTCCCACCAAGAATCGCCCGCACGCAGTATGAAGGTGGAAAAAGGAACCTTTTGCTCCTCGGAGCATCCCAAGACATCAAATATCTTGTTGATTTGTTTAATCCACGTCTCCGCCTTAAGTGGTTTTGGCTCTCTAAAAAACTCCGGTGGTCCCAGTTCCTTAAACTGCTTGGCGGTGACCGTCCGAGAGTTGCCAGTATTTCCACCTGTATTTTGGACAAGAGCAGCTCTTGCCTGATGTTGCATGAATTGCATGAAGCCTCAGAACATTCCATCATTCATCATTTGGTCAGTGTTGTTGTTTGCCTGAGGAATGTCGCCTTCCTGGTGCATATTATCCTGATTATTGATCTGTGGAGACTCAACGGTCTCCTGTGCTCCATTGATGTTCTCAACATTCTCGGATGCCATTTTCAAACACTGCCACAAAACAAAGGTTAATTATCATATCACATATTATCCCTATACTCTGACCGACCAATTAAATACCAAATAAACTTAGGTAGGTCATACTAGCGAAGGAATTCCCCGTCTCTCCCCTCCTAGTTCTTATCTCACATCTCAGCCAGGGATCATATCCTTAAGCTTTGATACCAACTGTGACGCCCCCAAAATAGGTATACATCACCTATTCTGAGTCGCCAAATACATGGTACAAAATATAAATACAATCTTAATTATACAACAAGAGAGCTGTGAGTTTTAATACAAATACTGTCTTCTAGACAATACTCACTCTCAGAATAAGTCCCCATTAAATTTATTGTAACACTATTTAACAGAATAGTGAGGACTACTAGCTAATACTATCATCCGAACTATCACTTCGTTTCCCGACTCGTCCCAGCTACATTCTTATTTCCTGAAGAGAACAGTGAAAGAAAGGGTGAGCTCAACTAGCCCGGTAAGAAATATTATGACTAAGATAATACGAATAAATTATCATTAGTCTTCAACCTGTTAAACCGATAAAATATAATAGACATCAAGTTTAACTGCAATGAACAAGCAATCCATTAAAAGAGTCAAGTAGAGAATAAAATCTACTATTTTTATGATTTAAAAGGTTTTTCATCACTTTTATCATTGGGACTCGACAATAAATAATCCACATCATCGAATCACCCCACACTACTGACCAAGGATATTCTTTAGTATCACGACCACAAATTATCCATGCACTACGGGCCAAGGATATTCGTGTATTCATCAATGGTCATGATCATGCCAACAACTCGTCCATCAATGCACTACTACCAAAAAGGACTTTTACCACATCATTTGTAACATTACTAATCATGATTATACCGAATAATCCTCAGTCATAATCATACCAAGTCCATCTATGCACTACAGGCCACAGATGACTTTCAAAAATATAAACATGAGGATGATGACAATGATATAAGAATTCAATAAAACAAGTTCAAGAATTAATTTGTCCAGGAACCAATAATGTCCAAATTGTCAACATGATACTTCTTTGTAAAGTAAAATTCAAGAATGCTCAGAAGAATATTTCCATGAAAAGATACTGGATAAAGCGCAAATATCAAGGATATTCCACTAATTTCATGGAGTATAAAAGTCAAAACTTTAACCAACTGAGTATAATAATGAATGAAATAACAAAAGAAATCACCATGCAAGCTAGTATCAGATGAGCGAAGTTATTCCAATGAATAATAAGTAATCGGAACTGGTCGTTGTAATACGCACCGGCATGATATTCAACGAAATAATAAAGAATAGAATAATAACAAAAATCACCATGCATGCGGTACTTCGCATAGACAGGTTATTCCAACAGAACACTAAATAACGGAATCAGGTCCGACGTAAAACGCACAGACAGGATATTCCAACAGAATAATAATAAAGACGAAACCAGGTCCGGTGTAAAAGCGCATGCATGAGGATATTCCAATGTAATAATAATAAAGATTTTAACCAGTCCGACGTAAAACGCGCCTGCATGTGATATTTCCGAGTAATAATAAAAACGGAATAAATAGAAGAATGTCACCAAGTATAGGGTAGTCTACGTATACTGGTAATTCCAGCAGAATAATAAAGAATGGAATAACAGAAGTTCTCTTCATGAATACAAAAGAAATAATACCCCTTACCGTAAAAGAAACTGGATATAGAAAAAGAAAGGTAGCAGACTTCTCTTCTTCTTTCTCTCTATAGTTTCAGTGAATTCGTAAGAAATAATGAAGGAATGAGCTTCTATTTATAGGAGAATGAAAAGGCACTGTGTAAGGATTTCGGACGAAATAATTCAAAGGCTTACAGACTCTTACGTAACCTATGGTTGATTGAAATTCAATCAAGTAAAATAAGATATAATATATATATATATATATATATATATATATATATATATATATATAAAACCACATGTTTTCAAATTATATAAATCAATACTATATTTACACCACTTGATTTTATTCTCCCCACAACCAACATCAATTCCCCACCCCTCCCCAAAATCACTTTCACTCTTCTTTTCTCCCACCACTTTCCACTCACACACATCACTTTCACTCTTTCTTTTATCCCACCACTTCCCACTCACACATATAATATTATATATATACACACACACACACACACAATCTTTATATACATAAACTCCCTTCCCTATACGTAACTCTCTCCCACCCCCATTTTCAAAATTAGTTTTTCAACACATATGGGCCCCACATGTGCCCCCCACATGTGGGCCCCATTTTTAAATAATTTTATACCGATTATTTTGGAAAATGGGTAAATAGAGATTCATAAAATAAGCAAAACTTACACAAATACCTTATAAAAATCACATTAATAATTTTAACAACATTTATCACCTTTATTATAATTCACAATATTAATCGACCAGGTCGTTCCCAGGAAAGAGAGAGCTTTTCAATAAGAATTTTTCCCTATTAGCGCGCAATTAGGTGACCAAACCTCTCCTTGACAGAACTTCTAGATATAGTTAATATTGCAAATAATAATATTAATAACTTTGTCGTCTCAATTTTTTATTTAATAATAAAAAAATCGACAATAATTGAATCAAATAACGTGAGATACTATGCAACAATTACTATAGCAATAATTGAACAAAACTGAGTGACTTCTCACGTAAGCATCAATAATTAATACCGTGTGCTACTATGCAACCACGCGTATTACTGTACTTTTACTACCGAGTAGTTCAACAATTTTAACTATAAAACCTCCGCCGTTATTTTTATAAAAATATTTTTGTCATTTTCTCAATCCGACAATAATTCTGTTGTGGGGTCCACCAATGATTGCGCCGTTGTACGAATATTCCTTGCTAAAATGAATATTCCCTGACCAATCGAATATAATATAACAACTTGCATACTTTGCAGATTTTATAAATACTACCCACAACTATAACATTATATTAAATTTATTCCATAATATTCAAAAAATGATAACTATAGAAAAATCATATTTATTCATAAAAACTGGGGTCTTACATTACTTGTCTATTTTAATGCATCAATAATGTTACTATCACATTAAAAAGTAGGGGTAAAAATGAGTTTAATCTCAGCGAACATTCTAATGCTCAGATTCGGCTCGACTCGAAAAAATTGAGCTTGAAATTGGCTCAAAATTGATAAGGAATTTCTAATTTTGCGCCAGATTCGACTCGGATCATTACTCGGACCTACTCGGCTCGTAAGTACTCGATTCGTTTACAAAATGAGCTACTCACGAGCCTTTGAATCGAGTTTCGAATATGAATCATTTCGCTTAATACTGAACAACTACATACTAAATTGATTATTGAACTAATGTTTATATATAAGTCTTTTACTTTTATTTATGTAAAAAAATTACAAAGAATGCAATACGAATTGATAATCAATTCACTGATTTATTTTGTTAGTTCCCAGTAGGCACAATAGATCTAGAAGGGGGGGGGGGTTGAATAGATCCTCTTTAATTTCAAAATACTTTTTCTCTATTAATTTGTATTGCTCATTAAGTAGCTTATGACAAACTTAAGAATCTTTTCAAGCACAGCGGAATAAGTAAAAGATTCCCTTCATTGATATAATCATAATCATACATACATTGTTCGTAGAGTTAATTCAGTAGTAAACAGTTAAAACATACATAGCAGTTATAGCAGTTAATGTACATAAAGTAAATGACATAAAGTAAAAGACACAAGGGATTTTAAGTGGTTCAGAGACTCAAGCTCCTAATCCACTCTTCTGCTTTCAACTAGCAGGATTTCCACTAAGGAAATGCAGCACCCTGAATCACTAAGATTCCTTCAAGGCCACCAGCCTTGGGACTTCAGTTCACTAAGAACTCTTCAAGGCCACCAGCCTTGAAACTTCTCAAGTTCCCTAGGAACTCTTCAAGCCAAATTTCTTGGAACTTCATTTAGTCCCTCCCACAAGACCCCTTGAGCCCACGCTTCTTGTTGTTGAGTTGTTTGTTTGTTTGTTGGAGTTGGTGATGAGCTGCTAAGATGTCTTTAGGCTCTGAACATCTTCTACACTTAGCAGCTTGGCGTGATCATCCTTGAAGTGCAGTTGAGTGTTGCATGATGCTCGACTTCGCCACTCAACCACTTCTGATGATCCCTTGATGAACTGCCTTGAAGATCATTCTTCTTGATACTTGATGGCTACACATGATGGGTTTCTAAGATGACTGTAGGCTCTTCTGCTAGGTACTTAGAAACTTTCTCATGCTTGACACCATGATGGCGTTGGTGATCTTCCTTCATGATACTTGATGTCTTCTCACGATGGACTTGTTAAGATGATTGTAAGCTCTTCTCTTTGGTACTTAGAGTCTTCCCATGATGGACATCAAGATGTCATTGATGCTCTTCTTTCTCTCGGCAGTTCAGAACACTCTTCTTATAGTAGAACTCTCACTTCTACATTGTAGAACTTTCACTTCTACTTCTTTCTTTGTCTGTCTCTAAGTGTTCTTGGTTGATCGTAGAGTAAGCCTTCGGACCTTCATTGGTCACTCATTATTTTACGTTGGCTAGATCAGACCACCATCTCTCCAAACTCAGCAACTCCAGCAACCCTCGATCTTTGAAGCTCTTGCGTATTTATACTCCTTCCCAATCCTTCCGTTGGAAAGTAGCCGTTGAAAGCTATTCAAATATCTTCACAGATCTCGAGTTGACTGAGGTAGACTGCAGATGTGACATGTCATACTTTTCTGACACTGCAGTCTACTATTTCACCTACCCCGTCAGAGATGTCACTTTAATGTCTTGGGCAGGTCGAAGACTTTATTTCCTTCTTCTGATTTCTCGATCAGAGGTTGTCCTTGCATCGATGCTCTCAATGAGCTCTTGTCCAAATATTACCCTTCAGATTGAATCGTTGCCAATGCTTCAGTCTTCAGCTATTCGAACTCTACGATTCTGATGCATATCTTCATGGACTTGATCGTAGTGTCTTGTTTAACTTGCTTCTTGAAGTGTAGAATTAACACTACGATCTTGAAGAGTGTTCATTAGATCTCCAATGTGGAACACCTCTTCCTTTTCTTGTGCAAATTATTCTATACTTACATTTGCCTCGATGTTCTCGGACATCTTGATGACTAGGCTCTTTGTTATGGTCCCTTCTGAATAGCAAGACATCTCAGATTTGTAACATGCTCAGTACGCTTTCTCCTTGTGATCTCCCGCTCACTTATCATCAATGGACTGACCCATGCTTAATCACTTTTGTCTTGTTATTTAGAGGCTGACCAGTATCTTTGTGTATACTCCATTAGTTTCTTCTTTGTATGGCAAACACTATGATCTTGGTTGTTTCCAAGAATGTTGTCGTCTTTCTACTTGACAGCTACTGCATGTGCTGACTTTCCTTAGTCAGCTATTGAAGTCTTCTTATGATCATCTTGTGGAAGACTTCATCTCGAATGGCTTCACAACTCAATCTTGATGCTGATTGGGTTGGTGCTTAGATCTTCATTAGCTTGCATGCCATTCGTTGAGTGCTCTGGTTTCTCTTGGTGGGGACGTATTTATGTAGTGCCAACCAGAGGCTTCATTCCTTTGGATATTCTAGGAATGCTCATTCGTTGAGAATCATATTTGCACTACGATTCTGCCTTGACATTGTGAGCACATCTGTTGAGGTCTTAGTTCTGCACTCTACAATTACGCTTTGGCGGTCACAGACACTACGACTCAAAATCGATCTTGACACTCTCCGATCTCTGTCATTTGTGCTTGTTGTCTTTATCTGATCTTGCTCGACTATGATCTCTGCCTCTGGTATGATTAGTAGACTCTACGACTCTGAGTGTAGTCTATGATTCTTGACTTAGTTTTGGTAGATACTCGGTACTTTCTCGTGGAAAGTGTTGTCTCTCACGATTCTGAACATGACTTCCTCATCAGACTACAGCCTTGAGGAAGTTCTCCTCGACACACTACGATCCTTCCTCGTCTCTCCTGGAAGTCTACTAACTCCGAGATCTACTATCTTGCAGACTACGATTCTGCCTCGATAGCTCTCGAGTTTTCCTTGACTCTCTTGGCAGACTACAATTTACAGTGCGGTTTTCGACGATCGACATGTTCTATCTATTATATCATAAGATCAACCTAACATGCTTGATCTTTCTATATTTATAGTCCTTGTACATCATTTCTTTTTAAGGACTTTACAAAGTTTTTTTGCTTATGTAGGATCAACCTAACACATTTGATCAATTCATTCTAAGTCCTTGTACATATGTTTCTATTATCTATCAAAGGACTTTACATCTTTTCTTAATGCAAGCATACTTGCATATTCATTCATATATATATCATAATCAAATCATATATAAATAGGAATATCATTCACATGTTTATTCCTGACATATTCAAGTACAATCTTACACAATTTAATACTACACTTTATAAATTATAAAGATTGATACAAATATCACATATTTAGCTTATTAGTATGGATCAGACCAGTATTCGAATATGATCCATCGAGCAGGTATCGATTATGGTTCGAAAAAAAAAATGAAATACTCGAACCCTATTTTGAGCGAATACTGATATACTCGAATTCGACTTTTGTATCATTAAACAGAAAACGAGTATGGATCATATTCAACTCGAATAAACTTCGAATTCGAGTTTTGGATCATATTTTCGAACCGATCTCGAGTCGAGTATCGAGATACTATGCTCGACTAACATCCATATTAAAAAGGATCACATAATGCTCACATACACACATACATACTGTGAGCCCTTGCCTGACATATGGGACCCACAAATATGCATTTGTATGTGAGTATTATGTGACCTTTTTTATGTGATAGTAACATTATTTTTAATGCATTGTAATTTACTTTTCTATCTTATTAAAGTAATGAAAATTGATATTTTCACCATACTTTTTGATATTTTCACATGAAAAGTGTTGTTATAAATATATAGCGGCGGTGAAAACCGTCGCTATAACTATAAGATCTATAGTGACGATTTTCATGTGAAAATTTTCTGTTGTGAATTTATCAGTTTCCTACTCACATTATAGTTTATTAATCCATCTAATTTAAAAGATTTTATTTTGAGTTGAAATCAATTTACATAAATTTATTTTTTTTAAAAAAAATAAAAATTATTTAGTCAATAAACTTCTCATTAATTAAAGATAATATACTCTCTTTGATATATAAGGTTTACTAATTACAACAATCAATTTAGAGCATGTCCAATAGTCTCTTCAACCAGGATATACTTAAATAGGTGAACAACATCAAAAAAATTATCTTCAAGAACTTTTCCAACCTTAATCATTAAATCTGCAACTTCATTCTCTCTCTTCAAAACTGGTGAGTTGACATGGCTTTTTAAAATATTTATTTTGTTTTGGGAGAATCAAAATCATATGAAAAAGGCTAAAAATAATTATTTTGCTAGATGAATTTGACGTACAACTCATTTAAAAAATAAATGTTATTAGTTATTTCAAATGTTATCAATTATTATTGTTTTAAGTTAAATATTATATTAATTAAATTAAAGAGACTAATAAAATATAAAATATTAAAATAATAAATAATGTTATTCAAATTGCCACTTAAAATAACTTTTAGGCGCTTTCTAATTTATCTTTTTGTTTTTGCCATCAGACTCAGCACCACCATCCTGTAGGGCTAACAGTGACGACTCTAACTCCATCTACCAAATTCCAATAGCACCCATCTCTCCCCTTTCGAATTTTTCCCCAAAATCATTCAATTTCCCTCTCTAAACCCCGAGATATACATACATATTTATATATATAGAAATACTCATATATATACATACAAATCCGATTGTTTCGGTTTGCCATGGGTTGCTCCTCCTCTCTACCAGGTATTTGCGTTTTAGGGTTTTACTGTTTGAGTAGTTTGTATCCGACTATGATCTTCCAAACCGTTTTAATTTTGTTGAAATTCTTCGGTTTGTGAGTTCCAAAGAGGTTGAATTGATGCCTAACTTTATGGATTTTTGATTTATTGGTGTTTATGGTTTAGCTTTTATGGATTTAGCTGTAAATTGGGTATCTTTTTGAGAGTTGCTAGTAATTTGATGTTTGTGGGGTTAAATTATTGCAGATAGGACTCAGGGACGACTAGGTGGGCTTAATTCGGAGAATAGTGGTGTCCCTGACCCAAAAAATCTGAAAGTTAAGGTAAAATGTGAGTTTATTTGATATATTTGTTTTTATGGTATCCGTAGGCCCATGTAATTGGGAACAATGCTCTTACTAGTAGACAGACTTATCTAATTACAGTGGTGGAAGAATTGGTAAAAGAAAATTGTTGGTTAGTTAACTATTTCTGCTTCCAATTTTTGAAATTTGTAGCAGAAATGTTATTTGTAATGTTTTTTTGCTTCAAAAAAGTGGAAGCGAAATCTATTTTGGCAGCAAAAAGGTAAAAACGAAAATGTGTTGCTTCAAATTTGCAAAGAGATTCTAAAGTTAATGAGATCCAACGTCAAATCTTATTAGCAAATAAATTTAATACTTTATTATTTTTATAAAATACATTAAAATTAATGTTTAAACATGATTACCAAATAGTTTTACTTGATTTATATTTTCACTAGTGAAAAAAGTGAAATAAAAAACATATTAAAACAAAAATAAGTAGAAACATGAAAATAGAAGCAGTTACCAAACAAACACTTAGTATTGCTTAGTTTGTGTACGATTGTTTGGTGGTAGTGGGGGTTTCACGGTTGAAAATGATGTTGGTTATGTTAGTAAGGACAAATGAATAATATATTCCAGATGTGAGTTTATGTAATTTTCTTGAATTTTTAAATGATTTAGAACTTGGTTGAGTGAAGCCAAAATACAAGTTTTGGTTAGTAGGTAGTATCTTTGCTGTTGGATATGTGTGATACTTGATCCTACATTTGGGAGATGACTGACTCGTTAAGCATTCCAATTATTTTTTATCTATATAGTATATATTGAAGGCATAGATCAAAGAAGTAATTTTGTATTTTCTTTTTTGTTAAGTAATCAAAGAGTATGTTTTTGAAACCTCTATATATCTTTTCATGGAGAGTGGAAATGATTAATGTGATCATCTGCAAGAAAATTGAGAAGGGAAGATTTTGCACTGACGTTACTACATGGTGAAATTGTTGACGAGTAAGAGAAAGTAAGTTAATAAACGAACTGTTATTCCGTCTCTTTATTAAGACTAGTGTTCTTGGAACACACAGTGTGCAGTTAAAAAACGTTAAAGAAAATTAGGGATTGATAAGGAGTGGAGAAGAGAAAGGAGTTTTTTTAAAGATAAAACAGAGAAAAGGTAGGAACAGCTTTTAAATAGTGACACAACTTCAAGGGAAGCGGCTATTTTCTCCCCTCTCATTTAATAATATAGATAAAGTCTGGATAAGTATTCCTTCTAAGCCACCGATTGATGGGATTAGCTGCTGCCGTCGAATTTCCCTTGGGTTGCTCATTGCTCGTTTCTCTTTCAGTTAACCTAGCTGCTTCTTCATATGTTTAAGTTTAACTTTTCTTTTTAAGTATTATTTTTTGTTTTAATTCCTTATGTATATCAGTGTCTAAACACTAGAACCCCATTGAAAGATTCATGACATCTCACTGCAATTTGTTTTTTTGGAGCACAATCTACACCAAAATGAAGATAGGTTTGGAATTCATACTTGATTCCTTGAACAAAAGATAAATATGACATTAACTTTGGGGAACACTTATTAATTATACCCGATGTGTCGTTATCTATGGTGTGAAGTAAGGACATGGATAAGATAGCAAAATAAGACTTGTAGATGAAGAGAACATAGAAATGGAAAAAATATTAAATCTAATACTACCTGCAGCCCATTCAGCTTTCC
This sequence comes from Panax ginseng, assembly GCA_020205605.1. Classification (NCBI taxonomy): domain Eukaryota; kingdom Viridiplantae; phylum Streptophyta; class Magnoliopsida; order Apiales; family Araliaceae; genus Panax; species Panax ginseng. Next base: position 45,030,996 of record CM035130.1, read on the forward strand.
TATTGGCACTTTCAAAATAATGTAACTGACATGGATTATACATGTGTTATGTACAAGTCAAATTAGTTTACTCTTTTCACATATATTTTTAAAAGTTGCACTTCAGTGTTAAATATAACTTCCAAAAATATAGTGCCTAATTCCTCTGTATATATTAAATTCTATGTTAAAAGTTTTCAAGTGGACAAATAAAATAGAAAGGCGGTAGAATGAAATATTTATGAGAGACTTGTAGTTCAGCAGTCATAATTAATAAAAATTACCATATATCAATATATAGACGTGACAAAGACAATTTTGTGCATGTACTAGTTGGTATATGATCCAGTATTCTAAAAATTCCTACCTAAGTTCCTTTAATTCTCGCCTAGCGGTAGGTTCCTTTAATTCTCGCCTAGCCGCTAGGCGGTACCTACCTAGGTTAGCTTATCGATTGTTAGAACACTTATATGATCAATAATTATGCTGGTAAATGTTTATGGTTCGTACATCAACTTTGATGTGAACTTTTCTTCCCTTCCTTTGCCACCTGTGTGGTATATGATAATTTCTTTACTTCATTTTGAAATAGAATTGAAAATTTATTTCTTTTTTAATTGGCTTCTCTTGCATGCTCAAAAAGTTGTATTTCAACATAAGGTGTGTCGATTTACATTTCGTTGTTAACAAGTATCCAAAAAGCCGATCATCCATATGGTTGATTTGAGAAATTTTATGTTTCTAATTTAGAATCATTGAAGAAGTACTGAACCAGTCTCTAAGGCCATGCTTGTTTGCAAGGATAACATTTGAGATTTGATTATTAATCCTAAATCCTTTGTTTGTTTTAAAAATTAGATTATTAGTCCAAGGGTAACAAAATGGCTTGGAATGGATGACTAGTTAATACCATGTCCAACTAAGTATTATAATCACAATCATTTGGGATTAAAAATTTGTGGACAAAATTAACCTTTACCTTTTTAAAAAATAAATAAATAACCGATATCATCTTATTCTATCTATCTATACTCACATTACTGAGAGTACGATCTTAGTTATTTCTGGTAAGGGTATAATAGTCCAAATGATAAGTTTTTACCCAATTTTTTAAATAATCCTGTACAAAACAAACATAACTTGAGATTATTTCAAGTTATCTCCCATGAATAATCCCATTCATGAGATAACTTGAAATAACATGGGACAAAACAAACATACACAAGATTATCTCATAGTTTCCGAACTCGGTGTTCTAAAAATCGGCCTAGGTGGTGGCCTCGCGCTGCGCCTAAGGCCAAATCGGTGAAAAAGCGTTCCAAATTAATTAAGTGCGTGCCTAAAGCGGCTAAAGAGAAGGAAAGGAAGGCAAAGCTAGACTAGAAAGAAGCGGGGCTCAAGTGAGATTTTTATTTTTTATAATTTTAAATTACTATCAAAACCAGATCTTGATATATTTATTTTTCTAATGATTTACCATATTCTTAATGCAAGTTGTAGCATATCAAATCACAACAAGAAGTGAACAAGATCAAGTCAAAATGGATAATTTTATTATAGTTGTAATTTTTTGAACTTGTACCAACTTCAATTATATAAATAATGATACATTTGTAATATTTAATTTAATTCAATATAATTCTTAAATTTATGTTTAGTTTCTAAGTTTTAATATTGAATTGAATTCTTAAAATTTTAAATTTTATTATTTAATTCCAATTTTGTTTATGAATAAAACTAATACGTTAAAGATATGTTAGTCATACTTAGTATATGATATTTGTCATTTTCTTCAAGTCCTCAATTTTGAAAATTACACAAATAAAAATAATTTCATAATTAATAATATCAAATGTCTCATTCAATAAACTTCACACTAATTTTTAAAAATAACATTTATTTAAATTTTTGAGAGAGAAGTATGTATATAATTATATATATGAAGATACTACTTACTAGTAACACTAATTCTATAATTTAATTATTTCAAGCAATGGATATATATATCTTACTAAAGTGCAATTACTACTAATTCAATAATTTAATTATTATTTTTATTATAGATTGTTTTGTTTTATATTATTGTTTTGTTAGAATAATGTAAGATAAAATATTAAAATTGTCTTAAAATAAAAAAAATCCGCCTAGGCCCCCCAAGCGCTAGGTCCCCCTGGCCACCCGTCTCCCGTCTAACGCCTTTTAGAACATTGTCCGAACTATAAGTGGTGACTCAAGAATTGGTGTAAATCACAGGTGGTTTTTTTTTTAGAAGTCTACTCAAATTTATTTGATGATCAGTATTATATTTTACCGGTAACTATAGTTTTCTTTGATATTCTATTAGGTTAGGGTATCATAGTTTTCAAACCATGAAATTCAGATAAGGCACACTTAGAAAGGGGGGGTGAATAAGTGTGAATACAAACTATGACCAATTAAAAAATTTAAACTAAGTTATTGAATGCAATCAACTGAATTAATGAATGCAGCTTGCTGAAAGAATATGGTCTACCGAATTGAATTTTTGTTTAAGAAAATATCTTGGTGTTTTTGTAAATAAAATATTTAATGATAACCAAAAATTCTCACGATTAGATTTTATATAACAAACCAATAAACTTGAATGAAATTAAGTTAAATCAAGTAATAAAAAATAACATCAAGATTTTTACGTGGTTCAGCTATTACCCTCTATAATAATAGCCTACTCCACGTCCAATACCAACTAGTATTGGAGACTCTTTTATTTCTTTAAAATACTCTTGTTACAATACAGATTTTATAAAATTGAATAACAATAATTCACTTGAGCACTCTTGCTCCTTGTGCACCAATGCACTCCTTAAGCACCTATGCTTACTTGAACCTGTTTGTAAACAAACCTTAATCCACCTGGATTAAATCCCTTAGACAACACTTAGTCTAAAAACAAATTTAAGATTACAATGATAGAGGTCTAATGATCAAAGCAAATAAGCAATTTAACAATGCAAGGCTCAACTAATGAATACAATGATCAAATAGAAATAGTAAAAGATATCACCAATATAATGGCCACGAAAATTGACTGAAATCAATGAATCAGCAGCTCAAAATTTGCACCAAGAATAGAATAGCTTTCAAAGTATATGAGTGCAAAAATATTAATTCAAGTGTTGTAAGTGTTGTAACTGATCATTGTTCTTAGCTGTTTTTATAGCCCAATATATTACCGTTTCTCATACAACACATTTTCGTTGTAACAATAATAACGTTGCCAATAAAAATCCCAAAGATAAGCTATAATATTGTTACTGTTGGAAACAAAAAATCTAGACTATGTCAAAGATAAGCCAATAAGTTCCGTGTAAAACATGTAGCCTATAATCATAACTGCCGCCTTAATAAAGTAACTGACTATCTCCTACTGGCACAAAACTTTATTAATACTAGACTCCTTAGAAAATGTTAGTTCCGTAATTAATGGCAACATGCATCTTCCCAAGATAATCATTACTATCAATTTCCAATATATATGCAGCTTTTAGACTTCTAATCAAGATCCATTACCACCATATATATTATACTTCCTTTCTAATATATAACCAATCCGTAATAAATGGAAAGAAGATCACAATGCATTAATACGTGTATCACTTGAACAGAACTCCTACGCATGCATGCTAACATTTCTCTTGATAGCAAATAGCAGTGAATAACATATTTGGGACATGCACAAAATATTAATTAATGCACACATAAAATGTCCTAGAGCCTTGAATTGAAAAATTAAATATTTGCAATAACCTTACATATTTTCCTTAAGACTCAAAAATTCTTCAAACTTCTTGAGTAATCCATCAAACACTTCTTGAAATAGTTTCTTGAAATCCACAATACACAATTTAGTACCAACGAGCAAGTCATCATCAAAACATAAGGCTAGAACGTGATATAATCAACATTCTCCCCCTTTTTGATGATGACAACATATATAAATGAAACTCCCCCTAAATTCATGCATGTTTCAGGAAAATTTTGAAAATTTTGTAAAACCTGTATGTTAGTATCATACTATACCGAATGTAATTTCATAGATCATAATTTTAACAAAGTAAAATAAAAAACATCAAGTCTTAATATGCATGCATCAAAATCAGTTTTAAACATGCATCAAAACAAAATCACAAAATCACCAATAGTCTTAACATCCAGGCAACCATGCCTACCAAAAACCAAATCAAGTGAAACCATAGTTTTAAAACAGAAAAATTAAAACAGAATTCTCAAGAAACTCTCCCCCTTTGTCATCATGCAAAAATAGAAGACCTCAATCAATCAATATCTTCGAGGTTGGCCCGCTGTTCTGCATGAGTGGTAAAGTATGGTCGATGACGAAGGCGATGTAAACGCTCTTCCAAGGTGTAATCGTTTGCAAATCGAGGTGGTCGAGGAATAAAGATTGCAGGAGGAAGCTCCATATCCAGAAAGTCACCCTTGTATTCAGCCATCCAATTGTTCATTGGCCATTCGGCAATTGGAGAATACATTGTTGGAACATGAAACCTTTGGCCAATATCATTGAACCTGGTGGCCATAAAATCTGCAAGCTCCCCGAGTTGATAACTAACAAATTTCACCTCTTGACTTAACTGACATGTGTTCCGATTAAATTTTCGTTGGAGTGCTTCAACCATGGCCATCGTCTGAATCTCAAAACCCGCCTGAAGATCAATAAATTCATCTTCAACCCGATGATAGAATTTATTGATCTCTAGAGCATCCATCGGTAACTTTCCTTTCTCAAGACACACAAGACGATTTCTTATTTCGACCAACTCAGCTTTCACAGAATTTTGAATTTGTAAAATCTCAGTCAAAACATTCATAACATCAGACCCATTGGAATTTGGCAAAGAAGAGGAAGATGAATCAGGAGTATGAGAAATAGGAGGAGGAGAAGTTATAGGAGGATCAGGGAGAAGACGGACGAATTCACCAGCATGGAAAGTAATATGAGATTTTGTTAAATTGGCAGTGTCAATAAGCTCATGATTTGTGACAGAAATTTCATCATCAAAAGAGATCTTAAAATGTTGAAAAAGTTTTGTCAAAAATTTGCTGTAAGGAAGACATTTCTTGCTTTGACGAATGCAACTTTGCATATGAGATAACATCATTTGAGAAAAATTAAAAACCTTTCCTTTGAGAATCATAGCCACAACAACCAAATCCTGATAAGTAAAATCGGCTCCACCACCAAGGCGTGGAAACAGATTATACCGTACCAACTTATGTAATACACATGCAGTAGGACACACACTCACAATTTTTGGAAGAGACAAAGATTAAATAGAATAATCATTCATAACTATATGGAGCTGTTCCAAAGGATGAAAAAGAATGTTAGCAGCTCCTTTGAGAGTGAAAGGACATGGTCCAGTAGAAGAAATACCAAGAATACTTCCAAAATCAATACTGGTAAAAAATAAGGACTTACCCTTGACAAATGTGGTAAAACAGTCCCCATTACATTCAAGATTGGTGTAAAATTGTTGGACTAACCGAGGATAAGCAATAGTAGGAGGAAGCAGCATAGAAAAATGTGTCAGACTCGGTGAAAAGTTTTTCCAAAATGCAGTGTTTTTAGATAAAAGCGATCCAAAGATTTTTCATACACAAACTGTTTTGTAGCAATGGAGTTTTTAAAACGTGTTTCAAAACTAGGGCCTCTAAAGAAATTTTCTTGCAAATCAAAAGAGGATGAAAATGGATTTACCAGATTCGAAGGAGATTTTGGCTGTGAGAAAAATTGTTCGTCATCCACTGGTTGTTTCAGCTTGACCTGGTGAGAAGGTTCAACGTCTGAAGCTTTTAAGAAAGAGAAACTAGAATCCGAGTCATCGGATATTAGAGTGGCATCGGATAACTCATGAACAAAGGATTTCTTATGTACTCGTTTGGATTTCATCTTTGTTCTCGTAGGGTGCTTCAGCGACGATCCATCTTCGTTTGATTTCCCAAACGATCGATTGCTAGCTCTGGTTTTCATGGTGTGATAGATTTTGTGAGTGAAACAGAAAGTTTTGGATAAATGATGAAGACATAAGATCTGAGTAATGATGAAAGCTGAAGATATAAAATAGAAATTAATCAAGAGTCCATCACCGAAAAGCGTGCATCTTTTCAATTTTCAAAAGAAACTGTTTGGCTGCTGTTCCAAGTTTCAAGGTAGAGGTCTTTACGTCTCCTACTTAACTTATATCCGGCGATAAATGACCTTTAATAAACCCGTGTATCTAGAATATCATTTAAACAGATAAGGAATGTCTAACAGACATATATATTTTATTAGATATCATGCAGAAAATAAATGATATAAATATGTGTAAAATATAACCTGCATGACATAAACTTTTAAACACGTAAATCACAATTATACCATGCACATTCCAAGTTCTCTCCTTAACATACAAAATCTTTCCTCAAGGGTTTAGTAAAAATATCAGCTAATTGTCTTTCGGTAGGAATAAAAACCAATTTGACTAACCCTTTTGAGACATTATCCCTTAAAAAATGGTGTCTTACCTCTATATGTTTTGTACGTGAATGCAAAACAGATTCTTTGATATGTCAATAAAGACTAGAATTATCACAATATATAGGCACATTATTGCAGATTATGTCAAAATCACATGTAGTTTGTTTCATCCATAATATTTGAGAGCAACAACTCCCGCACTAAATATTCACCCTCGATAGTTGATAAAGCAAACCAAGTTTGCTTTTTACTATGCTACACAAAACAAGACTTTGTCCCAAAAATGTCAAGCACCACTTGTGCTTTTTCTATCAATTTGAAACCTGCGTATAGTCGACATCTGAATAGCCCATTAGTTCAAAATGATTACTTATTGGATAAAATAACCCTAAATTTATAGTACCACTTAAATATTTAAAAATTCTTTTATTTGCTTGTAAGTGGGATTCTTTGGGTTTTGCTTGAAATCGAGCACACAGATTATACATCGTGTACATTATATCGTGTCTAGATGCGATTAAATATAGTAAAGAGCCAATCATACCTCGATATTTGGTTAACTTTACATCTATACCTTTATCATCTGAAGTGAGCTTTATGGAAGTGCTCATTGGTGTAGCCTTTGGATTGGTTCCTTCAAACCAAATCTTTTAAGAAGCTCTTTTGTGTACTTGGTTTGATGAATATAGATCCCTTCCTTTGTTTGCTTGATTTGAAGTCCCAAAAAGTAATTTAGCTCTCCCATTAAGCTCATATCAAATTCCTTATGCATACACTTTGAAAACCACTCACAAGAGAAAATCATTAGTAGCACCAAATATTATATCATCTACATATATTTGAACAATGATTATTTCTTGTTTTTCATGTTTAATAAATAGTGTAGAGTCTATTTTACCTCTAGTAAAACTACTTGAAAGAAGATACTTACTCAACCTCTCGTACTGAAGCCCCGAGCTTGTTTGAGACCATAGAGAGCTTTCTTTAGCTTAAAAACATGACTTGGATATTTCTCATGTTCGAATCCGTGAGGTCGTTTGACATAGATTTCTTCATTGATGTATCCATTAAGAAACGCACTCTTTACATCCATTTGATAAAGCTTGAATTTCTTGTAACAAGCAAATGCTAATAAGATTCGAATAGATTCTAGTCTTGCGACTGGAGCATAAGTTTCTTCGTAGTCGATCCCTTCTTGCTGATTGTATCCTTGAGCCACTAGCCTTGCTTTGTTGCGAGTGATTGTCCCATGCTCATCAAGCTTGTTTTTGAACACCCATTTTGTTCCAATGACAGAACTATCTTTAGGAGGAGGCATTAATTCCCAAACTTGACATCGTTCAAATTGTTGAAGTTCCTCTTGCATTGCCATAAGCCAATTTTCATCAAGTATAGCTTCTTTCGCATTCTTTGGCTCAACTTGTGATAGAAATGCGGAGAACGCGCATTGATTTTGTAGATTTCTTCGTGTAGTAACTCATTTGTTTATATCTCCAATGATATTTTCCGGTGGATGATCCTTGAGATATTTTGCTGTCTTTGGCATTTGAACATCGTGTATTACCTCTTCCCGTTGAGGAAAATTTTCTTCAAGATCTTGTGTTGCCTCATGTTCATTTTCATGTGGATTGTTCAATCCACTTTTGAGAGCTTGTCCATTCGGTTTGCTGAATGGTTCTCTTCGGTTTACTGAATTTGTGAAAATTTCCAAATTTCCTGCATCCTCTTCTCTTTCTTTTGGAAGATCATTGTTAGTCTCATTGAAAGTTATATGAATTGATTCTTCAACACATAATTTGTAAATATTAAAAACACGATATATTTTTTCTGTTATTATGAGAATAACCAATGAAAATACCTTCATAAGATTTGGCATCAATTTTTCCTAAGTTATCACTAGTATTTAGTATATAACATTTAGACCCGAATACTTTGAAATAACTTATATTAAGAATTTTATTATTCAAAAGCTTATAAGGAGTTTTCAAAATGATTGGACGAATGAGTACTCTGTTTAGAACATAACATGATGTGCTTACCGCCTCGGCCCAAAATTTCTTTGGAAGCTTACTCTCTTGCAGCAATGTTCTAGCAGTTTCTTGTAATGTTCTATTCTTCCTTTCCACTACTCCATTCTGCTGAGGAGTTCTTGGAGCTGAAAACTCATGGCTTATTCCTTTTTGATCACAAAATATAATAAAATTCTTTTGAAATTCTGTACCATGATCACTCCGAATTTTTATAAGTTTGAGACTATACTTATTCTCTAAATTTCTTATCAATTTGTCAAACTCTTTAAATGCTTCATCTTTGGTTCTCAAAAATAATACCCATGTATATCTAGAGAAATCATCAACTATTACAAATGCATAAAACTTACCATTAATACTAGCATGCCTTTCTGGGCCAAATAAATCAAAATAAAGTAATTGTAAAGGAGTGGAGGTTGATACCATATTCTTTGCACTGAATGATGTTCTTACTTGTTTCCCAAGTTGGCAAGGAACACATACTCCTTTCTTTTCGAATTTTATCTTCGGCAATCCTTTAACCAGATTTTTAGAGGACAACTTCTTGATTAAATCCATGTGAACGTGTCCCATCCTTTTATGCCATAGATTAGCCTCATCTTGCACCGAGGCAAGACATAATTCTTTATCCTGTTCCTCAAAGTCAATAGTATATATATTTCCTTCCCTTTGTGCAACTAGAGAAACATTGTTAGTACCATGAGAAATAATGCATTTTTCTTTATCAAAACCGACTTGGTGACCATTGTCCATTAATTGACTTATACTAATAAGATTAAATTAAAGACCGTTAACAAGATGACATTATCGATGTTAACCTTACCATTACCAATTTTACCTTTTCCAACAATCTCACAAGTTCGATTATCTCCAAATGTAACCGTTTCATTTTTCTTCTTGATTTTTAGTTCCACGAACTTTGATTTGTCACCGGTCATATGACGAGAGCATCCACTATCATGAATCCATTTTTGAGATGGAACCTTCGCCTTGAGACATACCTTCTATTCCCATGAAGAATACTTGAGCTATCTCATCCTTGGCGTCGACTTCAACTTTAGATTCTTCTTCATCACTCCAGATGACCAAAGGCTTTGTTTTTCTTGTTGTCCTTGGAAGCTTTGTTTTCCTTTTATTCTTTAGTTGAAAGTAGTCCTTCTTGAAGTGCCCTGGACGTCCACATTCAAAACACGTTTCCTCAGTTTGCTTTCCTTTGCTTTTATTTGAGTTAAAGATATTCTTTCGTCTATTCTTTCTTTGTAGAAGTCCTTTGAGTCTCCGTGACATCATAGCTATCTCTTCGTCAGAATCATCATCAAGCTTTTCTTCATTTCCCCGCATTAAGAGCTAAAACCTTCCTACGAGGAGTTTCCTCATCATCGTATACCTCTTTAACCGATGTTCATATTTCTCAAGTTCACCAAAAAGAGTTAGAGTATCCATAGTAGATATAGTAGAGGAATCTTGAAGAGTAGTAATCTTAGAAGCAAACCTCTTGGGCAAGCCCGAAGTAACTTACGATTAATCTCACTTTGTGGAATAGAGTTGTCTAGTAACTTTAAAGAGTTCAGAAGAACAAGGAACCTTGCTTGAGCCATCTTTACAGTTTCATCTTTCTCAAGTTTGAACATCTCATAGTCATGCATAAGCATGCTTAGCTTAACTTCTCGAACTTTTGATGTTCCTTCATGACTCACCACTAGAGTATCCCAAATTTCCTTAGCTGTGTAGCATGTGGATACTTTGTCAATCTCAGATTGCACCATGCCGCTTAGTAGAGTATTCATCGCCCTTGGGTCATAGGAAACCATGAAGGTTTCAGTTGAATCCATCTCTAGCAAAGTCTTTGGAGTACCGTCATCTTTCCTTGGAATAACTGGTCCATTCTCCACAACCCACCATTCCCAAGGATCTCTTTTAAGGTAGATCCTCATTCGGAATTTTCAAAAGTTGTAGTTTTCTGTTTCATGTAGCAGTGGAGGTCTATTGGTTGATTGACCTTCTTGATTGTTGTTTCCGAACTGTGTCATGTCAGAATCTTTCCCTACAAGTCACCTTTAAGACCAAGTAAGTAGAGCTAAGCTTTGATACCAAATGAAATTCAGATAAGGCACACTTAGAAGGGGGGGTTGAATAAGTGTGGATACAAACTCTGACCAATTAAAAAATATAAACTAAGTTATTGAATGCAGTCAACTGAATTAATGAATGCAGCTTGTTGAAAAAATATGGTCTACCGAATTGAATTTTTGTTTAAGAAAATATCTTGGTGTTTTTGTAAATAAAATATTTAATGATAACCAAAAATTCTCACAATTAGATTTTATATAACAAACCAATAAACTTGAATGAAATTAAGTTAAATCAAGTAATAAAAAATAACATCAAGATTTTTACGTGGTTCTATTTATTACCCTCTATAATAATAGCTTACTCCACGTCCAATACCAACTAGTATTGGAGACTCTCTTTCATTTCTTTAAAAGACTCTTGTTACAATACGATTCTATAAAATTGAATAACAATAATTCACTTGAGCACTCTTGCTCCTTGTGCACCAATGCACTCCTTAAGCACCTATGCTTCTTTGAACTTTGTTTGTAAACAAACCTTAATCCACAGATTAAATCCCTTAGACAACACTTAGTCTAAAAACAAATTTAAGATTACAATGATAGAGGTCTAATGATCAAAGCAAATAAGCAATTTTACAATGCAAGGCTCAACTAATGAATGCAATGATCAAATAGAAATAGTAAAAGATATCACCAATATAATGCCCACGAAAATTGACTGAAATCAATGAATCAGCAGCTCAAAATTTGCACCAAGAATAGAATAGCTTTCAAAGTATATGAGTGCAAAAATATTAATTCAAGTGTTGTAAGTGTTGTAACTGATCATTGTTCTTAGCTGTTTTTATAGCCCAATATATTACCGTTTCTCATACAACACATTTTCGTTGTAACAATAATAACGTTGCCAATAAAAATCCCAAAGATAAGCTATAATATTGTTACTGTTGGAAACAAAAAATATAGACTATGTCAAAGATAAGCCAATAAGTTCCGTGTAAAACATGTAGCCCATAATCATAACTGCCGCCTTAATAAAGTAATTGACTATCTCCTACTGGCACAAAATTTTATTAATACTAGACTCCTTAGAAAATGTTAGTTCCGTAATTAATGGCCACATGCATCTTCCCAAGATAATCATTATTATCAATTTCCAATATATATGCAGCTTTTAGACTTCTAATCAAGATCCACTACCACCATATATATTATACTTCCTTTCTAATATATAACCAATCCGTAATAAATGGAAAGAAGATCACAATGCATTAATACGTGTATCACTTGCATGCTAACATTTCTCTTGATAGCAAATAGCAGTGAATAACATATTTGGGACATGCACAAAATATTAATTAATGCACACATAAAATGTCCTAGAGCCTTGAATTGAAAAATTAAATATTTGCAATGACCTTACATATTTTCCTTAAGACTCAAAAATTCTTCAAACTTCCTGAGTAATCCATCAAACACTTCTTGAAATAGTTTCCTAAAATCCACAATACACAATTTAGTACCAACGAGCAAGTCATCATCAAAACATAAGGCTAGAACGTGATATAATCAACAAACCATGAATTGAAAAACTGTGAACCATGAATCATGAATAGAATCGTGAATCGAATTGTAGGGTTTAGTGCAAGGTGCAAATAGATAAGTATAATCTCTATAACACGATTTATTAAACAAGAAACCACAACTTAGCTTTAGTGCAAAGGTTGTCTTACAACAGGATTGCATCATCTAAATATATGGTAAGAAAAAAGACTTTGTGACAAGAAATGTGGGTCCACATCTTACAATAGTTTTACACGTGCACCGCGTTGGTTTCAATTTAATGTACTGATTCTGTTTGGGATCACTAGGCTTCTTTTTCTTCATATATGTGATGTGTATGCCAGCGAGTGAATCTCGTCCAGATTTATTGATTCGTTACTTTATAGTTTGGAGTCAATTGGTGTTGTTTGTCTTCTGTGATTGCGGCAGATTCAGCATCCCAATTTAGGTGAGTCTATGTTTTGATTTGATTCCACTGTTTTGGTGGGGAGCAAGGGGTAAGAAGATTCTTTGGACTTTGGAGTTTAAGATGGTTTGCTACTCTGTGGAAGATATGAGCTGGGAGAAATTATGTTATCTTTGTACATCCTTTTATTCCTTGCAATTGTTTAAGGATATAATGTGCTTTCAAGTCTCTCTGGACCTCTTTGTTGGGCGCTGTTAGAGGGGTGACTGCTTTTGATACTCAATAGGGGTAGTCCTTTGTGGAAGATTTTTTATTGGCTTTCTCTTTTGCTTCGATTTGTTCTGAGGACACTTGTCAGCTTCTATAGTACCTTCTTTCTTCCTTGTTAGATTTCTTCTTTTATCTACAAAAAATGTGTTCTCAATTCAGAATTTTAATTTTTTTGAAGCATACAGGTACATGTGTTTTGAAGTTGTGTGCCACTTATATGTCATAGTTTTCTCTGCTAGCAATTTTTTTTTCTTCCTCCTTTTTTTTGGGGGATGGGGTGGGGGTGAGGGGGTTGAAATTAGGTTTGAAAAATACAGGGTTTGGTCAGTGTTAATTTAATTTTCATCTCTGAACGTGGAGACAGGCAAATTATCACAGTACCTTCATGCAGGGGTAAAGCTAGAAAGTTATATTGTCTGACTTTGTTTTCATATCTCAACCTGGATTTGTTGGGTGAAATATTTTCAATGGTATACCCAATAATAACAGGGACCAAGCTCTTATTAAAAAGATTATCATAAACAAAATTTGAATTATTGTATAAATTTTGCATGAAATGTACTAAATATAGTTTAGAACAATTATATATCCACAAGAAATAAGTTTGTTAAAAAGTTAAGATAGATATTAAAAATCTATAAACTTCTGCACAAACACATGTATATATATTAGTACGAGAGAGAAAATAATTGAGAGTTACTAAAGGTCATTTATCTTTCATTCACTAAAATACAATGAAATTATAAGCCTAGTAAAGATGGCTGTGCTCTCTCTTCCGTATGTTTTCATGATTATTCAACTAATGTTTGGTTCAAACATTGTTTGTAGCTCGTACTGTTGGGGGATTCTGGTGTTGGTAAAAGCTGCATTGTTCTTCGATTTGTTCGTGGGCAATTTGATCCAACATCCAAGGTAAGGAGTCTTTAAAGAAAAAAATTGCTCTAACCATCTGAAAAACTTGTGTTATTACACCTGGCATAACTCCAGGGACTGCTATGTGTGAGTGGATATAAGAATCAGTCCTTAGTCCTAAATACTGAAGAATTTACTTCCATTTCTTATGTACAAATATTTTCAGGTAACTGTTGGGGCTTCATTCTTGTCACAGACAATAGCCTTGCAAGATTCTACAACAGTTAAGTTTGAGATATGGGACACCGCTGGCCAAGAGAGGTACTGTTACTCGGATATAATTTTTGTGTTTTTTTTCTTCTGGTATAGATTGTAAATTTCAAGAATCTTATATTGTTCTCGAGTTGGTCCAGAGGCCCTGTTCCATGAAGACTCATTGTGAGAGAGACTATTGGTTCTTTCTTGTGTTTTGCAGGTATGCAGCACTAGCGCCTCTTTATTACCGAGGTGCTGCAGTGGCAGTTGTGGTGTATGACATAACCAATCCTGATTCGTTCACCAAAGCACAATATTGGGTTCAGGTATGACTTATGAACATTAGAATACTTAGTAATTTGTCACATGCATTCTCTATTATTTTTAAAAAAATTCATATATATTACCCTGAATTCTGTTGAGCTTAAACCTTGTTTAAGCTTAAATGCTTAACTAAGTGAATCAATGGAAGTTCGGTTGGAGAATTAGACAAATTTGGAATAAAAGTTTTGTCTCAAAATGGCATACTCTCGAGGAACAATGCTGATTTTGTGAGAAATCAGTAGCAAGCAATAGAACAAAGGATTTAGGAGAGAAATAGAGATACAGTTTGGATTTGGACAATTAGGGTTTGTAAGAAAAGTTTGGAGAAACAATATCACACATGCATTTTATTTACAGAGCTACTAACCTAATCCAGAATGCTAAAATGCACCTTTGGTGTGGGTACGCTATCATCCATGTGTTAGCTATTTCTAAGAATGTCTACTAACTAAAAAGAGGAAGCCCCTATAATTACTTAATTTGTACTAATTGCCCTTGACCTTACATATTTCTGTGGGAAGAGTTTGATTTAGGCACTAACAGAATCACGATAGCCTTATGAACACATTTGGCATGTATTCCACACATCATGGGAGCATCAGGAATTCAGGATTATATATCAAAAAGAGAAAAAACAAACAAGCATCAGTTTTCTAGCTTTCAGATACACTAGTAATAAATCTATGCCACTTATTCCATCTCTCTCTCGCTCATGTCTGTAATTATTATTCATTTATTATAGATAGGTTATAATTCTAAAAGGCTCACTAATGCAATTTCCTCGCGGGAGGAAATTTGTATTTAGATCTTTGGGATGCTTTTTTCCAATGTCAAGCATCATTCCTACTAGTTTTTTTTTGTTTATCTTCAGGATTATATCAAAAAGAGAAAAAACAAACAAACATCAGTTTTCTAGCTTTCAGATACATTAGTAATAAATCTATGCCACTTATTCCATCTCTCTCTCTCTCATGTCAGGTTATATTTCTAAAAGGTTCTCTTATGCAATTTCCTCGCGGTAGGAAATTTAAATTTTGATCTTTGGGATGCTTTTTTCCTATGTCAAGCATCATTCCTACTACTAGTTTTTTTTCCTTTTGGTTTTTGTTTATCTTCAAATTGAAGTAAGCATCCATTCCTGATTTTATCCTCCATGTTTTTATTCAAATGCATCTCCTCCTGATGTCTTCTTCTTCGAAGTTTGAATCAGATCAGTTCCCTTTGCAGAATTGTAATTTGTAATACAAGAGATAAAAAGGTATCTTTGTGACTTCAGCATTTTGCTCGAGACCTCTTACTTCTAAAATTGAGAAAAGTCGGAAGAAAGAGAAGCTTCAGCGAGATAAGTCGGTGTTTATTACTATTGTCACTTAATTTCCATGGTACTTGAAGGAACCAGTTTGCATGGCCAGTAGCTGATATACACATCCATTTCAAGTTTCAACTGTTGGAGACCCAAAACTTGCCTCCTGGCATTTTCGTGAATGTCAATAATGTTGAACCTAAATATCAGGAATTTTGAATTTGATGTTTGTTGTAAACTGAATTGTTATAGATCAAATGTCCTTGGCCAATAGAGTTATGGAAAAAAATATGTTTGCCTTATAGCTATATGAGCTAAGCTGCCTACCTAAAGTTCAACTCGAAGTTACTAATATACCATTCTGCCTTTGAGGCAGTACTTGGCATTCATCTCTGTATTTCTGATATATTCACTGCCGTTAAAAATGTGGTCATACCCGAAAGATCTTAGTTGTACTTGAATTAAGCGTTGATTGTGAGTTTTCTAACCTTCCATTCTCTTGGTGGAAATGTATATATCCTTTTAACTGTAAATGACTACTGTGTTGTGCTACAGGAACTACAAAAACATGGGAGCCCTGATATAGTCATGGCTTTAGTTGGCAACAAAGATGATCTCCAAGAAAAACGAGAAGTACCAGTTCAAGTGAGTGACACAGTTTATGGCTTAATGCATGCATCTTAACTTTGTACCCAACTTCTACTTTATTTTATTTTCATATTTGGTTTCTTTTTTTGCTTATTGCATGTATCCTTACTTTGTATCCAACTTTTATTTTATTTTCATATTTGGTTTCTTATTTTGACATGCTTATATTTTCTTTTTGAAGGATGGCATTGACTATGCAGAAAAAAATGGGATGTTTTTTATCGAGACATCAGCAAAGACGGCTGATAATATAAACCAGCTGTTTGAGGTACATTCCATTTCATTTGTTAAGTTACTGTTGTATGGTAAGCAATTTCTGTAGTGAACTGAAACATAGTCAGTGCTGCAAAATAGTCGCTAGGCAGTTTGTTTTAGTTTGGTTATCTGTTAGAGTTATTGTTGCATATGTGCTTTCGTTTTAACCTGGCAATCAGAAACGACTTATTCACAGCTGCAAATAATTACATAACATCCAAAAATATAGTTTCAGGGTGCTGATTTGAAGTTCCAAGTTAGGAAAGAAGTTAGCAACACGATATCCCTCGATGCCACCCTTTTACCTGTTTGCAATGTATTGAGATTTTATTTTTTGATATTTTTTATGCATGTTGGATCATACATTGTGCAACTAAAATCAATACTAATTATTGCTGTAGATCATCTGAAGAAATGTGCAAGGAGTACACATTGAATAATCAGAAATGTGAAATGTTCAATAGTTTACAATTGGCATGTAACACGTGTATTTCGCTTTTCCTACAGGGAAGGATGATATATTTGCTTAGATTGCAAGTTTTATTGTGCCTTAAAATCGTAGTTGTGTCAGTTGACTCATTTGGAAGCTGATATTTTTCTCTTTCTTTGGCAGGAAATTGCTAAGAGACTGCCTCGCCCATCACCCGCATCATGATTTCTATATTTATAGGACTTTTAACTGCCCAAATTGCAGGAACCGTTACTCGCCTATAGTGTTAAGTTTGTGAATGTTTGACAGATACTGTATTCCATTATTTGTGCATTCATGATAATCTGTCTGCTGGAGAATATAATGTTGTGTCATATATTGTATTCTGTCATTGAAAGACGCTGTATTCTATCATTATATTGCGTTCCTCAAATATGGTCAATTTAGAAAAGTAAAAGCAACCCTAACAAACAGGATCCCAAAACTAAACTTTTGAAGTGGATATTATGCAATTGGATCCCAAAACTGAGAAAAGTAGTTTCCTTTTGCTGGGTTTAAGTTGCATAAATAAATTCAACATAAGCTCAAACAACCAGCTCAACCAACATGAAATTATATATATATATAACCGGAAAATGAAATTATGTGTATATATATAAATTTTTCCTATACTTTTTCTTTATTATAATTTTAAGAAAGTAAGGAGTCTTAACAATATATATATATATATATATATATATATATATATATATATATCTTTTGAAAGTATTTCATTGAAAAAATTACCTCCATGTAGTGGCTTGGTTAATTTTAACTTCTTTTGACTTTTATTAAGGTGTAAATTTGAACTTGTTACTCTGCATAATAAAGAAAGAAACTTCTACCCTTAGACTATTATATTTGGTTTAACATTTTTATAGTTGGGATTTATTACTTTAGCAGGGATTTATAGAGTTTTGATTGACTATATTTCTTTTATTTTTTTAGTAAATGGTAAATAATTCATTCATCGGTGAAAATATACAAAAATATAAAAATGCGAAGATAAAAGTACACATAAAAAAGCAAGTATACTAATAGTTGAACATTACAATGGGTAGTATTATCCTCTTTGATTCTAATGGAATTACTCAAACATTTTCATCAACTCTTCTGGTAGATATGTTTTCAATTTAATTGCATAAACTTACATAATAATTTCCTCGATTAATCGTCCAATCGCAGCGTAAGATGATCCCTTCTCCATCACAGCCAACCTGCTCTTTTCCTTCATCTCCTTGACCTTCATTCTCATTTCACTTCTAGTTTCATCCATCATCATTTCCATTATCTTGCTCTCTATTTCCTCAGCCCTAACAATCACCTCAGTTTTCATGTTATGATCATTCCTATAGTCTATCTTAATATCCACAGCAATACCCAATTCACTTACCATCTTGAACGCATTCATTTGCTGCTCTGCATACAATGGCCACGTTCCCATGGGAACCCCAAACCACAAACTCTCTAATATAGAATTCCATCCACAGTGAGACACGAATCCTCCGATTGCTTGGTGTGACAGCACTGACACTTGTGGGGCCCATCCAATCACTTTTCCGATCCCTGCTGTCCTCTCCAAGAACCCGGGAGGAATAACTTTTTCCAAATTTGAGTATTCAAGTGGAACCTTAGTCTTGTCCTTTGGGCGAGGCGGACGCAAGGACCATAGGAAGTGGTGTTTGCTGCGCTCCAAAGCCAATGCAATCTCCTTCACCTGTAAAAAGTTAATTAACCAAAAATCTTACTCCCTCCATTCCGAAATAAACGTCCTAATTAGTTTTAGTACACTGAGTAATAATATATATTTTTACCTAAATTGTCCTTTTGAATTACTTATTAATTGAAATATTTCTCCACTTTTCTATGAAGTATTACTTCTTTCCACCTGAATTAGTTCTTTAGATAATTCTTTTTGTTATTCACACATTCTCAATAACTACTAAAAGCTAGAATAAATAGAGAAAAAGAGTCTAGAGTCATTAAATAGAAGACATGTTTACTAGTAATATGAGAGAGAAAGTTGTATAATAGTTCATCAGTTCCCAATATAAACCTTTTCTCATTTATTCAATTTCCAACAAAAGTGAGTAAAAAGATTATGAGGGTATAAGTGAAAAAATAATATAAAAGTAGTTACAAATATAGAAATAGGACATTTATTGCGAAATATCCTAAAAAAGAAATTAGGACGTTTAATACGAGACAGAGGGAGTAGTTGTTTATTGTCAATTTAGTTAATTTTCATAATTTTTCACTCAAATAAACTGATTTTATAATTAGAATGTTCCTTTTCTTAGTCTTTGATTTTCTAATAGGAATGCAACATGATTAAATACTAGACTTGTAAACTAGCAATGAGAATGTTCATCGATACTCCTCCATTCCAAAATGGAAGATGCATTTTCCTTATTAGGCCGCTCTAGAAAAGGGATGTCACATTTCTATTTTAGGACTATATAATAAAGCGGCGTGATATCCTTATTTTACCATCATTTTTAGAATCTCACCACCATACAAAATTCAAGGTGAATAATAAGGGTACATTTTAAAACATAAAATTTAAAAGTCGTCATTTTAAAAATACATCTCTAATTTCCAAACGAAATTATTATGTTTTCAAAATCACCTGGTCTTCTCGAAAGCTTCCAAAGCTGCCAAAGCACATAAACACTACAGAGGAAGGTGGTTGTTCATCCAACCAACGAAGGATAATAGTTTTTTCCTCGGAGTTTTTGCCTTCACCAGTGAGATTAAGTACCGGTCCAACAGGGTAGAACACAGGGATCTTAATATCAGCAGCAAGGGACTTTAGGGCATGAGATTCCAGCTCCATAAATGTATTAACCACAATCCCTTTAGTCTCTCGAAGCCTTCGGGCAATGGATACAAATAAAGCAGATCCCCCTTCTTTGTCCAGCAACACTGACGGCAAGACCTTAGCCGGAACAGGATTGGTATAACTAGGTACAAATAACTCTGCATCCGAGTCCTTGTACTCAGTGACGTCTATGTTGTGTTCATCGACGAGCGACTGAAGATGGAACATTAGGCCTAGAAAACTCGCACTAGGAGCCGAAAAGACATAACTTGGCACATTTAATTCATCGGCAATGTCTGCTAAGGTAATGCAAAACATGTCAATGATGCAACCTTTGAACTGAGTTGTCTCAGAGCGAGCGATATCGAAGACAATATCTCTCACGTGTGCCTTTTGGGTCTCAATAAAAGCAGAGAATCTTGTGTGTGGGGGCTTGGACATATATGTATTCGGATCAGTTTGTGGTACTTCTAAAAACCTGAAGTGCGGAATTGTGGTGCTTAAGAGCGATTCAATGTAAGAGCCTAGGCCGATTTCAACAGGGTATTTCATGATAAGGATTGTGACTGAGAGCTGTTCGTATCGAGCGACAAAGAGCTTAGCCATCTCCATCATTGGCACTAAGTGGCTAATGCTCCAGGCAGGCATAAATACCAGTTCTGCAGTCTTCATATTCCTCATTCAGCTTTTTAGACTACGGAGCTGTTCATTCAAGAAATGGGAGATTGAAATATAAAATCCTTCATCAAAATTTTCTAAAACCAAGACATCTCCAATTAAGAATCAAACATTTAAAAATTTCCAACCAAGGTATTATCTCATGTATTTTACAAAATTGACTGATATGACCTAACTGATTCAATTGTGATGTACATGAGCTCAATAATTGGGGGAAGTGAATGTGAATCAAGTAAATCATTCAAGCTAGTTAGTTTAGTTTCTATAAGAAATTTTATCACTTGATTGAAAGGATTAAAAAGTTAAAGGCTCCTTAATTGCAAAAACTTAAACCCTAAAACATTGGGTCCAGAGCAAAATTCCTTAATTTTCTTGTGCAAGTAATTCTAGCAATAGAAGAAAAACTTCAAATATAAGCTCAAATTACTCATTGAATAAATCATAATACAACAGAGAAATGAATATAACAATACATAAGGTGATATTAAACAGAGGTGAAATTAAGCACAAAAAACTAAACAAAACAACTAAATTAACAGATTAAAATTTCTATGGGAGATAGAAATTGCAACTTACTTGGACAGTAGATTTAAGCTCTTGTATTTTTGTGACTTGAACTTTCCTCTCTCCTTCCTTTTGACTACATATAAAAACTTCTGGGTCCTTTCTTTATTATGTAGAACTTCAGCATTACTATCACCGGGTGGCACACGATGTAAATTATGTGGGGGTAATTAAAATTTTTATAAAATTTAATAAACTATTTTTTTAAGATAAAAAGAGAAGAAAAAAACATGACACAGTACCAACAAGCAATTCGAGAGAGCCTCTTTATAATATAGATCCTTGCATTTCTACTACGCACCCACTTTGCTTTAAAATAATACATTTGTTTCAAATTTATAGATTACATTTTTCTTAATTTTATATGCATTCGGAATTAGAAATACAATTCTAATTTTATTTTATAAAGCAATATGAATTTCTTAATATTCTAGTACTTATGCAGGTTGAATACTTGTATGCCATTATTATTACATTTTTAATAGGTTAGGTATATGCTTGATATATATATATATATATATATATATATATATATATATATATGAGTTAAGTTCAGATGACCACCTAGGGTTTAAGCGGTTTCCCACTTAACCACCTGTAGTCAGTAAAGCTACATTTAAACTCCCGATTTTTGAGTTGAAGTGAAAACGTCACCTTTTCTATTCAACTTAACTGTGCGTGTATGTCAGATGCCAAAAGTGCGTAAGAAGGGCTGTAACGGTCAATTTTTTTTAATAAATGTCCAAAATACCCTCTTCATCTTCCTCATTCTGTACGAGAGAGAGAGAGAGAGACGAACAAAGTAGCAAATATTGATGAACGCTCTTCTTCCACAGTTTGGCGACGTCGTTCATCTACTCCCAATATCTATCCCCCTCTTGTTCGATTATTCTTCATCTTCGTTTGAAAGAATTTATCTCTAAGTTTCTCTCTCTAGAATGTCGAATGAAGCTTCATTTACCTCTGGAATGAGCTTAGAAGGGTAGAGCGATGTACAAGACTTCAGTATGGGTAATTTCTTTGAATTTCTTTCATTGCTTGGTTTCTTGGAAAATGCAAGAAAAGTAAAGTCACCCAAATTTCTTGAATTTTGTAATTTTTGGGCTTAAAAGACTTGACTGACTCTTTGGAATTATTTATCGAGTTTGCAAATTTGTTGAAATTAGTGGGTGTGAGAGAGAAATTGAATTGAAATGCAGGCTAATGAAGAAGATACCATGTCATGGGAAAGATTTAGTCATCTGAATGATCTTATGTGGATTCTTATACGAGGTTTTGTTCTGATCTAGGGATTGCGAGACAGCTGTTTGATGAAATGTCTGAGAGGAATGGTCACTGTTGAAGGCCAAGAAGTCTCAGCCATGGAATCTTTAAAAAGAGCTAGAATATCAATTCCATTTGAGCTCCAAGCAAAGGAAGGACTAGCTTTGGTAAGCGGAATGTGAGCTTGGCTCGATGGTAGGGTGCTACGGTTTGTTTCGATGCCAAGATTTTTCCCTGAACGGAAAGCATGTTGGGTTTTTCGTCTGATGTGGATTGGGTATTCTGAAAGTTTGTGGGAAAGTTGTTACTCTCATTTTTTGTCTTATATTCACAACTTTGTTCTATAAAAGACTCGCCCCATCTCTCTCCAAATTTCCCCTATTCACATTTGCTCTGTTTTTGGACAAGGAATTGAGAGAAATTTTGTTGGAGGATATGGCTTCTTTATGGGGTTATCAAGAGGTGGGTCACTCTTTCTTTTTTCTAGTTTTGTCGGTCTTTTCAGTTCATTTCTTGTGGGTACTACTTTTCTCAGTGTGCTTGTTTTGTTTTGGCATTTATAAAGAATTTTCTTTGGAGTGGATTCTTTTGGTGTAATTGGATTGAATGGAAAGATTTTCTTTTCATTTCTTATTTTCTTTTCTGGATTGGTTTTAAATCTTCATTTAGTTGGACTTTTTGAATGTTTTTATGAAGTTCATTGAATGAATTTCCATTCATCTGTTTCTTTGGGCTAACTGGAGCCTGTTGTATGCTTCTTCAAAGTACTACTTTTAACTTTTCTTTCTTTATATCATATTCGTTCTTTGTTTTTGTTTGGCATTTAAAGACTTATATGTGGTGTAGATTCAATTGAAAGGATGTCATTTCATTACTACTACATAATTTTTCTGGTTGCTTCTAAATCGCATTTAGTTGGATTTAGGATCCTTTCTATGAAGTTCATTGAATTTTATTATGTTTTAAGAATAATGCTCCTCCTCCTCATCTTCACATTACATTTCTATAATTGAAGAAAATTATATATACAATCTTGTGATAATTGATATTGGTGAGTAGAATAAATTAAATATCGATTAAAATGTTGGTATTAGAAATTATTACTCAGTCGAGTCCTTTACTTTAGAAATGAAATTATTTCAGTCGAGTCCAAAATTTGTAATTATGAAGGGTAATTAAGTCTTTAGTTTGATGTAATTATTTTAGTTTGATGACCAACAGTTATTAGATTGAGCCTCAGATCGAGTACTATGGTGAATTAATTTTCTCTCACTTGCACTCTCTGTTAAATTCATGAAGGGTAATTAAGTCTTTAGCCAAATCATTTAATCTGAGTAAAGACGATTAAATCATTTTTTCACTTCAACTCAAAAAGTCTCTGAGTTTAAATGTAGCTTTCTTCGACTACACAATGGTTAAGTGGGAAACCGCTTAAACCCTGTGTGGTCATCTTAACTTAACCCTATATATATATATATATATATATATATATATATATATATATATATATGGATTTAATCCGTGGCAAACGGTTGCTATGGGCATTGTTCAGTAACTAAATTTACATCCGTTGATCCATACATTTAAAAGCTGAGATTGGTCAATTTTTCTCCCTGCTACAGCTTGTAGCGGCAGTCCACTGTCTTTTTTGTCCGTTAGCTTATTACATTACTACCCCTAACAATTTAATACACACCTGCCGCTACAAGCTCATGCGATAGGGGCTGACAAAATTATTCCTATATTGGGGTCACAAGATTGATCTTCCATTTAAGAGTTGACAACACCAAAATCTCCATTCTCTGAATCGTTTTTGCCTCAAACACATACTGGGTCTCCTCCACCTTCACAAATCAAGATTACCCAGATTCATTTACGCATTTTAACAAACATAACATATGCATAAAAAAATTCATCAAGATTTTGTTCAAAAAAGACTTACTTGGAGGTCTATAAGCAGGGAAACTTGGGTCTCCTCTACTTTAGCAGCAAGAGAGAGACAAGAAACAACAACAAGTTGGGTCATCCATGGCTTATCTCCTGAACTGGAAGTTTGAACAGAATCTATCAAGATAGTTCACTGCAAGAACAACAAAGAGAGTAGAAAAAGAGTAATGGGCAACAACTTTGAGTACCCAATCCACCGCTTCTCTACGAGATTCAATAAAAAGATGGGTTATTTTCAAGATTATTGCACAGAAAATTAAGCTCTTTTTTTGAGAACAAAGAGGAAAGCTCTTCTTCTTCCCAAAGAAAATCTTGGTCTATTAAGTGGAGTTCATGTTTAGCTTCGTCTTCATCCTCATCAAAATAATGGTCCTCTGTTTCATGATAATCCCAATGATCCTCTTGGCAGTACAGAGCATCTAAAAGAAATAGAGTGTTTTGTTGGTGGGCAGCCATCTTCTTTTGGGAAGAAGAGATTTAAGGGCTACATTAAAGGGGAGAGAAGATTATGAGGACTTAATCCAATATAGGAATAATTTTGTCAGCCCCTATCGCATGAGCTTGTAGTGGCAGGTGTGTATTAAATTGTTAGGGGCAGTAGAGTAATAAGCTAACGGACAAAAAAGACATGGATCGCCGCCACTGGTCATGGCTAGGGGAGAAAAATTGACCAATCTCAGCCTTTAAATGTATGAATCAACGGATGTAAACTTGGTTCTTTGAGCGATTGCCCATAGCAAATCGCTTGCCACTTGATTAAATCCCATATATATATATATATATATATATATATATATATATATATATATATATATAGTCGGATCTTAAGCTCACCCCTTATTCAACTCACTGAACTCACCTCCTTTAGCACGGACTCGACGACGGTTTGGTTATACAACTAAAAATCTATACTTTTTAGCGACACTATATGTTGTCCGTCATTAAAAGTATGTATGATTTACGTTTGTATGACCAAACCGTCACGTGTCCACTCTGAGAAGGGGGGATGAGCTCAGTGAGTTGGATAAAGGTGAGCTTAAGATCCGGATCAGATATATATATATATATATATATATATATATATATATATATATATATATATATATATATATATATATATGGATTTCAATTCATAACATCCTAGGTTCTTGACGGTTGTTGAAGTCACTATTCCAAGAACTAATATGTCACCGAGTTGATCAATAACATGAAAGGTCAAATTAGTTAAGAAAAGTACCCAGCGGCTACAACATGTAGCGTCCAGATTTACACTTTATTTTAATAATAGCCCCCCAACCTGATCAAACCTTTGTAAATGGGTCTTACTTTGTCAGATTTTATTAATTTTTTTTTTAAATATACCAACCGCTACAACTTGTAGCGGCTTGACCTTAATTTTTATTTTATTTTTTAAACTCCCACCGCCACAACCTGTAGCAGCTAACTAAGGAAAGATGTATTCAATGAGGAAAGCACTGATGTATTCAATGAGGAAAACATCTGCATCCGTGGTTTATATGGGCCGCTACATCTTGTAACGACTGTACATCTTATTTAATACTTTCGACCCGATTAATTTTTTCATTTTCTTTTTAAAACTCTCCCATAATAAAATAATAATAATAATAATAATAATAAAGAACAAGAACAAGAACAAGAACAAGAACAAGAACAAGAACAAGAACAAGAACAAGAACAAGAACAAGAACAAGAACAACAATAATAATAATAATATTTAATATTGTTATTATTAGATTAATATTACTAATATTATTAAATAATAATAATAATAACAACAACAATAATAATAATAATAATGAAAATTATTATTATTATTATTATTATTATTATTATTATTATAGTTAATATTGTTATTATATATTAATTACTAATTAATATTGTTATTATATATTACTAGTATTATTATGAAAATTATTATTAGTATTATAATAATAATAATAACAATAATAATAATTAATAATTTTTTTTATATATCAACCGCTACAAGCTGTAGCTGTTAGAGTTTATGCCCTAGAGGCCAATTATTTGATATAATTGCTTAACGTTTTGATATTATATTTGATTGAATAAATATATGATTTTATTATGGTTTTATTTACTGCGTAATATAATTGTTAACATAATAAAATTCCTTAGAATAGTGATACAAATTATATAGTTTCAAGTATGTGACTTGAACATGAGATTATATATTACCATTAGTATCGGTGTTCTTAAATGTCCTTAATCGAGTATCATTGTTGATGGGACAACAATGATGCATTGAGACTAATATGTGGATCGATGATGACCAAATCTCATTGGTCATAAATATATGAGATATTAAGTCAATGCATATATATACATGTTGAGAACGATGTCTTTGGGATGTACCCACCATGAGAATTCTATATGGAGCATTATGCGAAGTGTCATTAGCAATTCTCATAGTGATAATGATGTAATGGTCCTCCAGAATTTAAATCGCTATATTACTATTACTACGAGAATTTATGTACTTTGATATCATCAAATGTCACCTTTAATAGGGTGGACTATAAAGGTGATTATTGGGTTCATCATTAATTGTGTGAGAAATATGAGTGATCTAGATGGAATTTAACCATCCTATATATTATGGGTGATATCCATAGGCCTCTTGATTGAGTAGGACTATGAAATGCATAGGCCATGCTCAAATAGTGATTTGTTTCATATAGTCTACTCATTGATCAAGAAAACTCGATTAAATTATGAAGAGTATGACACATTCCATGACTCGAGTTTAATATAGGATATTAAGGTTAAAAGGATTAAATTGCATTGAAACATTGGTCACAAAAGGTTGCATCGAATCATCGATCTTATTATTACTTGGGTAGCGATGATGCATTACTAGATGCCGCTTTCACTTTGCTTATAATTTTATAATATGATTTTAAAATTATTGCCAACGTAATAATAACCTATAGGGTCACACACATAGAAACGTTATTTAAAAGGGAATTAATTTAAATTTTAAGGATTTAAATATATTAATATGATTAATAGTATTTAAATCACAATTTAAATTAAAAGGATAATTTGTATATATGTATATTAATTAAGTAAGACTTAATTAAGAGATATATATATATATATATATATATATATAAATTGGATTTTATAAAATTAGGTTTTGATTTTGATTAATTCCTTTTAACTACTATATATATGATATATATAGCAGCCTACTTGGAGTAAGATATCATAATTGAAAAACCTGGCATTCTTAGAGAGAGACTAGAGAAAAACAGTTTCAAAATCCATTCCTTTTGGTGGCTAATACCATGAGTCCTTCTTATTGCGAGAATCGTTCGACGGTTCGATGCGGCGTTCGATGTGAATCTGTAGAAGCGCAATCGGTTTGTATTGCGTTAGAGATTCGAGGCGAGCGGTCGGTTTGATTCTCGTTTTTGTTTATATCTCGGTATAATCTCTAAACCTCTCAATTAATTGATTTTCGCATGGATCCTGCTTTAGGGTTTCGGAAATTGCTTTAAAATTTTAATTTCATTAATGCGTTTAAATAAAAGCCCAACAAAGAATGGCAGCTTGGTCTTTAATTTTTTTTACACGCCTTCCGTTGTCCCACTTTGTCAAACTTTGGTATAAAATGCTTATATTATTTTGTCAAACTTTATATTATTTTTGTATATAAAAAAATTTATTAATTATTATTATTATTAGTATTATTATTATAATTTTCATAATAATAATAATAATAATAATAGTAATATACAATAACAATATTAATTAGTAATATATAATAACAATATTAATTATTATTATTATAATAATAACTTTCATTATTATTATTATAATTGTTGTTGTTGATGTTATTATTATTTTTTAAATAGTATTAGTAATATTAATATAATAATAATAATAATAATATTAATTATTATTATAATAATTATTATTAATATTGTTGTTGTTCTTGTTATTTATTACTATTATTATTATTATTATTATTTTATTATGGGGGAGTTTTAAAAGAATGAAGAATTTAATCTGCCCAAGAAGTGTAATAACCCGATATTTTCTATATAAATAAATCGTAAATTTTGCTAATAAATTATTTATTTATTTATTTTATTTTGTTTATTAAAATAAATATGGGGATATGTATAAGTCAAATAGTATGTATTTATGTGATAAATGAAAATATATTTATTACATGAATAATTACAAATAATTTTATTTTAGAATTATTGATCATTATAAACTATATTCTTATAATAATTAATTTTATTGTAGAAATGTTTTTATTATTTATTTTCAAGAAAATATGATATTATATTATTTAAATGTTATATGGAATGATTATTGTAATTATTATAATAATTGATTTATTATATGAATTTATTTGATTATTAAATTAAGTATTTTAACTTAATTAATAATCTTTGTTTATGCAAGGTAAATTAGATATGGAATCCAAACCCTAATTTTGGATTTTGATCAAGAATGAGAATAATAATATAATATTAATTATATTTTAATTTTTGATCTTATAAATATGTACTATATGTATGTGAACTGACAATGGTTGGTCAATTGTGGTGTATCATGACAAACCCTAGTATTATTGTGAGAAACCCTAATTTGAAACACAAATTAGAGTTCAAGATTATTAGGTAATCGTGATAATGTGATCAATGTCTGATATTATAAATATAATTGCTAATTAGGTAAACCTTAATTATTGACTCGACTAATTATGAAATTAAAACCCTAATTGCTAAATTTAGCAAGCTTAATTATAATTAATAAATATTTAAACTTAAATTTTATTTTATTTTTAAGTAATTAGTAACCCTAATTGATTGGGTAACCCTAATTACTAATTTTAAACCCTAATGTTCCTGTATAATGTAATTAGAAACCTAATCTAATTAAGGAAAACCCTAGTTTTTTGTTTGGAAACTAATTTTATTATTTTAAACTCTAAATTATAATTTTAGAAACTAAAAATTTTATTTTTTAAAACTTAATTAGAAATCCTTCAATTTTGTGCTAAACCCTAAAGGTTAAACCCTAAGGGTCAAACCCTAAAGGTTTGCCATGTTACTAGTTTGCCATTAAATTTGTGAGCAAAAAGACCAAAATAGCCTTTTTGACATTTCTTTATATGTAAATTGCAAAGTTTGACAAGTGTTAGAGTTGGTGCATGACCTAAACTAACAACCCCATGTGACCAAAATCTCCAAAGAAATCAAGCAATATCGGCCCATTACATGCATCTAAAGACTTGTATAAATAGATTGGAAGAGAGAAATTACAATTGTTAGCCTCATTTGATCACCATATTCATCCAATACCCTCTCTCTCTAAACTAAGAAATATAGTAGCATAACAAATACATAATCAAGCCCCACGATTTTCTTTAATGATCGTAAGCCTAAAATCAAAATTTTCAAAAGTGAGGTATAAACCCTAAACTAGAAATCTGATCTTGATCAATGTGTTAGATGTTATGATTTTATATTAAAACATGTTGTTTGTAGTCTATTTAAGTGATCTGGGTTGTTACTTCCTAGATCCATAACATTAATATGCTCGAAATCAAGTTTTAAGAAAATTTGGAATTTTTTTTTTATGTCTCACAACCTAATGTCAGACCCTGTAAATATTTGGGTGTTATGTGTTTTTGTTATTTGAAGGTTTCAGCTTGTAGTATGATGTTAGGACTTTAACCTGAGACTTGAATCTAGGTCATACCATGTACAGATTGAAAGTTATGGCTGGTCAAACATCGTTGACCAACCATGACTTTCAGTTTCTGGAAAACCCAGATCGTGCCCAGAAGGCTCTGACAAGATCTTCACGGGCTCGGATCTGACTGTATTTTGATGTTTTGTTATGGTTCTTGAATCTAATTTGTAGTTTGGTATATGTACTACAGTATTATGCCTTAAAATCTCCTAAATCTTTAATCGACAGAGATTCATTGGCGGTCAAAAAAGCACAGTCGAACACATTTCATGTTTTCTAGGTAACCCAAAAAACTGATGAACATGTGTTCTGACATGGGTCACCGGCCACATCTCTTGTTTACAAATGTTGTTAGACTGGTTTTGTGTATTGGATC
Source organism: Panax ginseng (assembly GCA_020205605.1). Lineage (NCBI taxonomy): Eukaryota > Viridiplantae > Streptophyta > Magnoliopsida > Apiales > Araliaceae > Panax > Panax ginseng. The sequence continues at coordinate 45,061,351 of CM035130.1, forward strand.
TCTTCCTTGTCATGTTAGCTACACAGTGCAACTTTTAGATCACAAAAACAACACATGTATTGCAAGTTGTGGAAGCCCAAATATGGCTACTCGAACTGTTCTTCATTTTTGGGCAAACTCAGAAATAAAGAACAACTCTGATAGCTACTTTGTGAGCCCAGATCTCTTTTGTTGTGTAATGTATGATCATTATTGTTGATGTATCATGTAGTGTTGCATTAGTACTCTGACACCCAACCATTATCATTCCCGAAAACACATTACACAATCGATTTACACTTGGTCAAAGTAAAAGTCGAAATCGCCTTTGAAGGTGCAGGTTTCTTTGAAAACACCTATAGTGACAATTTTGTCACTATAGGTACCTTTTAGCGACACACTCTGTAATTTTAATTAGTTTAATTTATGAAAATTATTTAAAAATAGTAATTAATTTCTAAAAATTACAAAAAAGTAATTTTAAAAATTATTTTAAGTTATAAAAATTAACTTTTAATAATTTGAAATATTTTTCATAAATATTAGTATTTATTTAAATATTATTGACATTTAATTTATTTAATAAATGTATTAAATAAATTAATTAAAAATAATTTTATTATTTTAAAAATCATTTTAAATGATTATAAGGTATTTAAAAATATTTTAAGTTATAAAACATAACTTTTAATATTTAAAAGCAAATTTCATTAATTATTTAATATTAATGATATTAGACTTATTTAATAAATATATCAAATAATTTAATTTAAAAATGATTTTAATATTAGAAAAATCATTTAAAATGAAAATAAAGTGTTTAAAAATATTTTAAGTTATAAAATATAACTTTTAATATTTAAAGGATAATTTCATTAATAATTTAATATTAATGATATTAAATTTATTTAATAATTATATTAAATAAATAATTTGAAAATAGTTTTAATAATTTAAAAATCATTAAAAAGGGATATAAATGAATTAAAAATATTTTAAGTTATAATTAATGACTTTTAATATTTGGATAAATAATACATTAATATTTTAATATTAATGATAATTATTTAAAAATGATTTTAATTGTTTTAAAATCATTTAAAGGTAATATAAATGCTTTAAAAATATTTTAAGTTATTTTAAATAACTTAATATTTTGGCAATGGTTTCATTAATAGTTTAATGTTAATTAAATATTAATGATAATGAAATTACTTAATATTTAAATCATTTAATAATGATTCCGGTGTTTCAAAAATTATGATAAATTGTAATAATTATTTAAAAATTATTATAAGGCCATGAAAAATAATATGACTGATATATAAGTTATCTAAAAGTTATTGAACTATAGGATAGAGTCTTAGACTCGATAATTACCCGATAAAGCCGTCGGTACGCCGATATGTTTCAGAAATTGATCTGGACTTTAATACTTTGACTTGATAAGTGTTTATTTGTGATTCAATGGTTGTTAAACATATGTGACAAGGTGATTAAGTTATGTGCTGACTGCAATAGGCAGTGCTATGTGTTATAGTATGTGATTCTAATCAAACGAATGGTCTTATTAATGATAGGGCTTGATATAAAAGATAAAACTAAGTTGCATAACTGTAAGCAGCAGATCAGGCAAGTATCTAACCCTTTGCATTTACTTTATGAAATGGAGATGCGTAAGATAATATCTGAACTACTCTTTTTCATTGTTCAAATATTTTAATCTTTGTATATACTTATGCAATGATTCTGTATAAGTAAGTTATTAACTTTATAATTTGTTGTACAAGTTCCTTAATTCTGTTATTGTAGATCAAGATATATATTACATTAGATTAATTTCCAAACATGGTTATACAAGTGTCCTCAATTGGATAATCATTATATTTTATCACATGTTGATACATACTTATCGATTGTCCAAAGATGTATACGTTGAATTAAAAAGTCGTCTAAGCTATTTGATCCGGCTAGACACAAACTTAAAATTGTTGTTGAACAAGATAGAACTTTATTGTTATCCAACCGAATTATTTTGGTTCGGATTCTAGACTGGTATGAACATCCCAAATATGGGAAACTTTTTGTGCCTAAGGCAGATATGCTGGACGAAAATATCATCCTTGTATGTAGTATTGATCAATACAGGGCATAAAGGGCTGATTACCCCCGTGCCCGTAAGTTATGACGGTTTACAGATGAAGTTCTGTTTAACCTTTTCGAAAGTAGAAAACAATGTTTATAGTCTGTCAACTGATCCTCATTTATAGTCAGTACGTAGTTTCAAAAATTTGAAATCGAAATGATATGTTGTTTATTATCGGTTTAGTTTACTTCACAACTGTTGATTCGTTGTAGAAGTATCATTCAAAGAAAACATTTAATCCTGTCAGCTAACTGTTATTGATTGCTATTACTTGCTGGGAACTCAAATGCTCATCCTTGCTTAATTTAAATGTTTTCAGCTAAGTGTGAACAACCTGAAGGATCTGCCAAGAGCAAGGGAAAAGGGAAGATCGCTGAATGAATGTTTATAGTATCTTATGTAATAACTAGACTTTATTATGATAAGGATGATATATATTATCTATCATGTATTGTAATGTAAGGTATTAAAGGTTGCGTACTTGGGATTGGAAAACTCTGATAATATGTAAATTAAGTTTGATAATCTATAATATTGTTATTATTATTAGTATTATTCCGGTCATAGAAATGGTATCGTGAAGCACCGAGTTCGGGTTTCAAGTACCTGGATTTGGGGGCGTCACATCATGGTATTAGAGCTTTAGGGTTAGAAACCTTAGGTGGGATAGACCTTAGGCTATAACCGTAGGACTGAGGGAAACGTTGAAAATATAAATAACTCATATAGAGTTTAAAAAGAGATGAATCGGATAAATTCATCGTCAAACAAAATAAAAGATAACTTTTATAAAACTATTATTTGTTTTGTGTATATATTATATGCTAATCAGGATAATTTATGTGTGTAGATGTCAGGTGAAAAAGGATTAGGATACCCTTAGACTGTAAAGAAGGAGCCAATATCAAAGCCAATAGCTGAAATAGAGGCTCAAGTGGAAAGCAACCTCGATGAGGTGGTTATTGTGGAAAATTTAGTACTAGATCCGGAAATGGTGTAACTGACAGATAGTGATTCAGACACCGAAGTTGGAACTGATCAAGCATCAACGGAAGTGCATAATCTAAGGAACAAGGTTTCTTCACTAGAAAAGCTGTGGGAAATAGAAAAGCTGTTAAATAGTCAACTACGGAAAGCATTAATAGAAACAATAGAAGAACAAGATAGGATTAAAATCCAAATTGATCAAATGGGAGCTAAAAGCAACAAGTCGGGTGCAGCTCCGAGAAAGAAGGGGAAAAGAAAGATGAAAGACTGTGACTTAGGAAATTCCGATAGCAACCAAAGGAACCTTAATCGAATAGAAAAATGTACAAATTGTGATAAGCAACATGAAGGCGTGTGCAGGAAAGGGGAGAATGTTTGCTATAATTGCAGATGTGAGGGACATTTTTCTCCTCATTGTCCCAATCCAAAGCAAGGTGTCTATTTTATTTGTGGGGTAGAAGGTCATCAGGCGAAAGGTTGTCCAAGATCAAGAAAAAGGCGTAGTGAATAGGTAGTATAGGTTCTATTGTGTAGGTATGTTTAATGTAATATATGTGATAAGTATGTTTGTGTAATATAATATTCTCAACTTTTGTATAAGTTAATGCCGTATCTCGACTTTTGTGGTCACAAAGGGATAGCAGTATGTGCTATGTTATGTAAAGTACTTTGAATTAAGGAATATGAATCTATGTTTGAGTAATAAAACAAGTTTAATATATTAAACTTATATGATAAGGTTTAGAATGTAAGTTAATAAAGTATATATTATGTATTATTTAATCAGATAATGCCGCCAAGACGTCAAACTCGAAATCAAAGGGCAGAAGAATTTGTCAACAACGTTGGGGGACAACAACCAGATCCAATGCAGCACTTTGCAAACATAGTAGCTCAGGCAATGCAACAAGGAATGCTAGCCGCAGGAAACTAGCCGGATAACCGCTTGGCGAACTTCAAGGATTTTAAGGTTGTAGGACCGCCTGAATTTAGAGGTACAACTGACCTTGTAGAAGCCCAAACTTGGGTTAAGGAAATCAAAAAGGCATTTGTAATAGCTAGGGTAGCTGAGGGGAAAAAGACAGCTTTTGCCACCTACATGATGAAGGGAGAGGCGAATTTTTGGTGGGATGTGAATTAAGCGAGGGTAGGAGAAGGTGTGGTAACTTGGGATAGGTTTAAGACTTTGTTTTTCAAAAACTATTTTTCGTCTAGTATGCAGGCTAGGATGGAGGTAAAATTTCTGGAATTAAAGCAGGAGAACATGACCGTTGCGGAGTATGCCGCAAAATTCAATGAGTTGGCTAGGTTCGCTCCGCATCAAGTTGATACAGAGGCTAGGAAAGCAAGGAGGTTTGAGCTGGGATTAAAACCCTGTCTCTACAACAAAGTGGCGGTGTTGCAGATCCTTACATTTGCAGCACTCATGGAGAAAGCTATTATTGCTGAGGAGGGGAATGATGCCATGAGCCTCTATAACAAGGAGAAAAAGAACAAGGGTAAGGTCGAGGGAACTGGGAAGGTGGAAACAAATAGTGGGAGTAGGAGTGGAAATGGGAAGAGGAAAGGGAACAACTTTGGGAATGTGCAGGTGAAGCAAGAAGGTGTGAAGAAACAAGTGGTTCAGTATAAGACTTGTGGGAAGAACCATCTGGGGGAATGTCTGAAAGGTAAATTTGCATGTTTCAAGTGCGGGCAGGAGGGCCATATCTCTCCCAACTGCCCCAATCCTAAAATGAATAGTGGGTGTTTTCTGTGCGGATCGAAGGAGAATAAGGTGAAGGACTGTCCGAAAAGGAGAATGGAGATAGAAAGCGTGAACATGGAGAAAGGCAGCGAGACTTTGGCGATCACAGGACCAACGTCATCTAGCAAACCGACAAAATTTACTACAAGGGTCTTCAACATAACGGTCCAGGATACTGTGGCAGCTGGTGATGGAACTCCAGGTATTATTCGTATAACCTTTATTTTCTTATATATGATTTTCCTATATATATAGTAAATTATTTTATAAAGAAATTTTGAAGGAAGAATTTGAGTTCTTTTAGAAATCAAATTTTTCCGTTTAATTAGATAGACAAGCTTTATATGAATAGTTAAAGATCAGTTCGATTAAAGTTGGTCGATATCTACTTGCAATGATTGTGCATGCTATATACCCTTGTATGTATTGGTTTTGAAATGGTGATTCCGGGGATGAAATCTTTATAAGGGAGGGTGAATGTAATAACCCGATATTTTCTATATAAATAAATCAGAAATTTTGCGTATAATTATTTATTTATTTTATTTTGTTTATTAAAATAAATATGGGGAATATGTATAAGTCAAAGCGTATGTATTTATGTGATAAATGAAAATATATTTATTACATGAATAATTACAAATAATTTTATTTTAGAATTATTGATCATTATAAACTATATTCTTATAATAATTAATTTTATTGTAGAAATGTTTTTATTATTTATTTTTCAAGAAAATATGATATTATATTATTTAAATGATATATAGAATGATTATTGTAATTATTATAATAATTGATTTATTATATGAATTTATTTCAGATTATTAAATTAAGTATTTTAACTTAATTAATAATGCTGTTTATGCAAGGTAAATTAGATATGGAATCCAAACCCTAATTTTGGATTTTGATCAAAGAATGAGAATAATAATATAATATTAATTGTATTTTAATTTTTCAGTGCTATAAATATGTACTATATGTATGTGAACTGACAATGGTTGGTCAATTGTGGTGTATCATGACAAACCCTAGTATTATTGTGAGAAACCCTAATTTGAAACACAAATTAGAGTTCAAGATTATTAGGTAATCGTGATAATGTGATCAAAGTCTGATATTATAAATATAAATACTAATTAGGTAAACCTTAATTATGGACTCGAAACCCTAATTATGAAATTAAAACCCTAATTGCTAAATTTAGCAAGCTTAATTATAATTAATAAATATTTAAACTTAATTTTTTTTATTTTAAGTAATTAGTAACCCTAATTGACTGGGTAACCCTAATTACTAATTTTAAACCCTAATGTTCCTGTATAATGTAATTAGAAACCTAATCTAATTAAGGAAAACCCTAGTTTTTTGTTTAGAAACTAATTTTGTTATTTTAAACTCTAAATTATAATTTTAGAAACTAAAAATTTTATTTTTTTAAACTTAATTAGAAATCCTTCAATTTTGTGCTAAACCCTAAAGGTTAAACCCTAAGGGTCAAACCCTAAGGGTTTGCCATGTTACTAGTTTGCTATTAAATTTGTGAGCAAAAAGACCAAAATAGCCTTTTTGACATTTCTTTATATGTAAATTGCAAAGTTTGACAAGTGTTAGAGTTGGTGCATGACCTAAACTAACAACCCCATGTGACCAAAATCTCCAGCAAATCAAGCAATATCAACCATTACATGCATCTAAGACTTGTATAAATAGATTGGAAGAGAGAGAAATTACAATTGTTAGCCTCATTTGATCACCATATTCATCCAATACCCTCTCTCTCTAAACTAAGAAATATAGTAGCATAACAGTCACATAATCAAGCCCCACGATTTTCTTTAACAGATCAGAAGCCTAAAATCAAAATTTTTCAAAGTGAGGTATAAACCCTAAACTAGAAATCTGATCTTGATCAATGTGTTAGATGTTATGATTTTATGTTAAAACATGTTGTTTGTAGTCTATTTAAGTGATCTGGGTTGTTACTTCCTAGATCCATAACATTAATATGCTCGAAATCAAGTTTTAAGAAAATCTGGAATTTTTTTTTTATGTCTCACAACCTAATGTCAGACCCTGTAAATATTTGGGTGTTATGTGTTTTTGTTGTTTGAAGGTTTCACACAGTAGTATGATGTTAGGACTTTAACCTGAGACTTGAATCTAGGTCATACCATGTACAGATTGAAAGTTATGGCTGGTCAAACATCGCCGACCGACCATGACTTTCGGGCTGAAAACCAGATCGTGCCCAGAAGGCTCTGACAAGATCTTCATGGGCTCGGATCTGACTGTGTTTTGATGTTTTGTTATGGTTCTTGAATCTAAGTTGTAGTTTGGTATATGTACTACAGTATTATGCCTTAAAATCTCCTAAATCTTTAACTGACAGGATTCAGTGGCCAGTCAAAGTAGCCTGGTCGAACACAGTTCATGTTTTCTAGGTAACCCAAAAAACTGATGAATATGTGTTCTGACATGGGTTGACCGGCACAGATCTTGTTTCTAAAATGTTGTTAGACTGGTTTTGTGTATTGGATCTCTTCCTTGTCATGTTAGCTACACAGTGCAACTTTTAGATCACAAAAACAACACATGTATTGCAAGTTGTGGAAGCCCAAATATGGCTACTCGAACTGTTCATTTTTGGGCAAACTCAGAAATAAAGAACAACTCTGACAGCTACTTTGTGAGCCCAAATCTTTTTTGTTGTGTAATGTATGATCATTATTGTTGATGTATCATGTAGTGTTGCATTAGTACTACAACACCCAACCATTATCATTCCCAGAAACACATTACACACTGATTTACACTTGGTCAAAGTAGGCAAATCAAAACTGCCTTTGAAGGTCTGGGTTTGCTGGAAAACACCTATAGTGACAATTTTGTCACTATAGGTACCTTTAGCGACACACTGTGTAATTTTAATTAGTTTAATTTCTGAAAATTATTTAAAAATAGTAATTAATTTCTAAAAATTACAAAAAAGTAATTTTAAAAATTATTTTAAGTTATAAAATTAACTTTTAATAATTTGAAATATTTTTATAAATATTACTATTTATGTAAATATTATTGATATTTAATTTATTTAATAAATGTATTAAATAAATTAATTAAAAATGATTTTATTATTTTAAAAATCATTTTAAATGATTATAAGGTATTTAAAAATATTTTAAGTTATAAAACATAACTTTTAATATTTAAAGGATAATTTCATTAATAATTTAATATTAATGATATTAAATTATTTAATAATTATATTAAATAAATAATTTTAAAATGGTTTTAATAATTTAAAAATCATTAAAAGGGATATAAATGAATTAAAAATATTTTAAGTTATAATTCATGACTTAATATTTGGATAAATAATACATTAATATTTTAATATTAATTGTAATTATTTAAAAATAATTTTAATTATTTTAAAAATCATTTAAAGGTAATATAAATGCTTTAAAAATATTTTAAGTTATTTTAAATAACTTAATATTTTGGCAATGGTTTCATTAATAGTTTAATGTTAATTAAATATTAATGATAATGAAATTACTTAATATTTAAATCATTTAATAATGATTAGGTGTTTTAAAAATTATGATAAATTGTAATAATTATTTAAAAATTATTATAAGGCCATGAAAAATAATATGACTGATATATAAGTTATCTAAATGGTTATTGAACTACGTACAGGATAGAGTCTTAGACTCGATAATTACCCGATAAAGCCGTCGGTACATCGACATGTTTCAGAAATTGATCTGGACTTTAATACGTTGACTTGATAAGTGTTTATTTGTGATTCAATGGTTGTTAAACATATGTGACAAGGTGATTAGGTTATGTCTTGTTGCTTTATAATAAAAGTCTTATGTGTTATAGTATGTGATTCTAATCGAACGAATGGTCTTATTAATGATAGGGCTTGATATAAAAGATAAAACTAAGTTGCATAACTGTAAGCAGCAGATCAGGCAAGTATCTAACCCTTTGCATTTACTTTATGCAATGGACATGCATAAGATAATATTTGAACTATTCTTTTTCATTGTTCAAATATTTCAACCTTTATATATACTTATGCAATGATTCTGTATAAGTAAGTTATTAACTTTATAATTTGTTGTACAAGTTCCTTAATTCTGTTATTGTAGATCAAGATATATATTCTGTTCGTTAATTTCCAAACATGGTTATACAAGTGTCCTCAATTGGATAATCATTATATTTTATCACATGTTGATACATACTTATCGGTGTCCAGTATGTATACGTTGAATTAAAAGCTGTCTAAGCTATTTGATCCGGCTAGACACAAACTTAAAATTGTTGTTGAACAAGACAGAACTTTATTTTTATCCAACCGAATTATTTTGGTTCAGATTCTAGACTGGTATGAACATCCCAAATATGGGAAACTTTTTGTGCCTAAGGCAGATATGTTGGACGAAAATATCGTCCTTGTATGTAGTATTGATCAATATAGGGCATAAAGGGTTGATCACCCCCGTGCCCGTAAGTTATGACGGTTTACAGATGAAGTTCTGTTTAACCTTTTCGAAAATAGAAAATAATGTTCATAGTCTGTCAACTGATCCTCATTTATAGTCAGTACGCAGTTTCAAAAATTTGAAATCGAAATGATATGTTGTTTATTATTGGTTCAGTTTACTTCACAACTGTTGATTCGTTGTAGAAGTATTATTCAAAGAAAACATTTAATCCTTTTAGCTAACTATTATTGATTGCTATTACTTGCTGGGCACTCAAATGCTCATCCTTGCTTAATTTAAATATTTTCAGCTAACTGTGAACAACCTGAAGGATCTTCCAAGAGCAAGGGAAAAGGGAAGATCGCTGAATGAATGTTTATGCTATCTTATGTAATAACTAGACTTTATTATGATAAGGATGATATATGTTATTTATCATGTATTGTAATGTAAGGTATTAAAGGTTGCATACTTGGGATTGGAAAACTCTGATAATATGTAAATTAAGTTTGATAATCTATAATATTGTTATTATTATTAGTATTATTCCGCTCATAGAAATGGTATCATGAAGCACCGAGTTCGGGTTTCAAGTACCTGGATTTGGGGGCGTCACAGGAAGTCTTAAATAGGATGTACAGTCGCTACAAGATGTAGTGGGCCATATAAACCATGGATGTAGATGCTTTCCTCATTGAATATATCTTTCCTCATTGAATACATGAATGCTTTCCTCATTGAATATATCTTTCCTCATTGAATATATGAATGCTTAATAATAAATTAATAGAGATTTGGTTAGCCGCTACAGGTTGTGGCGGTGGGAGTTTAAAAAAAAAAATTAACGCCAAGCCGCTACATGGTGTAGCGGTTGGTATATTTAAAAAAAATCCCTTATTTTAACATATTGGCTGTTGGAATAGTGACTTCAGCAACCGCATCAACCGGTTGTCATTAATTGAAACCCTATATATATATATATATATTATGGGAAATGATCCATAGAATACGTTAGCCAGAGTCACTGTTTCAACTAACGTTCATCCAGCTGTCCAAAATTAGAGTGAATGGTTGAGATGAAGGCCCAACCGCTAGAGGGAGTAGCGGCCAGTAATAATTATTTTAATTTTCTCTGCTGGCCGCTAGAGGGAGTAGCGACCAGTCAAAACGTATTCTTGGGCTGTAAGGGAATTTGGCCCAGCCGCTAGAGGGAGTAGCGGCCAAATTATCCTTATCTTCATCAAAGATCTAACATTTTACTCCATTTCCATCCAAAATGCTAAACAGCTGCAGAAATATAGCTTCCAAAAGAACATGCTAGTTCTGAAATCACTTATTTGTGCGATAGATTTTTGGTAAGTCTTCATCAATGGCTTTCATGACTGCTACAAATATATTTTTATCTAGCTCTTCTGAATCTTTTGTTAGTTTAGAATGTAGAAATGAATCGGAGTATGTTAATGATGGTGAAAATAGTAGTACAAAGGTAATGGTTCCTTATGTTAGTCAATTATTTTCTAAATTAGAAGAAGTTGAAAATTTTTATAGATCCTATGCCCAAAAAAATAGATTTGAGATTAGAATTGCTACGAGTCGTAAACATGCTCACAGTAATGATTTGATGTCACGGTTATATGTATGTAAAAAAGCTGGTAGACCAACTGTTGTAAAGAATTCATTAGATGATAAATGTGATAAAGATAAGAAAATAAGACAACGAGACACAATTGGTCGAACACTATGCAAAGCTAGAATGTATGTTGTCCACGGTAAGAAAGAAGATAATTGGCATATTTCGGTTATTAAGTTAGATCACAATCATCAGTTAGTGACAACTACCAAAGTAGATTTGATTGAGACACATAGAAATATTACGTCGGTAGCAAGAAAATTAATCGACACATTAAATCAGGCGGGTATTGGACCAAGTAGGATGATGAATGTTTTGAGCACAATGGGTGGAGGAATGCAAAATGTAGGTTTTAGTGACAAAGATGTTCGTAATGTAGTCAGAGATTTAAGGCGTGACTTGGAGGATGAAAATGATGCACAAGCAACAGTTAATTATCTAAAAAAATTTGATTCTAGCAGTGCGAGTAAATTTTTCTTTCGTGTCAAATCAGGTGAAGATAATCGCATAGCTTGTATCTTGTGGGTAGACGCCCAATCAAGATTTATGTATCAACGTTTCGGAGACGTGGTTACATTTGACACTACGTATAGGATAAATAGGTATAATATGCCATTTGTTCCATTTACCGGGGTCAACCACCATTATCACTCTATTTTATTTGGATTTGCATTGTTAAGGGATGAGACAGAAGACACTTTCAGTTGGGTCTTAGAGACTAGACGTGGCTTGAAGCCATGTATTACAAAGCTCCTGTAACCATCATCACTGACCAAGATAAAGCCATGAGCAATGCTATTGGTAGGGTACTCCTATTCACTCATCATTTATTGTGTTCTTGGCATATTAGCAATAAATTTCCAAAAAAATTGCATCATGTTTATGCGGAACACCCATCGTTCAAAGATGATTTTAATAAATGTGTGTATAATTCATATTCCATCGGCGAGTTTGAAGAGCGTTGGGAATACTTATGAAAGAATATGATTTGTCTCAAAATGAATGGCTCATAAGTTTGTATGATGTGAAGGAGAAATGGATAAGTGCATACACAAAGAGATATTTTGCTGCAGGAATGACAACCACCGGAAGAAGCGAAGGTATGAATCATTTTTTTTAATTCTTATGTGAATGCTTAAACAAGCATGAAAGATTTTGTCGTCAAGACTCAGAAGGCTATTGAAAAACAATTCAACAGAGAGCGAAAGGCTGATTATGTAACAAAGCATCAAAAATGTAGTTTGGTTTTAGGAACATCGTTGGAAGTACATGCTTCTGAATGCTATACAAAAGAGATGTTTAGACGTTTTCAAAAAGAGCTCGTGGATTCTTTCAAGTATAACATCAAAAAAATTAGTGAGCTGTGCGTTATCGATACAAAGGTCTATGCACTGTATAGGGAAGATGCAATTGAAAATAGTCAGAGATATCGACAAGTTGTTAATAATTGTCAAGGGGGGTCGATAACATGTACTTGTCAAACGTTCTCATATTCTGGTCATATTTGCAGACACATATTGAGATTCTTAAGCTTCAAGGGTATTGCACGAATACCTGCAAACATGATCGTTCCTCGATGGATAAGAGATGCTAATAGGAGTAATGGTGAAGAGGAAATGGTTTCTCCAATGAGTGCAGACTTTGAAAAAAACCAATTAATGCGGTACAATCATTTGATGAGTGATTTTCAAGAGTTAGCTAGTAAAACTGCTTGCTCAGTTAGAGGATACAAGGCAATACTACAACAAAATGCGTGGAGAAAAGCCTTTATTGATCAATATGACCCGGATGAGACAGACATACTAGACGATAATAATGACCGCGCAGAATTACATGCATCTCAGGATATGGGATTGCAAGATGATGATGATGATGATGATGATGATGATGATGATGATGAAGAGTATAAGGTTGATGAGGAAGGACAAAAGTATTTGCCACCAATTGCTTCTCAGACAAAGGGTTGGAAAAGACAATCAAGATTAAAAAGTTCCCTTGAAAGATTTATGGGTAGTAAGTCTCACCGAAAATGTGCAATATGTGGATTTGAAACTAACCATGACAAACGCAATCATTATAGGGTGTTAGGACTTCCTGAACCTAAAGATAATTAATGTCTCGTTATGTGTTTATTTGGAATTTTCAAGTGTTTTTGTTCCTAAGTGATTAATGTTTGTAATTTAATCAGAATGTTGAAATATTTTGGAGATTGCATATTTAAAATTTGATGTTAAAAGTAAATATTCATGATTATATGTAAAGTTCTTCTAGGAACACATGTACAAGGACTTAGTGATAGATCAAACTTGTTAGGTTGATCTAAGCTTTAATGTTTATCATTCTGTAAATGAATGTATAGAAGAAAAGATCAAGCTTGTTAGGTTGATCTGAGCAACCTCAAGGTTTCATCAATCCAACTCTCTCCAATTATGTCTATAGATTAGACAAAGCTTTATATGGTCTTAAACAAGCACCTAGAGTATGATATAAAACACTAACTAACTTTCTTATTGAAAATGGTTTCACTAGAGGTAGAGTAGATACCACATTATTTCTTAGGAAGCATAAAGACAAAGTCTTATTAGTTCAAATATATGTTGATGACGTTATTTTTGGCTCTCTTGATGAAATATTGTGTATATGATTTACAAGTTTATGCAGAGAAGCAAGTTTGAAATGAGCATGATGGGTGAGTCAATTTCTTCTTTGGATTGTAAGTAAGGCGGTGATGAAGGAATCTTCATAAACCAAGCCAAGTACATTAAAGACTTACTTAAAAAGTATGGCATGGAATCAGCCTCTCCCATAAAAACACCAATTGCTCCAGCAACCAAGCTTGACAAAGATGAGAAAGGTAAAAGTATTGATATAAATCAATACGGAGAGGTATGATAGGTTCTCTTCATATCTAACGCTTGATAGACCCGGACATAATGTTTGCAACATGCATATGTGCTAGATTTCAAGCTAATCCTAAGGAATCACACTTAACTGCTATAAAAAGGATTTTCAGGCAACTTAAAGGCACACCTCACTTGGGGCTTTGGTATCCCAAGGAGTCCTCTTTTGATCTAACACGATATACAGATGCTGACTTTGAAGGATGCAAAATAGATAGAAAAAGTACTAGTGGTACACTACCAAATTTGCTAGAAATGGGCTTATGTCACAGCAATTCTTTGAATCTGGAAAATTTGGATACATTCTTCTTTGGGAAATTATTGTGCTCAAATCTTATGGATGAAAAATCAGTTAGCATATTATGGGTTTGATTTCAAATCTATATCTGTTCATTGTGATAGCACAAGTGCCATAGCAATAACACACAATCCTGTCATGCATTCTAGGACTAAGCATATAAAAATAAGATATCATTTTATTAGGGATCATGTTCAAAATGTAACTATATCGTTACAATACATCCCTACTGAAAATCAACTTGCTGATGTCTTTACAAAGCCTCTAGATCAATCCGGATTTAAAAAATTAATAAGTGAGCCAGGCATGCTAAATCTACAACCATAAAATCTATGCTCTAGTTTATGCTAATCATGCAGATATAAACGCTATGTTTAAAGAAAGACCATAATCATAGAGCTTCCTTAGTAGAACAAAGAAGCATTCTGTGATGACAAAAGCTCTAACAAATCAAAGCAATTCCTATATCAAGCGCCTCAGAGACAAACCTAACCCTTAATTCACTCTAAGAGGTTGGCCCTTCCTGAGCTACCTTAACCCAGAAGGAATGCTGAGTCAAAAGTTCATCACAAGGACCAGGGCAGACAACGTTCGTAGAGCAGATTCAGAAGTGAACTCAATGATCGTAGTGCAATCTCGACAATCATAGACTTCTCAAAGGATACACCAGCTTAGGGGGAGCTAAGGGAAGATCAGTATTTTCCATATCATTAAAAATCTTGGAGCTAAGCAGGACTCGACACATGCCCCACTATGCAGATCGAGTGGAGGGAAGTTACAAATACATCTGAAAATATCTTTTTGTAATCAGAAGTTCAAAAAGTTTTCTCTCTCTACCAGCAGAACCCTAGCCTTCAGAAGCGCTCAATCAACCTCAATGCAAAGAAATTAATGGCTGCTTCAAGTATTATCACTGGGTACCAACTCTGTTTCGAAGAGTTCAAGACAGCTGACCTCAAATTTCATAAAATTTTATCTCTGGTAAAGATAGATGGTCTTGAAGAAGCTCTAGGTACTAGCACATGGATCTACCCAAAGCTAGTAAAGGAGTTTTACAACAATGGAGTTTTTGAGAACGACACTATCACAACAAGGGTCAAGGGAGTACAGATTAAACTTAAGGCTGAAGACATAAACCTAGCCCTAGGTTTTAGATCAAAGGGACTTCTATCGATAGAGGTCATCGACTTCCATGAAGGACTGAAGAAGATGCATCACAAAAAGAATGAAACCGTTAAGGGGTACAAGAAGTAGGAGTTTCCCAAAAAGTATGAGCTCTTGGCTAACTTTGTTGGAAAATGCATATGTTCCAAAAGCCACAACTTAGTGAATGAAGTACAACTGAAGCTTATGAAAGCAATCTGCTATGTTATTCAACTCAACTTTGGGGCCCTACTCATCGATTAGATTGAGAAATGGATACTTAGTTCAAAGAAATCAAAGAGCTCTAGAAAGATGCTCTACTGACGATTCAGAAGCATCATCCTGTAATCAGTACTGGGTGACAAAATTGGGAATAACGAAGGAAAATCTATCAATCCCAACAGAAGGATAACTCAGCCGCTGTTTCAAAATTGTAAAATAAATCCAGCAGAGAATGTCAGGGCAATGTCTGAATTTAGTGGAAGGACTGGAGCAGTGAAGGAGTCAGGACTACCAAGAAATCTGTCAGTTGTGAAGGAAACTTATGGAGAAGAAGAAATTAATAAAGAAGAACCTATTGCTTTGGTCAGAAAAAGCAAGGGCAAGAGGAAGATGAATGCTCAAATGACAGAGGAGCCTCAAAGTTCAACTACTGATGCACCTCAAGATAGTGTAGTAACTAAAACTGTGAAGAAATTGAAAAGGAAAGAACATCAGTCTTAGAAAGAAGAAGACAGAGCTACCATTTCTCAGCTGCTTAAGAAAGGAAAGCACAACCACAAGTCAAAGAAGCCCACTTTCTCTTCGATCGTAAAGTCTCTACCGATCGTAGTGTCCAGATTGGACACCACTCCCAAAGAGGTTGCTGCAATAGCTTCTCAGCCTGATCAACCGTTCAGAGCTGAAGCTAAAGAAAATGCTGAGGCTGTGGCTCAACCTAGGAAGCCAAGGAGAAAACTGGTCAAGAAGTACATCCTTGTCAATGAAGGTGTGCTAAAGGAGGAAAACAGAAAGATAGCTTCTGCGATAGGTTTACCTGAAGCTAAAAAAGGGTTACCCGAAGCTAATAAGGAGAATACAACTCAAAATGAGGGGGAGCTTCCTGAAGTTCTTACACTAGAGAATGCTATAGCTGAAGGGGAGCTGCTTAAAATTTAAATGGATGATCAAGTTGAGGGGGACCCTCACCAAGTCCCTAGGTCAGATAAAGCTACAGCTGAGGAGGAATTTCCAAGAGACCATCATGAATCCTCCTCAGTCCCTCAAGAGATTCTAGCTTCAGAAACTATATAAATAGAAAAGATTGAAGCTATGGAGGATGAAAGAGCAGAAGAGAAAAGAAATCAAGTGGAGATAATTGATGTAGTGGAAACATCAAATGAATACAGAGAAGGAAAAGATCATGACGAAGTTGAGATCATTGCAGTGGGCTGTGATGGACATAGGAGAGCCAACTACAATCAACTGTTCTCATATGTACCTATGATGCCATTTCATAGAGCCCAAATCCTCAACTCTTGGGATCACATGTTTTGGACCTTCAAAGCCTATCCAGGAATTTCGGTGCTAGATCATGGATTCCCAGGTAGACTCAACTTTGCCCGAAAACTGATCACCAACAGCCTCTCTTCAAAAAATGGACATGAGGTACAAATTATTCCTCTCTTTTAGGGTAAATCACTGTCCACCCTCATTTTCAACCAATTCTATGAATTACCAAGATGGTTGGAAGTAATGCTACATCCACTCAATCAATTTCTAGTTACAGAATCCCAACATTCTGTAACTGATGAACCAAATTTGCCCAACTTTGTGTTGATCCAATCTCCTATCATCTCTCACTCTACGATTATTGATCCACATCCAATCATCGAGTCACCTGCTCAAATCGTAGAGTCACCCTCTCCTGAAGATCAATCACACACACCAGCCCCTCCAACAGATATCCCTTCCTCATCAACAAATAAGTATTTCAATCTTGATCTTGCTCTCTACAAATGCAAGATCAATACACAAGAGCCTCTCCTCCAAATAATCAGCAACTCTTTGAGCTTATCTCTGATCTACCTACCAAAATGGAGTTATTAGAAGCATCTACGAAGGTGACCAAGGACATACAAGAAGATCTTGAAGTTCACTCAGATCTTGTTCATCTAAGGCTGACTCATTTGATCGATGCTGCTAATACTCTCCCTAGCAACTTAAGTTCTGAGCTCACAAAGAGGCTTAGGGAGATCATAAAGGAGATGATTCAGAGTATCAATGAAATGGATCAAATCCACTTTCTAGCTACCAAGAAACACAAGGATGCTATTCTTGTTTTACAGAATACTCAGGAATCCCAAAATAAACTTATGATGGAAAATCTCACGAGTCTAAAGACCCAAATGAAAGAAATCCAAGCATTTTCCATGGGTCAAATGCAACAAACAGAAAATGTCTTTGCCATTCTACAAAAGAGAGAAGCTCGTACTGACTCTCTAATCCAGGAAAATCATGCAGATATTGTTCAATCCAAGACTCAACTCCATGAGCTTGTACAAGGCATGACTCTCCTATCTGAAGATATTCGAACCCTTGATGCTGACATAAAGGGGGAGAATAAAGGGGAAGGAGAAAAATGAAGAGGCAAAGGAAAAATTGCTCAATCGTCAAGGAGTCCTCCTGCAAGACAGCCTCACCATCAGACTCAACGATCTGAACAATAATAAATTATCATGGCACAGCCACTAAGGAGTCAAGGGCCTTCACCCAGCTCATAAGAAGTGACCACCACAGGCCTTAGAATGCCTATTGGAGATCCTGAATTCATGAATAGACACGATAATATGGAAAGGCTAAGTAAAAGTGAGATGGAAGATATAGCATGGAGAGACGAAGTCAGTAGGAGAAGAAGAGCAGCAGAATATGCTAATCCTCCAAGTAGCAAAAGGCAGAAGAAATTGAGATATGTTGAAACTCATTTCTTATTGAGGTAACTAAGCCATATTTACTTTCTAGCAACTGCATCTAGAAATTAATAATCATGATACAAATCTCCTTGGTTATGTCAACATCAAATAGGGGGAGATTGTTGGGAAATTGCATATTTAAAATTTGATGTTGAAAGTAAATATTCATGATTATATGTAAAGTCCTTCTAGGAACACATATACAAGGACTTAGTGATAGATCAAACTTGTTAGGTTGATCTGAGCTTTAATGTTTATCATTCTGTAAATGAATGTATAGAAGAAAAGATCAAACTTGTTAGGTTGATCTGAGCTTTAATGTTTATCATTCTATAAATAAATGTATAGAAGAAAAGATAAAAGCTGTTAGGTTGATCTATATCTTGAAATGTAATAGATAGGCATCAGCAGAATCGCAGAATGACAAGCTGATCAAAAGATTGCAGAAGCCAAGGCAGAATTGTAGAGCATCGAGGATCGTAGTGTGTCTACTTTGAAGGGCCTCTCAGAAATCGTAGAGTGGTCCAAACGCCTGCCGAGCAAACTCAGAGGTCGTAGTGTGCTCTCAGAAGCGTAGAGTCAGCAAGTTCAAGAAAGTGAGAATCATAGAGTACATGAACTTCAGAGAAATCATAGTGTTTTAATTTAAAAGTATCAGATCAATCACCAAGGTGACAAGACACCACGATCAAAATCGTAGAGCTTCATCTGTCTGTATCAGAAACATCAAGCCTCGTCCATTTAGTTAAAGAATAAATCACAACAAATATAGAATGGGCTATAAACGTTGAAATCCTCGGAAGTCCCAATGGTACAACAGTCATCCTTAGTATGTAACAAAAAATGCATTGAAGAAGCTAAGGAAAGTACTTTGGGTCGCAGAAAACACATTTTCAGGTGTTAGGTGAAACAACAGTCTGCGGTGTCAGTGGGCCAGACTGCTAAACAGAAGATGTGTAAAAAGGTCTCCATCAAGGCTCAGAAATGTGAAATGCATTTAATGCTTCAACGGGTGTCTTCAACGGATACATTTCAAAGACATCATATATGCAAGACATCAACAGATGAAGAAATTAGGCAAGTACTGAGAAAAAAACTGAAGAAACACTCAACGCTCAAACTCTACGATCTAGAAAGAAAAGCTTGCTCAACTTCTCAGTTCTTTCGAACACAAACTTAATGGCAACTGAGTAGCACCATTCAAGAACTCAACTATTATCAAGTGAAGGAAGAAGTTCCAAGTCAGAAGGACTTGAAGAGTTCTAAGTGAACTGAGAAGTACCAAGTCTGTTGGACTTGAAGAGTTCAATTATGAACTAAGAAGTTTCAAGACTGCTGGTCTTGAAGGGATCTGTGAGATACAGAAGTTGTAAAGATATCCTTAGTGGATTTCCTACTCGAGGAGTAGAAGAGTGGACTAGGAGCTTTGAATGATCTGAACCACTTAAAATCACTGCGTCTGTTATATTCTTGCCATAATTGCTATAACTGTCATAACTGCTTTATTCTTATTAATTCATTATATCTTGAAGGGAAAACAAACAAATCTTAATTACGCTGTGTTTAAATCATCCAAATCTAACAACTATTTTGAAAAGAAAGAATTTAAAATATCTATTCAACCCCCCTTCTAGATAACTAGTGTGCCTCTGGGAACTAATAATTGTATCAGAGCAGGTTCTATCAAACAGCCTACAAAGCTTATGTAGGTCTAATGGCACATATGATAAGCGAATCAAAGACTAGAGGAGGCATCAAGCCACCTATGTGCAACAAAGATAAATTCGCCAACTGGAAAGTTCGTATCCAAGCCTACATGGATTCAATAGATGAAGATCTATTTAAAACTATTCAAAATGGGCCCTACATTCCCACCAAGCTTGCACCTACTGCAGACGACCCAAACAGAATTTAGATCGAGGTCAAGGAAGAATGGATTGACAATGAAAAAAAAGCTTTTTAACTCGACAAGAAGGCCAAGAACATTTTGTTCCAATCTTTAGAAGACGATCTGTTTAAAAATGTGGTCAACAGCAAAACAACAAAGGAAGTATGGGAGGCATTGCTCATCATGCATGAAGGATCTGAAGAAGTCAGAGAAAATAAGCAATCTCTTTTGACTCAGCAATATGAAATGTTTGCCCATGTTCCAGGAGAAAATGTTACTTCCACCTATGAAAGATTCAATGTTCTGCTCAACTCTCTTCGAGCCTTCGAAAAAATCTATATAAATAAAGATCTAATCATAAAGTTCATGAGAGCCCTACCTAGAAAATGGGATGCCAAAACCACTGCCATCAGAGAATCAAAGAATCTCCATGAAATAACTGTCCAACATCTATATGGCAACCTTCTCACGTATGAACTGGAGCTGACTCAACGAGCAGAAACTCTATCTAAGTGAAGAAAGAAGGAAAAAGGGGTTGCTCTCAAAGCAACGGATAACAACTTCAAAGACAACACTGAAAATGACTCTGACTGTGATGAAGATGATGATGAGGACTTTGCTATGCTGGTAAGAAGACTCAGAAGGTTCATGCGTCAAGGGAGAATCAGTAAACCTAATAAAATCAACAACTACAGTAGTCAGGAACAAATAAATGGCTTATGCTACAACTGCAAAAAGCCTGGCCATTTCATTACAAACTGCAACAATCCTCTTAGAGAAGAACTCAAGAGAAAATCAAATTCAAAGAATGAATTCAAAGGAAACAAAAGGCTCCAGAAGAAAGATAAAGGTTTTGTGGCCGGAGGATCGCAATATGACAAGCTGATCAAAAGATTGCAGAAGCCAAGGCAGAATTGTAGAGCATCGAGGATCATAGTGTGTCTGCTTTGAAGGGCCTCTCAGAAATTATAGAGTGGTCCAAACGTCTGCCGAGCAAACTCAGAGATTGTAGTGTGCTCTCAGAAGCGTAGAGTCTGCAAGTTCAAGCAATTGAGAATCGTAGAATACATGAACTTTAGAGAAATCATAGTGTTCTCATTTAAAAGTATCATATCAAGCACAAAGGTGACAAGACACCACGATCAAGATCGTAAAGCTTCATCTGTTTGTGTTAGAAGCATCGAGCCTCGTCCATTTGGTTAAAGAATAAATCACAACAAATATGGAATGGGCTATAGACGTTGAAATCCTCGGGAGTCCCAATGGTACAACAGTCATCCTTAGTATGTAACAAAGAAACGTATTGACGAAGCTAAGGAAAGTACTTTGGGTCAGCAGAAAACACCTTTTTTGGTGTTAGGTGAAACAACAGTTTGCGGTGTCAGTGGGCCAGACTGCTAAATAGAAGATGTGCAAAAAGGTCTCCATCAAGGCTCAAAAATGTCAAATGCATTTAATGCTTCAACGGATGTCTTCAACGGATATATTTCAAAGACATCATATATACAAGACATTAACAGATGAAGAAATTAAGCAAGCACTGGAAAAAAAACTGAAGAATACTCAACGCTCAAACTCTACGATCTAAAAAGAAAAGCTTGCTCAGCTACTCAATTCTTTCGAATACAAACTTAACGACAATTGAGTAGCACCATTCAAGAACTCAACTATTATCAAGTGAAGGAAGAAGTTCCAAGTAAGAAGGACTTGAAGAGTTCTAAGTGAACTGGGAAGTACCAAGTCTGCTGGACTTGAAGAGTTCAATAGTGAACTAAGAAGTTCCAAGACTGCTGGTCTTGAAGGAATCTGTGAGATTCAGAAGTTGTAAAGATATCCTTAGTGGATTTCCTACTCGAGGAGTAGAAGAGTGGACTAGGAGCTTTGAATGCTCTGAACCACCTAAAATCACTATGTCTCTTATATTCTTGCCATAACTGCTATAATTGTCATAACTGCTTTACTCCTATTAATTCATTATATCTTGAAGGGAAAACAAATAAATCTTAATTCTGCTGTGTTTAAATCATCATCAAATCTAACAACTATTTTGAAAAGAAAGAATTTAAAATATCTATTCAACCCCCCTTCTAGATAACTAGTGTGCCTCTGGGAACTAATAATTGGTATCAGAGTAGGTTCTATCAAATAGCCTACAAAGCTTAAGTAGATCCAATGGCACATCTGATAAGAGAATCAAAGACTGGAGGAGACAGCAAGCCACCTATGTGCAACAAAGATAAATTCGCCAACTGGAAAGTTCGTATGCAAGCCTACATGGATTCAATAGATGAAGATCTATTTGAAACTGTTCAAAATGGGCCCTACATTCCCACCAAGCTTGCACCTACTGCAGACGTCCCAAACAGAATTCAGATCACGGTCAAGGAAGAATGGACTGATAATGAAAAGAAAGCTGTTCAACTCGACAAGAAGGCCAAGAACATTTTGTTCAATTCTTTAGAAGACAATCTATTTGAAAATGTGGTCAACAGCAAAATAACAAAGGAAGTATGGGAGGCATTGCTCATCATGCATGAAGGAACTGAAGAAGTCAGAGAAAATAAGCAATCTCTTCTGACTCAGCAATATGAAATGTTTGCCCATATTCCAGGAGAAAATGTTACTTCCACCTATGAAAGATTCAATGTTCTACTCAACTCTCTTCGAGCCTTCGGAAAAATCTATCCAAATAAAGATCTAATCATAAAGTTCATGAGAGCCCTACCTAGCAAATGGGATGCCAAAACCACTTCCATCAGAGAATCAAAGAATCTCCATGAAATAACTGTCCAACATCTATATGGCAATCTTCTCACGTATGAACTGGAGCTGACTCAACGAGCAGAAACTCTATCTAAGTGAAGAAAGAAGGAAAAAGGGGTTGCTCTCAAAGCAACGGATAACAACTTCAAAGACAACACTGAAAATGACTCTGACTGTGATGAAGATGATGATGAGGACTTTGCTATGCTGGTAAGAAGACTCAGAAGGTTCATGCGTCAAGGGAGAATCAGTAAACCTAATAAAATCAACAACTACAGTAGTCAGGAACAAATAAATGGCTTATGCTACAACTGCAAAAAGCCTGGCCATTTCATTACAAACTGCAATAAGCCTCTTAGAGAAGAACTCAAAAGAAAATCAAATTCAAAGAATGAATTCAAAGGCAACAAAAGGCTCCAGAAGAAAGATAAAGGTTTTATGGCCGGAGGATCTTGGAGTGACTCAGACAACGACTCAACTCCCGAATCTGGAGATGATGAAGATCCTCAAGTGGCAAATCTTTGTCTGATGGCCAAACATGCAAAGGATAAGAAGAACTCTGACATACATGAAGTAAGTATAGATGAGGTAATTGACTTTAACTCTCCTGATGTAGACATTGATGACTTAAGAACTGTTGTACATGGCATAACATCTGATCTACATCAATACATGAAATGGTTCAGAGTTCTGTCCAAAGATTATTCTCTTCTTTAAAAAGAGAAAGAGAAAGTTCAGGAAGAACTGGAAACAACTCTTCTAAGTACTAACTCTCTCTCCAAATTTGAAGCTGAGAATAAGTTTTTAAAATAGACCAATGAACTTAGTGCACAAAGAGAGTCAAGTCTAACCTCTAAAATTGAGGAACTAAAAAGGACAATCTCTATATGGAATAAATCCTCTTCTTCCATGGACTCCCTCATCTCTAGTCAGAGAAGTACATCTGACAGAACAGGTTTATGTTTCATCTAACTAAATAGAGAAGGAGGGTCCATCAGTCATCTTCGAAGACAATAGGATATGGCTCTGGCAAGACAAGAGGATATGGCTTAGCTGGGAATGGAGCAGTGTCCTTCAGTAAAGTAACCTATATGGAAGGCCTACAACACAATCTTCTGAGCATAAGCCAACTTTGTGATAAGGGTCATTAAGTCACATTTCTCAACAATCAATGTCAAGTTAGAGATCTGAAGACATCCTATATAAAGCTGACTGGAACAAGGGAAGGAAATGTCTACACTGTAAATCTTGATTAACTAAGCTCAGACGAGACGATATACTTTCTGGCTAAAACATCTGAAGAAATGAGTTGGTTATGGCATAGAAGACTGTCTTATCTCAACTTCAAAAGCATGTCTAAATTAGCTTCCAAGGATCTAGTTGTTGGCTTACCCAAGTTCAGCTTTATCAAAGAAAGGCCATGCAATACCTGTCAGCTTGGAAAACATACTAGAAGCTCATTTAATAGCAAAACTGTTAACTCAATTGACAAACCTCTGCAGCTGCTTCACATGGATCTTTTTGGGCCAATTCCAACAACAAGCCTTGGAGGGAAGAGATACTCACTAGTCGTGGTAGATGACTACACTAGATTCACTTAGTTGTTCTTTCTAAACTCAAAAGATGAAACTAGCTCCCAACTAATCAAAATGTTCAGACTAGTGATGAACGAGAAATGGGAGAAAATCAAGGCTATAAGAAGTGATCATGGCAGAGAATTCGACTTCTCTGAGATGGACCGATTCTGCCGCAGTAACAATGGCATCGATCCACAACTTCTCGGCCCACGAACCCCTCAAAGAAAGCGAGTAGGCGAGAGAAAGAAACGAGCGTTGATAGAGGTGGAAGAACTCTACTAGCGAAGAACCCATCTACACGAATACTTCGGCGTAAGTCATTGTTGACTTATGTCACACTCCATGTTTTGATGATGACTTTATTATTTCTCTAATCATGCTATATTACATTTCAGGGAAAGACATGAAATTTCAGAAAACAACAAGGAGGAAATTACGATGTCAAGACATCCTCAAAGAAAAGCATATATGGGTCCTAGGAATATATGTAAGATCGTAGCATCTATTACTTTCCAAAATAAGGCTCTAGGACATGCATTGCATATACGCCCATATTCATAATTGTTGTCACATGATAAATTAACTAGCATATAATATGCATGCCATTATTTGCTCAACATTTGCTAAGGAATCAAATACTGTTTGGTAGAGCAAAAAGATTGATTAAATTAAATTACCTTTAGTTATGCAAAAATCCAAGTTCACGGTTAAGGCTAGCAGGAGACATACACCATTACTGTCCCATGATTCAAGGAATTCAATTGGGCGTCATCACCGGTCCAATATATGGTAAGATCTGTGGACACCGACTAGCAAACACTTTATGGTAAGTACAAAACATGACATCATAGATCATGCATCATAAATCATGTTTAGTAAATCAAGGTCCTTAATTTTGAGCAATCAATCAAGGCAACCAGCTAATCACGTGCGTAATAAAAGAGCTAAGATCAAGGAACATTTCTAAGAATGGTAAAAGAAGTCTGTTCTGAGTTAACAGTGATAATGGTCATAAAGAAAGCTGTCATATGACAAGATATAGACTAAAAGTGATGGACTACCTAATAAGCAAAAATCCCTCAGTCATCACTCTAATACACTTATATTGTTCACTCCATCATAATATATATATATATATAGGATATCTTGTTCTTTGGCACGAAATCCGGATGTCTGTCTGAGTATCACTTAACTTGTGTATACTGTCTCTCTCTCTCGTTACCCACAAGCAACGGTCACTGGAAAAAGCCTATAAATGAACTGATCTCATATAACGAAAGGGATATGAAAAACATAACCAGTAATTTATCGCATACAAGCTACGAAATTATTTTTCACTAAGACAGACATTGATTGCATTAAGAACAGAATTGCAGCTACGAAGAACGTATAGAAAACATTCTGGTAATATTCTTCTTGCATATCATTTCATTTCATACTAGAGCCTTGAGTTGGTGAGTAATATATTGCTTGATCATTAGACCTCTAGTGTGTATTTTATTTTTCCTATCTCAATCAATATTATATGTAATTTTGTTTTGAATTGGTAACCTATTATAGTCAAGTTTGAGAGAAGCATAGGTGCTTAAGAGTGCATAGGTGCACAGGGAACAAAGGTGTTCAAATTGCTAGAACTTGTATTGTAATTGAAAGAGTTTAATAAAAGTGAGTCTCCAATACTAGTTGGTATTGGACGTGGATTAGGCTACTATTCTTGAGGGTAGTAGTTGAACCACGTAAAAATTCTGGTGTTTGTGTGATTATTTTCTGTGCTTGAATATCTTGTTGTTTATCCAGCAGCCTGCATTCTATTCATATCAGTAAAATTGGTTAACTCAATAATATCCTGATTTGGTAATCCAGCTAGCTGCATTAAACATCCAAAGGATTTTTGATAAGAAATAAAAATTGGACATAATTTGTGCCTACACTTATTCAACCCCCCCTTCTAAGTGTACCTATTTAAATTTCATTTGGTATCAGAGCTTGGCTCTACTTATCTTGATCTTAAAGGTGACTTGTAGGGAAAGATTCTGGCATGGCACAACTTGGAAGCACTCATCACGAAGGTCAATCAACGAACCGACCTCCATTACTCTTTGGAACTGAGAACTATAACTTCTGGAAATTTCGGATGAGGATATATCTTAAGCGAGACCCATGGGAATGGTGGGTGATAGAGAATGGACCGGTAATCCCAAGGAAAGATGATGGTACTCTAAAAACTCTACTCGAGATGGACTCAACCGAAACATACATGGTGTCATATGATTCAAAAGCAATGAACACTCTCCTCAGCGGCATGGTGCAATATGAAATTGATAAAGTTTCTTCATGCAACAAAATCAAAGGAGATTTGGGATACCCTAGTGGTAAGTCACGAAGGAACGTCTAAAGTACGAGAAGTCAAGCTAAGTATGCTCATGCATGACTACGAAATGTTCAAACTGGAAAGGGACGAAATGATCAAAATGGCTCAAGCACAATTTTTGGTACTTATAAATTCCTTGAAGCTACTAGACAAGACAATTCCACAAAGCGAAATCAATCGTAAGCTACTTCGGGCTATGCCCAAAAGGTTTGCATCTAAAATTACTACTCTTCAAGACTCCGTCAATATTTCTTCTATGGATACATTAACTCTCTTTGGTGAACTAGAAGAATATAAACACCAATTGAAAATATATGATGACGAGGAAGAAGTTCCTCGAAAGAAAGCACTAGCTCTAAATGGAGGAATTGAAGAAGAACTCGAAAATAACTCGGATGATGAAATAGCCATGATATCAAGGAGACTTAAGGGACTACTTCAAAGGAAGAATCAAAGAAAAAATACATTCAACGCAAACAAATACAAAGCCAAGCCAACCGAGGAAACTTGTTTCGAGTGTGGACGACCAGGTCACTTTAAAAAGGATTGTTTCCAACTCAAGAACAAAGGAAAGCAAGGCAATAAGGAGTTCAAAAAGCACAAAGCATTTCTAACATGGAGTGATGATGAAGAATCCGAAGTGGAAATAGATACAAACGATGAACTGGCTCAAATATGCTTCGTGGGACTTGAAGGTGAATCCAGTGAGGTACCTTTTTCTGATAGTATTACTTTGAAATAAGAAAATGAAAGATTAAAAGAAAAAAATAGGTACTTAAAAGATCTAGTAAACACTCTAATGAGTGAAGTGGAAGCACTGATAGATGAAAAAAAAGATTTAAAAAAAGAAACACACACAAATGAGGAAAAGGTTTAAGCAGCAAAGAATGATTATTTAGATAATTACAATAAAATTTTGTTCAACAAGGTAAAACAGCTAAATAATGAAGTAGAAAAATTAAAAAAGGAGATAGAGATGAGAGATGTGTGCATTGATGCATTTGGCAATGAATCGAGTAATAAAACACCTCCAACTAATGACCTACAAAAGGAAATAGAGTCTTTAAAAATCTCTCTAGCAAAATTTGTTCATGGGGAAGAAAACCTAAATGTCATGCTAGGAAAACAAAGACCCAGTTATTATAAACAAGGCATAGGTTACAATCCAACATATAGGAAAGAAGTTGAAATGTTAAAACCTAAATCATCATTTAAATTGAATTATTGCACGCCTTTTACCTCCTGCAAAAATTGTGGCATTAAAGGACATCTAGAGATAAACTGCTCAAGAAAGAAAAATCCAAATAAAGCCATATGGATAAAGAAAAGTGATTTGATTTCAACTAACACAAGTGGACTCAAAAAGATATGGGTACCAAAAATATAAATTGTATCTCTTTATACGTGTATGTCTCAAAGCCAAAGTATCTTCTCAAAATGGATTCTTGACGATGGATGTTCACGCTATATGACGGAGACAAATCTAAGTTCGTGGAACCGAATGTCAAAAAGAAACATGGAACTGCTCACATTCGGTGATAATTGGTCATGCGAAATAATTGGAAAAGGTAAAATCGGTAATGGTAAGGTTAACATTAATAATGTTCATCTTGTTAACTGTTTAGAATTCAATCTTATCAGTGTTAGTCAATTAATGGATAATGGACATCAAGTAAAGTTTGAAAAATATAGATGTACAATTTCACATGGTACTAACAATGCTGTTTTAGTTGCCCTAAGAGAAGGGAATATATATACTCTTGATTTTGAGCGACAGGAGGAAGAATTATGTCTTGCAACCATTCAAGATGAAGCGAATCTATGGCATAGAAGGATGGGACATGTTCATATGGACCTCATCAAAAAGTTATCAATAAAGAACTTAGTAAGAGGATTACCCAAAATGAATTTAGAGAAGAAAAGTATATGCGAACCCTGTCAACTTGGAAAACAAGTAAGAACATCATTCACAGCCAAAAACGTGGTATCAACCTCCTCTCCCTTACAACTGCTTCATCTCGATTTATTTGGACCTGAAAGGCATGCTAGTCTAAACGGTAAATTCTATGCTTTTGTGATAGTCGATGATTTCTCTAGATATACATGGGTACTATTCCTTAGAACAAAAGATGAGGCATTTAAAGAATTTGAAAAACTGATTAAAAATTTGGAGACCAAGTATAGTCTTAATCTTATAAGAATCAGAAGTGACCATGGTACTGAATTTCAAAAGGATTTTATTACATTCTATAATCAAAAAGGAATCTCTCATGAATTTTCAGCACCTAGAACTCCACAACAAAATGGAGTGGTAGAGAGGAAAAATCGAATGTTAAGAAACTGCTAGAACTCTAATTTAAGAAAGTAAGCTTCCTAAAAAATTTTGGGCGGAAGTCAGAAACCACAAAGATGTTATGTACTAAATAGAGTTTTGATTCTTCCAATCATCTTGAAAACACCATACGAATTATTAAATAATCGGCTCCCTAACATAAGCTATTTCAAAGTGTTTGGATCTAAATGCTTTATTCTTAACACTAATGGAAATCTGGGCAAGTTTGATGCTAGATCATATGAAGGAATATTCATTGGCTATTCACAAAATAGTAGAGCATATCGCATTTATAATGTACAAAAGATGTGTATCGAAGAATCTACACATATCAAATTTAATGAATCTAACCATGATATTACAAGAGAAAGAGAAGAAGATGCAAGAAACTTAGAGACTGCTGCAAATCCAACCTACCAAATAAAGCAAAACAGCAAGATCATGGAACTAATCCAGCAAGATGAATTAGAAGAGCAGCAGGACCTAGACTCTATCCAGCAAGCTAAATACAAAAATTAGGATCATATCCAGCAAGCTGAAATGGATGAACAACAAGACCACAATTCTGAATCTACTGAAGAAATAATACATGATGTTCAAATTCCAAAATCAGCAAGATACATCAAAAATCATCCTCCTGAGAACATCATTGGGAACATAAATGACAAAGTTATTACTAGAAGAAAAGCACAAAATATGTGTGCTTTCTCAGCATTCCTATCCCAAATTGAACCAAAAAATGCCAAAGTAGCTATTCTTGATGAAAAGTGGCTTCTAGCAATGCAGGAGGAACTACAACAATTTAAAAGATGTCAAGTGTGGGAATTGGTACCTCCTCCAAAAGGAGTATCCATTATTAGAACTAAATGGGTTTTCAAAAACAAGCTTGACGAGTACGGAACAATTACAAGAAACAAAACGAGATTAGTAGATCAAGGATACAACCAACAAGAAGGAATAGACTATGAAGAAACATTTTCCCCAATAGCCCGCTTGGAATCTATTCGTATAATACTAGCATTCACTTGTTTCAGAAAGTTCAAGCTACACCAAATGGACGTCAAAAGTGCCTTCCTCAACGGGTACATAAATGAAGAAGTATATGTAAAACAGCCACCTGGATTTGAGCATGGCAAGTTCCCACATCACGTATACAAACTCAAGAAGGCACTCTATGGACTCAAACAAGCCCCAAGGGCTTGGTACGAAAGATTAAGTAAGTATCTCCTATCAAATGGATTCATTCGAGGTAAAATCGACTCCACTCTGTTTATTAAACGTCAAAATAAAGATATTATTATTGTACAAATATATGTAGACGATATAATATTTGGTGCTACTAATAATTTTCTTTGTGAGTGGTTTTCCAAATGCATGCACAAGGAGTTTGACATGAGCCTGATGGGAGAACTTAACTACTTTCTGGGCCTCCAAATTAAAAAGGTATATTCATTCATCAAACCAAGTACACAAAAGAGTTACTTAAGAGATTCGGATTTGACAATTCAAACTCAAAGACCACACCAATGAGTACATCAATAAAACTCACAGCAGATGAAAAAGGTACAGATGTAGAAGTAACAAAATATAGAGGTATGATTGGATCCCTACTATATTTAACTGCTTCTAGACCCGATATAATGTACAGTGTGTGTGTATGTGCTCGGTTTCAGGCCAAACCCAAAGAATCCCACTTACAGCCTGTTAAACGAATATTTAAATATTTGAGTGGTACGACCAACTTAGGATTGTTCTACCCAAAATGTGATAATTTTGATCTAATGGGTTATTCAGATGCTGACTATGCAAGTTGTCAAATAGATAGAAAAAGCACAAGCGGTGCCTGTACATTTTTGGGACAAAGTCTTGTTTCATGGCACAACAAGAAGCAAACGTCAGTCGCTCTATCCACCACTGAGGGTGAATACTTAGCCGCAGGAAGTTGCTGCTCCCAAATATTGTGGATGCGTCAAACATTGTGCGACTTTGATATTATATGTGAAAATGTGCCCATATACTGTGATAATACAAGCACCATAGACATCTCTAAAAATCCAGTACTACATTCTCGCACAAAACACATAGAAGTACGCCACCATTTTCTTAGAGACAATGTGTCCAAAGGCTTAATAAGATTGATATTCATCCCCACTGAGCATCAATTAGCAGATATCTTCACAAAACCTTTAGGGGAAGACCAGTTCTATACTTTAAGAAGAGAACTCGGGATGTGTCTGATTTAAATACGATCTACAGGAAAGTAGACAGTCACGGCATATCTAGGTGCTATAATAACGCTCATTGTATCTGCTCAAGATCTTCATTCCCAAACACTGTGACACGTCTTTCCAAATTTCGGTAACACACAACTTTTAAAAGGATAGACTCTACTTTACTAATCCCAGCCATTTCTCTCCATCTTCTTCATACCTCAACCCTATCTGCGTCTCTTCACATCTATCAAACCCCAACCATGAAGATGAAAACACGACGGTCCAGCAAAATACATGACAAATCGGATGACGAGATATCACTACCATCGCCACCAACTCATCCCACTACTTCTCAACGTCTGAAACAGAAGCAGCCCTCGGTCCAAACCATCTCTGGCGACTCCTCTCCGGTTGAATCTGAAGCTAGCTTACCCTCTCCTCCACTGATTGGGACGACAACGATCACTAAACGAAAAGTCGTCAAGGAATCACCCCTCAGTTCCCCTCCAATAATGGTAAACCCTCTCTCTGCGTCTTTGCATGATGTCCCCGATGTCTACTTTAGAGGTCACAATTTCGAACTTCGCTTTAAGTCATCTATATGTCACAAAACCTTTGTTTATGAAAAATCAGTTGACATGTTTTATTACACAAACTCCCATCTTCGAAACCTCCTTAAGTCATGTGGCCTAGCTTCCTTAAGTGCACCTCCATCTGTGGCGTATCCAAAATTGGTTCAACAATTTTATACCAATCTAGAAAATAATGGGGATTGTTATACATCTTTTGTTAAAGGAAAATCACTGTTTTTCACTGCTCTGGATCTAGGGAGCATACTCTCTATCCCATACATAGGGGATTGTCCCTTTACACTTAAGGGACCAGTTTATACCCCTATGTCCCCTATTGTCCAGCTTCGCACTGTCATGGATAACCCCACCATCTCCACAGTCACCCTTCCAAAAACGACCGAAGTTTCTCCTATTGCAATAGTCCTTCACAAACTACTAAGGTATAACCTTTTCCCTCATCTAGGTGGTGGCGCTGACTTCACTTACCAAGATCTGATTTTGATAGCCTTGATACTGACCGGTAAACCATTCAATTTCTCTCTCATGATGCTCAAACACATGGTTAACTGTGTCAAACATTTAAAAAAGTACTTGCCTTACAGCTGTTTCCTCACCAAATTATTTACTCACTTTCAAATTCCACTCGACAATGAGGGCTCCATCCAACTCACTGACTCCATCGACTCAAACTATCTAAAGGGTGCTCATATCACACTGTTCAAAGGAAGGATCATACGTATCATACCCAAAATTCATCGTCGAGCTTAACACCACGATCGTAGTTCTAGAAAAAGAAATTATCGAGCCAGGAGAGGAGATCGTAGAGAGAACTACACCAAAAAATGAACCTCCACATCAAGAAGCTGGAATTAATCTTGAAGATCTTAGACAAGAAGGCTTTAGGACAGATATTCCAACAGAAACCAGATGGGCAAAAGATCATACTCAAGATCTAATCATTGGAGATCCAAATGCAAAGGTTAAAACAAGATCTGCCACTTAAAATGAGTGTTTCCATCTAAGTTTTCTGTCATAAATGGAACCCAAGAAGATAGAAGATGCTATTGAAGACTCAATTTGGATAGAAGCTATGCAAGAAGAACTAAATCAGTTTAAAAGAAGCAAAGTATGGAGATTAGTTCCAAGACCAAAGAGCCATCCGGTCATTGGCACCAAGTGGGTCTTCAGAAACAAAATGGATGAAGATGGAGTAATAACAAGGAATAAAGCAAGACTAGTGGCCAAAGGATACTCTTAAGAAGAAGGCATTGACTATGATAAGACCTTTGCACCTATTGCCAGATTAGAAGCCATCAGAATATTCCTTGCCTTTGCTGCTCACATGAAATTCAAAGTCTTTTAGATGGATGTCAAAAGTGCATTCCTGAATGGTGAACTTCAAGAAGAAGTGTATGTAGAGCAACCTCAAGGTTTCATCAATCCAACTCTCTCCAATTATGTCTATAGATTAGACAAAGCTTTATATGGTCTTAAACAAGCACCTAGAGTATGATATGAAACACTAACTAACTTTCTTATTGAAAATGGTTTCACTAGAGGTAGAGTAGATACCACATTATTTCTTAGGAAGCATAAAGACAAAGTCTTATTAGTTCAAATATATGTTGATGACATTATTTTTGGCTCTACTGATGAAAAATTGTGTAATAGATTTGCCAAGTTTATGCAGAGCAAGTTTGAAATGAGCATGATGGGTGAGCTGAATTTCTTCTTTGGATTGTAAGTAAAGCAGACTGATGAAGGAATCTTCATAAACCAAGCCAAGTACATTAAAGACTTACTTAAAAAGTATGGCATGGAATCAGCCTCTCCCATGAAAACACCAATTGCTCCAGCAACCAAGCTTGACAAAGATGAGAAAGGTAAAAGTATTGATATAACTCAATACAGAGGTATGATAGGTTCTCTTCTATATCTAACTGCCAATAGACCAGACATAATGTTTGCAACATGCATATGTGCTAGATTTCAAGCTAATCCTAAGGAATCACACTTAACTTCTGTAAAAAGGATTTTCAGGTACCTTAAAGGCCCACCTCACTTGGGGCTTTGGTATCCCAAGGAGTCCTTTTTTGAACTAA
This sequence comes from Panax ginseng, assembly GCA_020205605.1. Classification (NCBI taxonomy): domain Eukaryota; kingdom Viridiplantae; phylum Streptophyta; class Magnoliopsida; order Apiales; family Araliaceae; genus Panax; species Panax ginseng. The sequence continues at coordinate 45,095,458 of CM035130.1, forward strand.
CAGGATATACAGATTTTGACTTTGAAGGATGCAAAATAGATAGAAAAAGTACAAGTGATACACAAATTTCAAATTTGGGAAGCAGGCTCGTGTCTGGTTTAACAAGGAGCAAAACTCAAATTCACATCAACAATGAAAATTTTAATACATTCTCACTTGGAAATTGTTGTGCTCAAATCTTATGGATGAAAAATCAGTTAGCAGATTATGGGTTTGATTTCAAGTATATACCTGTTCATTGTGATAACACAAGTGCCATAACAATAACATACAATCTTGTCATGCGTTCTAGGACTAAGCATATAGAAATAAGTTATCATTTTATTAGGGATCATGTTCAAAATGGAACTATATCGTTACAATACATCCCTACTGAAAATCAACTTGCTGATATCTTTACAAAGCCTCTAGATGAATCCAGGTTTAATAAATTAATAAGTGAGCTAGACATGCTAAATCTACAACCATAAAATCTATGCTCTAGTTTGTGCTAATCATGCAGATATAAAGGCTATGTTCAAAGAAAGACCACGATCATAGAGCTTCCTCAACAGAACAAAAAAGCATTTTGTGATGACAAAAGCTCTAACAAATCAAAGCAATTCCTCTGTCAAGCGCCTCAGAGACAAACCTAACCCTTAATTCACTCTAAGAGGTTGGCCCTTCCTGAGCTACCTTAACCCAGAAGGAATGCTGAGTCAAAAGTTCATCACAAGGACCAGGGCAGACAACATTCGTAGAGCAGATTCAGAAGTGAACTCAATGATCGTAGTGCAACCTCGACAATCGTAGACTTTTCAAAGGATACACCAACTCAGGGGGAGCTAAGGGAAGATCAGTATTTTCCATATCATTAAAAATCTTGGAGCTAAGCAGGACTCGACACATGCCCTACTATGCAGATTAATTGGAGGGAAGTTACAAGTACATCTAAAAATATCATTTCGAAATCAGAAGGTCAAAAAGTTTTTTTTCTCTCTCTCTACCAGCAGAACCCTAGCCTTCAGAAGCACTCAATCAACCTCAATGCAAAGAAATCAATGGCTGCTTCAAGTATTATCACTGGGTACCGACTCTGTTTCGAAGAGTTCAAGACAGCTGACCTCAAATTTCATAAAATTTTATCTCTGGTAAAGATAGATGGTCTTGAAGAAGCTCTAGGTACTAGCACATGGATCTACCCAAAGCTAGTAAAGGAGTTTTACAGTAATGGAGTTTTTGAGAATGGCACAATCACAACAAGGGTCAGGGGAGTACAAATTAAACTTAAGTCTGAAGACATAAACCTAGCCCTAGGTTTCAGATCAAAGGGACTTCTATCAATAGAGGTCATTGACTTCCATGAAGGACTGAAGAAGATGATTCATAAAAAGAATGAAACCGTTAAGGGGTACAAGAAGAAGGAGTTTCCCCAAAAGTATGAGTTCTTGGCTCACATTATTGGAAAATGCATATGTTGCAAAAGCTCTGGCCACGACTTAGTGAATGAAGTACAACTGAAGCTTATTACAACAATCTGCTATGAGATTTAACTCAACTTTGGGGCCCTACTCATTGATTGGATTGGGAAATGGATACTTAGTTCAAAGAAATCAAAGAGCTCTGGAAAGATGCTCTACGGACGATTCATAAGCATCATCCTGCAATCAGCACTGAGTGACAAAATTGGGAATAACGAAGGAGAATCTATCAATCCCAACAGAAGGATGACTCAGCAGCTGTTTCAAAATTGGAAAATAAATCCAGCAGAGAATGTCAGGGCAATGTCTGAATCCAGTGGAAGGACTGGTGAAGTGAAGGAGTCTGGACTACTAGGAAATATGTTAGTTGTGAAGGAAACTGATGAAGAAGAAGAAATTAATAAAGAAGAACCCATTGCTTTGGTCAAAAAAAGAAAGGGCAAGAGGAAGATGAAGGCTCAAATGACAGAGGAGCCTCAAGTTTCAACTACTGATGCACCTCAAGAGAGTGCAGGAACTGAAACTCTGAAGAAATTGAAAAGGAAAGAACAACAGTCTAAGGAAGAAGAAGACAGAGCTACCATCTCTCAGCTGCTTAAGAAAGGAAAGCAGAACCACAAGTAAAAGAAGCCATCTTTCTCTTCGATCGTAAAGTCTCTACCGATCGTAGAGTCCAGATTGGACACCACTCTCCCAAGAGGTTCTTTGCAATAGGCATTGGGCTTCTACGTAAACGCACAAAGGAAATTAAAATTTTAAAGCAATTTCCGAAACCCTAAAACAGGATCCATGCGAAAATCAATTAATTCAGAGGTTTAGAGATTATACCAGATATAAACAAAAAACGAGAATCTAAAACCGACTGTGCCTCGAATCTCCAACGCAATACAAACCGATTGCGCCTCTACGGTATCCACACGAACGCCGCACGAACCGTCGAACGATTCTGTAATAAGAAGGACTTGCGGTACTAGCCACCAAAAGGAATGGATTTTTGAAACTGTTTTCTCTCTAGTCTCTCTCTAAGAGCGGCTAGGGTTTTTCAATTATGATATCTTACCCTAAGTAGCTGCTATATATCATATATATAGTAGTTAAAAGGAATTAATCAAATCAAAACCTAATTTTATAAAATCCTAATTTATATATATATATATCTCTTAATTAAGTCTTACTTAATTAATATACATATATACAAATTATCCTTTTAATTTAAATTAGTAATTTAAATATTATTAATCATATTAATATATTTAAATCCTTAAAATTTAAATTAATTCCCTTTTAAATAACGTTTCATGTGTGTGACCTTATAGGTTATTATTACGTTGGCAATAATTTTAAAATTATATTATAAATTATAAATGCGATGAGTGGCATCTAGTAATGCATCAACGCTACCCAAGTAATAATAAGATCGATGATTCGATGCAACCTTTTAAGTGACCAATGTTTCAATGTAATTTAATCCTTTTAACCTTAATATCCTAGATTAAACTCGAGTCATGGAATGTGTCATACTCTTCATAATTTAATCTAAGTTTTCTTGATCAATGAGTAGACTATATGAAATAAATCACTATTTGAGCATGGCCATGCATTTCATAGTCCTACTCAATCAAGAGGCCTATGGATATCACCCATAATATATAGGATGGTTAAATTCCATCTAGATCACTCATATTTCTCACACGATTAATGATGAACCTAATAATCACCTTTATAGTCCACCTATTAAAGGTGACATTTGATGATATCAAAGTACATAAATTCTCGTGTAGTAATATAGCGATTTCAGTTGGAGGACCATTACATCATTGTACTATGAGAATTGCTAATGACACTTCGCGCATAATGCTCCATATAGAATTCTCATGGTGGGTCCGTCCCAATTACATCGTTCTCTAACACGCATCTATGCATTGACTTAATATCTCATATATTTATGACCAATGAGATTTGGTCATCAATCGATCCACATACTAGTCTCAATGCATCATTGTTGTCCCATCAACAATGATACTCGACTAGGACATTTAAGAACAACGATACTAATGGTAATATATAATCTCATGTTCAAGTCACATACTTGAAACTATATAATTTGTATCACTATTCTAAGGAATTTTATTATGTTAACAATTATATTACGCAGTAAATAAAACCATAATAAAATCATATATTTATTCAATCAAATATTATATCAAAACGTTAAGCAATTATATCAAATAATTGGCCTCTAGGGCATAAACTCTAACAGTAGCTTCTTAGCCTGATCAACTGTTCAGAGCTGAAGCTGAAGAAAATGCTGAGGTTGTGGCTCAACCTAGGAAGCCAAGGAGAGAACTGGTCAAGAAGTACATCCTTGTCAATGAAGGTGTGCTAAAGGAGGAAGAAAGAAAGATAGCTACTGCGAAAGGTTTACCCGAAGCTGAAAAAGGGTTACCCGAAGCTAATAAGGAGAATACAGCTCAAAATGAGGGGGAGCTTCCTGAAGTTCTTACACTAGAGAATGCTACAGCTGAGGGGGAGCTGCTTAAAATTTAAATGGATGATCAAGTTGAGGGGGACCCTCACCAAGTCCCTAGGTCAGATAAAGCTATAGCTGAGGAGGAATTTCCAAGAGACCATCATGAATCCTCCTCAGTTCCTCAAGATATTCTAGCTTTAGAAACTATAGAAATGGAAAAGATTGAAGCTATGAAGGATGAAAGAGCAGAAGAGCAAAGAAATCAAGTTGAGATAATTGATGTAGTGGAAACTTCAAATAAAGACAGAGGAGGAGAAGAGGATAACGAAGTTGAGATAATTGTAGTGGGCTGTGATGGACATAGGAGAGCCAACTACAATCAACTGTTCTCCTATCTACCTATGATGCCATTTCATAGAGCCCAAATCCTCAACTCCTGGGATCACATGTCCTGGACCTTCAAAGCCTATCCAGCAATCTCGGTGCTAGATCATGGATTCCCAGGCAGACTCAACTTTGCCCGAAAGCTGATCCCCAACAGCCTCTCTTTAGAAAATTGACATGAGGTACAAACTATTCTTCTCTCTTTTAGGGTAAATCACTGTCCACCATCATTTTTCAACCAATTCTATGAATTACCAAGATGGTTGGAAGTAATGCATCATCCACTCAATCAATTTCCAGTTACAGAATCCCAACATTCTGTTACTGATGAACCAAATATGCCCAACTTTGTGTTGATCCAATCTCCTATCATCTCTCACTCTACAATTATTGATCCACATCCAATCGTCGAGTCACCTGCTCAAACCGTAGAGTCACCTTCTCCTGAAGATCAATCACACACACCAGCCCCTCCAACAGATATCCCATCCTCATCAACAAATGAGTATTTCAATCTTGATCTTGCTCTCTACAATATGCAAGATCAATACACAAAAGCCTCTCCTCCAAATAATCAGCAACTCTTTGAGCTTATCTTTGATCTTCCTACCAAAACGAAGTTATTAGAAGCATATATGAAGGTGACCAAGGATATACAAGAAGATCTTGAAGTTCACTCAAATATTATTCATCTAAGGCTGACATTTGATCGATGCTGCCAATACTCTGCCAAGCAACCTAAGTTCTGAGCTCAAAAAGAGGCTTAGGGAGATCATAAAGGAGATGATTTAGAGTATCAATGAAATGGATCAAATCCACTTTCTAGCTGCAAAGAAACATAGGGATGCTGTTCTTGTTTTACAGAATACTCAAGAATCCCAAAATAAACTTATGATGGAAAATCTCACGAGTCTAAAGACCCAAATGAAAGTATTCCAAGCATTTTCCATGGGTCAAATGCAACAAATAGAAAATGTCTTGGACATTCTGCAAAAGAGAGAAGCTCGTACTGACTCTCTAATCCAGGAAAATCGTGCAGATATTATTCAATCCAAGACTCAACTCCACGAGCTTGTATAAGGCATGACTCACCTATCTGAAGATATTCGAACCCTTGATGCTGACATAAAGGGGGAGAATAAAGGGGAAGGAGAAAAGGGAAGAGGCAAAGTTTCTCAATCATTAAGGAGTCCTCCTGCAAGACAGACTCACCATCAGACTCAACGATCTGAACAGCAGCAAATTATCATAACACAACCATTACGGAGTCAAGGGCCTTCACCCAGCTCACAAGAAGTGACCACCACAGGCCTAAGAATGCCAATTGGATATCCTGCATTCATGAATAGACACGATAATATGGAAAGTCTAAGTAAAAGTGAGATGGAAGATATAGCATGGAGAGACGAAGTCAGCAGGAGAAGAAGAGCAGTAGGATATGCTAATCCTCCAAGGAGCAAAAGGCAGAAGAAATAGAGATATGTTGAAACTCATTTCTTATTGAGGTAACTAAGCCATATTTACTTTCTAGAAACTGCATCTAGAAATTAATAATCATGATACAAATCTCCTTGGTTATGTCAACATCAAATAGGGGGAGGTTGTTGGGAGATTGCATATTTAAAATTTGATGTTGAAAGTAAATATTCATGATTATATGTAAAGTCCTTCTAGGAACACATGTACAAGGACTTAGTGATAGATCAAACTTGTTAGGTTGATCTAAGATTTAATGTTTATCATTTTGTAAATGAATGTATAGAAGAAAAGATCAAGCTTGTTAGGTTGATCTATATCTCGAAATATAATAGATAGGCATCAGTAGAATCGCAGTATGACAAGCTGATCAAAAGATTGCAGAAGCCAAGGCAGAATTGTAGAGCATCGAGGATCATAGTGTGTCTGCTTTGAAGGGCCTCTCAAAAATCGTAGAGTGGTCCAAACGCCTGTCGAGCAAACTCAGAGGTCGTAGTGTGCTCTCAAAAGCATAGAGTCAGCAAGTTCAAGCAAGTGAGAATTGTAGAGTACAGGAACTTCAGAGAAATCATAGTGTTCTAATTTAAAAGTATCAAATCAAGCACCAAGGTGACAGGACACCACAATCAAGATCGTATAGCTTCATCTATCTGTGTCAGAAGCATCAAGCCTCGTCCATTTACTTAAAGAATAAATCACAACAAATATGGAATGGGCTATAGACGTTGAAATCCTCGGGAGTCCCAATGGTACAACAGTCATCCTTAGTATGTAACAAAGAAAGGTATTGAAGAAGCTAAGGAAAGTACTTTAGGTCAGCAAAAAATACCTTTTTTGGTGTTAGGTGAAACAGCAGTCTGCGGTGTCAGTGGGCCAGACTACTAAACAGAAGATGTGCAAAAAGGTCTCCATTAAGGCTCAAAAATATCAAATGCATTTAATGCTTCAACGGGTGTCTTCAATGGATACATTTCAAAGACATCATATATACAAGACATCAACAGATGAAGAAATTAAGCAAGCACTGAGAAAAATATTTGAAGAACACTCAACGCTCAAACTCTATGATCTAAAAAGAAAAGCTTGCTCAGCTACTCAGTTCTTTCGAACACAAACTTAACGGCAACTGAGTAGCACCATTCAAGAACTCAACTTTTATCAAGTGAAGGAAGAAGTTCCAAGTTAGAAGGACTTGAAGAGTTCTAAGTGAACTGAGAAGTACCAAGTCTGTTGGACTTGAAGAGTTAAATAGTGAACTAAGAAGTTCCAAGACTGCTGGTCTTGAAGGAATTTGTGAGATTCAGAAGTTGTAAACATATCCTTAATGGATTTCCTACTAGAGAAGTAGAAGAGTGAACTAGGAGCTTTAAATTCTCAAAACCACTTAAAATCACTGCGTCGCTTATATTCTTGCCATAACTGCTTTACTCCTATTAATTCATTATATCTTGAAAGGAAAACAAACAAATCTTAATTCCGCTGTGTTTAAATCATCATCAAATCTAACAACTATTTTGAAAAGAAAGAATTTACAATATCTATTCAACCCCCCTTATAGATAACTAGTGTGCCTCTGGGAACTAGCATATTTGTTCTGTAATCAGAATGTTAAAATGTTTGTAATTTAATTAGAATGTTGGAATGTTTGTAATTTTCTAGACTAGACATATTTTGTTTCTCCAGGTAAATGTTTGCATGTTATTGTTGAGCCTTACATAGCCGTAAGGGTTTGGCTAGAGGGAGTAGCGACCAACACTTTTGTAGAAAGTCTTGGCCGCTACTCCCTCTAGCGGCCAGCATACAAGCATTTGACACTAATCTGATTAGCAATGTACCAACCCCAATACCATACCTGTTAATCACCAACATGCACACAATATATATAACAAATTAACCAATTAAAACATATGATCAATACTGCATTCACCCAATTCAATACCACCATTAGTTTAAATATCTTTCATCCAATCCATATAAAAGATTACAATGCCAAGATTATTAACGTCTAAATAATTTGGTCTCTCGGTATTTCTCTAGCCTTAAATTTGAACAATTCATAAGCTATTCTATACCTAAAGACCGATACATCATCCATTGACCATTTTTCTTTGCCAAGGTTAATATTTCCCCGCACGAGGTAGTCAACATAATTGCAAACAAATATGCCACAATCATAATAATTGTCTTGCATAGGTTGAGCCTTTGTTGTCTGCACCTTTGAGGGTGTACGAGGCCAATCACTGAACGGGTTACCCATTCGCGTATCAATTATATCTACAATAGCAATAACGACATTAGTACGTACATATATTGCGGGAAAACTAACTAACTGTATTAAAAACAAAATATCATTTACCACGATATCGATGTAATCTTTGTACATTTCGGATAACTTCATGAGCGATTTGTTATTATATAGCGGGTCGAGAATAGAAACCTTCCATGTGGATACCGAAAAGGTGAACAATATGAAATGACTATTACTTGGGATACATATAGGCATAAAGATAAAGTCGCACTGATGTATCGGCGGTCCCACTTGAGGTGTGGCATATGACTGGCAAAAAAGATCTCCACGAATTTGCTCCCCAGTTAATAAGGCACCTTTCCCCAAGTACATGAAATAGGATGGCATGAAGCCGAATTTTGCCTATCTCTGTATTCCCTCGCTCTGATATTTGGCTTCCCAATCCTACAGAAGACACATATATGCGTCCATCATATGCTTATATATCCAAATTCCAGGTTGCAATGAATTCATATCTTGGTGAGTCAACGTGTAACAAAGTTGAGGGTGCTCAATGAGAAATTGAAGATGATTGGGGGGAGCTGGGGAAAAGAAGTTTTCGTTGATAATTCCAATCTTTTGCCCACGGAGTCTTTTTGTTATAGACCCTTTAGGTCCATATGCTTCTACTGGAACATCATCGCCAATAAACGAAGAACCACCCTCGTACATAAGTTGAGTAAGCTGGGACATATCACCAGTAGCCTAGGTGGTAGGGATGTACACATTGAGCTCAAGCGCAGGGGTGGGCCTCTCTGGGGTGGGCCTCTATGTCTGTTCACCCCACATACTCCTCCCCCACCCCTAACATCTGCATCATACAACTCATACAGTTGATCCCAACCCTCTTTTATATGATTGTATTCGGGAGGAAAGTCTTGCTTGAACTTGAAAATTTTGTCGAGGAGAGATTTTGCGCCCTCAATCTATGCAAAAAATAACGGTCAATAAGAAAACAAACAAAACTAATTAGTACCAAAGAATACAAAAGATTATAAACAAGCAATATATTATATGAATTAAATAATTTGTAAAACTTTAACTTGCTTACCATGCTAACCATACGATGTTGATTATATACAGAACGAGGCTCGTAGGTAGTGTTGGAATCTCTTTCGCGTCGAGGGTGGTGCAAGTGTCGTCGGGTAATTTTTTTGTACCACTTGAAGTATGTATCCATAGGGATAATTTTTGCAACCTCCTGAACTTCTCCCTCAAAAATTTCCATATATAGCTCCCACTCATCAATGTATTTTCTTCTCATTTGTATGTAATCTAGGGGCTCAAATGCTTGTTCTATGGGTTGTCTCAAAGCATCATTTCTCTCAGCTAGGGACGGAATGCCTTAGATATACCCATATTGCCTCATTACCCGATCGGGCATTTGATACTCGAAAATATCAAAATGAATCAATGGGACTCGACCGGATCCTGCCAATCTAGCATCATAGTTATAGTACCTCCAATCATCATCCCATAGCTGGTATGACCGCCATACTACTTCCCACTGAGGTTGCCTATCAAATTCACCCTGGTAGAAAGATAGATGGTGATTGGGATCGTTCTCCTATGACCATATTGATGTTAGGCAGAGTACGCCCATGCTGTTGCTCTAGGGACCCAAAATAAAGAATTTGGCCTAGGGTTAGGCCTTCCAACCAAAAAACGCTCGTATGCCCAAATTTGTAACAAGGTTACACAACCATTGACATAATTACTCTCTTTCATAGATGCTGTGTACAGATCCCGATATAAATATGACAAACATACGGCACCCCATGCATATGTGGCAGTCTTATTTGAATCATAAATAAAATATATATATACCTAGGGTGTATGATATTTTTACCTTGTGGGAAATAAACCCCATGAGCCAAAGGACATATGCCTTTGTATACATACCAACCACATCTCTATTTGCATTGTCTGGACACTTAGAAAAAATTTTATGTAACCAAACTAAGGATATACCACGTCTTTTTTGACATTATTCCATTCCCCAGCCCATTCATCCCCAAGGATTTACCTAAAATAACTTAATGGAGCATCAAATGAAGGACAAGTTAAGGGCTTACCCAATACTGGCAAACGAAAAATATAATGGACATCCTCCAATGTTATTGTTATTTCACCACATTTCACCGCCATCTCTCATTTAAAGCAGATATAAGACTTACATCTGTTCTGGTTACTACTGTCGGATAACTAAACCCCTTAAACCCCTACGCCTCTAATAATTTTTTTTGTAGGCTGGTAAGTTCCCATTTATCATATATAATTGAAGTAGATTGGCTTGACATCAGTTTACCCCTTTTAATTCCATTCAACACATCCTCCGATACATGCTTTTCTTGAGCATAAAGAATACTGCAATCAATCGGTCCAGGCAGCCAATTGTCTATATTTACCTAAGAATATCAATAACAATAAAACTTTCATTCAATTTATGCATATATAATACTCAAAAATATACATACTAATATTTTATATATAGAAAATACCCAATTTATACACATAATTTGTATACATAGATGCATACCTACCACCCAATTTGTATACATACAAATAATAATACTAAATTTGTCACTTATATAGCATGCTTTAATATAGAAATAATTTTTAAGATAATTAGCAAAATACTATCATTCAATATCTATTCTGTTTCTAAAGATATTTACAAAAGTATATTAGTTGAAAAACACTTACTTTACTTTACTTTAGAATCGATTAACCGGTAGAAGTTGAGATTGATGGGCCAAACTCGAGGCTAGCAGCAAACTCTTCTCCTTCTCTCTGTGCAGTGCCGTCTCTCTGTAGCAGCAAACGCAAGCAGTATACATGACTTAGTTTAGATCTGGGATACCTTTGGCCGCTACTCCCTCTAGTGGATGGGCCAAATTGCCTTAGAGCCCAAGAATATTTTAATTTTCTCTGCTGGCCGCTAGAGGGAGTAGCGGCAGTCAAAATGACAACGTTTTGACTGGCCGCTACTCCCTCTAGGGGCTGGCAGAGAAAATTAAAATAATTATTGCTAGCCGCTACTCCCTCTAGCGGCTGGGCCTTCATATAATCTATTCACTCTAATTTTGGACTACCGGATGAACGTTAGTTGAAACAGTGACTCTGGCTATCGTATTCTATGAATCATTTCCATATATATATATATATATATATATATATATATATATATATATCCATGGAAACCGGTTGCCATATGTACTATTCCAGCAACCAATATTCCATTCGTTGATCTTGATATTAGACGATAGAGATTAAGAATATAAATTCTTTTGCCGCTACATGTATGTAGCGGTAGTGCAAATTCCGAACATACCCCCAAAAAGTAATCAAAAAGTTTAGGACCCACTTGTTGAATGTCGCTACAACTTGTAGCGACTGGATCTGATATTATTAATGTAAAATCCCAAATTTTACGAATAAAGATTTAATTTTCTCGAAATATTTTTTTCAAAATTATGGTGTGGATTTGAGATAATGTTATAGTTGTGGGTAATATTTATAAATTTTGAAAAGTATGCAAGTTGTTGTATAATATTCGTTTGGTCGGGGAATATTCTTTTTGTCGGAGAATATCCGTACGACGGCACAATCATTAATGGACCCCACAACAGAATTATTGTCGGATTGAGAAAACGACAAAAATATTTTTATAAAAATAACGACGAAACTTTTATCGTTAAAACTGTTGAACTACTCGGTAGTAAAAGTACAGTAATACGCGTGGTTGCATAGTAGCACACGGTATTGATTATTGATGCTTATGTGAGAAGTCACTCAATTTTGTTCAATTATTGCTACAATAATAATTCTTGCGTAATATCTCACTTTATTTGATTCAATTATTGTCGATATTTTATATATTATTAAATCAATAATTGAGATGACGAGTTATTAATATTATTATTTGCAATATTAACGATGTCTAGAAGTTACGCCAGAGAGGTTTGATCACCTAATTGCGGCATGATAGGGAGAAATCCTTATTGGAAAGCCCCTCTTTCTTGGGAACGACACAGTCGATTAATATTGTGGATTATAATAATGATGATATATGTTGTTAAATATATTGAGGTATTTATTTGTGAAGTCACGAAAGTTTATATATATATATATATATATATATATATATATAAATTTTGTTTTATTAGTATTATTAATGTAATAAAATGAAAAACTTTTTATATAAAATGAATACTTTTATAAAGTTATTTATTTTATTAGACAATAATTAGAATATATTATATTTTATTATGCATAGTATTTGCATAGTGCACTGCATAGTGTTTTGCATAGTAAATTTTTTATATAAAATAAAATACTTTTATAAAGTTATTTGTTTTATTAGACAATAATTAGAATATAATATATTTTATTATGCATAGTGTTTGCATAGTACCTGCATAGTGTTTGCATAATAAAATCTTTTTATATAAAATAGAATACTTTTATAAAGTTAATTATTTTATTAGATTTTAAATAATATATATATATATATATATATTTTATATTATATTTTATTGCATAGTATCCTTTCTATTTTTCTATAAATAGGATGCTTAGTTAGAATTGAAATCACACCAGAAATTCAGAGAATTCTCTTCTATAATCTTGAGCGTATTTCTTTAGAGTTTTAAGAAGCTTTGAGCGTAGTGAAAGTTTTCTTCAAGTATATCCCCTCCCTACCCGTCGAAGTACTCTTCTTTATAAGGTAAGAGATATTATTTGTTGTACTCGTAAGAGGTATTACTTCTTTCATATTTATGAAGAGAACTTCTGTTATTCCATTCCTTATTATTCTGTTGGAATAACCTGTATATGTGAAGCACCGCATACATGGTGAAATTCTTCTGTTATTCCATTCTTTATTATTATGTTGGAATAATCTGTATATGCGAAGTATCGCATACATGGTGAAATTCTTCTGTTATTCCATTCTTTATTATTATGTTGGAATAACTTTGTCTACATGCATAATCTTTACATACATGGTGAAATTCTTCTATTATTCCATTCTTTATTATTACATTGGAATATCCCATGCATGCGTTCGTACGCATGACACAGTTCCATTATTTATTATTCTGTTAGAATAGCACGCTTGCGCGATCTATCATCACGTGCGTGTGAATTACGTTGTTATTCCATTCTTTACTATTACGTAGGAATATCACGTCAATAACGTTTACGCATGACTTAGTTCCATTATTTATTATTCTGTTGGAATATCTTGTCGATGCGGATTATGCATGACCTGGTTCCATTATTTATTATTCTGTTGGGAATAACCTGTCTGTGCGATCTATCGCATGCATGGTGAATTCTTCTATTATTCCATTCATTATTATTCTATTGGAATAACCTGTCTATGTGGATTACCACATGCATGGTGAATGATCCTTTGTATTAATTCCTTATTAAATTGTGGAAATGATCTGTATACGTGGATTACCGCATGGCGGGTGAAAATCCATTTGCAGTTTTATATATTCTATTATACTTAGTTAGTTAAAGTTTTGGCTTCTATACTCCATGAAATTAGTGGAATATCCTTGATATTTGCGCTTCATCCAGTATCTTTTCATGGAAATATTCTTCTGAGCATTCTTGAATTTTACTCCACAAAGCAGTATCATGTTGACAATTTGGACGTTATTGAGTTCAGGATAAATTAACTTATGCATCTTTAAAATTTATTCTTGAACTTGTTTTATTGAATTATTATGTCATTGTCATCATTCTCATGCTTATATTGTGATGAAAGTCATCTTTGGCTTACGTGCATAGATGGACTTGGTATGATTATGACCAGGGATCATTCGGTATAATCATGACCTGCAATGTTATAAATGATGTGGTAAAAGTCCTTAGTGGCCTATAGTGTATTGATGGACAGTTTTTGGTATGATTATGACCAGGGATTATTCGGTATAGTCATGACCATTGATGATTTAATGAATATCCTTGGCCCGTAATTCAGGGATGATTCAATGATGTGGTTTATTTATTAAAATTTGAGTCTCGTGATAAAATTTGATTTAAAATATTTTAAATCATAGAAGATAGTAGATATCATCCTCTACTTGACTCTTCTAATGGATTGCTTATTCATTGCAGATTAAACTTGATGTCTATTGTATTTTATCGGTTTAACATTGTTGAAGACTAATGATAATTTATTACGCATTATCTTAGTCATAATATTTCTTCTTCGGGCTAGTTGAGCTCACCCTTTTCTTTCAACGTGTTCTCTTGAAATGAGAACGTGGCGGGACTAGTCGAGGAGCGGAGTGTGATTCCCAGATGATAGTATTAGTCGTCCTCACTATTACATTAAATAGTGTGACAATAAATGTATTGAGGACTCCTTTGAGTGTGGATATTGTCTAGATGACAATATTCTTTTTAAAACTCTCAATTTATGTTTTGTCGTATTTTACACGACTGTTGTATAATTAGTTTGTATTTGTATTCAGTACCTTGTATCTAACAACCCAAGATGGGTGATGTGTACCTATTTTGGGGGCATCACAATTAATATTATTATATTGTTATTCTATATAATATTAATTATATTATGCAGGACTTTGGAAAGTGCATGCCGCTACCCGCTACATAGTGTAGCGACTAAATTATTTAGTTAATTAGTATTTTTATTATATTATTATTTTATATTATATTAATTATAACATTATTATTTTATATAATATAATATAATTTTGTTGATCATAAAAAACAGTTTGGTCAATTGATCCATAATTTCAACTGTCTATCTTTTACCTAAAAAACAACATAAAATTATTTTTCTATCAATTTAACAACTATGTAACACAATTATATCTCAAGCTAACTAATTGACCAAATTATTTTTTATGATCAAAAAAATTATATTATATTATATAGAATAATAATATTATAATTAATATAATATAGAATAATAATATAATCTATATAATAAAACAGAACCCATTTTGAATCTTTCATTTGACAAAGCACAAGGACGGTTCAGATTCATTCTAACTTAATTTTTCTAACTTAATCTAAAGGCTCATATTTCTTCCCGCCCAAATCAAATTCACTCATACACCTTACTCTCTCTCATGTTCACACACAAAATCTTTCTCTCTCCTCTCTTCTTCACACACACAAACAAATAATAATAGTACTAAAAATAAATATTATTATAATAATAATAGTACTAATAATAATTATAATAGTATTAATAATAATAATAATAATAATAATAATAATAATAATAATAATAATTATTATTATAATAATAATAATAGTAATAGTAATAGTAATAGTAATAGTAATAGTAATAGTAATAATAATAATAATAATAATAATAATAATAATAATAATAATAATAATAATAATAATAATAATAATAATAATAATAATAATAATAATAATAATAGTAATAGTAATCTATATAATAAAGATTGATTCATTCTAATTGATTTGAGCGGAAAGCACAAGTACGGTTCAGATTCATTCTAATTTTAATTCAAAATAATAATAATAATAATAATAATAATAATAATAATAATAATAATAATAATAATAATAATAATAATAATAATAATAATAATAATAACAACAACAACAACAACAACAACAACAACAACAACAACAACAACAACAACAACAACAACAATAATAATAATAATAACAATAATAATAACAACAACAACAACAATAATAATAATAACAATAATAATAATTATTGTGGTGGTGTAGTGAATTATGATAATTATTATTGATAATTGTATGTTTTGTAGAAAAGTTTAAATTTTTCTGGATATCTATTTTTAAAGGAAAATTAATTATTGTGGTAGTGTGGTAAATTATGATAATTATTATGTCTGATTGTAAGTTATTTTAAGTTGCAAAGAGTCTTTAGGTAATAAAATATTTTTCGAATTTTAATCTAATTTTTCGTTACGTCGTGCCTTCAGGCACGGGCAATTACTAGTAGTATTATATTGTATAGAATAATAATAATATAATAATAATACTAACTAAATATGTCAGCCGCTACACTATGTATCGACATGCCCTTTCAAAAATCTGCATAATATAATTAATATTATATAGAATAATAATTTAATAATATTACTAATATCAAACTCAGCCGCTATAAGTTGTAGCGGCACACAACAAGTAAGTCCCAGACTTTTTTGATTACTTTTTAGGGACATGTTCGGAATTTGCACTGCTACTACATGTTATAGCGGTGGAAGAATTTATATTGTTAATTTTTACTGTCTAATATCAAGATCAACTGATGGAATATTAGTTCCTGGAATAGTACATATGACAACCGGTTGCCATGAATGCACACTCTTCATATATATATATATATATATATAATATGACCATACATAACTCTGTATGTTTTATTTGTGCACAGTTTGCCAAAATTATGTTGTTTTGACAGATTTGTTTTTTTAAAAAAAATAGATTATCTCCTCTCAAATCAGAAATTAAAAATAAATATGTCAAAACGATGTAGTTTTGACAGATTATGTACAGACCATTATTCTCTATAGTTCTAAAAATATATATGTATAATATTAAATAAGAATACTTAGTTATTAACTAAAATTTACATGAAGATACCAAAAATGAAAGGTTCAATTTTTGTTACATGATTTTATATTCAGAGAATAAAGAATTGCGTTAGAAAAGTAGTAATAAAATAAGAACTCTGAGCTCCTCTGTCCTAGTAGGCAACAATCTTTGTTGGGATTATTTTAATTGATTTGAGAATTTGTCTTTACATAAACTAGTTGATAGTCCGTGCAATGCACGGACTTGTTTAAATAATAAATTATATAATTTATTAGTACGATCGTCCTATAACTTAAAATAACTTTTGATTTCATCATATTTATTGAATTTCTTTTTAATTCAATAAATTATATTATAAATATAAACTTGCAAATATGTAAATAATTGTGAATTTCTTATTTACACACCCAAAGATGAATGAATACACACATGGAGATTTTTATAACTAATTCATAATTCATACCCACTACGAATTCATAACAAAATTCTCTTAAATTAAACACCAAAATTACAAACGTTAACAAACTCAAAATAGCCCATTTTACATCCTGAAATTTAAACAGCACATAAAAATACAATATTATATCATCCAATGATTTAAGCAATCTTTGATCTGATGGTCTTGTTTTCGATTTGCTTCCTTAGAATTGTGTTCGTCATCCCTATTAAATAAACAATATATCAAAAATTGAAAGACAAATATATCGAAAGATATAGAACGCCAAATATAAATAAGCAAGACCAAAAGACCTTTTTTTCAAACACAAAGAAACTACAACAAAAAACCCAACTTCAATAGTTAGTGCAAAACCAACCGTAGAGGTTAGAAAATTTTGGAAAACAACTACTTTGAAAGTTACCTTAGATGTAGGTCAACCATCAGTACCAAATTCCAAGCATGCAAGATTCTATATTAACTTTATATCCCAAAAACTGCATTCCAAAAATTGAATTCTACATCAAATTCATATCCCAAACTCAACAAATAACACAAATAAAGTTATTAGTAACTATCAATTAATATAAAAACTTAATATACTTTTGGATATTAACGTAAAGAAAAAGCTCGAAGTACACAATTAATATAAATTAGTTGAATTACCATAGCATAAAGATTCACTTTTCTTTCGATATACACCCTAAAATGAAGTTTCAAATTATTTAGATCATTTGAATTTATTTTCAAAAGAAATCTTGTAAAGTATACATTAAAAAGTATACCAATAAATAATATTATAGCTCTTTCTCATTTCGGATATATCCCATTTATGTGGTGTAAATGATGATAACATGTGAAAGCACTTCATTCACAAATGCATGAAATGACTTAGTTATCTGAGTAATATTTATCATTCATTAGGTACATACAAAAACTTAACTTCTCATTATCATCTCTTGCACAAAGTGTAAACCATCAAAAGTCCATAGTGATCGGATCATATGAGAATGAAAGCCTGTAATGAGTACCTACCAATCTTCCAAATATCTTACTGGTTCAACATTATAAAATTCTAGCCAAGTATTCCATTTGAAAGTTAATGAGGCCATTCAACTAAGGAACAAATCCAAGTATTCCTCTCACTGCAACCCATTTGTAATTAAAATTGAATATTCATCATTAATTGACAATACAAAAATGCAATTAATTCCAATTATTGATCACTATATCCAAAACCCAAATCTAAAGTTGTTTGGTTATAAAAGAAGGAAAAAGAAGGAAATGGGGTGAATGAATTCCCAAAATTCCCTTACGTAGCATAATATTACCTATCATTTTTCGACTTTTGAGCAAGTGCCTTGAACTTTGAAGAATTATCCACTTCAATCATCTTCCTCTCCTCCATTCGCCTATGTAGCGCTTCTCCAAGGGGATTGTTGGCAATGGCTTTTACCACACTGAATGGAATCGCTGAGAATATCAAAACTCCTGCGAGCTTCAATTTCAAAAACACAAAAACACAAAAATTCATCAATGTAATATAGATATAGAGAGTGGGCAATGGGTATGAGGAGATGAAAAAGATGGTTTATCAGTCCAGTCATTGGTTTTCCAGCCGAACGTTTACTCAAAATGGATCAAGATGTAGTCCAAGTCATTTTGGATTGCAAAAAAGACATTTGAAAGAATTTAGTTGACGATTACTTAAAAAACTGCCTCGAAACTCTAGATTTCTTTGCGCTCTCGGTAAATGCCTCAAGCGTGCCCGTGACAGCCAACTTATTGTCAATGTTGCTCTGCAGAAATTCGAGGAAGAGAAGTCAGTGAAGAGGAGTGTTTTTATATAGGTGTAGAGGCGATCGGGAGAGGTACCACTTACCAATCCTTTTACCTCTTAAACTTCATATCAGCTACTAAGCACCATCATTCAAGATAATAATAAAATGTCAATGATCGTATTAAGTCTAATAAATTATTCATTCAAACTAATGAAATCATCATTATATAAATAAATAGTTTATGTTATACTTGATCAAGAAGGAATTGAAAATTGCTAGTATGAAAAGCTTCTTTGCAGGCATAAAAGTCTCCTCAAAATGATGCACTCTTCCTTGAGCTAATTTGTCTAATTGAAGGCTAAAATGACTATGTATGACCTCTCTATATCATTTCATCAAACATGTAATGTGGAAGTTTAGTTCAGGGAGAAAAATTGAATCCAACCTTAAAATCAAATAAAACCTCACCTTTTGCTTGGTAAGCTTTAACTTCTTAGCAATTGATATCTTAAGAGAGGCTACCTTAAACTATGTTCCCTTAACTTACCGAGACCTAGATGTAGGGTGTAACTCAATAGTATGATCCAGAACTACCACTATTTCCCATGTAACTATTTCCACCCAAGCCACGACTGGAATACATCGATGAGTAAGAGTTATCGCCTACCTTCAGTAACAGTAGAATAAAGGCACACATGATAACAAATAAATATTGGATGCTAAAAGTCTCAAAAAATAAAATTTTTAGAAATCAGAATGAAATCATACATCACCACCGTGAGACATGTAATCACTACTAAAGCTAGAATAGTACATTCCACAAACATCACTACCACTGTAAGAGCCTGCAATCCATAATAAGATAAACACAAACGATTTAAGAAAAACCACACTCACATTTAACTTCCTATTTGAATCAATAAAATATCGATTTTGACACATCGTGCGTTTTATCCAATAAGAAGATTCATAAAACATACCTCCATTGTAACCCATACCCTGACGACTACTATAAAGCCCATGAGAATCTTATTTGGAGATAGAAGATACATTTCTACCATATCCCCCATATTAGATCTCCCAAGTTTGCCAAAAAAAATAAGTCAAGATGTAACAACAATAAAAAACAAAAAGGAATGATAGTTACTGCATAATAACATACCTCAATAACTGTAGAAAGAGTGGGTAATCCATCGATCTAACGATGAGATTGAGATGGGATCGCTAAAATCGAGAGACGTCCAAAAAGATGTGTTTTTATATATTCCGATGAATACCCACGAATCTGGCCACCAAATTGAGTTAGGAACTTGGAGGCATCAAACTGATCGATGGGTCTAATTCCAGATTCGCCAGAGAGAAGCTTATCACAATAAGCATCTACTTTATTCCCAAAACGGAGAAATTTCGTAAACAATTGGGAAGAGGAAGACGCGATCGACAGGAAGAGAAATTGAATATAATTAAGGAGGATATGAAATTAGAAAAAATAATACATAAGATGACCGATTGTTAGCCTACTCAAGAAAAAAAAAAGGAATGGGTTAATTGAGAAGACGGAGGAAAAAGAAGAAGAGGAAGAGGAAGGAAGAGGAAGAGGAGAGGAAGAGGGGAAATCTGAAGAGTTTTGTCGATTGTTTTTCAATTGACCGAGTTACTCTTAATTAATTAAGAGTTAACTCAGTGAGTTTTCCAATTGAAAGACAAATTGATTTGAAATTAATTGAGTTGGAGGATAGCTGTGATGTATTTATATATAAGGACAGACGTCTATAATAAACAAAATAATACTAACACAAGTACATTAATATTTACGTGAAAAAATTTCTTGAGGTAAAAATTATCAAAACAAACTCCAAATAATTCTACTATTTTTATGGGATAAATGTTTTTTTAGTGACTGTACTTTAGGTTAACTTACAAATGAGTCACTAATTTTTTTTTTTTACAGTCAACTCACTGAACTTTAATTTTCTTACAAACCGTTTAAGTCCTTTGACTTTTAACGAAATTTGACAAATAGGAGAGAGAAAGCTGATATGGAATTTTTATGCACGAGTTTCAACACTTATGTGGAAATAAACAAATTTTATGGAGAGAATGAAAGAAAATCATTTAGAATAAAATATAAATAAAAAAGCGTAATAAAAAAAAATATAAAATACAATAACATAAATGAAAAAAATATATTTAATTATTTTTATATTTAATATCAAATGAGTTTTTATGTAATTATTATAAAATTCAATAACATTATTGATATTATAATTTCTTTAATTATATTTTCTAATAATTACATAAAACTCATTTGATATTAATTATAAAAATAATTAAATATATTTTTTCATTTATGTTAGTGTATTTTATATTTTTTACTAAGATTTTTTATTTATATTTTATTTTAAATGATTTTTTTTTATTTTCTCCATAAAATTTGTTCATTTTCGCACAAGTGTTGAAACTCATGCATAAAAATTTCATGTCAACTTTCTCTCTCTTTTGTGTCAAATTTCATGAAAAGTCAAAGGACTTAACGGTTTGTAAGAAAACTAAAGTTCAGTGAGTTGAATGTAAGAAAAATAAATTTAGTAACTCATTTGTAAGTTGACCTAAAATACAGTGACAAAAAAAGTAGTTATCCCCTCTATTTCCTCGGTATTAATCGGATCCTTCAGGACAAATACTTAAATTATTTGAGAACAAATACTTAAAGAAGAAATATAAATAAAATTATATGCATTAGACTTAACTGCCAAATTTATATTTAATACTATGCTAACACTCTGTTTCTGAGTTTTGAACGGAAAAGAAAAGAATAGAAAACTTAAATTAGAACAGAAAAGAAAAGAATATAAAACTTGAAGTTTTCGTTTGTGTTGTTTCTGAGTTTTTAATAGAAAAGAATAGAAAATTTAAAATTGAGGACATGAGTTGTAATTTAAAATTTATTATATTAAAAGTTGAGGATAATATGAGAATTATAAAAATATTACTTATTCTAATTTCTTTTCCTTCCAAATCTGGCCAATTTTGGACGGAAAACTTTGGCAGGAAAAGCGGGCAAATTTTCTATCCATTTTTTTTCTTTTCCGTTTATTAAAAAACTCAGAAACATAAGAATTGAAAAGAAAACTTAAATTTTTCGTTCATTTCTTTTCTTTTCTGTCCATTTTAAAACTCAGAAACAGAGCGTAAAAGTGTATCGATTAATGACTTATGAAGGCAAACAACCAATTGAAAAGATGGTTCAAAGATGATAATGCTCTGGAACGTGCTCTTAATGGAGAGTGGGTATATGTGCCTAACATCTGTGAAGATAAGTTCTAGGTTTCTAGCATATTATTTGGGCGTGAAATCATATTTGTCATTGTTTGTTTTGCAGGTGGTTTCTATTTTCTGTTGGAAATACATCTGGTTCTTTAGAATCAATCTTTCTTAGTAGGGATGAGCCTTCAATAATTGGGCTAATGCTGTTTTAATATTGGCAGAATACTTGGAGGATGAACCATAGTTGAAACTCTTGTGTAAGCTTAAGTATTGTTTTCTATTATAAACATTTCTTTCTTGATTTTTTTTCCATATATGGCATTAGTGTTAACCTTTTAATGGCAGATAGTGTCAACTAAGACGGACTTTATAGTTTTCAGTCATACGAAGTTTGATTATAAAGATGATGAATGATCATGTATCGGATGATTTTATTTAATTAATAATATTTTAGTTTTTTTGTATTTCTGTCATAATTTGTTATGGGGTTATTGAGACATAATTTTTTTTTTTAATAAAATAATTTTGACATTCGTTACATAACAAAAGAAAATGCAATATTTATATCGTTGCAAATCATAACAAATTTCGTTGCACATGAAAAGTAAACGATAACGTATAGTGTCGTTGCTAATTGACAATAAATTTTGTTGCTCTCTAAAAACAATCACCTTCGAATAGTATCATTGCTAATTCATCATAATTATCCATACAAAAACCAACGACAACGCAAAATTTTGTTGCAAATTAATATATAACTAGTTTATTTTGTACATTTAGCAACAAACATCGTTACCAAAAAGTACACAATTAGCAACGAAACCCAATTAAGACAACAATTTCTATATTGTTCAGTAACGACAAACTTCGTTGGCAAATGTGTATCAAATGCAACAAATTTTATCTTCGTTGGAAAATAAAAAGATTATTTTCGTTGCCAATTAGGCGTATTTTGCAATGAAAATTGTTTTTCAGTAACAATTTCCTAATATATTTGCTACAAAATATTTCATTGCTAAATGATTTATGATTTTACACGAAAACAAAATTTCGTTGCGACATATATTACTTTCTGCAACGAAAAAAAAATTCGTTGCTAGACAATTAACAACGCTCATTGCGCAACGAAATGTCCAACGACCAAAAAATCGTTGCAAATGGTATTTTGCAACGAAATTTCACACATTTAGCAACGAAAACTGTTTGTTGGAAAATCACCATTTTTTTGTAGTGATTATTTGTATTATATTTTATTTTGATAATTAGATCAGATTGAGGGAGTCTAACGGGTGATATTTGGCTTCAGTGAATTATTTTGGTACTATATTAAGGTATGAATTTCGTACTCTTTCAGCGATACTTTTGTTAAATATGATTTGTTCGTTTTGTTCCTCATTTCGAATTCTGTTATTATTTCACATAATTATTTCTTGTGAAATTCATATATTTGTTTCATTTTGGAGTTGACACATTGGACTCGTACTTGTACTCTTTAAATTAGGTTATCATGTCTAGTATTTATTTTGATATTTGTAGAGCGATATATGTTGTTACCTTCTTTTGGAGACATTATGATTTGATCTGGTTCAACATATACATTAGAAACTCAATTTTGTGGATATTATGTCGCATGTGTTGTGACATGGTATCTATTTTTATTGGTATTATGTCGCATGTGTTGTGATACGATACCTATTTTGATGGTATTATGTCGCATGTGTTGTGATATGATATTTTTGTTAGAATGTACCGTAGGGTATACCGGAGCTATAACCACCTGTGGGGGTACCACAGGCTTGTCGTCTTGGCACGAGAGACATGACACTTTCTGTGGCGGTGTGATTAGTCCACAACGTCTCCGTTTGGGCTCCGGAGGAAGTGGGCCATTCGGTGTTTTGTTGTGGGAGGCGTATGAGTTAACCCTAATTTTCTATTATGTGGATTTGTGATGTTGTGCCAAACACACCTATCCGATTTGCATACATTTGGATTCGCGGTCCAATGTGTGATTTGCCTGTGTGTCATTATTTTGGTTTCCTGTGTGGCATTATTCAGCCTATTATTTCATTGTATTAGTTTTGTTTTTTTTCTGTTCAGTTTAATTAATTGAGTTAGTTACTTCAGTTCATTCTTTACTCTTCTATTTGTTTCGTTAAATATGTTGATTCAGATATATTCTATTTTGACTTTGGATATCATATTTTCGTCGATTTTTAAGCTTGAGGCTTTGTTAAGTATATTACTCTAGTTGATTTCGTATTTCAGTTATACATCTTTGTATTATCAATATCCGTATTGGGCTGTAAGACCCCAACTTTTATGAATAAAGAATAATTTTCTCAAAATATCTTTTTGAATATTATGGTGTGGATTTGATATAATATTATAGTTGTGGGTAATATTTATAAACTTTATAAAGTAATAAGTTGTCATAAAATATTCGATTGGTCGGAGAATATTCGTTAATAGGGAATATTCGTACGACATCACAATTATTGGTGGATCCCATAACAAAATTATTGCCGGAGTTAGAAAATGACAGAAATATCTTTTTATAAAAATAACGGCGAGAGTTTTACTGTTAACTGTTGAAATACCCTGTGGTAAAAGTACAGTAATACTCGTGGTTGCAAAGTAGCACACGATATTGTACAGTATTTTTGATTATTGATGCTTACGTGAGAAGTCACTCAGTTTTATTCAATTATTACCACAGTAATTGCAGCATAATATCTCACGTTATTCATTCAATTATTGTCATAATATTTTTTTATTATTAAATCAATAATTGAGACGACAAAGTTATTCATATTATTATTTACATTATTGACAATGTCTAGAACGTTCTGTTGAGAAAAAGGGTTTGGTCACCTAATTACGCGTCAATAGGGAGAAATCCTTATCGGCAAGCCCCTTCTTTCCTAAGAATGATCTGGTTGTTAATATTGCAAGTTATATTATTGATGAATAATTTTGTTTAAAAATATGTTTTGTGAAGCCAAGTGTATTGAGATAAAAAGAGGGGATTTTTATGAAGTATTTATTGTAAGTTTGACGTATTATTTGGACCCCCAATTGTGTGTGTGTGTGCGTGTGCGCGTGCGTATGTGAAAATGTGTGTGAAAATGTGTAAGTTACGTATGGGGGAGGGAGTATATATTAATATATATACTTTATAAGTTTTGTTTTTTATAAAAAATAAAATATATTATATTTTATTATACATAGTACTGTATAGTGTTGCATAGTAAAATCAATTTTTTAAAAAAGTTTCAGCCGAATGCCACCCGTGATTTTTCCCCACTGTTCACCTGTGAATAAATTTTAATTAGTATCCTTCTATTCTTCTATAAATAGGATGCTTAGTTTAGAATTGAAAATCACATCAGAATCAGAAAATTCTTCTTCTATAATATTGAGCGTATTTCTTTTGAGTTTAAGGAAGTTTTGAGTGTAGAAAATAGTATAAATTTTCTTCAAGAATATCCCCGTTATACCAGTCAGAATACTTTCCTTTTTAAGGTAAGGGGTATTATTTATTTCATATTCGCTTACGATATTATTTTTCGTATTCTTAAGGAATTTTATTTTCGTTCAATATTCGTAAGGAATATTATCTTTGTTCAATATTCGTAGGAATATTATTTTCGTTCAACAATTGTAAGGGGTATTATTTATTTCATATTCTCTTACGATATTATTTTTCGTATTTGTAAGGAATTTTATTTTCGTTCAATATTCTTAAGGAATATTATCTTCGTTCAATATTCATAGGAATATTATTTTCGTTTAACAGTTGTAAGGGGTATTATTTATTTCATATTCGCTTACGATACTATTTTTTGTATTCGTAAGGAATTTTATTTTCGTTCAATATTCGTAAGGAATATTATTTTCGTTCAATATTCATAAGGAATATTATCTTCGTTCAATATTCGTAAGTAATATTATTTTCGTTCAACAGTTGTAAGGTATATTATTTTTGTTCAATACTCGTAAGAAATAATATTTTCTTCCATACTCTGTAATATGTAAGTAATATTATTTCGTTTTAGATTCTGAATTCTACACTCATTTTGTTAAAGTATTGCTTTTATACTCCTTGAAATTAGTGGAATATCCTTGAAATTTGCATTTCATTTAGTATCGTTTTACTAAAATATTTTTTTGGACATTCTTGATAAATTTGATCTTTTCATGTCGGGGTACTATTCCCAAAGTACTATTCACGGGGCACTATTCACTCGGGTACTATTCACCCGGGGTACTATTCATGACAAAAAAATTGATTTCTTTTCTATCCAAATCATTTTTGAGATATTATTATTCTTGAATTTTACTTCACAAAGCAGTATCATGTTGACAATTTGGACATTATTGAATTCTTGATAAATTGAATTATAAATCTTTAAAATTTATCTTTGCTCTCATTTAATTGAATTCTTATATTGTGATGAAAGTCATCTTTGGCCCGTAGTGCATAGATGAACTGTTGATTGGTATTATTATAACAAGGGATTATTCGGTATAATTATTACCTGTAATGTTACAAATGATGTGGTAAAAGTCCTCATTGGCCTGTAGTGTATTGATGGACAGTTGTTGGCATTATCATGACCATTGGTGATAACACGAATATCCTTGGCCCGTAGTGCATGAATAATTCGTAGATGTGATACTAATGAATATCCTTGGTCCGTAGTGCATGGATAATTCAGTGATATGGATTATTTATTAAGTTGAGTCTCAGCAATAAAATTATTGATAAACTTTTTAAATCATAGAAGATAGTAGGTATCATGCTCTACTTGACTCTTCTAATGGATTGTTTGTTCCGCTGCAATTAAACTTGTTGTTTATTGTATTCTATCAGTTTAACACTGTTGAAGGCTAACGATAATTTATTCTGCATTATCTTAGTCGTAATATTACTTACTGGTCTAGTTGAGCTCACCCTTTTGCTTTCATTGTTCTCTTCAGGAAATGAGAACGTAGCCGGGACTAGTCGGGAAATGGAGTGACGGTCCGAGATTGTGGCTATAGAAGTCCTCACTATTTTATACAATAGTGTGATAATAATTGTAATGAGGACTCCATTTGAGTTAAAACTCTTAGTATTGAGGAAATATTATTGTCCAAATCATTTTTGAGGAAATATTATTCTTAAATTTTACTCCACAAAGCAGTATCATGTTGACAATTTGGACATTATTGAATTCTTGATAAATTAAATTATAAATCTTTAAAATTTATGCTTGCTCTCATTTAATTGAATTCTTATATCATTGGCATCATCTTCATGCTTAAATTGTGATGAAAGTCATCTTTGGCTCGTAGTGCATAGATGAACTATTGATTGGTATGATTATAACCAGGGATTATTTGCTATAATTGTGACCCCCCCCCCCCCAAAATAGGTATACATCACCCATTTTGAGTCGCCAAATACATGGTACATAATTTAAATACAAACTTCTTGTATACAATACGACAAAAGCGTAGCTGAGAGTTTTTACACGAATATTGTCTTCTAGATAATATCCAAACTCAAATGGAGTCCTTATTACAATTATTATCACACTATTTCATAGAATAATGAGGACTACTATAACCACCATCTCAGACCATCACTCCGTTCCCCGACTAGTCCCGACTACGTTCTCATTTCCTGAAGAGAACAATAAAAGGAAAAGGGTGAGCTCAACTAGCCCAACAAGAAATATTATGACTAAGATAATGCAAAATAAATTATCTTTAGCCTTCAACAATGTTAAACTGATAATAAACAACAAGTTTAACTGTAGCGGAACAAGCAATCCATTAGAAGAGTCAAGTAGAGCATGGTATCTACTATCTTCTATGATTTAAAAACTTTATCATCAATTTTATCGCTGAGACTCAGCTCAATAAATAATCCACATCACTGAATTATCCATACACTACGGGCCAAGGATATTCATTAGTATCACGTCCATGAATTATCCATGCACTACGGGCCAAGGATATTCGTGTAATCACTAATGATCATGATTATGCAACAACTATCCATCAATGCACTACGGACCAATGAGGACTTTTACCACATCATTTATAACATTACGGGTCATGATTATACCGAATAATCCCTAGTCATAATCATACCAATCAATAGTCCATCTATGCACTACGGCCAAAGATGACTTCATCACAATATAAGCATGAGGATGATGACAATGATATAAGAATTCAATTAAAAGAAAGCAAAGGTTAAATTTTTAAAGATTTATAATTTAATTTATCCAAAATTTAATAATGTCCAAATTGTCAACATGATACTGCTTTGTGGAGTAAAATTCAAGAATAATATTGTATCAAAAATGATTTGGACAGAAAAGAAATCAATTTTTATCATGAATAGTCCCTGGGTGCATAGTTCTTGAGTGAATAGTACCCCGTGAATAGTACTTTATGAATAGTACTTTGGGAATAGTACTTTGTGAATAGTATCTCGTGAATAGTACTTTATGAATAGTACCCCATGAATAGTACTTTGTGAATAGTACCTCGTGAATAGTACTCTGGCATGAAAAGATTAAAAATTATGAAGAATGTTCAGGAAAATATCCTTGTGAAACGATACTAGATGAAACGCAAATGTCAAGGATATTCTACTAATTTCACGGAGTATATAAGTAGTACTTTAACAAAATGGGTGTAGAATTAGGAATACGAAACAAAATAATATTAC
This sequence comes from Panax ginseng, assembly GCA_020205605.1. Lineage (NCBI taxonomy): Eukaryota > Viridiplantae > Streptophyta > Magnoliopsida > Apiales > Araliaceae > Panax > Panax ginseng. The sequence goes on from CM035130.1 coordinate 45,124,341, forward strand.
TTACATACTACAGAGTATGGAAGAAAATACTATTTCATACAAATATTGAACAAAAATAATATCCCTTACCTTAGTAGAAGGCTGGATACTGCAATAATGAAGTAGCAGAATACTCTTCTTATTTCTCTCTATAGCTTCTCTCTCTATAATTGCTCTTGTGAGTCTTAGCGAATTGGTGAGAATGAAAGAAGAAATGAGCTTCTATTTATAGGAAAACATAGTTTTGATAATTGCACGTTTAGGGGCTCTAATTATTACAATATAGTACCTTCATCTTTACCTCCATTTTTAATTTAGTCCTTCAAGTATTATCAATCTTACACAACCTCCCCTAATAGTACATGCATGTGAACCAATAGTTCCATGCATGTGAACCAACAATAATTTGCATGTGAACCAATAGCAATTAATTGCTCACTTATCTGATTAATTGCCCGTTTGGTCAATAATAACAAAACTAGCCAATCATAGAAATACCTCCTTTGAGGGTAATTGGGTCACAAAAGAATTAAAGAAAATTAAATGAACAAATATCTTTAATCAACACAAAATTATTCATCATTAATATTATAACTCGCAATATTTAACAATAAGATCATTCCCAGGAAAGAGAGGGCTTTCCGATAAGGATTTCTCTTTATTAGCACAGAATTAGGTGACAAAACCCCTTTCCTCGACAGAACTTTCTAGACATCATCAATAATGCAAATAATATGAATAACTCTATCGTCTCAATTATTGATTTAATAATATAAAATATTGTGCAGATGATACTGTGACAATAATTGAATCAATAATATGAGAGATACTATGCAGCAATTACTGTGACAATAATTGAATAAAACTGAGTGACTTCTCACATAAGCATCAATAATCAAAGATACTGTACAATACCATGTGATACTATGCAACCACACGTATTATTGTACTTTTATACCGGGTATCTCAACAGTTTAACGGTAAAACTTTCGCTGTTATTTTTATAAAAAGATATTTCTGTCATTTTCTAACTCCGACAATACTTTCATTGTGGGGTCCACCAAAGATTGTGTCATCGTACGAATATTCCCTGTTAAAACGAATATTCCTCGACTAATCGAATATTTTATAACAACTTGCTTACTTTGAAAAATTTATAAATATTACCCACAAATATAACATTATATCAAATCCACACTATAATATTCAAAAATATAGTTTGAGAAAAATTAATCTTTATTCATAAAAGTTGGGGTCCTACAACCTCTTCTTCTTATGAAATTTCATCCTCAAAATTGGGGTACGTACCTGGTATGTCAAAGAGGTGAGTATACTTTGACTTCATTTCAGATTCTAACTCCCAGGTTATTTCCTCAACATCTTGGTTTCTCCACAAAACTTTGACTAGAGGTATAACCTTTGAGCGTAGAATATGATCCTTCTTATCCAAGATTTTAGAGGTACCTCTTCATACATTAAAAATTTCGCTATCTCATCCGGTTCTAATTTAATAATGTGGTTCGGGTCTTCCACATATTTACGTAACATATATATATGAAAAATGTTATGAACATGAGACATACTTGGCGGTAAGGCGAGTCTATAGGCCACAATTCCTACTCGATCGAGGATTTCAAATGGCCCAATAAATCGAGGATTGAACTTTCCTCTCTTTCCAAATCTTGTAACTCCTTTTTATGGAGCAACACGTAACAACACATGATCTCCAACATTAAATTCCACGTCCTTTCAATGAAGATTAGCATAACTCTTTTGTCGATCTTGTGATGTTTTTATACGTTACCGGATCATTTGAATCTTTTCCGTTGTCATGCGTACCAATTTCGGACCGAACAACATTGCTTCACCCACCCCATCCCAGCATACTGGAGAACGAAACTTGCGTCCATACAACGTCTTAAATGGAGACATGCCAATACTTTCTTGATAACTGTTGTTGTAGTTGAATTCCACCAATGGAAAGAACTTGTTTCAACTTCCTTTGAAGTCAAGGACATAGATTCTTAATAGATCTTCAAGAGTTTGAATAGTCCTCTCCGACTGCCCCTCCGTTTGAGGATGATATGCCAAACTGAATCATAAATCCATGCCCATAGCTTTTTGCAAACTGACCTAAAATCATGAAGTGAATCTTGGGTCTCGATCAGAAACTATGGATACTGGCATACCATGTAGTCTTACAATCTTATTTATGTATATACGAGCAAGACGTTCAAGTGAATAAGTTTCTCGTATAGGTAAGAAATGAGCAGATTTGGTCAATCTATCGACAATGACCCAAATTGTATCTATGCCTTGAGAAACCTTGGGAAGACCAGTAATGAAATCTATGGTAATGTGCTCCCACTTCCATTATGGAATTTTAAGTGGTTGCAATGGACCTTTTGGCACTTTATGCTCTGTCTTGACTCGTTGACAAGTTAGACACCTTGAGATAAACTCCGCTATCTCTCTCTTCATATTGCTCCACCAAAATATATGTCGAAGATAATGATATATTTTAGTACTCCCAGGATAGATTGCAAATGGTGTGTTGTGCACCTCCATCATGATTTTATACTTCAAGTCAGAGTCGTTAGGAACACAAAGTCTGGAGTTGACTCAAAGTATTCCTTCTTCATTGATTCTTGCTTCCGAAATAACACCTTCTTGTACTTTCTTCCTCATATGCATCAGCTCCAGGTCTGTAGCTTGAGCAGCTTTAACATTATCGATTAAATTCGGTTTTACTCGTATATTTGACATCATCACGTGGGTCCCTGGAGTCTTTAAATCTATCTCCATCCTTTGCAAGTCATACAAAATGGGCCTTTGCGTTGACAATATTGCACTCATACCCGCATATGATCTTCTACTCAACGCGTCAGCTACTACGTTCACTTTTCTAGGATGGTATTGAATGGTATGATCATAATCTTTCAACAACTCGAGCCAACGTCATTGTCGCATGTTGAGTTCCTTTTGGGTGAAGAAATATTTGAGACTTTTATGATCCGTATAGATCTCTACTTTCTCCCCATACAGGTAATGCCTCCAAATTTTAAGCGCAGAAACTACTGCTGCCAATCTAAAAGACATGTCTAGGAATTCATAATGCCCGTACCAAGTTCTGAAAGCAGTCTTTAGAATGTCTTCGGTTTTAATCTTTAACTGATGATATCCGAAATGAAGATCGATCTTTGAAAAGAATTTGGCGCCTTGCAACTAGTCAAACAGGTCATCAATGCGAGGCAACGAGTACCTATTTTTGATGGTGACATGATTCAACTATCGATAATCAATATAACGTCACATACTTCCATCTTTCTTCTTTACGAATAGAACAGAAGCACCCCAAGGAGACGTACTAGGACGAATGAAACCGATGTCTAACAATTCCTACAGTTGGGTTTTTAATTCCTGAAGTTCAATAGGAGCCATTAGATAAGGGGCTTTAGAAATAGGTTTTGTACTGGGTTCAAGGTCGATACAAAATTCGATTTCACGCTCTAGGGGTAGGCCAGGAAGTTCTTCAGGGAATACATCAGAAAATCTATTAACAATAGAAATATCATTCAAATCTGACGTATTTTTGTTTAAATTTCTGACATGGGCTAAGAAAGCTTGACATACATTTTTTAATAAACGAATAGCTTTATGACTTAATATAACAGTTATGGACTTTAGTGGTTTGGTTGCTTGAATTCACATAATAGGTTGGTTAGGAATATGAAAACTAACAACCTTACGAAAATAATCAATTTTAGCATGATGAGTAGTTAACCAATCAATCCCTAAAATCACATCAAATGCAAGTATTTTCAAAGAGATAAGATTTATAGGTAACGTGCGGTTGCTGATTTGAATCAAACAAGACTTATAAATAGTGGATGTAATGAAGGTTTTTCCCAACGGAGTTTTAACAGATAAGTCAAAGTCTAATTTCTCTGAAGTTAAATTTAAACGTTGAGCGCAAGTAGGAGAAATAAAAGAATAGGTAGAACCGGTATCAAATAAGGTATAAACTTCGCAAGAGTTTATGATTAGCTTACCCGTGATAACCTCATTCGGGTTCCTCACTTTTTGGGAGGTCACTACAAACGCTCTCCCTTGAACTACCAGTTTTGTGTTATCTGGGACGGCCTTCGGTGCCTCCACCCCAGCTGGACTTGACTTTGCTGCACGATAAAATCAGGCTAGGTGACATTCTCTTCCATAATTGTAACACGCTTTGGACTGCATCGTGCAGTTTGGACTGATGTGTCCCTCCCCTCCGCATTTGAAGCATACGATTAGTGGTCATTCTCCTTCTTTATAAACGGGTGCTGGTGCTGCTGTCCTTCCATCATTGTTGTACCTTCTCTTCTTAAAATTTCCACTTCTATTGTTTTGGCCATGATTACCACCGAAGTGGTTACCATTTCTGGCATGTTGATTCCCTCCATGTTTGTTGTCACCGCTTCGATGACTGCTACCACTGGTATTATAGATTTTCCGGCTGCTCTCTCTTGGTTGGGTTGACTCATTATCGCGCTCCAATAACTGAGCCCTATTCACAACATCTGAATACAAGCAAAGTTTGTGAGAAATGAGGTATTGTCGTATTTCGGGTTTCAAACCTCTTATAAACATCCGTGTCATACGCTCCTCATTATCTACCAAATGGGATGCAAACCGGGATAACTCAATAACTTAGCCTCGCACTGCGAAACAATCATATTTTTTTGCTCCAGCTTGATGAACTCCACCTCCTTCATGTGACGAATACTTTCGAAAAAGTACTTGTCGTTGAACAGTTCTTGGAACTTCTTGTTAGGTTTGTAATATTCATGAACACAATCAAATTGCATAAAATAAGCGGAAACATGGAAAATCAGAGTTTAAAAATTTTACAAACCATATACCCGGATCATCCTTTATGCACAATTATTAATTGAACGAAAATATGAAGAACAAGAATCATACCCTTGAAGATTCGAGCTTCCTCATATACAAGTTCACCTCCAATCTTTTCGCGTTTAACTTGAATCCACCGGGTTTGGTTCCTTCCTTTGATCAATGTTAGCCACCCAAGTGTTTGGCCTCTAGAGGTGATCCACCAAGGAAGAAGAAATATTCAAGAAGAAGGGTGTTTGACAAAACCCTAGTTTTTCTATCTCTCATAGAAAATGGTGTACTCTCCCAACTATTGGAGTTACGTATTCATGTGTTTTGTGAAAGTGTCAACCACTCACACTCATAAAAAGACTCCTCTTATTTATAGATGTGGGCAACCCTCCTTAACAATTAAAGAATTGGATTTTATTTTAATTAATTAAAATCCTTTAATTAATTATGCTCCTAATCTTATTAAGAATAATTAATTAAAATATTTTAATTAATTAGCCTCCTAATCTTATTAGGAATATATGAGAGTACTTTTATTAATTAATTTCCAAACTCCTTTAGGAATAATAATAATAATAATAATAATAATAATAATAATAATAATAATAATAATAATAATAATAATAATAATAATAATAATAATAATAATAATAATAATAATAATAAGACTCCTCTTATTAATTTATATTTAATATTTTCAAAATATTAAATAATAAATATTAAGCTATTTAATTTATTCTATCACCATAGATTAAATTAAATATACTTAACTTATTATTAGGATTATACCATTAACTTCTTAAATAATTATTCTTCCTTTTATGGTGTGACCCTTTAGGTTCTTCATATTAAACTACTTGTGAATGAATCAATTAGAACAATTCTAATCTTATTTAAATAAATAAATTAAACATTTAATTTATTTAAATAAATAATATTTATTCTACAATAGGGATAAGCCTCCCTAGCGATCAACGACTTTTCAGATAATATAGATTTCAACATTAATCATAAAAGAACCTTTGAGTAAATACTTACCGTACAATTCAATCCTTCCACCATACAATGTCCCAATTAAATATAAGACATGAAATTACAATCAAGTCTTATTTTATTTAATTATATGTATTTTGATCCTTAAATGTACAACTCCAAATAATACAAATTAGAAACTCCTTTCTAATTTTATTCTGCCTTAGCCAAGGACTACTGGGTTGTCATTTATCGAATCACATAGGACATTTCTCTTCTTTTACTAGAAGCGGTAGATTCTTTATTGATCATACATTATCTCCATGTACAACTTATTATACCCAAGAATACCCTTTGATATACCATAAGGGTCTTAAGGAATAAGTCAAAGTATAACTCATCATACACAAGATACTATGATGAACTCAAGTCCAAGGATCACTTGTACTACTATCACTACAGGAATTCCTATTGACAGGCAAGTAAAACTCCATTAGGTATTCCTTAGCGAGCCACATTAAGTGAACTTATTCTCTAATAAGCACCTACATATTTGCTTTAGCGTCTCCACACAAATGATCATGAGATCAATCATCCTCATCCAATGAGAAAGCAACGTATGTACCAATCTATCCGGATTCACTAATCCCCAATTTAGTAAGTTCATTAATCTTTGTTTCTTCATTCCAAACGAGATTAATTTGGTTATTCAAAGTCTGTAATTTTATTGTAAGCAATGTGGTTATTCAGCTATGAATAATTGTTGTTTGATCTCTGATCACCAATGTCATTGTACTATCATACATTATTGTACCGAACTCTGAGTTGACTAGCGATTCTTTATTGATTCAATTAATCTTTAGTTGATGAATGTTCTAAACTCTAAATTACCCTCGAAGTCAATCCAAACCAAACTTCCTTTGGTTTGCTTATGTACCCACACAGTTTGAAAGCATGTAGTCGATGATTAACACTTGTTCAATTTAGAAACCGTTAATATTCTATCTCTTATTGATTCATCGATACACCTTGTTCATGAAGATATTGTAATCAAACTCTTGAATAGTTATTGGTCCCTATCTGATTCAACCAGTACTTGGTTGATGAGCGTTCTAAAGATCTAGATTCTTTTGAAGTTAATTCCAAAACAAACTTCCTTTGGTACGGAACCTAATGATCTAAGATGAGATGAACAACCCTATATCAGGGGATTATTTTAGAGCTACGCAATAGCATTAAAATGTTTGCGCAATACATAGTACAAAGGGTTGATCACCTGGAGTACGAGATGATGGTCCACATAGTCGTTTAGATCATTAAAGGTTCTGATGAAACACACATTAACCTAGGACATAGAAGATGATTATGGTCTTTTAGACTGTTAAAGGTTAAAGTAGCAATACTTGACAACCCATAATATAGGTCGTGGTCTTGTGACCCTCAGTGTATTCTTTTAATGATTGATATTTGTTGTTAACTTAAAATTCATTATTCCTTTGAACTCATAGCTTTTGAATTAGAGTTTATTGTTCTGGTAAGTGTACTTTACCATTAAAAGCTCAATTAATTTTCATTTATAGAATGTTATTGTATTATCCTTCTTGTGTGCAATTGTTTGCTCACTCTTGCAAAAAAAAATGCAGATGAAGTTAAAAAATTTGAAGAGCTTTCTACAAGCAAGGGCAAGGGCAAAGTGCTTGATTAGACGACGTTTAATTTACCTTTTATTTATGAAACTTATGTAATAGATTTGATTATGATTATGTTTTAATATTCCGCTGATGATTGTAATAATAAAGGTTAGATGACCTAAGATTTATTTGAGATTATGTAACCCTATAATGGGAGATTTATTGTTTAAACTTTTGAGTTTAATTATATCCTTTGTTTATGGGTAGATATTTATGATTTAATTGAACAGTGAACACCAAATCTGTGGGATTGAAGTACCCAAATTTGGGGGTATCACAAGTTGGTATCAAAGCTTTAAGTTATGAACCTTAGGTGGGGAAACCTTAGGCTATAACCTTCTAGGAGATCGAAAACATAGAGGTGATAAACTCTCATTGAGTTCTAAGGAATGAATTAAGGAAATTCATTAAAGATAAAATGATAAAGGCTTTATGTGCTTATTGTCGACGTCGGGATTTTTAGTGTCCCTTTTCGTTACTTGTTCTTTGGTGTTCTCATGTTAATGTTAGATTTGTTTGAAAAAACAAGTGAAAAAGGTCCGACATGTATAATATCGACGATTGACTTTAAGAGTCGCCAGTTGGTGTATTTAACTGGTTGCACCAACGCAACCGAAAAGGTTAACATATTGACCCAGTGATTTGACAATCTAAAACGCAGTCAGAAAACCGAGATTCATTAAGGGTTCGGGGCTTGATTATGCGGAGGGAAGGTGTTAGGTACCCCGACATCCGTGTTACCACAATGGCCACCGCCACTCTTCAAAGAAATTGTTATATGAATGTGTGTGTGTGTGTGTGATCAATGTGCAATTTATTTGAAAGTAGTCACGAGGCCTCGTTTCACCTATATACAAGGGTTTGAATTTTATTAGAAAATCCAGTTTTAACCACAATATAGCAATGACATTTTGAAAAAGAGGTTTTAAAACCACATGCTCAATAGGAATTGAGACCTTTTCATACTTCCATTTTATTAAATGTTCTAAACTTTTTGCTTTTATTTTCTAGATCACGAAGCATCCTCGAGAAAATAATATCTGACGATCTTAGAACTCCTTATGGGCATGACACCCATCCAAGGAAACTCTTACAACCGTAAAATAATGTACAAGTCACACAAAATGAAAAATGTCCATCATGAATCAATCTAGGTTCATGAGACCAACCTGTGATCACATGATTCCTAGGCTCACATGATCATCGCAATTTGTATGGAAAGCGATAGCGATTATAAATATAAAAGCTATATATATATATATATATATATATATATATATATATATATATATATATATATATATATATATATATATATATATATATATATAATGGATCAACCACCACGAAAGCAACTCCATGGGGATCGAAAATATAAATATATAAAAAGCGGTAAATATATATATATATATATATATATATATATATATATATATATATATATATATATATATATATATATATATATGAACATGATCAACCAAATCACGTAAGTAAACTCCAAAGTGGACGAAATGTAAATAAAGTTGTAAAAGCGATCATCCGCCATGAAGTAAACTCCGAGGCAGATGAGAATGTAAATATATATATATACATATATATAAAAGCGATAAACACATCGATGTAAATCCGGCTCATCGATATAATACGACAACAATTATATATATATATATATATATAAGCGAGTAAACGCATTAGGATGTAAAATTTAGGCTCATCGATATATTCGATGAAAATTATATATATAAATATATATATATACAAAAAGCAATTAAAGGCTCTTGGATGTAAAATCCGTGCTCATCGATGAGTTCTCGACTACGCTTTATATATATATAAGTATATATATATATAAAGTAGATAAACGCTCTGCACCAAAGTTCAGGCTCAATCGAGGCATAACTTCGATAATGTTAGTCCATATATACGAAATATATACATATATTAGTATATATATACGAGCGTAATGAAAACCATGGACCAAAGTCCGGCAAACACACTCACACGACTATCAACGTGTACAACGATTAATGTGATATATGAGAAAGAGGCTTTATAGAATGTAAAAAGGCTTACAATGGGCTGCCAAAGTAGACTTCTTAGACTTTAAATAGATAAACACTCAGCTCCTGCCAGATAAAAAGTAGCTATATGTGAGCTAACTAGTGTTTAAAGAAGAGGAAACACTCAAAAGATGTGTATGCGAGTAGTAAAATGGATGTGGCTTCCTCGCTTTTTCCCTTCTCTTTCTCTCTTCAATGGGTCGACCCCCACCTATATTTATAGGTGATGGCAGCGGTACACTGCAGCAAGAACCATGATTGTACTGCTGCTAAGGGTAAGTGGTGGATCCTAGCCTCGCGGGTCCCGTCGTCTCGTAGTACGTGCAGTCATGCACTTTGTAATGTCCACTCAAATATGTAGAACTTCAATCCAAGCATCCAAACGAAGTATATCTGTACTTCTTCGTATCGCTTGTGTCGAGAGTTACGTAATGTCATGGATTAGAGGTTGTACGAAGTCAGGAAGAGGGGTCTATGCCCATGGTCTTCAAGCTTCAAATTCTATCCAAAGTACTGCCACACGTAATAGTCACTCGAGATTGTCAATCCTCGGCTCTTGTGGAACATTGTTGTATGTATTTATGAAGTGTTGAGACGACGTGCCATTGTTGAAGGAACAAGATGACGCTTAACTCCTCGTCGGGGTTATCGCCGGTTTGAGTTGAAAGTAGACGTTGCTCAGGGTTACAGCTGAGATTGGACTACTAGTTGGTATGCCACGATATCATCTTGTTGATGTGGACAAATGACATTGTGACTCCTCACCGGGGTTATCACCAATTTAAGCGGAAAGCAGACGTTGCTCAGGGTTACATCTAAGATTGGGCTACTTGTTTGTATGCCTCACTGTCATCTGGATTGAAGCTGATCGCATATGTTTGAAACAAGCATTTCCGGGGTTATCGTCGGAACTACAATGGCATCCCTTGGGGCTATCACCAAGGATGGGGTTGCTACTCCCAGTGTTGTCTCTGGGACTAGAACTGAACGTCGTGGTCTTATCGCCGAGACAGGACTGTTCCGGGTTGAGATGACATTCCCCGTTTGTGTTCTGGGTTGGAGCTAAACTTCCGCTAGTATCCGGCATGGATATAAGTTGTCTTTCAGGGTTATCTCTAAAAGACAAATCTACCCTCCTGCAATGATAATAATAGGAGTGCAGAAAATTTCAAGTGTCTACAGATGCCCCTCTTTATCATATTCATGCAATGCAAGGCATGGATAGGATAAAGAATCCTAGACACTTGAAATGCAAGCAAGATAAATATGATGCTATATGCAGCAACATGTTGCAAATGCATGATGCATGATTGCCATGTAATCTTGCTGGGATGACAATCAGTGATGGCTTGGACATTCGATCCAAGTCTTCAAGGATGTTGACGTTGGGACTACCACCAAAGTCTTGAATCCTAGACACTGGTTTATACTCCATAGAGGTACCTCTTGTGTGGAAGAGATCTGTGGGAATAAAGCTGTCTGTTTTGAGGATGTGTATAACATGTTCCCTCATACTATCGAAGTTACTGCCAACAGTTTGTTGTTATCAGGGTTGTCTGATCTTCGTTGATGTGTGTATCATCGGATGAATCCCTACTGGGTGCATTTTCAAGGCTGCTTGACCTTCATTGATGTGTGTATCAATGGTTGCATTGCATTGTAACCCCCGTCGGGGAGACATAGATGTTTGAAGGATGTGCGTTGTGACCCCCGCCGGGGAGGCGTAGATGTTTGAAGGATGTGCGTTGTGACCCTCGCCGGGGAGGCATAGATGTTTGATAACTTCGACGTTGTAACCCCCGTCGGAGAGGTTTGATATTTCGTGGTTTCGCGTTGTAACCCCCGCCGGGGATTGTTTAGGGTTGTAACCCTGCAAATGACGGCATCAGACCTTTGTGGGGTATTACCGAGCATGGTTTATGAAAGTTGAGCTCATTGCGTAGCATTTTTATTCCTGATTTGGCCTTTTCAGCTTGTGAGACCTCCTTTGCAACTCTAACTGGAGCGAGCCGGAGGTGTGGGACCCATGTAGGGGTGTCATTGGTGTACTGAAGGAGCCAGTAGGTTAACTCTGCATAGCAACCGTACTTATGAATGAATAGGTGGCTGGTCGCTTTCATAAGTTATGTTCAAGTTGCGCAGCGACGGAAATCCTAGAGCTCTTCTCCAGATCTACTGAGTTCGGGTAACTTTCTGCATATTCTGTCACTGTACAAGTGTTCTTCACTGTCCTGGTAACACATGCATATATTTTTTTCCAATTTCTGTCCGTTGGAAAATGACTTATCGCATGAAATGCATTTAGACACATAGTAGTGAATATTCATGCTGATATGAATTGATAAAAAATATTCAACATAGTAAATGTTAGTATTAAACCATGCTGAACATAATGATGTGAAAAAATTTGACTTTTGAAGCAGTCAAATTGGCACCTTTTACTGTAATTTCTTATCCTATCTGAGGACAAATGAGTAAAGGTAGAATAGTAAAATAATCCTGGTAATTAGACTACACTTATGGATTTTTTACTGCAATGTGATGAATGCATACAGGATGTATATGACTGTGTATAGGTGTGCTACTGAATGGCCACCTAGTCATGCCTATGTGTATGTGGATAGTCCCATTTACAAAGGGGGCTATGGAAAAATTTTCCCAAAATGTAGACATTGAGTAGTTATGCATTTTTAACTCTACTGTAGATGTATGTTAAAACAATGCATGTATGCATGTAATCATAGAATGCATTTTGAAAAAGACTCCGGGTACAAAATTACCACACCCTTTCTGAGGTGATTTGGAGACTTGCTGTCTAGATATTATGGATCCAGATCACCGGGCGGGTTCTCAGGGACCACTTACGGTGTACGGAGGAGGGCTTTTGAAGAGCCTCAACGTCTTTTCGTGAGGCGACACCTCGTCGTTTCATGGAGGCGGTGGGTACGTGCACTTATTCGGGTTGAAGTGCCAAATGTCGAGGACGAGGAGGAGGATGTACCGTTCGAGGTTCCTGCTCCTGCTGTATGTGTTCCTCGTAGGGAATTTCCAGGTATTCAAGTGGCAAACTCAGATCTTCTAGGTGACTTGAGTAGGCATCCTTCAAAGATACTGCACGCACGCAAACGAGGTATGAAGTTAGATCTTTAATCTTCCTTATTTCCTATTGATGAGGAGTCAAGGAGTCTGATGTTGATCTATATTTTATGTAGGTTCCTAACTTCACAAAGCCTCGAGGGAACTGGTTTAGCATCCACTCTATGTATCAGGCCTTGCATGATGACTATAGAGCGATTGTCCATGGCTGGGGATTCGGGAGGTTCTTCTCCATTCTACCCCGTCGCTGTCCCTGGGGTTACCTCAGGGCATTGTCTGAGCGGTGGTTCCACTAGACTCAGTCACTCCATTTGCTGGACTGCGAGGTGATGGTGATGCTGATGGATTGGCGGTTTATCACAGGTATGGAGTTTGGAGGGGAGTCGGTGCCTTGCACGGCGGATATCACCCCTACTGCCGACAGATCCTTGTTGGGAGTTCCGACGGAGGCGCTCAAGGGCAGGATTGTTCGTACAGGTCCTTTGAGCATAGATGCTATGTGTGGGCTGTTGAGTGAGCCCATACCCGATGATGTGAGAGTCAGGGATCACATTCTTCGACGATTGTTCCTGATGATCATTAGGGGCTGCTTCATAGTAGATAATTCCTCTACGGTGTCCTTTGCTTTGATCAGCGCCACTCGACACGTGGACCGTATAGGAGAGTATGATTGGGTTTCCTACACCTTTTCCTACTTCCTCAAGGGAATGCACATGCGATCGCAGGGCTTGACCGAGGCGTGGTTAGCATTCTACCCATTTCTGTTGGTGAGTGTTTCTCTTGTCTTTTCCCATGTATGGGTTAAGAGTGTTGACTGACAGCAGATGTTTGCCTTTGTATTGGCAGTTTTGGGCCTATAAAAGGCTTCCTTGTTTGTGTCCTGTGAGCGTATTAGGTTTAGACACCTATCCACGAGGACAAAGATGGCATCATTCCACACTGGCGGAGGTCCATGTTGCTTAGGGTTTCACTCATTGTTGCCTACAGCTGGAGCTATTGATAGTTGATGTCATCACATAGATTCCCTACTCTGGAGAGCATTTGGGAGTTGGCTTTGAGGATGGGTACCCGACTGGAGTAGAGTACGTCATTTCCACCCAAATAATTCCTCTCTTCATAGATGGAGGATGGGAGCTCTATTTAGGAGAGCGTGCTATCAGGAGCACTACAGGAGAGATTTGTATGCCGATCTTGCCTCCTGCCAGGCATTATTGGCCTATTTTGCAGTCATCCGACATTGACATCCCATTGATGGGGATTGACGGCTTTACATTGTCAGAGGACATCCCATTGAAGAGGATTGATGGTGAATCCCTCGTACGATTAGAGCTCAGACCCGTGCCACACAATTTATGGGGGATATGGTTCCAGGATCCGTGATGATGACAGATTGGCTAGCCTGTGTCAGAGATCCGACTCATCGACCGCAGATTAATGATTGATCGCGGCGGTTGGACCCGGTCACATCTTTTCATTCGATATTTGGGCAGAGATCCTGCAGAGGTAGATACTTTTGATCCTTCCAGCTCTGGCGCTGGTCCCTCGGATGACCCATATGGTTTTTCCGGCGCAGATCCTCCTTTGTATAGGCCTGACATCCCTGTAGATAGAGATCTAGTGACTAAGGAGGAGTTACATCAGGTGGACAGCATCGATGATGTGGACATCGACACCATTGACTTTTTCTGATGTATTTCTTTTGATAGGCCTCTGTTAGGCTGGCTTTGGGTAACCTTCCCCATTCTTGCTATATCTTTTGATAGGCCTCTGTTAGATGTTGGGTAGCTTCGCCCCATTTCCCTATATTTTAGCTATACAGAGATGTATTAGATGATGATATACTTAGGAATGTATGCACAGTTTTCCATTCCCTATATCATATTGCCATCTATTGTATCATGCATGTTATTGTTATGCATATGTATGTATGTCCAGAGATATTCAACATTGACCCCTGGATGGTCTTATGATACGGCCCGTATAGATGTCTTCTTCGACAGTTAGTCGTATTGATCATACCCCACCATTTGCAGTGGTAGCTGGTATGCGATCATGGTATGATAGTATATCACCATCAGACATGGTGATCGTAGATGATTTGCTGTAGCATACTATGACCTTACTGAAGTTTCAGGTTCCTCCAGGATTTGTAGAGGGCATGCTAGAGCATTGGGTACCGGACATACAAGTATTCCGCTTTGGGACCCGTGAGTTGACTCCTACTTTGGAGGAGTATGCACGATTGACGATGTTGCCTCTGGACAGACCTTGCGTGCACATGGTGACAGGAGACATGAGTAGACAGTTCATGACTCTCACAGGATTGAGGCGCATAGTAGTGCAGGATGAGATTACATTCGGCCATGTTATATCCCAAATAAGCTGTTTGATAGGTTTGGCTCGAGGACGACTATGCACAACATTACGGGGTAGATGTATCTTTTCTATCGCGTATTGTCATACGTATACATGTCATGATACATGGATGAACTAGATATCGGTGTCATTATGGCGTTGAGAGCTCGGGGAGGGTCGTACCATTGTCTGGATGATGATCATCGTAGAGACCTTGAGGTTGGCTACATCTTCTTTGCACTTATCCGTGGGGAGTATTCACGAGTAGCTTGGTCATCTTTGTATGTGTGGTTCATGTCACACTTGAGACCGATTGGCACATTTAGACATTATGGATTTTGTTTCACCAATGAGATAGCCATGTCGTACTCCTTTCAGCCTGCGGGGTGTACAGATGTTGTATCTTGGTCCGCTTTCTTGGCAGAGATTGGAGATCCATTTGATATATTGCCGTGTTCAGGGCTTAGCTCACCGTACAGCTTCATTACTCATGCTCCGGGCATGGATTATCTCCCTCTGGGTGGTTTGAGGGGCATGATTACTTACCACCCACTGGCCGTGATGTGTCAGTTTGACCAGTTCTAGGACTTTCATCCATATGAGGGGGCAGTGAGTCAGCTCTTCGCGTCACACCATTTGTCGGAGAGAGATCCGAGTTGTATACTGCTTTGGGATCGGCGAGAGTTGGTTGAGTTTTACATCGATCATCCAAGTTGTTCTGCAGAGTATTCCGCATGGATGGAGACAGAGACTGCATTGGCTATGACAGTATCCACAAAGTCGCGAGGAGATTACGGCGATGAGGAGCCTATAGAGGCCGTCATTCCCACCGATGACTTAACTGGCTTTGTTTGCCGATTTGTGATGGATTCTCCCACCCCGAAAGTGCCATTTGTTACTCGAAGATTCTAAGACACATTTGGAGCAAAGCTTACATCGATGACCTATGATAGAGATCGGTCTAGGTAGCGATGTTGACAGCTCTTGATGAGAGAGATACCGCTCTGTTAGAGAGGGATGAGGCTAGATTAGCCAGGGATGCATTGATAGTTGAGCGGGATGCTGCCTTATCTGCTAGGGATGTGGCCATTGCAGACAGCACTTCAGTGAGATCCCAGATGACGGTCAGTCTAGCCGACATGAGTACTTACATTGATGAGCATTATGCCACCATGCAGTTAGCCTCTGATCTGTTAGCTCGTGTAGATACCCTTGGGCAGGAGCTTGCAGCGTTACCTCCGTCTTTAGAGAGGGATGCTATGTTAGATCTGATTGTCCGCATATATACAGATCTGTAGATAGCTTTGTATTTTCCTGCCTGCACTAAACTTAGCCATTTTGTCATGTACAACATGGATGTATATATCAAACAGTATTATGTATGGCAGGCAAATATATTTTGATTCACTTCCCTTTTAGTTAAGCCTTGATACTTGCTTGATGTTTGCCTGTTTCTCCAGGGCCTTTGATCTTGATGCATTCTGAACTTATCCCTGATAGATGGACATTGAAACATCGCAAGATCTCTCAGAATGGATCATTAATTTTTGAAAATCCCTACCATCTTTGGTGTCTTGGGACTGGTATCTGTATGGAAAAAATGGAGAAGAGGGTGGTCTCTTCCTCTCTGAGATTGACTTTCACTAGGATGATGGTCGCCAAGATTTCTATTTGTGAGAAACCCGGTTAATTCCATCTCTTATGGGTTGGTATTGCTCTTTGAGAATGCGATCGCAACTTAGATGGTCACCGAATCTTCTATTTATGAGAAGAGGTTGGATAATTCCACCCTTTGATCTCAAAACCGGATGAAGTGGGGCAATTTGAAGGTTGATCCATCTGAGTGTGACAAGTATGTTTGTTACGGTAGGGGTTAGATCGCACCATGAATGGTCGCCACGTACTCTGTTGAAGAGGAGATCAAGTCTGCGTAGTTCGAACACGGGTGTAAGAGGTTCAACCTTTGAATCTGCGAAAGCGGATGGGTGTAGAAGGATTTTGTTGTTTTGTTGTTTTTGTGAAGAAAGGGCATAAATGTTTTATTATTTTTCTTTATTATGGTACCGCCATATAGAATATGGTTGCCTACGTACCCGGGTATCGGGGAGATCGGTCGGCGTAGTTAAGCCCCTCGGGACAAATCGCGGCTGAAGAGAAGCGTAAATCCCATGTGCAGGCTATACTGCGGGGGGAGAAGAAAGTTTAATCCCATAGAGGGGATAAACTGCAAGTGTGGAAAAAGTTTAATCCCATCTTGAGGATAAAATGCAGGGGTGAAAAGTTTAATCTCGTCTTCAGGAGAAGTAGGTGTGAAAAGTTTAATCTCATCTTCAGGAGAAGCATGTGTGAAAAGTTTAATCTCGTCTTCAGGAGAAGCAGGTGTGAAAAGTTTGAAATAAAGTAAAACCAGGCTGCTAGCTTGAAGTGTATGTTTCCCTAAGGGGCATAAGAGTTTGTAAAAAGGAGAGAGGGTTCAAAACTAGAATGACTGGTGATTGGATGATCAAAACTAGGATGTTTGTTTGATGGTAACTTCAGGCATAGTACCGTTTCACGGTGTCCGAGTTGATAAGCTGTGGAAATTCATCGCCATCCATTTCCTGCAATCTGAGAGCACCTCCTGTTAATACTTCTTTAACAATAAATGGGCCTTCCTAGTTAGGAGCGAATTTTCCCTTAGATTGATCTTGGTTGTCAATGATCTTCTTCAAAACCAAGTCATGTTGTTTGAATTCTTTGTGATCGGATTTTTTACATTGTAGGATCATGCGATCCTTTGCTGATATAACTGACCATGGAAGATAGCCGTGGTTCGCCTTTCATCTATCAAAGACAATTGGTGATACCTGTCTTGTACCCATTAGTCTTCATCCAACTGAGCATCCATCAATACTCTAAGGGATTCCATTTCCACTTCTATGAGGGCCACTGCTTCCATCCCATAGACTAACGAGTAGGGGGTTGCCCCAGTGGAAGCACGCATTGAAGTTCTGTAGGCTAATAAAGTTAGGGGAAAGAGGTCAGGCCATCCTTTGTGATTGGTGGACATTTTCTGCATGATCTTCTTGATGTTTTTATTATCCACTTCAACAGTACCATTCATATTTGGTCGGTAGATGACAGAGTTGAGATGTTTGATGTGGAATTTTCTGCATAATTCCTACATCATGTTGTTGTTGAGGTTTTTAGCATTGTCTGACACAATGACCTCTGGTTGTCCATATCGACAAACAATATTGTTTCTGATGAAAGCAATGATGACTTCTTTAGTAACCCTGGGGAAGGAAGCTGCTTCAACCCATTTGGTGAAGTAGTCGATCATGGTGAATATGAATCGATGTCCATTACTGGCTTTGGGCTCGATGGGCCCGATCACGTCCATTCCCCATATTGAGAAGGGCCATGGCGAACTCATATTGTGGAGTTCCCTTGGATGGGCGTGGATAGCATTCCCATGAATCTGGCATTGATAGCACCTCTTGACGTGATCATCACAGTCAGCTTTGAGTGTAAGCCAATAATGTCCCGTTCTGAGAATTTTCTTGACAAGTAGGGGTTCGCTCATGTGAGGGCCGCATACTCCACCATGGATCTCATCCATGAGTCGCTAAGCTTTGTCTTTGTCCAGACATCTGAGGAGACCTAATCCTGCATCTCTTTTGTAGAGTGCATCTCCGCTCAGGTAGAATTTCATAGCAAGTCGATGAATCTGCCTCTTCTCAGTTAGGCTCGCCTCAGTGGGTGTAGATCCATCTCGTAGGTACTCCTTGATATGTTGATACCAAGGGTTGTGGATGGGAGGCAACTCATTCGATACTTCTCCAATGTAATTCCCATAGACTGGGGCTTTCTGCATAGCAATCGTGATGTTTGGCATATTTTCCTTGTCAGGTATGTAAACCAAGGAGGCCAACGCTGCTAATGCATCTGCAAAGTCATTCCTATTACGAGGAATGTGTAGAATGGAGATTTCTTTGAACTCCACAGCCATCTGTAGAACTTGCCGATGGTAAGGTACTAAATGTAATTCTTTGGTTTGATAGATTCCTGTGGATTGCTTGATTACCAATTCGGAATCCCCAAAGACAGTTAACCGCCTGATACCCATTGAACGGGCAAGTTTGAGTCCCATGATCTGACCTTTCATACTCACCGTGTTATTGGTGTTTGACAAATTGTAATTTGAGGCTGACGGAATCTCGCTCCCCGTCACGGATATTAAAACTGCTCCAGCTCCAGAGCCTTTTGTGTTAATAGCTCCATCAAAATACATTCTCCACGTACAACATGTATCGTACTGATGTGATAGCTAAATTGTCATTACTCCTTCGTTGGGAAAGTATGTTTCTAAGGGTTTGTAATCCCCTGCAGGTGCAGCAGCCAATTAATCCGCAATTCCTTGACCTATGACTGACTTTTGAGTCACGTAGACGATGTCAAATTGCTGTAGGATCAACTGCCATCTGGACAGTCGACAATTCAGTATGGGTTTGCTGAACACATACTTAAGAGGATCCACACGGGATATGAGATGGGTTGTGTGACCGTGGAGATAATGTTGTAATCTCATGGAAGCCCATGCTAAAGCACAACAAGTTTTCTCGATCAGAGTGTACTTGTGTTCACTGATGCTGAATCTTTTGCTGAGGTAATAGATAGCTTGCTCTTGGCCTCTATTGTCTTTTTGCCCCAGCATGCAGCCCATAGCATTGTCACTTATGGACAGGTACATGAACAGGGGAACATCATCCCTGGGAGGTACCAAAACAGGAGCATTAATTAGTTGCTCTTTGATTGTGAGGAAGGCTTTCTGACACTCATAGTTCCATTTCATGGAGGAGTTCTTCCTTAACAATTTGAAGATTGGCTCACAGGTTGCCGTGAGTTGAGAAATGAATCGGCTAATGAAGTTGATCCTTCCAAAAATCCCCTCGTATTTCCTCTCTGCATGAGAGGAATGGGCATTTCCTTGATGGCCTGGATTTTGGTAGGATCCAGTTCAATCCCTTTGTGGTTGACTAGAAAGCCTAGCAATTTGCCTGACTTAACACCAAAGGCGCACTTGGAGGGATTCAACTTCAAATTGTACTTACGCAACCTGTTGAAAAGCTTTTTGAGATGGTCTAAATGGTCATCGTCCTTTCGGGACTTGACAATGATGTCATCCACATAGATTTCTATCTCTTTGTGCATTAAATCGTGGAAAAGAGCCATCATACCTCGCTGGTAGGTTGCCCCGGCGTTGATGAGGCCGAATGACAATCGTCTGTAGCAAAAGGTTCCCCAAGGCGTGATGAAAGCAGTTTTCTCACGATCTTCCTCAGCGACCATAATTTGATGGTACCCCACAAAGCAATCAGCAAAGGAGTACATGCCGTATTGAGCAGTATTGTCAATGAGAATGTGGATAAATGGCACGGGAAAGCTATCTTTAAGGCAAGCTTTGTTCAAATCCCGATAATCCACGCAAACTCGCACCTTTCCTCCTGGTTTAGGCACGAGAACAATGTTGGATATCCACTCTGGATATGTAGACACCATGATGATGCCAGCTTGAAATTGTTTCACAATTTCTTCTTTGACTTTTAAACTCCACTCAGGTTTCAATCGCCTGAGCTTTTGCCTAACTAGCTTGAATCCTTCTTTAATGGGAAGGCGATGAAGAACAATGTCAGTGGACAATCCCACCATGTCTTCATGAGACCATGCAAACACATCCTGGAATTGGGTTAACAGTGCAACCATGTCATTCCGTTGATTTGAGGTAAGGTCTAAACCAATCTGGATTAGCTTAGGCTTGTCTAAGGTTCCAAGATGGAAAGGAGTGGTTTGATCAAGACTGGGTTTGGGTTTGTTGGCGACCCATTCCTTAATCTCTTGAGGTGTCTCAATGTCCTCTTGGATGTCCATCAAGTCTGAGTCCAACTTTGCATCAAAGTTACAGCCCTTGTGGAGAGAAGGCACCTCATCATCAAGTACAAGCACATCTAAATTCAGAGTCCTGAAACAAAATATGCTTTCACTTACAGTCCTGTGAGTGGAATTAGTAGAATAGCCTAGCCCGGCTGTCCCAATCTGACTGGACATTTGGATAGGGTGCTTAATACCCTGTTGATCCTTACTAAGCCCTTGTCCAGGTTGATAACCCAATAACATCATTTCTTGAGTGGCTGACATGACCTCGTCAAAAATCTTGGGTACGGGAAGTGGCGCTCCAATAGAATGGTATTGCGTGTTACTCACTTCTAGAGTATGGAAACTGGCCGGCTCAACTTCTGAATTGAAGCTGATAATTGTTAGAGTTCCTGGTCTAGGACATTCCGGCTCAGCATTGACAATGACTAGACTGTTGTTGATGATGTATTTGAGTTGTTGATGCAAGGTGGAGGGAACGACTCCAGCCATGTGTATCAATGGTCTCCCCAATAGTAGGTTGTATCCTGAATCTATCTTGAGGACGTGGAAGGATACGTTGAATGTATTAGGACCAATCTCAATTGGCAATTCAATCTTTCTGACGACATTTCGTCGGGATCCATCAAAAGCTCGGATGATCATATGGTTACTTTGGATCCGCTTAAGATTGATATTCATCTTTACCAAGGTGGCATAAGGACAGATATTCAGAGATGAGCCTCCATCTATCAATACTCCAGCTAGCATGTACCCGGAAGACCACACTGCGATGTGCAGTGGTTTGCAATGACCGATCCCTTCGGGAGGTATGTCGTCATCAGTGAAGGATATCACATTGTTGTTGAAAATGTGATCAACCAAATGTTGAAATTTTTCCATATTCACTGATTTTGGCAGGTAGGCTTCTTCCAAAACCTTTAGCAAGACCTTCCGATGCTCCTCGGAAGAAAAAACTAGGTCCAGAATTGAAATCTGGTGTGGAGCTTCTCGCAAGCATAAAACCACTTTGGCTTCATTATGGCCTATAGTACGGAGGAATTTTTCAATCTTCTCCATGGGCAACTTCCCCTTTGCTTCGCAAGTAGGTTTAATAACCCGTTGAGGAAGGTACAATGGATTTTCTTTCGACACTGCAGCAGTAGTATGAGACGTGGATCCTTCAGCTTCTCTATATAATTCCATGGAACTTTATGCAAGCTGACAACAGGATGTTGTAGTCTGCAAGGTAAAGGAATTGGCTCTGGTGCTGCCACTTTCAAAGGATTGTCAGCTCCTTTGAGATGAATTGGTTGTATGGGAAATACTTTGATAGTCTCATCATCCACTTCGGATATAACTGCTACTGATCCCTTCCATTGGGTAGGGCATGCATTTCCACCCTTAAGTTGCACAGTGTAATGATCCGCTATTTGCAGGACACCGCTATCAATCAGATTCTGAATGAGATAGCGGAGTGCCCAAAGATTCTTCTCGTCTTTGTGTGCATGAGAATGTGAATGATATTGACACATTTCATCAGGATTGAACCGCCCTGAGCAGGGATTGATGGGAGGTAGAAGGAATGTGATTCTTCCTTCAGAACATTTGAAGTATCTCCTCCATAGATTGGCCCAAATAGGTGAATTCCCTTTTATTGGCAAAATCCCGACGGGCTTTAGTACTTGCTCACTTTACAACCTTATCCTCCATAACTTCGCTTTCTGAAGGTGTTGATGAAGCATTCATGACAAATGGAAGGTGATAGGCATGCTCCTGCTTGATTAATTGGCGTGTGACTTGATGATGGTGGGTCACCAGTTCTGCTAATTGCTCAATTTGTTTGCAAAGAGCTTTCATCATTCATTCCATGGTAAACTGGAACTTTTCATAATCCCATTGTTAATACCGTCTTTGATGGGTTAGGATGATTTATCAGTAGAATTGGAACCATGTCCAGTGCTCCAACTGATCATGTTGACCTCTTCTTCTTTGTGTTGAGGAAAAGGGTTGTCTTGCACGTGAGGTTGATCGGGTTTAGTGACCACGATCTCACCATTGTCTATTAGATCTTGAATCTTATGCTTCAAGGCCTAACAATCTTGAGTATCATGTCCGGGTGCCCCGACATGGTAAGCACACTTCCGAGTAGCATTAAAACCCTTCCCATTAGGGTTGGCTGGTGGAAGAAGATGTGTAATTTTCTTCTTAGCAGTCAGAAGAGCAAGAATATTCTCGAGCGAGACCCCTAAGGGTGTGAACGTTCAAGGCCGCTTCACTTCTCCACTTTTAGGTAATGGAGGGTTTGAAGATTGTGCTGGAAAAGGGGAGTAGTTTCTCCTCTACATAGGTATGCTTGGATTACCGTTTTGTCCTTGTAGTATCAAGGAAACATCCTCCTCTTTCTTTTTATGGACCCTCCGGGGGTTGTTTCCATAAGATCCGGACTGGATGTGCTCAACAACAGCTTTAAGAGCGGCTAGGTCTTGAATTTTACCGGACTTCAATCCCATTTCAGCCATTTCGCCGTGTTTGATCATTTCAAAAAATGGTTTGCCAATACCAGCTAGAACTCTTTCATAGAAAGGAGCTTCCTGTATATCTATGAAAGTTATGATAATTTCTGATTCTGTCATGGAAGGAATAACTTGAGCAGCAAGGCGCCTCCACCTTTGAGCATACTCTCTGAATGATTCATTAGACTCTTTCTTGACCTTGGTAATTTGGTACTAGTCAGGAGCCATCTGAGATTGAAAACTGTATTGAGTGAGGAAGGTGTGGGCCAACTCTTCCCAACTATGGATCTTAGAGTTGTCTAATTTGGTATACCATGAACGGGCTTCTCCAGTCAGACTTTTCTGAAACAGCTGCATTCGGAGCTTTTCATTCTCAGCATAAGATCCGAGTTCTCCAATGAACACTTTTAAATGTGTATAAGGATCCCCTAATCTGTCATATTTCTCAAAATCAGGGGCTTTAAATTTCTCCGGATAATGAACACCAGGGAATATGAAAAGGTCTGTATATGAAACACTGCCATGAGTTCCAATCCCTTTGAGAACACGAATGGTTTTCTCCATTTGAAGGACTTTCTTCCTGATGTAACCGTTGTTTAGATCTCCTTGGAGATGGGTGCCTTCAGGGTCTTTGTTGGTTGTATCCAACTGATGTTCTGGAATTGTTTTTTCCAGACCTTGAACTCCTTGTGTAGAGGATTCTGTATGTGTAGGTATCTTCGTACCCTGAGTAGACTGGTGTAATTCCTTTAATAGAATAGCCAAGTTTGTGATTTGTTTACTCAATCCGTCAAATTCTTCTCGGGAAACAGGATTAGACTATTCGGAATAAGATATGATTGGCTGTAGGCTTGTGGCCTTTTTGGATTTTGAGCGGGTAACAGGTCCAATTGCTTCCCTACAAAAGACTTACGTAGTTTAGTCTTAGGGTAATGTAAATGTTATCATAACTTGTCCGTTTTAGGAATTTGTCCTGCAAAATCGGTTTGTTAATTGATAACATGTCATGCATAGATATTCTTTATATTTTCCATTACATATGGATGAACATGGAATAAAATTACAAGTAAATTCTTTTACAAGTAATTGAAAATGGAAGGCTTGAAGAGGCTTTCCTCCGCGTTTGGTTTATCAGAGGTTGACCTATCTTAGGGTTACTCTCGATGCTTTTCGGCATGAAGGTTCCCAGATCATCGCAATCTACTCGACGGGAAGTTAATCCGGTCTTTCAACTGGAGCGAATCCTCGAGTGGTGCCTTTCCGAGCCCCGGAATTATTCTTCCCACGGGTCCAAAGAATCAAACACCGATAGGATAGCCTCCTGGTGGAGGGACCACACAACATACATTCACATACAATGTGTCTCACCGTTTATGCAAAATGATGACATGTGTGAAGCACTAATATCACAGATAGATATTTAGCAGTGCAATAAGTAAGATGCATTCGTACACATTCATCAGAAATATAAATGCAACAATCACACACAAGCATATAACAATTTTGAAAAGCTTGTAATAGCGGCTTAAGCCCTCTTACTAGAGTCCCCAGCAGAGTCGCCACCTGTCGACGTCGGGATTTTTAGTGTCCTTTTTCGTTACTTGTTCTTTGGTGTTCTCATGTTAATGTGAGATTTGTTTGAAAAAACAAGTGATAAAGGTCCGACATGTATAATGTTGATGATTGACTTTAAGAGTCGCCAGTTGGTGTATTTAACTAGTTGCACCAACGCAACCGAAAAGGTTAGCACATTGACCCAATGATTTGACACTTGTAAATGGGTCTGTGAAACCGAGATTCATTAAGGGTTCGTGGGCTTGATTATGCGGAGGGAAGGTGTTAGGCACCCCCCGACATTCGTGTTACCATGGTGACTGCCACTCTTCAAAGAAATTGTTATATGAATGTGTGTGTGTGTATGTGTGGATCAATGTGCAATTTATTGGAAAGTAGTGCGAGGCCTCGTTCGCACCTATATACAAGTGTTTGAATTTTATTAGAAAATTCAGTTTTAACCACAATATAGCAATGACATTTTGAAAAAGAGGTTTTTCAAACCCTGTGCTCAATAGGAATTGAGACCTTTTCATACTTCCATTTTATTAAATATTCGGCATGTTTGCTTTTATTTTTGAGATGCGAAGCATCCTCGAGAAAATAATATACAAAGAAATCTTAACTCCTTATGGGCATGATGACCATCCAAGGAAACTCGAGACACTATAAAATAATGTACAAGTCACATACTACAATTTGAAAATGTCCATCATGGGAATCAAATCTAGGTTCAATGAGATCAAACACAATGATCACATGATTCCTAGGCTCACATGAATCTTCGCCATTTGTATGGAAAGCGATAGCGATTATATATATAAAAAGTCATAAGTATATATATATATATACAGATCGGATCAACCACCACGAAGTAACTCCATGGGGGATCGAAAATGTAAATATATAAAATCGGTATATATATATATATATATGAACATGATCAACCGCTACTGAAATAAACTTCAAAGTGACGAAATGTAAATAAAGTTTAAAAAAGCGATCAATCGCCACATAAGTAAACTCTGGAAAGGACAAAATGTAAATATATATATATATATATATATATATATATATATATATATATATATATATATATATATATATAAAAGCGATAAACGCATCGATGTAAATTCGGGCTCATCGGATATGTACGACAACAATTATATATATGTATATATATATATAAAAACGGGTAAACGCACCGGATGTAAAATCCAGGCTCATCAGATATATCCGATAATAATTATATATATATATATATATATATATATATATATATATACACACACACAAAAGCAATTAAACACTCCTGATGTAAAATCCAGGCTCATGAGATAAATCGACCACGGTTTATATATATATATATATATATATATATATATATATATATATATATATATATATATAAAAGCAATAAACGCTCGGGGCATCAAGTCTAGGCTCAATCGAGGCATAACTCGATAATGTTAGTCCATATATACGAAATATATACATATATTAGTATATATATACAGACAGAAATAAAAACCACGGACTGAAGTTCGGGAAAACACACTCACACAACTATCAACGTGTACAACAGTGTGTGATATATGAGAAAGATGCTTTATAGAATGTAAGAAGGCTTACAGTGGGCTGCCAAAGTAGACTTCTTAGACTTTAAAAAGATAAACACTCAGCTCCCGCCGGATAAAAAGTAGCTATATGTGAGCTAACTAGTGTTTAAAGAAGAGGAAACACTCAAAAGATGTGTATGCAGAGTAAAATGGACAGGGCTACCTCGCCTTTTTTCTTTCTCTCTCTCTCTTCAAATGGATGACCCCCCAGCCTATATTTATAGACTGATGGCTGCAGGTACACCTGCGGCAGCCGCAGTTGTACCTGCGGCTAGTCGTGGTGGATCTGAGCCTCGCGGGTCCCGTCGTCTCATAGTACGTGCAATCGTGCACTGTAATGTCCGTTCGAACTTGCAGAACTTCAATCCAAGCATCCAAACGAAGTATATCTATACTTCTTCGTATCGCTTGTGTCGAGAGTTACGTAATGTCATGGATTAGAGGTTGTACAAAGTCAGGAAGAGGGGTCTATGCCCATGGTCTTCAAGCTTCAAATTCTATCCAAAGTACTGCCACACGTAATAGTCACTCGGGATTGTCAATCCTCGGCTCTTGTGGGACATTGTTGTATGTATGTATAAAGTGTTGAGATGACGTGCCATTGTTGAAGGAACAAGATGACGCTTGACTCCTCATCGGGGTTATCGCCGGTTTGTGTTGAAAGTAGATGTTTCTCAGGGTTACAGCTGAGATTTGACTACTTGTTGGTATGCCGCGATATCATCTTGTTGACGTGGACAGATGACATTGTGACTCCTCACCAGGGTTATCGCCGATTTAAGAGGAAAGCAGACGTTGCTCAGGGTTACATCTGAGATTGGGCTACTTGTTTGTATGCCTCACTGTCATCTGGATTGAAGCTGATTGTATGTGTTTGAAACAAGAATTTTCGGGGTTATCGCCGGAACTGCAATGGCATCCCTTGGGGCTATCACCAAGGATGGGGTTACTACTCCCAGTGTTATATCTGGGACTGAAACTGAACATCGCGGTGTTATCGTCGAGACAGGACTTTCCTCTCCGGTGTTGTTACCGGTCTTTTGATCTACATATCTCAGGGTTATCTCCGAGATTGGAAATGACATTCCCGGTGTGTGTTCTGGGTTGAGATAAGATTCCCGGTTTGTGTTCCGGGTTGGAGCTAAACTTTCGATAGTATCCGGCATGGATGTAAGTTGTCTTTCAGGGTTATCTCCAAAAGACAAATCTACCCTCCTGCAATGTTAGTAATAGGAGTGCAGAAAATTTTGAGTGTCTACACTTATGTGTTAACAAACCTATATGCTCGCGAGTATTATACATATCGAGTTGTGGGAGTTATTAAACTTTGTTGTCAGAATGACTGATGAAGGACGATATGTATTAGGAGTCCTGAGAAGTTCGTACAATCTAAGTATGGTTGGTATTGGGAAAGCCATACCTGTTGATTTCTGTTGTAGAACTTGGGTATGAGCTTGAGTTTGAACGCGAGGATAAATTTGAGGTGATAAAGGTGAAGGATGAGAAAGACGATGAGGATCCTGAGTGGTAATTTCTTAATTTTATAAAGTGAGCGGTGAAGTGTATGATCATAACAAAGAGTTATAAGTTTAGGTCGAGAAGTTAAAAGGTCAAGCTTTAGAGCACCAAGCCATGCTAGTGCAAGAGAATGTTAGGATTCAAGGCCTTACCGCGCGACTGAGAGGTATAGAGCATAGATTATCTAAGTTAAAGTATTAAAGAGGATAATTATTAATGAGATTGCGTAGGAATGACTTGAGAAAGGAGTAAGCAAAGTGGGATAGAGCTGAAGATGTGTGGGTGAAGGCTTCTAAACGCATATATCGTGTTGAAGATAAGTTGAAGAAGGCCAAGCGAATGATGGAACTTAGAATTTAGTCTTCCACTTTCCTGTGTAGGTTGAGGTTTATCTTTGGTATGTGATGGATCATCAATGATTCATATCATGGGGCAAGAGCACAATGAAGTTTTATTACGTGGAATGTTCTTGTAGATTGCAAGAAAAATAATAAGATGATATATAAATCATGATGAAAATTAATAAGATGTAGATCCCGACTTTTGAAATAAATAGTGGGATATGATGAAGTAATCCTGGAATTTTATTATTACAGGATAAATGATATAAATAGTAGTGAGGCTATTTTGTTTATGTGGTAAAGTAATAAATGATTAAAGTATTATTATTATTTATTAAGATATATCATGTGTTGTTTAAAAGTGGTTGAGATAAGCTTGAAAATTTTAATGCGTGAATGAACGATGATCTAATAGTGCAAGTTTTAAAGAGTAAGATGACGCCTAGAAGGAGACAGTAGCGTCAACAGACCCCCGAGGAATATGCATACAATAGTGAAGCTGACGCAAATTCAGTGCCGCAATTGGTGAATTTGCTGGTGGGAGCACTGGCAAATCAACTGAATTCCTGTTTATATAATCAAATCTCGATGTTCCAACCAAATTCGTTTACAACAGGGTTAGAGAGAACGATTATCGTAGACGGGGAAGGGAATACGCTAACATACAATCAAGAGCAAAGGGGAAAGAAGAGTGAAGATGATAAGGTGGGTGATAGTCATACCGGTAACGCTCGGAAAAGAAAGTGGAACAATAGTGCTAATGCTGAAAATCAGCAAGGGAATGAAAAGAAGAAGGTGGAGGCGTGTAGCAACTGCGGAAAGAAACATGTAGGTGTTTGTTTGAAAGGAAAGAGGGTGTGCTTTAATTGTGGATTGAAGGGCCATATTGCACCAAAATGTTCAAGACCGAGGAAGGGAGCATGCTTCACGTGTGGATTGAAGGAGAACTTGGCTCGAGGTTGCCCAAAGAAAGCAGTAGGAAAAGCAAGTGGAAGCAAGGGGGCAGTGGCAAGCTGGTTATTATAGAATCAGCTCTGCTGAATCAACCAACTGAAGCTACATTTGACGTGACGGTGCAGGACACAATGCAAGGTATGGCTCCGATCAGTTATCTATATGGCTGCGTGTTATTTAATTTAAGTGCCACTTGTTAATTTATGCCTGATGAATTTGCTTAGAAATTAGATTGGCTTCGAGAAGAGTTAGACTATTCCCTAAATATAGAAAGTGTGAATAGTGATTCCTTTTAAGTTGATGTGTAGAATTGTCGTATGGGTATTAAAGGCCACGTAATGTCAATGGATTTATTTCCAATTTTATTTGGGAAACTCTGAGGTTGTTAAACCAACCTTATGACTCTGAGGAAATCAAAGGTAGTATTTTATTTTTTTAGTTGTAAGTCGCTTGTATGGTAGAGTTATCTATCGATGTTGTAAGTCAAGAAGTTGTTAAGAAAATAGTGTGTGGGATACGCAAAGTTCAAGATAGTCACTTAGTTAGCTAACTTGACGAGGAAATTGGTGGAATTTATATGGGTAGGAAATTATGAAGCGAATTTTCAAGAATTGAAGAAAAAGTTAAGTATGGCACTTGTGTTGTCTTTACCAGTTAATACATGAATTTTTGTGTTGTATAACGACGCATCGTACAATGTACTAGGCTGTGTGTTTAGGCAGAACAATAGGGTCATTTTATACGCATCGCGTAAGTTAAAATTTTTTATAAGAAAGGGTATTTGACTCACGATCTAGAGTTAGAGGTAGTGGTGGTTGCCTTGAGGATTTAGAGGTGTTATTTTGGAAAGTAGTGTGAGATATAAACAGACCATAAGTGTCTAAAGTATATCCTTTCATAGGGATATTTAAACATGCGTCAGAAGTGATAGTTGAAATTACTCAAGGATTATGACTACAAAATCCTAAATGTATATGGTTGTAGACGTCTTAAGCAAAAGGTAGGAGTTATTTTTGTTAACTACGCAAGATGGGTTCATAATAGGGATTCTTAAGTTGTGATGAGAGGTAAGATATTCGAAGAAGTCAGAGGGGAATCTGTTCAGATGGAAAACCGTACAACTTTGTTGGACAGAGTAAAGGAAGAGTAACTCCAAGATGAAGGTGTCAATTCCAGATCGATATTGAAGGAAAAAAAACTAGGTTTCTCCAGTATCTAGAATTGAACATGAAGTATTGTGAATAAAAAAATGTATATGTTGAATCAACTAGGGAACACGAAAATATATTGAGCTTTCGATAATACTCTTGGTGATAAGATATGGTGATAGATGTCATGGTATGTTAAAGTTAGCATATTTTTAAACGATTAGTAGGTGAAGTTATATGTCAAAGCAATTGTTTCAAGGCACGATGTAATGGTATCAATCATGTATGACAGAGATCCACGATTAACATCGAATGCAGTTGTGAATGAGCGCGTTGTACCATTTGCAAACTGATAGCCAAAATGAAAAGACAAGCCAGACATTTGAAGACATTTACTTTTAGTTTAGTTCGTCTACAACAACATCTATCACGCAAAACATGGTTTTGTTACCGTAGGAAGTGTTGTACAAAATAGCAAGGTTGGTAGCTGTTCAAGACAGACAGAAGAAATATGCTAATCAATACCGATAAAATTGCAAATTTGACGTGGGAAATTTCGTTTTCCTAAAAGTTTCTCCCTGGAATGGGAAAATCCAATTTGGTAAGAAAAGGAAAAGCTGAAACCGAGGTTCTTAGTTTTCATGTTCTGCGAAGAGAGGGAAGAGATGGTTATGAGGTAGCCTTACCTCTACAGTTAAAGTACATTCACAATATTTTTCATGTTTCGGTGATATGATCGAACAAGCCCGACTACAATCATGTGATCGAGTATGAACCGTTATAGTTGATAAAGATTTGTCATACTAGAAAATTTCTATTCAGATAAGTTGACAGAAAAGAACAAGTTCTCAAGAATAAAGTGATACTTTTGCTAAGGTAATGTGGAGGGATCACAATGTTGAAGAAGCTATGTGGAAACTCAAAAATAAGATGATGAAAAGTTAACCTGAGTTATTTGTTTAATCTATGTCTTCGATTCTTGGGACATAATCCTTGTAAGGAGGGAAGGATGTAACGATCTAGAATTTTATATATAATTTCAAATATTTATTAAATTAAATAAATATTTTAGTTGATGGGTTTATTGTTAAATAAATATTTGTTTAATTTGATTATTTATTAGTTAAATAGATAATTCACGAGTTTTGGGAATTAACTTAATTAAGGTAATATGTTAATTAAGTTGGTATTTGTTAATTTTGTATTTTGAAGTTAGTTAAATTAAAAGAGTGATGAATTAATTATTATGTGATAATATTCTAATTTAATTTAATAATTAAATTAGAGAGTTGATAAAGATTAAATGAATTGTTATAATGTTATTTTGATTTAATTTAATAATTAAAAGTAATGTACTAATTTATTAAATTTATTAAATAAAATTATAATGAAAATTATAATTTTGTGACAATTTGATAATGTGGCATTTTGATTTAATAAATTAGTGTTAGCTTTAATTTAATTAAATTTGAATTTGGAAAATTAATTAAATAAGGTGTGACAATTAAACTATATAGCAAGTGAGTTATTAAAATAAATTAAAAGGAGTTTAAATTTAGTTTTACCAAACAAGGCTTAAGGGATTGTTAATCCTTATTATTTTAATTTTTGTTTTGCCAAACAAGCCCTAGTGGCTTTTGAAATTAAAATTCTATAACTGATATATTAAGTATTATCATTATTATATGCCAGTTTTTTTTATACGTAATAATATGTATTAGTTAGATTATATCAGTTTTACAATGCGTAAAGCTAAAAGAGAGAAAAGAAAGAATAGAGGAGAGAAAAGAAGAAAATAGAGAGAAAAGAGAGAAAACAAAGAAAGAGGAAGAGAAGAGTTTTGTGAGTTTGAGATAATCAAAGGATGTTGCTATCATCTGTGTTGCTCAAACAAGAAATTTGAGGTAGTAATTTAACCCCTTTTGTTCTTAGTTCTCTATGTTTTTGGGTTTTCATAAAAATTCTCTGTAAGTTAGTTTTGAGTATGATTATTGAAAATATGGTGTTTTATGTGTTAATAGAGGATTATAAACTATTTTATGTCTGTTGATCGATTTCACAATCAAAACATACGTGCAAGTATACACGAACAACAAGTAATAAAGTGAAAGTAGAGTATCGTTTCCACGAAGAATTATTTAATAAAAATCACCAAGTACTAGTTTTTAACCAAACTAATTTTATTTAAACAATCGATTGAATTTTGTGAATTAAAATATATAATTAAACTACTACTACTATCACCACTAGTTGAAAATCAGGTTATGGAGCTTTAAGATCACAACTTCACTTATTACTTAATTATGCTCACTATTCTGGATTGTTAATCAGTAACTTATTAGTATTTATAACCACCTTCCGATGCATCACAAATATATTAATCCAAATCCATAGTTGATAGAATTGAATCAAACACCCTAATTAACTAATTCACTATATTCCTATGACAATTACAATTAAAAAGAATTTAAAGTACAGGTTCCTTATCAGCTTACACGCGACGTAAAGGCATATCCCTATCCTAAACACAAATCATGATTTCCAACACCATGCAGAAAACACAATCACATGCTATTATGATCAGATCTAAATCTATATTTCATCTCCCAAATCCATATAGATTATCATGGTAATTGTTAGCTAGACAATTAAATAAATAAACGCAATCATAATAGACAATCCATAGAATATATCACAGTAATTAACAGAGAAGCATACTAAAATAAGCTATGCAATAAGATCCGTTGCAATCTTAAACAAGAAGTTTAGTTCATTGTTATTGAATTAAAATCAAGAATCCACAATTGAATAAAAATTAAAAGACAAGAATAGAAGTAGAGTAAAGAATGGAATCTGTTGTCTGCAAATTTGATGCTCCACTCTTGCTCCTGCTCTTGATCTTAAATGATCTCCAAGTTGCTTTAGTCTCCAACAATCCAATATAAACTAGGGTTTATGTTCTAATCTATTCGAGTATTTGATCTAATCTAATCTATCTAATCTCCCCTATTCGATGCCTCCCATCATGTATTTATAGGTTACAAGTCCAATTTTTAGCTTAGGAGAAAACCCAATCCAATTTGGAGTCAAAAAAGTGTTAAAATTCGCCCCAAAATGCGTCCAAGCTTGATCAAGCCCTACACACTGAAGACTCGACGCCGCTCACTACAACCGAGATTCGCCCCTAGCGCCTGAAGACCGAAATAGGCAAGGAATGGGCGCCCCATGCCGACCGAATTTTTTAAAATTTTCTACTTTGACATCCTTTGGGAAAATGACCATAACTTCTTCGTCCGAACTCCAATTTCGACAATTCAAGATGTTTCGAAAAGAGGAGACGTAGATCTACAACTTTTATTCTTTGAGGTTTTCGAAATAAAAGATGGAGTAATGCTGAAATGGGCTCTGAAGCGGTTGCTATATAAATGGCAGGCTAAAAATGCGAATCTAGCAACCCCAAACGTGGATTCAAGTATCTTTTGTCCGAATTCCTACAAAACAACATAAAATATGTATGGATAGACACAAACACTTGAAAACTTCCAAAAGATTAAGCTCAAATGCACTCAATTAATGGGTATAAAACCCACTCGTCAATGTCATTCATTCATGATGTAGAGTAATCAAATTCGTAGAAACATGTTTAGCATTGAAGAATTTGAATTAAAGTGGTATATATATGATATGGCTTATTTTAGAACTAAAATTGATGTTCAATTCATGTAGTAAACTGTAAATTGATGATCATTTGTGTTAATACATTCAAAAATGAAAATAACGCAAGTTGAATGAATCAATTTGGTTAAGCAACGAATTCGTAGTGAATGAATTCGCTAAACATGTTAAAATATGAAAATTTAGTATAAACATGAGTTTTAGGTAAAGATTTAGGTTATTTAATGTTTTTTGTAAATTGTTAATTTTTTGGTATGTTGTAGTTCTATGAATTACGAATCTCTAGAATCAAAAATGGACTAATTTGGATGTGAATAGCTTAAGTTATGAAGATTAGTAGGAGAAAAAGGGTCAAAAATCTCAAGAACAGTAAACTGGTAATTCTGGTTCTGCTATTAGGCGCAGCTGCGCTGTGTCCCCTAAGTCTCTTGGGGCGCATCTGCCCTCTAGGGTGCAGTTGTGATGGTCCCAAGGCTTATTTGAGTGCATCTGCACTCATGTAGTGTCAGATGTGACTGTTTTGACATCCTTTGGTAAAACGGCCATAACATTTTCATACGAACTCCGATTGAGGGGATTCAGGATGATTCGGAAAGATAACGAGTATACCTACAACTTTCATTTTTTAAGTTTTTCGATTAGAGGTCAGGAACAGGGGTAAAAATTACCATCGTTAGGACTGATGTGTATTCAGAGGCAATCAGAGGGCGTCGGGCATGCACATATGCAAGTATAGTGCTTCTGACGATAAAAGATGTTGTTCTAAGTTATAAAACATGAATATTAGTAAATATAATGATGCTTAACATTAATACATGATGTTTTAGATAGGTTTTATAAGCATACATAAGCGAGACGAATCGGGCGTGCGACGAATGAACGCCGAAACGCCGTGACAAGTGTTAATGAACTTAAAAAGTGTTTTAATTAAAATGAAATGAACATTATAAGATATGGAATGTGATTAATATAAAACCAATAAGGATTCCAAGGAAGACTTAAATACTTGAATGAACTTCAAGTTTGACTAAGAAAAAATATAGTATTGATTAATAAGTTATATTAGATTGAAGCTGAACGTTGTAAGAGTTGTGAATGTGATTTGGATGCTAAAAGTCTTATGTTATATGTTAGTGAGTTTTCAGATTTGTCTTATGTGGTTTATTAATATGGTTAAACCTTAAGCTAAAGGTTATAACTTAACTAAGATGATAATTGAATCTATAAGGATAATGTGTATGTAGCTAATTGATGTGATAATCCTAATGGTATGTGCAGGATATTGGAGTACATGAGTTGAAATTGTATAGCTTATGCAAGAGGCAAGTTCCCTAACCTTTGCTATTTTATTATTCAGCAAGGTTTACTTTTCGCTATCATGTTATACTTATGCAAGTTCTCTATCTCTAATCTCTTTTTGAGAAATTAAGTTATTATTGATACGCAAGTTTCTTGAATCTATTATTCAATTGAGTAACTTTTCTAACCTTAATCTTTCATTATGCAAGTTCCTTTTTCCTAACTTGTTATTGTTATGTAAGTTCTTTAACCCTAATTTATTGTTGAGCAAGTTCATTAATCTTTGTTTCTTCATTCCAAATGAGATTACTTTGGTTATTCAAAATCTGTAATTTTATTGTAAGCACTGTGTTTATTCAGCTACGAATAATTTTTGTTTGATCTCTGATCACTAATGTCAATGTACTATCTTACATTATTGTACCGAACACTAAGTTGACTAGCGATTCTTTATTGATTCAACTAATCCTTAGTTGATGAATGTTCTAAACTCTAAATTACACTTGAAGTCAATCCAAACCAAACTTTCTTTGGTTTGCTTATGTACCCACACAGTTTTAAAGCATGTAGTCGATGATTAACACTTGTTCAATTTAGAAACCGTTAATATTCTATCTCTTATTGATTTATCGATACACCTTGTTCATGAAGATATTGTAATCAAACTCTTGAATAGTTATTGGTCCCTATCTGATTCAACTAGTACTTAGTTGATGAGCCTTCTAAAGATCTAGATTCCTTTGTAGTTAATTCCAAACAAAACTTCCTTTGGTACGAAACCTAATGATCTAAGCTGAGATGAACAACCCTATATCAGGGGATTATTTTAGAGCTACGCAATAGCGTTAAAATGTTTGCGCAATATATAATATAAAGGGCTGATCACCTGGAGTACGAGATGATGGTCCACATAGTCGTTTAAACTGTTAAAGGTTACAGTAGAAACACCTGTTAACCTAGGACATAAAAGATGATTATGGTCTTTAAGACCGTTAAAGGTTAAAGTAGTAATACTTGACAACCTATAATATAGTTCGTGGTCTTGTGACCTTTAGTGTATTCTTTTGATGATTGATATCTGTTGTTAACTTAAAATTCATTATTCCTTTGAACTCATAGCTTTTGAATTAGAGTTTATTGTTCCGGTAAGAGTACTTTACCATTGAAATCTTAGTTAATTGTCATTCATAGAATGTTATTGTATACTATCCTTCGTATGGGCAATTGTTTGCTCACTCTTGCACAAAAAAATGCAGATGAAATTAAAAAGTTTGAAGAGCTTTCTACAAGCAAGGGCAAGGGAAAAATGCTTGATTAGACGACGTTTAATTTACCTTTTATTTATGAAACTTATGTAATAGATTTGATTATGATTATGTTTTAATATTCCACTGATGATTGTAATAATAAAGGTTAGATGGCTTGGGAGGGAGATTTATTGTTTAATTATATCCTTTGTTTATGGGTAGATAGTTATGATTTAATTGGACAGTGAACACCAAATCTGTGGGATTGAAGTACCAATATTTTGGTGTGAGAGCCCCGAATCCGGGTCCCAAATCACCACGGATTCGGTTCAATCATTATATCACTATTTGCGAAAGATATAAACATAAATTGTTTATATAGTACACTTTACACACTATTCCCCAAAATCGAGTAACCTTAACTTATACACAAATTATAAACTATCTAACACATAACATTATTATCCAACTATACTATTACAAACTAGTCAAGACATTTTATCCCAAAGTTGAACTTGGCATTATCCTTTTTCCTCAGATCCGAACGCATTCATTTTTATCTCGCAATGTTTATCATGATATAGCAAGGGTGAGCATGAAAGTTGCCCAGCAAGTTTAAATACAATTTAAGAATATATCATGATTGAAAGAGTCTGAATAATAAGCTGGCTATAATTCATCAATATAATTGAGAACTAACACAAACAAACTTTTGACTGAACAAGTATTGAACACGAACAAATATATCTGGACCAACTGGTAATGAAGGTGATCAGCCTTTCATACCTGACTTATACATGCAATATGTACAGAGTATAATTATCCATGGCAATCAGTAATGATTAACCATAAGCATATCCGAATGAAACAACTCTTAGTAGAGTTAAGAAAAACTTGCCCGAACCGTTGATTACCGCTATGCAATTTATAATGCTTTATTCGAAGACCTAATATTAGTAATATAGATCTCCAATATTAGAATAATATCATCACAGTATAATACTATTATACATATATACATAGAATAACCTACACACATAGTACATAACCCTATCAGTCTATAATACACATAAGACTTAGTATCAGGTCAAACTGTTTCAGTCTGACTTGAAACAGACACAATTCTATCATCCCGACGGTCTATTCAGACAAATATCAAGTTTAAGTTCAATTAAACTCTGCCTAAACACTTAACAATTATCACAGATAATTTTCTTAGCAGTAAAAATATTTTTTTATAGACTTGCAATAATTTTCAGATAACAACTACCTTTAATTCACGAAATAATATTAATCTTGATAATATTTAATTCCCCTCTTAGTATTACTAGTTCACTAATAACACTTTTATCCACTTACTAATATTATTAACATCTTAATAATATTTTAATACTTTACTAATATTATTAATCCTCTTAATTATATTTTAATCATGCATTAATATTATTACTTAATAATATCTTACTTATGCTTTAGTATCATTAATCAATTAATAATACTTTTAGTCATTTACCAATCGTATTAATATTTTATTTATTGACTAATATTATTAATCATTTAATAATATTTTATTCATTTACTAATATTATTAATCATTTAATAATATTTTATTCCTTTACTAATGTTATTACATTTACAACATTTTATTTAATCTCGAATATTATTATTTACTTAATAATATTTTAATCATCCAATAATACTTTAATTTAATATTATTAATCTTTTAATAATATTTTAATCTAAGATTAATATTTTAATCTAATATTATTAATCATTTAATAATACTTTAATCATTTATTAATATTTTAAATCAAATATGATTAACCATTTAATAATATTTTAATGAAGTTTTAGACTTAATATTTTTATTTACTAAACAATATCATATTCTAATATTATTAATATCATAATAACATTTTAAATAATTTATTAGATCAATAAACAATTTATTTTAATTGTTCCCCTTTATTAAACCTCTTATTTAATATCCATAAAAGGTCATAAATAATATTTCTTATTATAAATTACCAAAATACCCTAAAATAGTCATAATATTATATATTAGGAGTATTCAAGCATTAAAATCACATATTTTATATTTAAGACATCATTTAACTATTTATTTTCTTTTATTCATAACTTAATTATTTTTAGGAAAAATAGCAAACTGATTCCAAAACTTCTTCTTTTCTGGATTTGAACAGTATATGACCCAACAATGATCCCCAAAATTTTCTAGAATTTTAGAAAATGATTTACTAATTTTAAAGTTCCCAAAACACTCAGATCTTGCTTCATTTTTCATAAATCGAGTTTTGTTCCGAAAAATCTAAAATTTTCAGGGTATACTCTCATAACATATATGAACCTACTGTAAATATTTCGGAATTTTCTAGTGTATACACATTGAGATATTCGGGTGTTAATATTTCGGAGTCCTTTACGGAAATAGACATTACGCACAACCTATAAATCGAAACGCATCCGTTCTTTTCCTACATGTATATAACT
This sequence comes from Panax ginseng, assembly GCA_020205605.1. Classification (NCBI taxonomy): domain Eukaryota; kingdom Viridiplantae; phylum Streptophyta; class Magnoliopsida; order Apiales; family Araliaceae; genus Panax; species Panax ginseng. The sequence continues at coordinate 45,163,658 of CM035130.1, forward strand.
TTCTAAGGTACGTCTGTGATTTTTTCCAAATTTTTAAAAGACATGCAACTTTCTGAAACAGTCCCAAGAAAAATGGGAACAGTAACTATTTTAGGGTTTTGAACCCTTAACATTCAAAGTGGTCTGTTTTGGGGAAAACAGCCCCAAAGGTTTCAAAACTTGCTAGATTTGTGTTCTACCACTTGGGATTACTAGATAACTCATGTATCTAGCACCCCCCTTCGACGGATCACAAATCCAAATTGGAAAACTTGAGTTACACAAGATTTAGTGGAAGAAAAAAAACAAGAGTTTCACTTGGAGAACATATGCTCATTTTCTTCTTCTAAGCCTTTGATCTAACACTCAAGATACTTAGTTCCATACATGATGATGTATAGAACTAGGGTATCTTGAGTATTTTTTCATAACCCCAACAAAACTCAAGCTATAAAACAAAGTAGAAGAAGAATAAGAAAAGAATGGATGAGAACCTCACCTAGTTTTATTTGCTATCCTTCTTGATCTTCCAAAGTAGTATATAATCTTAGGGTGCATAAAAAAAACTAGCACACCTCTCTCTCTCTCTCACAAAACTAAAACTCTCTCTCTCTCTCTTGAAGTTTGCTAGCTTGGGAGAAAAAGATAGAAGAAGAAGAATGAGAGAAAATGAAATGTGCTAGCAAATGAGATGGGTGATTAACTATTATCCCCCATACATTTATTGTCCCATGGATAAAAGGCCTTGCCTTATCTCTTCAATTAGCCTAATCATGTGATTAAGAGTGCTTAGAAGATTTGCAACCAATGGGAGATTGATACACATGTACTTGTGTGTAAGACTTACTATTTAAGGAACTTGATTAGTATAATTTGTTGCCTTAAAAGGCCTAAAGGGGCCGGTCCCCTATGCTCCATTATCTCCTCCATTTTGCTTTTATTTTAATGCACAAATTTGATTAATCAAAGGTCTAAATACCCTTAATCAAGTAGACTAAGTATTGGTTTGCATTTTATTTCCTTTGGGCTTCCCCTTTAATTGTTTTGGGCCATGTAATGAACATAGTCTAACAATTGTAATATATGCTACCCAAATTGTTTATTTAGGGTTTCCATTACCAATCTTATGAAATTTAATTACATATACATGTGACTTTAGCTCATTACCTAATTAGGTTTACACGAAATAGGTTTAAAATTACTAGTCACTTGAAATAACAAGATTATCCACTTAAGTTAGTATACATATTAAATACTAACCTTTACTTATTACCATAATCCTTAGGTTACTTAATTGTCTCAGCTAATGTATAATTAGATTACGAAACTTTCATTTTTTTAATGAAATATATAAATGTATATATCCATAACTATAGTATATATGTTTATTGATCCATGAACCACTTCACATATGTTGTCACATATTGAATCACTATATAACACAAAGTTTTAAATATCAATAATGTACATACATATATAGTGACTTAAAATTAACGGTTATTAACCCTTAGGGTTTTCAAAAAAAAAAATAGAAAATTAATATTTCTAAATTGTAATTAGGATTCTCGAATTAAATTAAACTTTCCCAATCATAAATCAATTTTGATAATTAGGATTATTTAATCCCAATTTAAATTGCTAATTTAGCAATTAAGTCAACAATTGTAAATTAGGGTTTTTGACGGAATAATTAGGGTTTAAAAATCTGAAATTAGGGTTTGCTAATTAATTAAGCTTTACCATAATTAATATTATAATTAATATCACTTAAGAATTATAATTATCCTTTAAATTCCCATATTAGGGTTTCCAATTTCCGAATTAGGGTTTTAGAACCAGTTTTAGGATTTCTTATCAGTCATTAAGGTTTTCTAACTGAACGTTGTCGTTCTTAATATATACTTGGGGTTTCATACTGATATAATTTATCTGGTCAACCCTTAACCCTTAACCACATTCTGAACACATAGATGATCCTATACACAAAACATATTCACATATACACTTAATCCTGAATAATTCACCAAAAGCCTACACAGGATTTTGAAATTCTCAAAATTCCTTCTCAAAAAAATTAAACGCATACACTTATTTTCTGTCTAAGTCTATTATTTGATCTTAAATTAATCATTTAAGATTTTAATAAATTGTCTAATTTCTCGGGTTGTCACATTTGGGGTGTCACAAGTGATTTGAGGGAAGGAGAGATCGCTGCCCATTTTGAAAGCGTAAAATCATTAACTTTGTCGTGTTCATTTAAGGGAGAGAAAGAGGGAAAATGATTTTCATTAAAGTGAACATGCCTGTAAAAATAAATTTTATGATTTGTGGGTTCAAAATAAATATACGAATTGTGAACATTTGAATAGCCCAAACAAATACAGGACTTGGACCGTTGTTCAAGCTTATGATGATTATAGGGCCGAAGTCATGGATAATAGAGGCACCCAAAAATTCTCAGTTTGGAATAATTTGGCAAAGTATGAAATAGACATTCAAATGGAGATTTATTGTCAAGGATCGACGTAGGAAGTTGATTAATGAGATAAATCGCGGCATTGAAAGCACCAAAGAGATAGAGGAAGAGATGCCCAATGTAAGAGTGTAAGTCCTGTCTCAACGATGTGACAGTGATGACGTTCAACCGAAGCTACATGATGTGGTGTGTATGGAGGAGAAATCAAATGTTGAATTCCAGAATTTGCAAACATAGTTTTTAAACCTTTGTATTCTGTGCCACCATAATTATAAATTGTATTTATGGATGTTTTAAAAAAAATTCAATCATGGTTTTAAACTTTGGGAATAAAGAGAAGACATCATATTTATTTTCCATAGGAAATAAGCATGAATATTTTGTACAGTGATCTACAATAATGACATAGTAAGAATAACCATCCATTGAACGAACATTGAATGGGCCCCAAACATCCGTATATAATAGATCCAAAGGACATTGAATTTTTAAGCTTGATACACCAAAAGGGAGTTTGTGACTTTTGTTACAACGACAAGAGTCATAAAAAAAATATGTTTGACAAATTCTGACTCGATTGTACTGGGAGTTTATTAGAGGACACAATTTAACGAAAGATTTTTGATGATGGGTGACCAAGGTGATCATGCCAACGATTAAGAGGAGTCTTGACACCATAACATGCTTGCTTTGTTTGGATCCCTCTGGTGTTGGCGAGGTCCTTAACACAAAAGGAAGAAGGGTAAAATTCAACTGAGGCATTATTAGTTTTGCAAAATTGGGATACTTATATTAAATTCTGTTTCATGGATGGAATACATAAAACATTTGAAAGTGAAAAGGAATTAGTAGGAGTGGTGAGAGTGGATTTTCCAGTGTGTGTAATATGCAAACCTGTACCATCACCAATTATAATATCGTCGGGTCCTTCGTAAGGTTAGTGAATCAAGAGATTTTTCAAATCCGAGGTGACATTGTGAGAAGCACCTATGTTAAGAAGTCAGTTAGAACTAGAGCCACGACCACTACCTGTGGTTGTGCGATTGGTTCTAGGCGGCACTGGCATGCCGAGTTGACGTTTCAAGGAGAAGCACTCTCGAGTGTTGTGACCTTTGTTTTCACAATATTGACATATCACTAGAGAGCCTTTGGTGGGGTTGGTTCCTTGATTATTATTGGTGGCTGTAGACACTCGAAATTTTCTGCACACCTGTTACTAACATTGCAGGAGGGCAGATTCATCTTTCGGAGATAACCCTGGAAGATAGCTCACATCCATTCTGGATACTATCGAAAGTTCATTCTCAAACCCGGAACACACACCGGGAGTATCAATTCCAACCTCGGAGATAACCTCGAGTTTCATCCTTGGAGATAACCCCAAGGAATGCCATTGTAGTTCCGGCGATAACTCTAGAAATGCTTGTTTTAAATGCATGCAATCAGCTTCAATCTCAAACCTCCTGTCGAGGCACTCATTCCAAAGACCCGGAGATAACACCGGGAAGACATGCACACTTAAAGATCATCCTGCGGAATTTAAACACTTACGTGCGATCAATCTCGAGATGTAACCACTCGAGCAACGCTCTGCTATCATTGAAACCGAGATAACCCCTTGTGAGGGGAAAAATTGTCATCTTGCCACCTCAAACCCCAGCGCATCGTCTCAACATTTCATACATACATTTCTACACAATAATGTCCCACAAGAGCCAAGGAGTTCCAATCCCGAGTGACTATTACGCGTGGCAGCACACCGGATAGAATTTGAAGCTTGAAGACCATAGGCATAGTCCCCTCTTCCTGACTTCATACAACCTCTAATCCCATGTCATTCCGTAACTCTCGACAAAAGCGATCTGAAGAAGGTCTTATACACCTCGTTCGGATGCTCGGATTGAAGTTTTGTAAGTTCGAGCGGACATCACAGTGCATGAGTGCATGTACTTCGAGATGGTGGGACCCACGAAGCCTGTGGCACCCCGGTAGTAGCAGCAGTGCATTCTTGGCCACCAGCAGTACACTGGCTCCCAAATTTTTAAATATAGAGCTTGGGGTGGCCATTTGTAAGAAAAAAAGAGGCGAGGAAGCCCTGTCCAATTTGCTCTATACACACCCCATATTGAGTGCTTTCTCATTTTAAACACCTGTTAGTTCATATATAACTATATTTTTTATCGGCTTAAGTTTAGTGTTTATCCATCTAGAGTCATAGAAGCTCCGCCTGGCAAAACCAACCGTAAGCCTTTCTCACACTCTATAAAGCCTTTCTCTTCATCTTTTACACACTATTCTTCTTCATTGAGAGTCGTGTTGTGTGTGTATGCCCGCATTTCCGATTCAAGTGATTTTCATTTCATGCATATATATATATATATATATATATATATATATATATACTTATATATGTATATATTTATATATATGGACTAACATTATTGAGTTATGCCTCGATTGAGCCTAGACTTATGTCTAGAGCGTTTACTTGCTTTTTTATATATATGAACTGTTGTTGGATTATATCTGATGAGCCTTGATTTTATATCCGGTGCGTTTACTTCTTTTATATATATATATATATATATATATATATATATATAGCGACAAATTGGTGAAATGATAAACCGAGCCGGGATTGAGAAATATCCTGTGCGTTTATCGCTTATATATATTTACATTTCATTAGGCACAGAGTTTACTTAAATGGCCTTTTCTTTGCTTTATTTACATTCCATCCCGCTTGGAGTTTACTTAGTGGTGGTTTGATCATGTCTATATATATATATATTTACCGCTTATATATATATATATATATATATATATATATATATATATATATATATATATAACTGCCATCGCTTTTCATATAAATCATGCATTATGTGAGCCTAGGAATCATGTGATCACAGATTCAAATCCATTGAATCTAGATTCGATTCCGTGATGGACTTTTTCAAATAAGTAGCTTGTAAATTATTCACGGTGTTAGAATTTCCTTAGATGGCTATCATGCCCATGAGGAGTTCGGCACTGCTGTATATTATTTTCTCGAAGATGCTTCGCATCTCGAAAATAAAAGCAAACAAGCCGAATATTTAATAATAAAATGGAAGTATCAAAGGCCTCAATTACTATTAAGTGCAGGGTTTGAAAAACCTCTTTTACAAAATCTCACTACTATATCGTGTTTAAAATAGAATTTTTGTATAAATTCAAACCCTGTGTATATAGGTTCGAACGAGGCATAACACTACTTCCAAATAAAATTGCACATTGATCCACACACACACATACACACACACACATTCATATAACAGTTTCTTGAAAAGTGGTGGTCACCGTGGCAACACGGATGGCGGGGGGGGGTGCCTAATACCTTTCCTCCGTATAATCAAACCCCCGAACCCAAATGAATCTCGGTTTCACAAACCCATTTAGCAGGGTCACATCACTGGGTCAATGTGCAAACCTTTTCTTGGTTGCGTTGGTCCAACCAGTTAAAAACACTAACTGGCGGCTCTTACAGTCAATTCGTCGACATGATACATGTCGGACCTTTTTCACTTGTTTTTTCAAACAAATCTCACATAACATGAGAACACCAAAAAACAAGAATAGAAAATGGACAAATAAAAATCCCGACATCGACAGTGGCATAGCGCTGATCACCTTGGTTGTTACGGTTGTGAGAGTATTTTCTCTGAGATTGATTTCCATGTCGCTGTTGGTTGAAACGAGCGTCGTTAACAATCATAGTAATAGAACTGCTTTCTTTACGCTTGAGGAAAGATTCATATTCCACAAGCTTGTCATGAAGCTCTTCAAAGCCTATGACAATGTCTCACGCTCTGATTACAGCAGCGAGTTCCTTAAATTCGAGTCCAACTCCATTCAGAACATGAAGAATAAGGTTGGTGGTTGGTACCGGTGAGCCAATGATGGCATGTTCGTCAGCGATGCCACGAATGAAGCTGAGATATTCATCAATAAATCTTGTTCCTCGTCCTTTGGAGATTTGATCGGCTAACCCCATAACCCGAGAGGATCATGGATTAACAAAATTTTGTAAAGCGATTCCACGCCTCAATAACAGTTTTTGATGAACCGACCATTAATATCACTCGATCAGAGAGAGATGAGAGAATACCATGAAAAATCAGTTTGTTTTGTCTTTGCCATAGAATACACTCCAGATTGGGAATTTGTTTTCCTTCACTTATCAACTCAGCAGGTGGACAGGGCTTCGATCCGTCGATATATCCGAGTAGATCGTAGCCAAAAAGCAGTGAGTCAAACTGAGCTTTCCATGAAGGATAATTCTCTGGAGTTAACTTAACATGCAATTATGTTGAGTTGAGAACAATGAGATTGCTTTGGTTAGGAGAGAAAGATGTGGTTGTGCTCTTTTCTGTCATGATGAAAAAAAAATTCAACGAAGGAGAAGAAGGTTTAGAATTTAGAATCGTTTTAGAAGACTTGTGGGAGCTTGTTATGGCTCTGATACCATAAAGGAGCTAAACTAGAGGGGAGAAAAATAAGAATGGTAAAGATATTTTATTGATACTATGAGCAGGTATTTATCTGTAAAATATACAAGTGTGAAATAAGAAAGTTAATATTACAGATCCTAAAGATAAGGGATTGGATTGACATATACAAGTAGTGAGTTAAGGTGATGAGGCTATAAACGACAAATTCGGGGAGATATTAAAAAATGTAACAAAATCTTACCCAAGTATCAAAATATCGTGGGCGGACTCAGATTGCCAGAAGGTTATCAACCCAAATTGCACCCCTAACCAAAGAAGAGATAATGTATCCTCAAACACAATCAAATAAAACCCTAGCACTACATATAACATCTCCATCTTCTCAATATTTGCTCCATCCAGGGTTAGTCTCTAAATAATCCAAGTAATGTCAACATTGTTAAGAATAAAACCAAAATAAAGGGTACTTGATTGGGAATGATTTGCCTTATTATTGAACAATCTTAGGCTTATAAATAGCTTTTACAAACTTAACAGAATGAGATAAATTAGCTCACGTTTTCAATTACTCAACGTGATGAGTGTAACTAGGAAAATCAAAGACTAGCTAGAACTTATCTAGCACTTATTCAAACAGAATACAAAATGTAACGACCCCACAATCTTGCTTATTTTCAATCCTGATCTTGTGCATTATAATATAATCTTATTCTAACTTTATATTATTCAACAATATTATAATTGATAAAATGCGGATAAATTTTAAATTTTTTTTAACCTTCGATATTAATAAAGATATAAAAATTTAGTTATTTAAAACTCTTCTCATAATTTAGTAAAAACCATAACTCAAAAACCCTTTCATCGTTCTCCATCCTCGAAATCATATCCTTTACAATTCATACTTATACTCAAAATCATATGTATACTATGATTCATCTCGAAATGGCACATGGGGATATAAAATTAAAATTTTAATATTAAATTCATTATTCTGAACCTTCGTGAGTATAAACCATTACCTATATGCTCAATATATACCATTTTTCATATAATATTGTCACTGTTGGAGCGTGATATTTCCTATTTTTGGGCCGGGTACATTGGGCCTACTCACATGAAGAATCCATTGGGGCTTTATTTTTTCTGTTAAAGTCACTGGGCCCAATCACCATATTATATCCGTTTTAATCTTTAAGGCCGGGTCACCCAAAGGATCGACCCATTAGATATTTTAATATCTCACTTTGACTTGTGATGATGAAAAGCATGACGGTTGACCAAGGCTCCCGCCATGCATTAATGTGGATGGGATCATAGCCACCGGCCAGAGAAAAACAATGGCCAAAAGTAGAGATAAACCTTATATAGTTTAAGCAGAGCCCATCGATCGTAGGGGGTGTCGTAGTAGTGGGGTGGCACAAGAATCCAAGCAAAGATAGTATAACCTAGCAAGGAAGCCATCGTATAGAGGTACGTTCTCACATATATTGATTATTCATATTCTCCCATACACACACAACTGAGATTTATTCTCTCTCTCAATACACTAGACCATACATTCCTCCATTGTTAACTTTGTGAACACGTACTAATTCTCACGCCTGAGCTATCCTCGACGGAACCGCCGTCAAGCTTTCGGTGTTGACTGTGTTTATCGTAAGGCAGATCGTGGACGCCTTACGTGATTGGGACATGGCGAAAGATCGTGGCGCTAACATCAAGCGCTAGAAGGAGGGCCTCTTGAGTTCTAAAGTCATTAAAATTTTCAATCACAATCGCTTAACCTATTTTGGAAGATGATGAGGAGTAGGATGGTACACCGTAAGGGCAAAGCGATGGTCATTAGCTCACCACGCTTCGTGTGTTTTGAAGGATCGTCTGGTCCTTCCAAGAGTGCTCACGAGAGCACGGCTTCTAAGCATAATTCGTGGATCTCCGTCTCAAGATTACTGGCAAGGGCTGCATTTAAGATTGGTTTTCGATGCGAATGAGGAGCGAGATCATGGTCGAGGACAGGAAGGCTCACCAACCAAGATTTATCATAGAAGTAGCCAGAGGTTAGAGCCGCCAAGTCAAGTTGGCAAAGACGGCGCGACGAAGCAGAGAGAGCTACGGCGGTCCTGTTAAAGCAAAGAGAAGATATAGCCAACAGATGCTTTGGGTGGCGGAATTGCAGGACGAAGCATCTAGCCATGATCAATACGAAAAGACGGCGGGCATAAGGAGGAGACTCGGACGAAAGGGTAAAGAGCCAAGCGTTCCCACGCGTTTTCTAGGGATCATTCTCAAGTAGGAGGATATCGAGAAGCGAACTCCCATGGCCTCAAGAAGGCGATAATGGCCAAGCTACCTCTCAAAGATCGAGATGATTATCAACAAAGGAGCAGTCGAAGGAGGTCGCACTCAAGTCCGGTAATGGACTATCAACGTGATCATTCTAACCACAAGGAAAGAGTTGTGGTACCAAGCGCATCAAGAAGTCCTCTAGGCGTAGGATCGGCAGGAGGAGGTCGATCCTCTCGTAGAGACATAATGTTGTTCATGAGAAAGAGGTTTCCCCGTACGTACTCAAGGCGCTGATTTTCTAGTAAAGGAGCTTAAAGAGCTCGAAACAACCGGGCCGAGGTCCAAAGCAGGAAGGACGCCCGAAAGAAAGCATCCCTTTTTCCTCGAGATATTCTCAAGGAAAAGGCGATATCACTAAAAAATTGCCTCGCATGGAAAGTTACGATGGAACCGGGACCCTTATGACCATAGCCAAGCGCTCGACGGGCTTAATGGACTATTACGACTTCATCGACGCCGCCAAGTGCCACACCTTTATTACGACACTCAAGAAAAGATGCGAGATGTTGGTTGGGGAACTTTGCCTTCAGATTCCATATCCTCGTGGACCAAACTTTGTGATAAGTTCCATGCCTGCTTTGAGCAACCAAGAAGAAGAGGAAAGCCTACGGGTTCTTTAGGCACAGATCCGGCAGCTTACCAAATGAATCTTTGGGCCAAGATGTAAAGAGGTTCGTAGAAGCGATCCATCGTGTCCGATCTTAATGATCTCCAGTCAGAGGTTTGTTCCGTAATGGATTGATCTCGTAAAGTCCGAAAAGTTGGTGAAGAAGTTGATGTTCAATCATCCGAAGAGCTTGGCCGGGCCTTTGACAAAGCGTATACTACATCGTTGTGGAAGAAGCTATGAATACCTGAAACATCCTCTTTCGGGTCGGGAAGAGAGTCATGGCTCCTAAGCCCAAAGTTGAACAGAGGAGAATGGGGGGTATAATGATCTGGACGTAGGCGCTCAAAAAGTACAATAATTCTGGCGGCAAGGAAGCGGCCATCCTCCGCTCCTACCAAGGTGAATAAGATCTACACCAAACTAAACAATCGATAGATCGATAATTTTGGATCAAATCGTAAACCAACCTTTCTTTGAGCCACCCCGTGATAATTACCGAATCAAGGTGGTAACTCTCGTAAGTATTGTATATCATCATCAGTCACCGCCACCACACTACACTAACGAGTGTTGCAATTTGAAAGACTTTGTGGAGAGGAAGATTAAAGACGGCTTGTTGGTGCAGTATGTGGCCGTAAATAATCAGCAGAACGTTAACCGTGCTGTTCAGACGGTTCAAGGGGCTCCAGTACTGCCGCCAAGGCATGTTATCGATGTGATAACCGGTGGGTCCGCAGGGAAGTTGATAGGGAGGAAGAGAAGGGCTTACCTGAATTCGGGCCATGATCGCGATGAGATGCTCCCCGAAAGCGATAGACCATTCCCCGGATCATCATATCATTTACCGACGCTGACTATCCTTCGGAGCCCATCGAGCCGCATGAGGGGGCCTTGGTGATCACAGCACAAGTGGGCACGGTGGACATGAAGCGCATGATGATAGATAATGGATCTTCAGTGGATATCCTGTATGCCCATGCCTATCAGAGGATGCACCTTGATGGGCATAAAATGGAGGCTCGGGCAGAAGCTCCTTTATACGGCTTCAAAGAATGATCCCGCTCAAAGTTGCGAGCACTATTGAACTCCTTGCTATCTTCGCAGACAAAGACCCCAAAGAAGTCAAAATAGTGTGTAAATTCTATGTTGTGCACGCTGATTCACCATTTAAACGCTATACTGGAAGACCTACTTTAATCGCTTCTCAAGTCGTGACCTCCATCCTCATTTCAAAATCAAGTTCCCCACTACCATGGAGTAGAGAGGTGGCGGGGACTTGGATCTAGCCCGACGATGCTACTGGAATGTCATATTTCCTCCGGAGTGGGGGTCAAAAACAAAAGCAAAGCGGCGACAATTGAGATCGAGCCTTTTACCGAAAGTAGTTCTCAACCGATGGTGATTCCTCACGAGGAACTAAGAGGTCGAATTGATCCTCGAAAGCTTCGACAAGATCAGTGAAGATCGGTCAGACTACCGTAACCTCTTCTGACAAATCTCATAGAACTCTTATCGTCGCTATGCGGATATTTTTGCATGGGAACCAAGGGACATGCCCGAGTTAGTCTCAAGATAGCCGAGCATAGCCTAAATGTAGATCCTCGAAGAAGCTTCTGCCTCGCGAAAAAACGACGGATCTTTGCGCCGAACGACGTAAAATTATTGATCGTGAAATAGCAAAGTTGTGGTCACCGACTTTTATATATGAGATTGATTATCCCGAATGGATGGCTAATGTGGTGTTGGTGCGTACAAAATGGAAAATGGCGGGTTTGCATCGACTACAATCGACCTCAATAAAGCTTGTCCGGAAGGATTTTATCCTCTACCCCATATTGATCACCTTTTATCGATGCCACTTCGGGTATGCATTACTAAGCTTTATGGATGCTTTTTCAAAGTTATCACCAAATATCCATGTGTAAAGAGGACATCCCAAAGACCGATTTATTACACACCGCTCGGTGCACGCCTACAAGAAGATGACTTTTGGCCTTATAAATGCCGGAGCCACTTACCGTAGAATGATGAACTTCATCTTCGATAGGCAAATGGAAGGAACATGGAAGTATACGCTGATGACATGATCGTGAAAAGCATGCACGCTCAGAGTCATTTGACGATCTAGAGGAATGCTTTCAGATCGTCTGTCATCGCAACTAAGGCTTAATCCGCCAAGTGCACTTTCTACTTCTGCAGTGCAGGAAGTTTCGGGTTATCTTGTTAGTCAAAGGGTATCGAGGCCAATCCAGAGAAGATTCAGCCATTCTTGACATGAAGACTCCTCACCATTCAAAGACGCCCAACGTCTGATCGCGCAGATTGCGCAAAGATTAAGGAGGTTCGTCGCCAAATCTGCAGAGAGGTGCCTTCCTTTCTTTGATACATTGAAAGGGTCAAGAATGCGAAGACGCTCCAAAGGACTTCAGAGTGTGAAGACGCCTTCCGTGAGCATAAAGGCGATCTTTCTTCGGCTCCTTTATCAGTGAAACCCATTCCAAAGCAGAGACCTTATATCTCAGATCTCAAGCGGCAAGTTCGTTAATGATTGGAGCAAAGGCCGGTTCGGGAGATCAAAGTGGAAGGCAAAGATCCTGGCCTATTATGTCACCACGCCCCGCGAGATGTCAAACCAGTATCCAAATGTTGAGAAATTTGCCTTCGCCTTGATAATTGCTAGTAGAAAGCTTTTATTTTCAAGGCTCGGCCTCCCGTCAGTTTGTCTACACGATCGCCCATCAAGAAGGTGATGGGCAAGCCCGTAAGTTTCGTGAAGGTTAACGGCGTGGACAATGGAGTTGTCACGCTTTTTCATCGAATACCATCCATGAACCGCTATCAAAGGCCAAGCTTTGGCCGATTTCATAGTAGAATGTTCGCTCACCGGGCAGATGCCGAAGTTACCGAAAATCAATCGTCCGATCGAAAGGCTTGTAGCTCTTCAACAGAGCGTAATGTTTGGACTCTATATGCAGATGGTTCCTCTACCCTAACTGTTAGTGGGGGCAGAATTATCTTGACAAGTCCGGACGGGTTCAAAGTTCAACAGCCATCGATTTGGATTTAAAGCGACAAACAACGGCCGAGTATGAAGCAAAGCCTACATGGTGTTCGATTGGCAAAGAGTCTAGAGGTCCTAACCTTATCATCTACAAAGGACTCTCGCTTGGTTGTCAAGCGCCTATCGTGGGACTATGAAGCTCGTGGAAATCGGATGATCAAGTATTTGCTGAGTTAAAGGACCGACTTCAAAGATTTCGCTTCATACGAATTTCTGTAGCATAGAGCGTAATGACAATTCTATCGCCGATGCATTGTCAAAATTGGCTACTACGAATGCGTATGTTTTTAACGGATCGCTTTTATTTGGAAGTTCTCGCAAATACCGAGTGTTCAAAGATGAAGCGTTGATGTGTATCGAAATGATCTAACCACCGGATGACCCCTACATCGAGTATTTGGCGATGGCGTCCTTCCTTCTGGATCGATGTTAAGAAAGAAGATCAAATACAAGAGCGCCAACTTTGTTCTTATTGATGGGGATCTTTATCGATTGGCCTTTTCTTCACCATTATCAAGTGCTCGGTCCCATCCGAGGCGGAATATGCTCTTCGGAAGTTCACGAGGGCATTTATGGTGATCATATGGTCGCTAAATCTTTGGCTTACAAAGTACTTCGACAAGGATACTATTGGCCTACAATTTTCAAGGAAGCTACAGAGTATGTCAAAAATGTGAAAAGTGCCAACTCAATAAATTCGATCCCATTATCACCACCTGGAAGAGCTATACTCGATTTTATCTCCTATACCCTTCACCGTCTGGGGGGGTAGATATATTGGATCCATTGACTAAAGCTAAAGGTCGTTAGCTTTGTCATAGTTGCTATTGATTACATGACTAAGTGGGTAGAGGCGGCCACTTGCTAATTACGAGCAAGAATGTTTGAAGTTCATAAAAGAGTCCGTAGTGTTTCGCTTCGGATCCCTAGAGTATTAATATCTGACAACTGACGCCGGTTCGTGGATCAAAATTTAAAGCATTTTTAAAGGAGTTGGATTCAACATAAGAAGACTTCTGGGCTCATCCACAACCAAATGGCTGTTGAGGTGACCAACAGACGTCACTGAATCTGGATCAAGCGCAGACTAGATGAAGCTAAAGGAAGATGGCCGAGGAGTCGCTTTCAACATGTGTTGTGGGCTTACCGGACTACACCAAGGACTACCATCGGGATTCACCTTTCGATCGCCTATGGTACTAATGCCTTAGTCCCCGTCGAAATCGGATCTCCAAGTCTTGAATTCACCAATACAAAGAAATATACAATGACGAAGGACCAAGGCCAATTTGGATCTGCTAGAAGAAGTTAGAGAGGTTGCTTTACTTAAATTGGTCGCTTATCAACGAAGAGTAGCTAAGCATTATAACAAAGGAGTCAAGCTTCAGATTCAAGTAGGAGACTTCGTCCTCGTGTAGCCAGCCAAGCTTCTACACCTCAAAACACGGAAAGTTAATGCCAAACCGGGAAGGACCATATGAGGTGATCAAGTATCCAAACCGTGCACTTACCTTAAGCTAAGGGCATTAGATGGTTCCAAATCAAAACACTTGGCACGTCAAGGTGCTTTAAATACTTTCAATAAAGATTAAGTTAATTCATCTAAGTCCAGATATTATTGTTCATTATCAATAAAAAGACACTTTTTCACTATTGGTCCCGGTCCTATTTTGTCCTATGGTCACTATGGTGTAAGGAGGAATGGTAGGACTTGGTCGGCCATTCGATGGCGTACCATTTGTCGCTTCTACCCCGAGTGGTGATTTAAAGATCCTATATTGATTTTACCAGGTGGTAAATCAATGGTCACTATTGGTCCCGGTCCTATTTTGTCCTATGGTCACTATGGTGTAAGGAGGTATGGTAGGACTCACCGGCCATTCGATGGCGACCATTTGTCGTTTCTACCCCGAGTGGTGATTTAAGGATCCTATATTGATTTTACCAGGTGGTAAATCAATGGTCACTATTGGTCCCGGTCCTATTTTGTCCTATGGTCACTATGGTGTAAGGAGGTATGGTAGGACTCACCGCCCATTCGATGGTAGCCCATTTCGTTCTTCTACCCCGAGTGGTGATTTAAGGATCCTATATTGATTTTACCAGGTGGTAAGTCAATGGTCACAATTGGTCCTTATATCTTGATCCTTATATCTTGATCCTTATATCTTGGTCCATATATAATTGTTTCACCTCGAATGGTAAACAAATGACCGATCTCACACTTTATTTTATTTAAGTGTTGAGTTCGAATGAGTATGTTTATACTTTATTTTTTATTTAAGTATTGAGTTCAAAGTTCTTTCAGCTTCTCAGCTTAAGTTAAATTTTGTCCATGAAATTCAATTCACTTCGTCTCATACATTAACTATTATATATCTTAACTGATTCACTGTTTAGGTTCATCTTACTGATATTGAATTATTGACAAGAAACTAATCGAAAACATAGTTCACAATTAAGGAAATTGCAAATTCATCAGGAAAACTAAAACATTCATTCGATCTATTCATTCATGAACAAAAATACACTAATATAGAAACGCAAAATGTTTAAACAGATAAATTTTTACATAAGTCAGAATGAAAGCAGGAAGAACACCTAGGCACCACCTTCGTCTTCGGAGTTGAGTAGAGTTGGGTCCAGTTGAGCAGCAGACAGTTTTTCTTTGCCTCTCTCTCGGCAGTCTTCGTAGCTTTCCGAGTAGACTTTCATGATCTCGATGTTAAGCTCGTCCGAGTCTCTATATTCTCGCTCAGATTCGCTTTCGAGCTCTTCTTCTACGTAAGAGGACCCTTCCTCAAGATCCTTTATTTTAAGACGAAGCTTGTGGCGCTTTGTTCTTGTGTCTCCGCCCTTCATCCTCGGCCTTTGATTGAGCCTCGCCAAGTTGAATAGCCAGCTTTCGATTGGTCAAGAAAACTCCTCATTTTTTGCCCTCAAAGAATGTGTTTTTCTTCGACTAAGCTTCTGCTCATATCCGGTTAAAGTTTGTTGGCTAGCTTCAGAGGCGGCCAACCTATCTCTTGTGGCCCTTACTTCATCGCCGACGCCCTCAAATCCATCTTAGCTCTATCCAAGTCTCGTTGAGGCCATCGATGACTTGAAGAGAGTCTTCTCGATCGGCCTTTTTCGAGCCAAGGTCGATCTCAAAGATATTGATCTCTTGTCGCATGAAATCTTCCTCGCTTCCCCATTTATGTGTCTTGGACGCAAACGTCCAAAGACAAAGATTAGCTTGTATATGTTCTAATAAAGATTTCAAGCCAATTATCCGATATACAATTAAGGATGAAAGAGACAAAAATAAAGGAATGATTATTTACCTTAGCCAAATAGCTCATCCTTCATCGAGCAAATTTCCGTCCGTGTGATCATCGAACCTATGATCGCCAAATGATTCTTCACGGAAGGCCCCGAATAGGTCGAACGGAAAATTAGCATTGAATCTAGGCCATACAATGAGATCCCACTACTTCTGCAGCATGATAGCCCCGACCAAGGACTCGCTTGCTCGCTCATGAAGGTCTTGACCTTTTCGGGGAAGGAGCCGTTGCTTTCGGGAGGAGTAGGTTCAGTTCAACAGATACGGCCCTCTGGGAGGAGATTTGTTTGGACTGGGTTCTTGTAGAGGAGTGACCGATGCAGAGCTTGGGTGGTCGTCGTGTGTTTGCTTCTCTTCCCGGATGTGGTTTGATAAATTCATCCTGATCACCTTCTTCGCCAATCTGTATTTCTACAGGCGGTACGAAGGGGGGTATGATCGAAGATTGGGGCACCCTAAGCTCTTCGGCAGTCAAAGGTGTTATCTTGCTTCTCAGCTTTTTGGTGCGGAGGATGCTTCTTCGATCAGGACGATCGAGTAGGCCTCCTCGTCGGGTGACGGACGTGGTGGTTGGCTCGATCTCTGGGGTGGCTTCGGAAGGGGTTGGAAAGGGTGTTGTTCTGGTTTTCGATCGCCTCCTCTCTTGGCGCGGGGCGAGAGTCTCTTCCAAACAGAACCTCTTCTTGCTTCGCTCATCGCTTTGGAATTGGCCTCACATGTTTCCGGATTGGTTCGGCCGGGAGCAGCCTTCTTCGCTCGAGTTTCAACAACTTCCAAGGCTTCCTGCATTAAAAAAATCTTCGAGCTCTTTTATCTCTAAAGAGCTCTTGGTTTGATCAAAGATATGATATAACCAATACAACTCGTGTTAGAATCCACATCATAAAAGCATTTTCAAAAAATTCAGATACATATAAAATAGACCGATACTTACATTTATGGTCGATAAACCATGTTGCTTCGAGAGGAGTCCGTATTTCCACCTCCTTGGGGAAATTGTCAAAAGTTCCATCATTTCCATTTCTCTTTCTTCGTAAATGTCTCCAAAATCAGCAGAGATCTTCTCGCCGCAGGGCCCATTCGGTAGAGAGAGAGATTTTGGGCCCTTTGACGTAGAACCATTTTTCATGCCACCCTGTTGTTCGGGCGTGTTTACCAAATGAACGCCTCTCGAACTTCTCTCCCGACTTCGGAGAATGTTTACTAATGACCTTGAACCCCTCTCCCCAGATTGTACTATTTTGTATATCGTAAAGAAGGAGTCCAGGAGGGCTCCACGCCCAATTCATGGCAGAGAGGCCACGAAAGGCCAAGATGTGAATGTACGAAGTTCTAAGATTAGTTGAGCGAACCCCACCCCCGTAAACCCCAAAGCAGGTTACTATGAAGATATGCAGAGGGAAACGAACCCCTTCTCCAAGAGGGTCACAGAACTACCGTCCAACCCTCTCGTCATTAGTACATCTTCTCACCGGATCTAGGAACCCTAGTCATGCGTGGGTATCCTGGATGTGGTATCGGGACCAAATTCTCTTCGGCCCACCTTCCTGACGATCGAGGAGTGTTGGCGTGCGAAAATCGCCAAGATTCCCGTAGTATTCTTGGAGGGGGTTTTGGGATTTATGGGGAGGGTTCTTATCGATTTCGACACTTTTGGGGTTCAAAGGTCGAGGCTCCTTCATGAGCAATGGTGGTAGGGTTTGGTGGAACAAAGAAGGAGTGGGGTTACCAATATGCGAAACCTTGTATGTAATCCTCGGGAAGCCATTGTTGGTTATTTGCGAAAGAAAGGAGAAAGTTCATAAAGTCGAGAGTTCGTATATGCCGAAATTCAAATGAGCAGTAAAATCACAAAGTTGATAAAGTTACCTTTTATAATCGATTTGCCACACTGTTCAAGGCCTACTCATTAAATGCTATTGATGATTTGGAATTTGAATGGGAAGGGTCCTGCCCGGGTCCATGTATCTATTAAATAGGGTTTTTCCGATTTGGGCCTCCATCCTCTTCTCCTTTTATTTCGTGAATAACGATTGGATACACTTCAATTATATCTCACTATGGACCTTTATTAAATTATCTTAGGCTATTCATAGTTTTCTATTAAACATTATGCTTAACAAAAAACTAGGGGGCAATGTTGGGCGTGATATTTCCTATTTTTGGGCGGGTACATTGGGCATGAAGATTTTTCCTTTATTTTTTCGTTAAAGTCACCGGGCCCAATCACCATATTATATCCATTTTAATCTTTAAGGACCGGTCCCAAAGGATCGACCCATTAGATATTTTAATATCATCACTTTGACTTGTGATGATGAAAAAGCATTACGGTTGACCAAGGCTCCTGCCATGCATTAATGTGGATGGGATCATAGCCGGCCGGCGGTAGAAAACAGTGGCCAAAAGCAGTAGATAAACCTTATATAGTCGGCAGAGCCCATCGATCGTAGGGGTGTCGTAGTAGTAGGGTGGCACAAGAATCCAAGCAAAGATAGTATAACCTAACAAGGAAGCCATCGATAGAGGTACGCTCTCACATATATTGATTATTCATATTCTCCCATACACACACAACTGAGATTTATTCTCTCTCTCAATACACTAGACCATACATTCCTCCATTGTTAACTTTGTGAACACGTACTAATTCTCACGCCTGAGCTATCCCCCGACGGAACCGCCGTCAAGCTTTCGGTGTTGACTGTTGTTTATCGTGTCGCAGATCGTGACGCCTTACTGATTGGGACATGGCGAGAAAGATCGTATGCGTTAACATCAAGCGCTAGAAGGAGGGCTTGAGTTCTAGTGTCATTAAAATTTTCAATCACAATCGCTTAACCTATTTTGGAAGATGATGAGGAGTAGGGATGGTACACCAGAAGGGCAGGGCGATGGTGTTTAGCTCGCCATGGCTTCGTGTTTCGGTGAAGGATCGTCTGGGTCCTTCCAAGAGTGCTCACGAGAGCACGGCTTCTAAGCATAATTCAGGGGATCTCCGTCTCAAGATTACCAAGGGGCTGATTTAAGATTGGTTTTCGATGCGAATGAGGAGCGAGATCATGGTCGAGGACAGGTGGAAGGCTCACCAACCAAGATTTATCATAGAAGTAGCCAGGAGGTTAGAGCTGCCAAGTTGGCAAAGATGGCGGACGAAGCAGATAGAGCCATGGCGGTCCTGTTAAAGCAAAGAGAAGATATAGCCGAACAGATGCTTCGGGTGGCGGAATTGCAGGACGAAGCATCTAGCCATGATCAATACGAAAGACGAAGTGGGCATAAGGAGGAGACTCGACGAAAGGGTAAAGAGCCGAAGTGTTCCACGCGTGTTTCTAGGGATCATTCTCGAAGTAGGAGGAGATCGAGAAGCAGAACTCCCATGGCCTCGAAGAAGGCGATAATGGCCGTTACCTCTCAGCATCGAGATGATTATCAACAAAGGAGCAGGTCGAAGGAGGTCGTACCCGAAGTCCGGGTAATGGACTATCAACGTGATCATTCTAACCACAAGGAAAGAGTTGTGTACCGAAGCAGATCAAGAAGTCCCTCTAGGGCAGTAGGATCGGCAGGAGGAGGTCGATCCTCTCAGAGACATAATGTTGTTCATGAGAAAGAGGTTTCCCCACAGCCTGAAGGCGTTGATTTTCTAGTAAAGGAGCTTAAAGAGCTCGAAAAACAACCGGGAGGTCCAAAGCAGTGAAGGACGCCCGAAAGAAAGCATCCCCTTTTTCCTCAGATATTCTCAAGGAAAAGGCGGATATCACTAAAAAATTGCCTCGCATAGAAAGTTACGATGGAACCGGGGACCCTTATGACCATAGCCAGGCGTTCGACCGGCTAATGGACTATTACGACTTCACTGACGCTGCCAAGTGCCACACCTTTATTACGACACTAAGAAAAGATGCGAGACAGTGGTTGGGAACTTTGCCTTCAGATTCCATATCCTTGTGGACCAAACTTTGTGATAAGTTCCATGCCTGCTTTGAGAGCAACCAAGAAGAGGAAAGCCTCACGGGTTCTTTGGCACAGATCCCAAGCAGCTTTACCAAATGAATCTTTGGGCCAAGATATGTAAAGAGGTTCGAGAAGCGCTTGTCAGTGTCCGATCTTAATGATCTCCAGTCAGAGGTTTGTTCCGAATGGATTGGATCTGTAAAGTCCAAAAGTTGGTGAAGAAGTTGATGTTCAATCATCCAAGAGCTTGGCGCCAAGCCTTTGACAAAGCGTATACTACATCGTTGTGGAAGAAGCTATGAACAACTGAAACATCCTCTTTCGGGTCAGGGGAAAGAGTCGGTGGCTCCTAAGCCCAAAGTTGAACAGAGGAGAATGGGGGGGTATAATGATCGGACAGAGGGCAGTTCGAAAAAGTACAATAATTCCTGGCGGCAAGGAAGCAGTCATCCCTCCGTTCCGACCCCGAAGGTGAATAAGATCTACACCAAACTAAACACTGATAGATCGATAATTTTGGATCAAATCAGAAACCAACCTTTCTTTGAGCCACCCCGTGATAATTACCGAATTGGACTGGGTAGGGTAACTCTCGTAAGTATTGTGGCTATCATCAGGCCGCTGGCCACGACACTAACGAGTGTTGCAATTTGAAAGACTTTGTGGAGAGGAAGATTAAAGACGGCTTGTTGGTGCAGTATGTGGCCGTAAATAATCAATGAGAACGTTAACCGCGGCTTTATTCGATTTGCCTCAAGGGCTCCAAAGATCGCGCCAAGGCATGTTATCGATGTGATAACCGGTGGGTCCGCAGGAAGTTGATAGGGAGGAAGAGAAGGGCTTACTCGATTTCGGCCATGATCACAGATGATGCTCCCCTCGAAAGCGAGATAGACCATTCCCCGGATCATATATCATTTACCGACGCCGACTATCCTTCGAGCCCATCGAGCCGCATGAGGGGCCTTGGTGATCACAAAGACAAGTGGGCACGGTGGACATGAAGCGATGATGATAGATAATGGATCTTCATGGATATCCTCAGATGCCCATGCCTATCGAGGATGCACCTTGATGGGCGTAAAATGGAGGTCGGGCAGAAGCTCCTTTATACTCTGCTTTCAAAGAATGATCCCGCTAAAGTTGCAGTACTATTGAACTCCCGCTATTATCTTCGACACAAGACCCCAAAGAGTCAAAATAGTGTGTAAATTCTATGTTGTGCACGCTGATTCACCACAACGCTATATAATCGAAGACCTACTTTAACGCTTCTCAAGTCGTGACCTCCATCCTCATTTCAAAATCAAGTTCCCCACTACCTCATGGAGTAGGAGAGGTGGCGGGGACTTGATCTAGCCCGACGATGCTACTTAGGAATCGTCATATTTCCTCCCGAGTGGGGTCGAAGAAACAAAAGCAAAGCGATGACAATTGAGATCGAGCCTTTACCGAAAGTAGTTCGAATCGATGGTGATTCCTCACGGAGGAACGGAAGAGGTCGAATTGATCCTTGAAAGCCGGACAAGATCAGTGAAGATCGGTTCAGACTACCGTAACCTCTTCTGACAAATCTCATAGAACTCTTATCTTTGCATATGCGATATTTTTGCATGGGAACCAAGGGACATGCCTGGAGTTAGTCGGAAGATAGCCGAGCATAGCCTAAATGTAGATCCCTTGAAGAAGCTTGCCTCGGCGAAAAAGATGATTCTTTGCTACCGAACGACGTAAAATTATTGATCAGGAAATAGCAAAGCTGTTGGCTGCCGACTTTATATATGAGATTGATTATCCCGAATGGATGGCTAATGTGGTGTTGGTGCAGAAGCAAAATGGAAAATGGCGGGTTTGCATCGACTACACCGACCTCAATAAAGCTTGTCCGAAGGATTTTTATCCTCTACCCCATATTGATCAGCTTATCGATGCCACTTCGGGGTATGCATTACTAAGCTTTATGGATGCTTTTTCAGGTTATCACCAAATATCCATGTGTAAAGAGGACATCCCAAAGACCGCATTTATTACACACCGTTCGGTGTACGCCTACAAGAAGATGACTTTTGGCCTTATAAATGCTGGAGCCACTTACCAGAGAATGATGAACTTCATCTTCGATAGGCAGCTGGGAAGGAACATGGAAGTATACGTTGATGACATGATCGTGAAAAGCATGCACGCTCGTTGAGTCATTTGACGATCTAGAGGAATGCTTTCGGATCGTCCGGCCATCGCTAACTAAGGCTTAATCCGGCCAAGTGCACTTTCGGCCTCGGTGCAGGGAAGTTTCTGGGTTATCTTGTTAGTCAAAGGGGTATCGAGGCCAATCCAGAGAAGATTCAGGCCATTCTTGACATGAAGACTCCTCAGTCATTCAAAGACGTCCAACGTCTGACTGGCAGGATTGCAGCATTAAGGAGGTTTGTCGCCAAATCTGCAGAGAGGTGCCTTCCTTTCTTTGATACATTGAAAGGGCCGAAGAATGCGAAGACGTCCCAGTGGACTTCAGAGTGTGAAGACGCCTTCCAGAGCATAAAGGCGTATCTTTCTTCGGCTCCTTTATTGGTGAAACCCATTCCAGCAGAGACCTTATATCTCAGATCTCAAGGCAAGTTCGTTAGCGATTGGGCGAGCAAAGGCCGGTTCGGGAGATCGGTGGAAGCGAAGATCCTGGCCTATTATGTCGACCACGTCCCGCGAGATGTCAAACCAGTATCCAAATGTTGAGAAATTTGCCTTCGCCTTGATAATTGCTAGTAGGAGTATTTTCAAGGTCGGCTCCTGGTTGTCTACACGGATCAGCCATTGAAGAAGGTGATGGGCAACCCAGAAGTTTCAGGAAGGTTAACGGCGTGGACAATGGAGTTGTCACAGTTTTTCATCGAATACCATCCATGAACCGCTATCAAAGGCCAAGCTTTGGCCGATTTCATAGTAGAATGTTCGTTCACCGAAGCAGATGCCGAGTTACCGAAAGCTGAATCGTCCGATCGAGCAGTTGTAGTTCTTCAACAGGAGCAGAATGTTTGGACTCTATATGCAGATGGTTCCTCTACCCTAACTGTTAGTGGGGCAGGAATTATCTTGACAAGTCCGGACGGGTTCAAAGTTCAACAGGCCATCAGATTTGGATTTAAAGCGACAAACAACGAAGCCAAGTATGAAGCGATAGTTAGGGTGTTCGATTGGCAACGAGTCTAGAGGTTCTGAACCTTATCATCTACAATGACTCTCAGTTGGTTGTCAAGCAGCTATCAGGGGACTATGAAGCTCGTGGAAATCGGATGATCAAGTATTTGGCGGAGTTAAAGGACCGACTTCAAAGATTTCGCTTCAGCATTTAATTTCGTAGGGCATAGGCGTAAATGACAATTCTATCGCCGATGCATTGTCAAAATTGGCTACTACGAATGCGAGATGTTTTAAACGGATCGCTTTATTGGAAGTTCTCAGCACCGAGAGTGTTCAAGATGAAAGCGTTGATGTGTATCGAGCGATCTAACTATCTTGGATGACCCCTACATCGAGTATTTGGCGATGGCGTCCTTCCTTCTGGATCGAGATGTTAGCAAAGAAGATCAAATACAAGAGCGCCAACTTTGTTCTTATTGATGGGGATCTTTATCGATTGGCCTTTTCTTCACCATTACTGAAGTGCCTGGTCCCATCTGAGGCGGAATATGCTCTTCGGGAAGTTCACGAGGGCATTTGCGGTGATCATATGGCTGCTAAATCTTTGGCTTACAAAGTACTTCGACAAGGATACTATTGGCCTACAATTTTCAAGGAAGCTACAGAGTATGTCAAAAAATGTGAAAAGTGCCAACTCAACAGTCCGATCCCACATCAGCCACCGGAAGAGCTATACTCGATTTTATCTCCTATACCCTTCGCTGTCTGGGGGGTAGATATATTGGATCCATTGACTAAAGCTAAAGGTCAGGTTAGCTTTGTCATAGTTGCTATTGATTACATGACTAAGTGGGAAGAGGCGAAGCCACTTCGGTTAATTACGGAGCAAGAATGTTTGAAGTTCATAAAAGAGTCCGTAGTGTTTCGCTTCGGGATCCCTAGAGTATTAATATCTACAACGGACGTCGGTTAAATGGGATCAAAATTTAAAGCATTTTAAAGGAGTTGGGGATTCAACATAAGAAGACTTCGGTGGCTCATCCACAATCAAATGGCCAAGTTGAGGTGACCAACAGAATGCTGCTGAACGGGATCAAGCGCAGACTAGATGAAGCTAAAGGAAGATGGCCAGAGGAGCTCCTCAGCAAATGTGTTGTGGGCTTACCGGACTACACCAAGGACTACCATTGAGGATTCACCTTTCGACTGGCCTATGGTACTGATGCCTTAGTCCCTGTCGAAATCGGATCTCCAAGTCTTGGGGTCAGCAATACAAAGAAATATACAATGACGAAGGATCAAGGCCAATTTGGATCTGCTAGAAGAAGTTAGAGGTTGCTTTACTTAAATTGGTACGCTTATCAACGAAGAGTAGCTAAGCATTATAACAAAGGAGTCAAGCTTGTGATTGAAGTAGGAGACTTCGTCCTCGAGTAGCCAAGCTTCTACACCTCAAAACACGGAAAGTTAATGCCAAACCGGGAAGGACCATATGAGGTGATCAAGTATCCAAACCAGCACTTACCTGTTAAGGGCATTAGATGGTTCCAAATCAAAACACTTGGCACGTTTGGCGGGCTTGGAAATACTTTCAATAAAGATTAAGTTAATTCATCTAAGTCTCAGATATTATTGTTCATTATCAATAAAAAGACACTTTTTCACTATTGGTCCCGGTCCTATTTTGTCCTATGGTCACTATGGTGTAAGGAGGAATGGTAGGACTTCTTCGGCCATTCGATGGCGACCCATTTGTCGTTTCTACCCCGAGTGGTGAGCGAAGGATCCTATATTGATTTTACCAGGTGGTAAATCAATGGTCACTATTAGTCCCGGTCCTATTTTGTCCTATGGTCACTATGGTGTAAGGAGGTATGGTAGGACTCATTTGGCCATTCGATGGCGACCCATTTGTCGTTTCTACCCCGAGTGGTAGACGAAGGATCCTATATTGATTTTACCAGGGTGGTAAATCAATGGTCACTATTGGTCCTGGTCCTATTTTGTCCTATGGTCACTATGGTGTAAGGAGGTATGGTAGGACTCGCTGGCCATTCGATGGTAGCCCATTTGTCGTTCTACCCCGAGTGGTAGACGAAGGATCCTATATTGATTTTACCAGGGTGGTAAGTCAATGGTCACAATTGGTCCTTATATCTTGATCCTTATATCTTGATCCTTATATCTTGGTCCATATATAATTGTTTCACCTCGAGTGGTAAACAAATGACCGATCTCACACTTCGGAGCCGATGAGTATGTGTTACTTTATTTTTATTTAAGTATTGAGTTCAGTCCTTTCAGTTCAGTTAAGTTAAATTTTGTCCATGAAATTCAATTCACTTCGTCTCATACATTAACTATTATATATCTTAACTGATTCACTGTTTAGGTTCATCTTACTGATATTGAATTATTGACAAGAAACTAATCGAAAACATAGTTCACAATTAAGGAAATTGCAAATTCATCAGGAAAACTAAAACATTCATTCGATCTATTCATTCATGAACAAAAATACACTAATATAGAAACGCAAAATGTTTAAACAGATAAATTTTTACATAAGTCAGAATGAAAGCAGGAAGAACACCTAGGCACCACCTTCGTCTTCGGAGTTGAGTAGAGTTGGGTCCAGTTGAGCGTGAGACATGCTTTTCTTTGCTCTCTCTCGGCGGTCTTCGTAGCCTTCCGAGTAGACTTTCATGATCTCGATGTTAAGCTCGTCCGAGTCTCTATATTCTGCCTGTATCTGCTTTCTGAGCTCTTCGGTCAGAAGAGGACCCCTTCCCTCAAGATCCTTTATTTTAAGACGAAGCTTGTGGCGTTTGTTCTTGTGTCTCCGTCCTTCATCCTGGGCCTTTGATTGAGCCTCGCCAAGTTGAATAGCCAGGCTTCGATTGGCCGAAGAAAACTCCTCATTTTTTGCCCTCAGCAACAGGTTTTCTTCGACTAAGCCGGCGTTCATATCGGTTAAAGTTTGTTGGCTAGCTTCAGAGGCGGCCAACCTATCTCTTGTGGCCCTTACTTCATCGTCAGACGTCCTCAAATCCATCTTAGCTCTATCCAAGTCTCGTTGGAGGCCATCGATGACTTGAAGAGAGTCTTCTCGATCGGCCCTTTCTCGAGCCAAGGTCGATCTCAGCATATTGATCTCTTGTCGCATGAAATCTTCCTCGGCTTCCCCATTTATGTGTCTTGGACGCAAACGTCCAAAGACAAGAGATTAGCTCAGATATGTTCTAATAAAGACTCAAGCCAAGATCCGGATATACAATTAAGGATGAAAAGATGAAAAATAAAGGAATGATTATTTACCTTAGCCAAATAGCTCATCCCTTCATCGAGCAAATTCCCGTCCGTGTGATCACTGAACCTATGATCGTCAGCATTCCTTACGAAGGCCCCGAATAGGTCGAACGGAAAATTAGCATTGAATCTAGGCCATACGGTGGAGATCCCACTACCTCGGCATGATAGCCCGACCAAGGACTGCTTGCTCGGGCGAAGGTCTTGACCTTTTCGGGGAAGGAGCCGGTTGCTCGGGAGGAGTAGTTCAGTTCGAGTTCATACGGGTCTCGGGGAGGAGATTTGTTTGGACTGGGTTCTTGTAGAGGAGTGACCGATGCAGAGCTTGGGTGGCTGTCAGGTGTTTGTTTCCTCTTCCTGGACAGGGTTTGGATAGCTTCATCCTGATCACCTTCTTCGCTAATCAGATTTCTACAAAGCATGCGAAGGGGGTATGATCGAAGATTGGGGCACCCTAAGCTCTTCGACAGTCAAAGGTGTTATCTTGCTTCTCAGCTTTTTGGTGCGGAGGATGCTTCTTCGATCAGGACGATCGAGTAGGCCTCCTTGTCGGGTGACGGACGTGGTGGTTGGCTCGATCTACGGGTGGCTTTAAGGAAGGGAAAGGAAAGGGTGTTGTTACGGGTTTTCCGATCGCCTCCTCTTACGGCGAGGCGAGAGTCTCTTCCAAACAGAACCTCTTCGACTTCGCTCATCAGTTTGGAATTAAATGCATACATGTTTCCGGATTGGTTCGGCTTGGGCAGCGACTACCTGAAGTTTCAACAGACTTAAAGGCTTCCCGGATTAAAAAAATCTTCGAGCTCTTTTATCTCTAAAGAGCTCGGTTTGATCAAAGATACTGCATAACCAATACAACTCTGTGTTAGAATCCACATCATAAAAGCATTTTCAAAAAATTCGTATACATATAAAATAGACCGATACTTACATTTATGGTCGTATAACCATGCTTGCTTCGAGAGGAGTCCGTACTTCCACTCCTCCTTGGGGAAATTGTCAAAAAGTTCCATCATTTCCATTTCTCTTTCTTCAAAAATGTCTCCAAAATCAGCAGAGATCTTCTCGTCAAGGGCCCGGATTCGGTGAGAAGAGATTTCGGGGCCTTTGACGTAGAACCATTTTTCATGCATGCCACTGCTTGCTCAAGGCGTGTTTACCAAATGACGCCTCTCGAACTTCTCTCCTGACTTCGGAGAATGTTTGCTAATGACCTTGAACCCCTTCTCCCTAGATTGTACTATTTTGTATATCGTAAAGAAGGAGTCCAGGGAGGGCTCCACGCCCAATTCATGGCAGAGGGCCACGAAGGCCAAGATGTGAATGTACGAGTTCGGTATTAGTTGAAATGAACCCCACCCCGTAAAACCCAAAGCAGGTTACTATGAAGATATCAGAGGGAAACGAACCCCTTCTCCAAGAGGTCACAGAACGGCAGTAGTCCAACCCTCTCGCCAAGTTAGTACATCTTCTCACCGGATCTAGGAACCCTAGTCGTGGGTATCCGGGATGTGGTATCGGACCGAATTCTCTTGATTCGACCTCTCTGTGACGATCGAGGGAGTGTTGGCGTCATGACAATCGCTTTCGAGATTCTGTAGTATTCTTGAGGGGGGTTTTGGGATTTATGGGGGAGGGTTCTTATCGATTTCGACACTTTTGGGTTCGATGTCGAGGCTCCTTCATGAGCAATGGGTAGGGTTTGGTGGAACAGCAGTGAGTGGGGTTACCAATATGCGAGAACCTTGTACAGAATCTTGGGAAGCCATTGTTGGTTATTTGCGAAAGAAAGGAGAAAGTTCGAAAAAGTCGAGAGTTCGTATATGCCAAATTCAAATGAGCGAGTAAAAAATCTGTCAAAGTTGATAAAGTTACCTTTTATAATGTGATTTGCCACGGTGTTCAAGGCCTACCATTAAATGCTATTGATGATTTGGAATTTGAATGGGAAGGGTCCTGCCCGGGTCCATGTATCTATTAAATAGGGTTTTTCTGATTTGGGCCTCCATCCTCTTCTCCTTTTATTTCGTGAATAACGATTGGATACACTTCAATTATATCTCACTATGGACCTTTATTAAATTATCTTAGGCCATTCATAGTTTTCTATTAAACATTATGTTTAACAAAAAAACTAGGGGGCAATGTTGGGGCGTGATATTTCCTATTTTTGGGCCGGGTACATTGGGCCTTTATTTTTTCCGTTAAAGTCACTGGGCCCAATCACCATATTATATCCATTTTAATCTTTAAGGCCGGGTCAGTCCAGTGGATCGACCCATTAGATATTTTAATATCTGTTACTTTGACTTGTGATGATGAAAAAGCATTACGGTTGACCAAGGCTCCTGCCATGCATTAATGTGGATGGGATCATAGCCACGGCGGAGAAAAACAATTATTGCGCGTTAGATAAACCTTATATAGTCAGGCAGAGCCCATCGATCGTAGGGGTGTCGGGTAGTAGTGGGTGTACGATAATCCAAGCAAAGATAGTATAACCTAGCAAGGAAGCCATCGACATTATGGTAAGTGCGTTCTCACATATATTGATTATTCATATTCTCCCATACACACACAATCGAGATTTATTCTCTCTCTCAATACACTAGACCATACATTCCTCTATTGTTAACTTTGTGAACACGTATTAATTCTCACGCTTTGAGCTATCCCCCCACCGGAACCGCCAAATCTTTTTTCGGTGATCAGTTTCATGTTCTTGTGCGGGGATCAGGACGTCTTACGTGATTGGGACGTGGCAGAAGATCCTGGCGTTAACCGTAACCATATCAATTTACTTTACAAAGTAGTAGTAAAGTTACATCTCAAATTTAAAACGAATATCCCTTGTTTCATAACTACAGGGTTACACAACTTAGCTCATGGACATCATAAGAGTCATCTTGACTTGATATGAATTCAACTATAAAAATCTTCTTTTTAACATGCCTCAAGTCCTTGTCGCCATGATCATGAGAGAATTACATCTTTAATCTGCAAATAAAGTTATTTGTAAGTATGAGCGCGACGACCCAACAAGTCTAACAGTTAACACATCTCATACTTCACATATTATACATGCTTTACATTTTGTTCGTGCGTCATGTATTTTAAGTTGTGCATTTTATACATACATCCTACAACTCATGTTGTGCATTTTATACATGCTTCTTAGATCACATATATCACATTTAAGTTTCAACAGTTAATACATGTTACACATATAATCATGTTCATCACATTCATACCGAACAAAGAATTTCCTTATCTAATGCATATCAACAATTTAACACAACAGTGTAACTAGGGGCGAAGCCACCCTTTAGGGTGTTGCGTCAATTGACCCCACTGAGAAAAAATTATTTTATGTTATATAATAAATTTAGAAGAAATTTAAGTGTAATGAATAAATTGACCCAACTGAAATTTTAATTGTTTTTAATATATTGGGTCAAATTGAATTTTTTATAACTCTCAATTTCATATTATTTCTACTTCTTGATGTATGCATCTTCCTCTAATATTTTTTAAAATAAATAATAATCTAATTTGTATTATTTTTATAACATAAGAAATTTAAATATTTATTAACAAATTTGTGATAAAAGAGGCGTATTAGGGGTCAAGAAGGGGTGTGTATGTATGTGTGTGTGTATATATATATATATAATGTTATTACTTGTTATATTTTATATTAATAATATTGTAACCAAATATATGTTTGACATATGTACTCAGCCAAAAAACATAAAATTATTCAAAAAAATGGATTTGGAACGCTGCCCCCGAACCCCGCCAAATTATTTATAGCATAACAAATTTTTAACCCCACTGAATTACAATCCTAGCTTCGCCACTGAATGTAACACATGTTACACATAACAAGAAGTTTGCAAATTACTGAAGGAACTTGCCTCATTCGTTATTTTAGGCAAATCAAGTTTGGCGTCGAGAGTAATAGCACTGAATAAGTCCCGTGGAATGACAAGATTTTTAAGGATTGACAAACTTGTAAGTAACTTTGGCAGCAACGTCCAAAAAGACCACCCATCAACATCAAGCTCCAAATGACTTAAGTTACTAAATGTAGGGAAACCCCAAAGTGTTATTTGATAGTAAGAAATTTGACATGAGAAATCTCACTAGGAAGCCCAAATACGAGATAACCGTATACACTGTTTGGTACAAATCATTCTACTTTTTGTGCAACAACAATATTTGTAGTAACTACGGACAACAGAATCTTCTTAATCAGAATATCCTTCGATGTATATTCTTTAAGGTGGAGTCTTGAGTACTGGGGCTGTAGGAAATTGTAACAACCCCATATTTTCTATACAAATAAATCAGAATTTTTACGTATAAATATTTTTATTTATTTATTAAAATAAATATGGGGAATATGTGCCAAGATAATGTGTATGTATTTATGTGATGAATATAAAATATATTTATTACATGAATAATTATAAATGATTTTATTTTAGAATTATTGATCATTATAAACTATATTCTTATAATAATTAATATTACAAAGAGAAATGTTTTTATTAATTATTTTCTATGAAAATATAATCATATATTATTTAAATAATATATGAAATGATTTTAGAATAATTATAATAATTATTTTATTATATGAATTTTTGTACATATTATTAAGTTAATTATTTTAACTTAATTAATAATGTTAAGTATGGCAGATAAATCAGATATGAAATCCAAACCCTAATTTTGGATTTTGAGCAAGGCATGAGAATAATAATATAATATTAATTATATTTTGATTTTTCAGTGCAATAAATATGTACTGTATGTGTGTAATGTTAATGTGTGGAACAGTTTTAATGTAACATGACAAAACCCTAAAAAATACTGGGATTAACCCTATTTTTTAAAACTCAAACTGGAGTTTGTGATCAGTCAGAAATTGTGTTAATGCGATTAATATCATGTATAGTAAATTTTGTTGCTAATTATGGAAAACCTAATTAGTAATCTAAAACCCTAATGACTAGAACCCTAGTTGGGTAATTAGAAACCCTAACTGTAATTTGGTAACCCTAATTATCAAAATTGTAAACCCTAATTGCTAAAATTAGCAAAGTTAATTATATTATTGATATTAAACCCTAATGTTCATGTATAAAGTAATTAGAAAACTAACCTATTTAAGAAAACCCTAATTATAAATTTTAGAAACTAATTTTTTTTTATTTTGTACAAACCTTAATTGGAAATCCTACAAATGCTATGTGCTAAATCTTAGGGTTAAACCCTAAGGGTCAAACCCTAAGGGTTTGCCAAATTACAAGATTTCCTTTAAAATTTCAAGCCTATTGACCAAAATACCCTCCTTTGCATTATTGGATGAAACTTGTCAAAATTGCAAAGTACTAGAGTTGGTGACCAAACCCAACAACTCCATGTGACTTAAATTGAAAAATATCAGCCTCTAGCTCAGCCAATTCATGCATCTTGGACTTATATAAATAGATTTGAGAGAGAGAAATGGTCATTTGCTAGCCTATTTTTGCCAACTCTCAACCTTGACTCTCTCAACTCATAACCCACGAAATCCTTTACTAAGACCAGTCCCAAACAGAGCCCCACCATTACCTTTAACAAAAAAAGAAGCCAGAATTAAGATTAAACCAAGAAAGGTACAAAACCCTAAGCTATAATCTGATCCTTGATCTGTTGTTAGATGTTAGTTTTTGGTGTTAAAATATGTTGTTTATGATGTAATTAGACGATCTGGTTGATAGATGTTAGATCCATAACATCTATAGACTCAGATCTAGCATTTTTTCAAAATCTAGAAATTTTTACTTTTGGGGTCTGATAACGAATGTCAGTGGCCACCAATCTTTCTCTGTTATGTGTTTTAGTTGTTTAAAGCTTTGAATATGTAGTATGATATGTAGTCTTTGATCTGGATCAAGAATCAGACTTAGATCTGGTCTAGATTGCAAGTTATTGTGGGTCAAAGTCGGTTTACCGACCATGACCAGACCATTTCTGGGCAACCAAGAAACTATGAACAAGCGTCTGACAGTGTATCAGTGTGTTGATGTTTTTGGTTTGATTGTTGTGTCTAAGTTGTAGTATGGTATATCAACTCCACATTTATACTTTAAAAGCTCCTTAAAATTAAACGAGTCGATCGTAATGATTGGTCAAAATTGTACAGAAGTCCATGGTTACATTTTCTGGAAATTCCAGAAAACTTCAAGAACATGTTTCTGACAACAGTTTGACCGGACATTATCTGCTTGATTTGTTGTGGTTATGATGATGTTAAGTAATAGATCTGTTGTCCTACATGTTGGCTACACACTGAAGTTTATAGATCACAAAAACATTAACAGGATTTCTAGTTATGGTAGCTCAAAGGTGACTGCTCGAACTACTCTTCATTTCTGGGTAACCCAGAAATGAAGAACAACTCTGACAATCACTTTGCATGCTTTGATCTCGTTGGTTTTATGATGTTTGATCATGTTGTTTATTGGATCTTATAGTATTACACTATGTCTACAAGATCTGACCTTTGTCTTGTTCAGAAACACCATACACACGATTTTAATCTTGGTCAAACATGGTCACTCGATCTATGACATGAGTTTTCTGGGTTTAAGTATGAACATGAAGAACACCTATAGCGACGGTTCTGTCGCTATAGGGTGTCTTTAGCGACAGTTTATTTATAAAAATTATATTTTTATTAAATAATTATAGAAAATTTGTTTTTAATTATTAAAAATACAAAATAAATTAATAAAAATTATTTTAAAGTCCAAAAATTAGTTTTTAATTATTTTTAATATATTTCATAAATATTTAATATTTTTAAAATATTAAAGCTATTTAATTTATTTAATTATTATATTAAATAAATTATTTAAAAATGATTTTAATACTTGAAAAATCATTTAAAATTATATTATGGTATAAGAAAATATTTTAAGTTATTTTTAATGACTTTTAATATTTTGTGATGAAATTCATTAATTAATTAATATTAATGATAATTTAGTTATTTAATAAATGAATTATATGAATAATTTAAAAATAGTTTTATTATATTAAATTTATTTTAAATAATAATAAGGTATTTAAAAATATTTTAAGTTATAAAATATAACTTTCAATATTTAAGGGTAAATTTCATTAATTAATTATTATTAATGATATTAAAGTTATTTAATAATTATATTAAATAATTTAGTTTAAAAAGATTTTAATATTATAAAAATCATTTTAAATGAAAATAAAGTGTTTAAAGATATTTTAAGTTATAAAATATAATTTTTAATATTTAAAAGATAATTTCATTAATAATTTAATATTAATGATATTAAATTTATTTAATAATTATATTAAATAAATTGTTTAAAAATAGTTTTATTGATTTAAATTTTTTTAAAAATGATATAATTGAATTAAAAATATTTTAAGTTATACTTAATGACTTTTAATATTTTAAGGAATCGTATATTAATATTTTAATTTTAATGGTAATTATTTAAAATGATTTTAAATATTTTAAAAATCATTTAAGGTAATATAAATGTTTTAAAAATATTTTGAGTTATTATAAATAACTTTAATATTTTATAATAGTTTCATTAATAGTTTAATATTAATTAAATATTAATGATAATAGAATTGTTTGAAATTTAAATCATTTAATAATAATTCCGGTGTTTGAAAATCTATGATAAATTATAATAAATGTTTATTAAAATAATATGAGTGATACTTACGGATATTGAACTTTGGAATAGAGTCTTAGACTCGATAATTATTACCGATAAAGTCGCTTTTTACAATCGTATTTTCGTAAATTGATCTGGAGTTAGATATTCTGATTGTATTAATGTTTGTTTGTGATTCAATGACTGTTGAACATATGTGATAATGTGATTAGGTTATGTGCTGACTGCGAAATGTAGTACTATGTGTTATAGTATATTTTTCTAATCGAACGAATGATCTGATTAATGATAGGTCGTGATATAAAAGATAAAACTAAGTTGCATTTTTTAAGCAGCAGACCAGGCAAGTATCCTACCTTTGCATTTTCTTTATGCAATGGACATGCGTAAAAATGTTTCAGAATTATATTATTATTAACCCTATTGTTATATATATATATATATATATATATATTATATACGCTCATTGATTATCAACATGTTAGTATATGGTAATTCAGATATATATTCTGTTCGTTAATTTCTATAAATGGTTATACAAGTGTCCCCACTTGGATAATCATTGTATTTAATCACATGTTGATGCACCTTTGTTAATTACCCGTATATATATATATATATATGTTGAATTATAGATTATTGTTGAATAAGATAAAACCTTACCATTATCCAACCGAATTGCTTTGGTTTGGAACCCCGACAAGTATGAACATCCCAAACATGGAAAAAAATTTATGTGCCCAAGGCAGCCAGAGTGAACGATAATATCGTTCTTGCATGTAGTATTGATCAATATAGGGTACAACGGGCTGATCACCCTCCGTGCCCGTAAGTTATGACGGTTTGCGGATGAAGTTCTGCTAAACCTATTCGAAAATTGAAAACAATGTTCATAGTATATCACCTTAACCCTATTTATGGTCAGTACGTAGTTTCAAAAATTTGATAGAGAGTTGTTATGTTATTATTATCGGTTCAGATTACTTCACAACTATTAATTTGTTGTAGAAGGGTAGTATAAAGAAAACATTTAAATTCTTTCAGCTTATATGTATATAATTGCTATTACTTGCTGGGCACTCAAATGCTCACCCTTGCTTAATTTAAATATTTTCAGCTAAGTGTGAACAACCGGAAGGCTCTATCAAGAATAAAGGAAAAGAGAAGATTGCTGAATGAGTTTTTATGATATGTTATGTAATAGTTTACTTTATTATGATAATGATGATATATATTATTATTATTATTATCATATAATGAATGTATTAAAGGTTACGTACTTGGGAATAGACTCTGATAACTATGTAAAGTAAGTTTAATAATTATATTATTGTTATTATTATTAGTATTATTCCGCTCATAGAAATGGTATTGTGAAGCACCGAGTTCGGGTTTCAAGTACCTGGATTTGGGGGCTTTACAGAATGGTATCAAAGCTTTAGGGTTAGAAACCTTAGGTGGGATTAGACCTTAGGCTATAACCTTAGAACAGAGGGAAACGTTGAAAATACAAATAACTCATATAGAGTTTAAAAATGAGATGAATTGAATAAGTTCATCGTCAAATCAAATAAAAGATAACTTATATAAAAATATTATTTGCTGTGTGTATATATTCTTTGTTAATCAAGATAGTTTGTGTGTAAATGTTATGTGGGATAAGGATTAGGATACCCTCAGGTCGTAAAGAAAGAGTCAACCTTTATACACCTGAGCTAATATCGCAGCCAATAGCTAAAATAGAGGCTCACATTGAAAGCGACCCTGATAAGGTGGTTAGTATGGAAAAGTACAGTACCGGACCCAGAAATGATAATATAACTGATAGGTAAAGTATAGTGAAAGAATATGTGGTCAATGTCGAGTTCTTGAACTCATATGTTTGTGGTGAGTTCTTAAACTCATAATGTGTTGTAAGTTGGACGAATTAGGTATAGTTTGGTGTGAATGGATTATTGAGGATGATGGTAATAGATAGATTACTAGGCAATTGATCTTTAGTGAAGGCGTAAGAAATAAGTGGTATTAGTATTAGTTGAATATGTATAATTCTATGTTGTGTATATGATAAGTATGTCTGTATAAGGTAATGTTTTCAACTTTTGTATAAGTTATGGCAGCGATTCCCAACTTTTGAGTCACAAAGGGATAGTGAATGTTTAAAGCAGTTTGTGTTATGGTATGTCAAGTGCTATGAATATGGATTTATGTTGGATTAACGAAATAAGTTGGTATGAAGATAGTAATTATTTATCTGAATATTGGTTAATACGGTAAACCAAAGTTTTCAAAATCTAATATTTTGAGTACATGACTATTTGAATAGAAAATTTTGCGTGATATGTTAAACGTATACGATAAGGCTTAGAATGTAAGTTAATAAGGAATAATTTGTGATAATGCTACCAAGACGAAAACGAAACCAAAGGGTAGAAGAACTTGTCAACAAAGCTGGAGGACAACCAGACCTGATACAGAATTTTACGAATATGGACGATCAAGCTATGCAGAATGGGATACCAACCGTGGGAAATCAGACAAATAATTGATCGGCAAACGTCAAAGACTTCAAGACAATCGGATCTCCAGGATTTAGAGGATCAACTGACCCCGTAGAAGAATTTGTGATAGCTAGGATAACGGAGGGGCAAAAGACAGCTTTTGTCACCTATACGATGAAAGGGGGAAAGCAAATTTTTGGTGGAAGTCAAATCAAGCTAGATCCGAAAAAGGGAGTAGTGGTAGTAGGACTGAAAAAAGGAAAGGAGATAATTTCGGGAATACAGAAATTAGGCTAGGAGGTGGAAAGAAACAGGTTATGCAGTGTAGAGATTGCGGAAAGAATCACTCGGGAAAGTGTCTTTAAGGTAAGTTTGCATGTTATAAGTGTGGGCAGAAGGGACATATCTCTTCCAACTGCCCCAATCAGAGAATGTATAGTGGATGTTTTATTTGTGAATCAATGGAACATAAGGTGAAAGACTGTCCAAGAAGGGGAAGGAAGGCAAGGAATGCGAATACGGGAAAAGGCAGCAGGACATTGGCGACAACGGGACCAACTTCAACAAACAAACCAATAGAACCAACCACAGGAGTCTTCAGTATGACAGCTCAAGATACGGTGGCAGCTGAGGATACAACTCCAGATATTATTCTAATCAATTTTATTTTCTTATATATGATTTTCTTATATATATATAATAAATTATTTTATAAAGAAATTTTAAAGGAGAAATTTGAGTTCTATTAAAAATCAAATTTCCTTTTAATCAGATAGACAAGCTTTATGTGAATAGTTAAACACTACACCAAAAATGGCCTCTAGTGAAGGACAAATCTTTCACTAGAGGCCTTATATCTCTCACAAGTGATCTATTGCGAAGAAATATTTTCTTCACACGAGTGCTCGCATTAGACCTCCTCGCAATTGGGTATCCTTCGCTAAGTAGTAACTAAATGTTTTTTTGTGGAGGATATATTGTGAATAACTTATTCCTTCACAAATTGTATTTAGTAATGGAATATTGTTATTTAGTGAAAGATTAGTTTCCTTCACAAATAATATTTTAAGAAGGACTATTTGAAATTAGTGAATAACTTGATTCCCTCACAAATAATATATTGTGAAGAGCAAATTTATTTAATGAGAGAATATTTTCCTTCACTAATTATAAATTGAGAATCTTTTTTCAAATTAGTGAGAGAAAAATTCCTTCACAAATTATAAATTTGTAAATAAAAAATTAATTGCTAAATAATCAAAATTTATTGAAAATTATAATTGATTTCATATTTATAATTATTATTAATCTCTATAAAAAATATATAATTTATTTTTTAAGTAAAGACAAATATTGTCACACTTGTTTCAAACTAATTGATAAGCTAATGCATAAACAGCTAATAAAATCAATACTTCACATATAAATAGATAATACTCGAGTCACAATAACTACAAAATTTGTTATTGTATCTTGGTCTCCCAAGGACCATAGTACCTACAAAATTTATTAACTAATATAAGAAAACTAAAAGAATAACAACGAACTAGAAGAAAAAAAGTGTACGTCATCATCATTTTCTTCAAAGAAATCAAGGTTGGGCTTATAAACTTTATGTTGCAAGAGCAAAGCCCATAGCAAAGAAGTTAGCTTCAAAATGACCAAAGATGGCGTGGTGCCCCTGTGATGCGCCTTTCAAAGTACCAAGTATTTGTCATAATCTTTCTCGTGGAGGGTTTTCGGATCTACAAAGGTGTGGCTCACTAAATGGAATCACACTCTTAACCCGCAACAAAAGTGAGGATTCACATCGTGGTACTAAAGTCTACACACCCACTTCAGGACTTCTATAATATTCATAGCTAAGAGCTTTTTAGCTTCAAGCAATGGAATTAAAAGTCATGACAACTTTGCAATTTTAACCACTTTCGGTAATCTTATCAAAGATGTGAGCGCCGTCGTAATGCTTTGGTTCATAACTCAGAGAAGGCATAAAGAACTGAAATGGAGATATAAATTTGAGTACATGTGGGATTAGTGAAATGCTCCATAGAGGTTCGTGCACCCATGATTATTTTTTTTAATTAAAATTAATTATTTTTTAAAAAAAATAAAAAATAAACCAGTAATGAAGACATAAAATTTGAATACAGTATAGTCAAAATATAATTTTAGGATTTAATGACCGAGAAAAACTATTGAACTTTTGTCAAGCTATCAAAAAAAACATACAACTATTTTCTTGCACCAAAAAATCATGAAATTTTAGAAACTATCAAAAATGACCAAAATTTGACCATATGAGCTTCATCTTGACTCAAATTTCAATCATTTTTGACGCGCTTTTGAAAGTCCAATGGTTTTTTGAGCAAAAAATAGTTCATATATTTTTGTTGATATCTTGACAGGAGTTTAATGATTTTTCCAGTCATTATGTCAAAATTTTCATTTACCAAAGTGCTGAACAAGAGCAAAGAACTGTTGGAATTGAATTCATAAAAAAGAACTAACTGAATGTTACAAATTGAAAGATTTAGTGGGGTAGTTATGAATAAAATTGAAGTAATCAAGAAAATCACATCCTTCAAATTCCTAACAATTTTCCTCTTTACATCTCTTCCTTCAACCAAGTAGATCAGACTTCCACAATGTTGAATGAAGAATTACTGATCAAATGTTATTACTCAAGGAGTTTCTCGTATGGTAGAGGACTTGACGATGTTGATATGTGCCACTAGTGGGTACAATTTTGAATCTACTGAGGCACTTCGGGGACAGGGTTGCTACTGCACCTACTTGGGAATAAATTGTATTTTTCCAGCAGATATGTTTAATAGATGTTCCAAGACCGGTAAATGGTAATACGAAGCAGAGTTGTAAAAATAGAACCATAAACAACAATATGAACATATTACAAATTTAGACAAAAAATATCTACAGAAACTATGACAAAGATATCAAATGTATTCAAGCAAATTAATTAGTCAGAGTATGATTTTAGCATGCAAGGAAACAATCACTTAGAGAACCCATTCAATGAACATACTTTCATTCTTTAAAATAAATTGTAAAAATAAATCACTAAGAAAGACTAAAATAATTAGTACCATTTGAAGCATCGAAATCAAGAAGGCCAGCTTCAGCAACTACCTAAATGAGAATGTTTGAGGACTTGATATCGCGGTGAATCACAGGTGGACAAGCATAACCGTGCAAATATTCAATCCCTCGGGCTGCTTTTACAGCAATGGTGACCCTCTTAACCCAATCTAATTGCTCTTTTATGTTCTTATTCTTGCCATGAAGGTGCTGATGCAATGATCCATTAGCTATATACTCGTAAACCAAAAGCCTCTCCTCGCCTTCTTCATAATAGCCAAGCAGATTGAGCAAATGAGCATGGTTTAATCTCGAGAGAATATCTAGTTCAGTGTTGAACTCTTTTCGAATTCTTCTTCATGTCGTGAGTACATAATCGCCTGGATTTAACGCAAATCTTGTTCCATCCTTTTATACCCCTTTGAAGACACACTAAAAACTTCCCTTTCCCACTTGTGATTCTTCTTTAAACCCGCGAGTGACGTTTTCAAGTTCCTCATAATTAAACAACTGAGCTCTTCTAATCTTGATCTCTTCCAAATGAGGCTGGACTTTCCCATAATCTTTTTGCGAAGAGCTGCCATTATTTTTCTTCGGTTTCAATACTTTTGCTGAGCATCGATAGTTCCTTAACTTGTATTGAACATATAAAATTGTAGTCAAAGATAAAATACTTGACAACAACACAAACCAACGCGACCTCTCTGCAATTATGACCGCAACCCAAAGTGACCAATACTTTTTGTTCTTCTTTTCGTCCTTCTTTTAAGTAGTAGGATTGACATCAGAACAACCCGAGAGGCATTTATCTGACACACAACTGGAACAATTGTACCCACATTGTCTATCCGATATTGAAGTGAATATAGATTTTTCATACATTTCAGCTGGACAATTGTTCTTTGCTTGCGGTGAGTAAATCCGATGGCCGGACTTGCAG
This sequence comes from Panax ginseng, assembly GCA_020205605.1. Classification (NCBI taxonomy): domain Eukaryota; kingdom Viridiplantae; phylum Streptophyta; class Magnoliopsida; order Apiales; family Araliaceae; genus Panax; species Panax ginseng. Next base: position 45,204,616 of record CM035130.1, read on the forward strand.
TCGCACTTCCATTGTTAAACTCATAGAAACCGGACACACAAGGATTAGGCCTATAGAGTCCGGAGAAATAGCTAAAGGGAGCCGTGAGGAAGTCCGAACACCAACAAATAGGTCGTAAAGATTTTTCAAAGAAGAATCCACAAGTGAAGTAATCCCCAAAGGTGATATCATAAAGCCTAACTTTGCTAGGAGCCGAGTACTCCCTAAGATAGCCCCAACATACCACCTCACGATTATAGCTCTTAACTCCACAAGCATAGACCTTTCCACCCACAATCGACAAACATTGGATCACGTGGAGTCAGATCAACATTAAGTTCAAATGCAAATTCACATCGATATTTCCTCTTACGGCTTAAACTGGTTTCCCAACAAAATGCTCGAGAATTCACCCTCCAAAATCCCACAAACATGATACCCACCAAAGAATAATCTTCTAAAACTTCATCCCTTTCGGGATTAAGCTAATCACTCTGCTGCTAGTCTCATCACCCCAACAAAACACACTCCTATTCTGCGAAAATAACCCATAGTTTGGTTGGAATGATATCGTGTATCAATTTAACAACTAACAAGCCAAGACGGCTTAATTGGGCCGATGAATCTAAACAAACATACAGAAAAGAGAGAAAATAAATTCAATGAAAAATTGAAGCTCTTGGAAAACATAAAATTGACAAAAGGGGCAAAATTAATTCTTTGATGAACAAAAAATTTTAGAATGAAAAGAAACACTCTGCATTAATTCTTTATAGGTTCAGAGCAATGCAAACCTTTTTTGCTTCCAGTATGTAACTAGATATAACTAATATTTGATTTCATATATATCGGGGGAGAGAGAACCTGCAGAGATCGTCGAGGAGTTCTTGAGGAGGGAGATCATCGTTCTTCAATGGAGCGCTTGAAAGATGGTTAGAGCTCTCTGTTCACCGTTCAATTCAGGGTTTGATTTTTAAAGATCTAGGGCTTGAAGTTGTAGCCAAAAAGGGGAAAGAGGAAGCTATGCTAAGATATGGATTTCGATAGAAGACCTCGGCAGAATTTTCAATCACCTACAAAAATAAATACAAAACAATAAAATAATTGTAGCTAATAAAACCCACAAATTATAATACTAAAATAAAATTACTTCTACAAAATAGTGACTAGTTATTTCTCTCTTGCAAAAAAACCTTTTATTAATGACATATTGTAAAGGAAAAATATTTCATTAATATTAAATTTATCTTCACAAATTTTAATAAAAAAAGCATTAGATATTATTTACTATTTCAATTTTGCGAAAGAAAAAACTAATTTTGAAAACATATTTTTTTTGATAATAATAACTTTTTGTTACTAATTTTTCTCTCTCAATATTCTCTCCCTAAATTGTTTTAATATGAAGGAATTAATTACTTCGCAAATTTTCCTTCACAATAACCCCATATTCTTTGTGTAGTGAATTTTGCAAAGGAAAAAATATAATTTGTGAAGGACATTTCTTTCACTAATAACTATATTGTCACTACAATTTTTTCCTTCACTATTCCTTCGCTAGAAAACAACTCATGTGAGGGAATGAATTCCCTCACAAAATTTCCTTCACTACATCCCTAATTTCTTGTAGTGAAAGACCAGTTCGATCAAAGATTGATCAAGATCTAATTGAAATGATTGTGTATGCTATGTACCCTTGTATGGATATGTTTTAAAACAGTGATTCCGGGGACGAAATCTTTATAAGGGAGGGTGAATGTAACAACCCGATATTTTCTATACAAATAAATCAGAAATTTTGCGTATAATTTTTTTTTTAAAATAAATATGGGGAATATGTGCCAAGATAATGTGTATGTATTTATGTGATGAATATAAAATATATTTATTACATGAATAATTACAAATGATTTTATTTTAGAATTATTGATCATTATAAACTATATTCTTATAATATTTAATATTACAAGTAGAAATGTTTTTATTAAATATTTTCTATAAAATATAATCATATATTATTTAAATAATATATGAAATGATTTTTAGAACAATTATAATAATTATTTTATTATATGAATTTGAGTACATATTATTAAGTTAATTATTTTAACTTAATTAATAATGTTAAGTATGGCAGATAAATTAGATATGAAATTCAAACCCTAATTTTGGATTTTGAGCAAGGCATGAGAATAATAATATAATATTAATTATATTTTGATTTTTCAGTGCTATAAATATGTACTGTATGTGTGTAATGTTAATGTGTGGAACAGTTTTAATGTAACATGACAAAACCCTAAAAAATACTAGGATTAACCCTATTTTTTAAAACTCAAACTGGAGTTTGTGATCAGTCAGAAATTGTGTTAATGTGATTAATATCATGTATAGTAAATTTTGTTGCTAATTATGGAAAACCTAATTAGTAATCTAAAACCCTAATGACTAGAACCCTAGTTGGGTAATTAGAACCCTAACTATAATTTGGTAACCCTAATTATCAAAATTATAAACCCTAATTGCTAAAATTAGCAAGGTTAATTATATTAGTGATATTAAACCCTAATGTTCCTGTATAAAGTAATTAGAAAACTAACATATTTAAGAAAACCCTAATTATAAATTTTAGAAACTATTTTTTTTTATTTTGTACAAACCCTAATTGGAAATCCTACAAATGCTATGTGCTAAACCTTAGGCTTAAACCCTAAGGGTTTGCCAACTTACAAGATTGCCTTTAAAATTTCAAGCCTATTGACCAAAATACCCTCCTTTGCTTTATTGGACGAAACTTGCCAAAATTGCCAAGTACTAGAGTTGGTGCCCAAACCCAACAACTCCATGTGACTTAAATTGACAAATATCAGCCTCTAGCTCAGCCAATTCATGCATCTTGGACTTATATAAATAGATTTGAGAGAGAGAAATGGTCATTTACTAGCCTATTTTTGCCAACTCTCAACCTTGACTCTCTCAACTCATAACCCACGAAATCCTTTACTAAGACCAGTCCCAAACAGAGCCCCACCATTACCTTTAACAAAAAAAGAAGCCAGAATTAAGATTAAACCAAGAAAGGTACAAAACCCTAAGCTATAATCTGATCCTTGATCTGTTGTTAGATGTTAGTTTTTGGTGTTAAAATATGTTGTTTATGATGTAATTAGACGATCTGGTTTGATAGATGTTAGATCCATAACATCTATAGACTCAGATCTAGCATTTTTTCAAAATCTAGAATTTTTTACTTTTGGGGTCTGACAACGAATGTCAGTGGCCACCAATCTTTCTCAGTTATGTGTTTTTGTTGTTTAAAGCTTTGAATATGTAGTATGATATGTAGTCTTTGATCTGGATCAAGAATCAGACTTAGATCTGGTCTAGATTGCAAGTTATTGTGTGTCAAAGTCGGTTGAACGACCATGACCAGACCATTTATGGGCAACTCAGAAACTATGAACAAGCGTTTGACAGTGTATTCAAGCATCTAGATCTGTCAGTGTGTTGATGTTTTGGTTTGATTGTTGTGTCTAAGTTATAGTCTGGTATATCAACTCCACATTTATGCTTTAAAAGCTCCATAAAATTAAACCTGTCGATCGTAGTGACTGGTCAAAATGGTACAGAAGTCCATGGTTACGTTTTCTGGAAATTACAGAAAACTTCAAGAACATGTTTCTGACAACAGTTTGACTAGACATTATCTGCTTGATTTGTTGTGGTTATGATGATGTTAAGTAATAGATTTGTTGTCCTACATGTTGGCTACACACTGAAGTTTATAGATCACAAAAACATTAATGGGATTTCTAGTTATGGTAGCTCAAAGGTGACTGCTCGAAATGCTCTTCATTTTTGGGTAACCTAGAAATGAAGAATAGCTCTGACAATCACTTTGCATGCTTTGATCTCGTTCGTTTTATGATGTTTGATCATGTTGTTTATTGGATTTTATAGTATTACACTATGTCTACAAGATCTGACCTTTGTCTTGTCCAGAAACACCATACACACGATTTTAATATTGGTCAAATATGGTCACTCGATCTCTGACATGAGTTTTCTGGGTTTAAGTATGAACATGAAGAACACCTATATAATGCAGTTACCTGTAAGCTATAGGTGGTCTTTAGCTTACGCTTTATTTATAAAATTATATTTTATTAAATAATTATAGAAAATTAGTTTTTATTATTAAAATATAAAATAAATTATTAAAAATTATTTTAAAGTCTAAAAATTAGTTTTAATTATATTTAATATATTTCATAAATATTTAATATTTTGAAATATTAAAGGTATTTAATTTATTTAATTATTATATTAAATAAATTATTTAAAAATGATTTTAATACTTGAAAAATCATTAAAAATTATATTATGGTATAAGAATATATTTTAAGTTATTTTTAATGACTTTTAATATTTTGTGATGAAATTCATTAATTAATTAATATTAATGATAATTTAGTTATTTAATAAATGAATTAAATAAATAATTTAAAAGTAATTTTATTATATTAAAAATTATTTTAAATAATAATAAGGTATTTAAAATATTTTAAGCTATAAAATATAGCTTTCAATATTTAAGGGTAAATTTCATTAATTAATTATTATTAATGACATTAAATTATTTAATAATTATATTAAATAATTTAGTTTAAAAATGATTTTAATATTATAAAAATCATTTTAAATGAAAATAAAATGTTTAAAGATATTATAAGTTATAAAATATAATTTTTAATATTTAAAGGATAATTTTATTAATAATTTAATAATAATGATATTAATTTAATATTAATGATATTAAATTTATTTAATAATTATATTAAATAAATGGTTTTATTGATTTAAAAATCATTTAAAAAGGATATAAATGAATTAAAAATATTTTAAATTATACTTAATGACTTTTAATATTTTAAGAATAGTACATTAATATTTTAATATTAATGGTAATTATTTGAAAATGATTTTAAATGTTTTAAAAATCATTTAAGGGTAATATAAATGTTTTAAAAATATTTTGAGTTATTATAAATAACTTTAATATTTTGGCAATGGTTTCATTAATAGTATAATATTAATTAAATAATAATGATAATAGAATTGTTTGAAATTTAAATCATTTAATAATGATTCTAGTATTTGAAAATTCATGATAAATTATAATAAATGTTTATTAAAATAATATGACTGATACTTACGGATATTGAACTTCGGAATAGTCTTAGACTCGATAATTACCCAATAAAGCTGTCGGTACACCGACATGTTTCAAAAATTTATCTGGACTTAGATATTCTGAATGTATTAATGTTTGTTTGTGATTCAATGACTGTTGAATATACGTGATAATGTGATTAGGTTATGTGCTGACTGCGAAATTCAGTACTATGTGTTATAGTATATTGTTCTAAACGAACGAATGATCTGATTAATGATAGGTCATGATATAAAAGATAAAACTAAGTTGCATTTTGTGGCGGCCGAGACTGCATAAGTATCCTACACATGCATTTTCTTTATGCAATCAATGGACATGAGTAAGAATGTTTGAGAATTATATTATTATTAACCCGATTTTATATATATATATATATATATATATATATATATATATATATATTAGTAATCCTTGGTTAGAGATATCAAACTTAAAGGTATCCTTAATTAAGGACAAGTTAGTCATCCTTGCTATATCTGTAATGATTAAAAGTAGAAGATGAAGGTTCTTCTTCTCCCAATCATCGCCGATATATCCCACACGATCGATATTAATGCCCCAATTCATAATCAATTAAGAGTCATTAAAAAGAATTTCGTTTTAGATTGGGATAACTTAGTAAAAGATTTTAATTCAAAATTTAATAAAGAAAAAAGACATCTATTCAGATCTAATCACCCAATTGAAAAGGAAAGAGATAAGATAGTAAAAAGATGAAAAAGATTTATTAAAAATGAAGAAATTAATATTACTTTTTACGACTAGTATGAACAATATCAAAGTAAATGTAATATTATTAGTAAAACTCAATGGATTAAAGAAGACAGATCTAAAGTATCGTCTAGTCATCCTCCTTTAGAGACAGTTCTAATTCCAGTTAAAAACACTTCAGTTATTGCTAGTTCCTTCAAGATTCCTGATGGAACTAATGATGATAAAAAAATAATTGAACAATTAAACTTTAGTAATCAATATCTAGCAACAGTAGGAAAACAACTAGATAGGATTGAAGAAAAATTTGAAGAAAGTATTATTAAAAAACCTGATTCAAAGATTGAACAGCCTCTAATTAACTTACCAGAGAATAGATATAATTTATGTTTACCTAATAAAGAAAGTGAATTGGTCCAATCTATTGAAAAATTATTTAAAAAACTTAAAATAGAACCCGGTCCAAGTGGAACTATTGCTGTTATCGATCAAGTGGAATCTGATGTTGATAACGAAAGTTCTTCTGATCACTCTAATCACTCATCTATTTCAAACATTAATGAACAGCTAAATAAATTAACTGTCAATAACACAAGTATTACCAAAAATTGGTACTCTAGACCAACTCCTCCGGATCTACAGTTCGAAGAGAGAAATCTAGATAAACAGTTTTCTGTGTCCTCTAATAAAATTTATGAATGGAATATAGATGGATTTAGTGAACAAGAAATTCATAATAAACTTAATCATATGTCTATGGTAGCCAATAGCTATATCACCAAATTCAAAACTTTATCTCAACCAGATATAGTTGAATTATTAGCTAGTGGATTTACTGGTATTCTCAGGTCTTGGTGGGAAAAACATCTCACAGAAGACATTAGAATATCCATAGTTCATGCTATCCAAAGAGATAATGAAGGCAATCCCATCTTTAATGAAGATGCTGGTATTGGTCTTCCTGATGGAGTTAATACTTTAATATTTACTATAATTAAACATTTTGTTGGAACCCCTAGTAATATTACAGAAAGAATTCATGATCAATTAAGTAATCTTACGTGTCCCACTCTAAGTGATTTTATGTGGTACAAAGATGTATTTACTTCTAGAGTTATGATGAGAAATGACAGTAATAAACCATTTTGGAAAGAGAAATTAGATTAATGGTTTACCATCTTTATTTGCTCACAAAGTTAGAGAAGAATTAAGTAAAAATTTAGGATATATTGATTATGATAATTTAACCTATGGTGATATTATTAGTTATATTCAAAAAATTGGGTTAAAAATGTGTATTGATTTTAAATTAGCTAAACAAGCTAGTAAAGATAGAAATAAAACCAAATACGAGTTAGGAACATTTTGTGAACAGTATGGTTTACCACCGGTTGCTCCCTCTAGACGAAAGCACATGCATAAGAATAAACATATCGAGTCACATAAAAGTCATAAACGTCGTAAGAAAAGATATAATCAAGATAAAAGTAATAATAAAAGTCATAATCAAGATACTTATTACAATAAACCTAAGTCATCTAAGAAAAAGTCATATAAAAAATCAAAGAAATATGATAAAAATAAAATTGTTTGTCACAATTGTGGGCAGAAAGGACATTATAAAAGTGAATGTAGAGTTAAACAAAAATTAGCTCAATTGAATATTTCAACTGAAGATACAGAACAGTTATTAGAATTAATGAGAATTGATAATAACAGTAGTAACAGTAATGAAGAAGCTTTTGATATCCCAGAATCTTCTAGTAATAACGCATCTAACGATGAATCTGATAGTGAAAATGAAGTCACCATATGTACGCGTAAAATTGCAATAAAAAACTGTGTAAAAGAGTTAATGTAATTACAAAAGAAGAAGAAGAAAGTTCTTTATTAGTAGATTTAATCAAGGTAAAATCACGCACCACGAATTAAAAACTCGATTATTTGAAACAATTAAAAGATTTGTTAACTAAAGATAAGAAAGTCAATTGATAAGGTTCTTAGAGCCAAAAAAACCCATTTTCGGTTTAAATAAAACTCTTGAAAGATTTAAGTCTCCTAGAAAAAGAAATTACCTCCCGAGTTAAATCAAGAAGTTAATAAACTTAAGAAAGAGATTTCTAATTTAAAATTAGATATTTCCAATCTAAGAAAAGAGATTGACGATAAAAAATTAGATCTTCAAGTTCATGATTCCTCTTCTAGTGATGAAAGTCACGATGAACCAGAATCATCAAAGTCTTAAAGATTCTCGATCTCTTTATTCAAGGTCTCTCCTTAAAAAGAATTAAAGATATTACTATTCAAAAATGGTATATCTCTATTAATTTAGTTATTGATAAAACTTTCTCAATGCAACTCCTGCTATGGTTGATCTTCAAAAGCGGACTTGAACTGTATTCAAGAAGGTATTATCCCACCAGGATATTATAAGAAAACTAGTGAAAAACTAAATTAAATTTAATTGGTAGTCAAATGGAAATAAAATATAAATTACCTAATGTACATATTTGTCAAGACAAGATGTGTTTTAAGACCTCATTTGTCTTAATTACAATCTTCTTGACAAAATCATTTTAGGTTTACCATTTATATATTTATTATATCCATTTACCACTAGTAATAAAGGTCTAAGTTGTGAACATTTAGGAAAGAAAATTACCTTTAAATTTCTTATTAAACCAAAAGAAAGAGATTTAAAATTTATTCAAGACGAATTAATTTCTAAATCTTTGAATCTGTTAAATTGTAAAGTTACCCACCTAAGTTTTCTTAAAGAAGAAGTTAGGTATCAACAAGTTGAAGAACAACTTAAGAGTAACAGTGTTCAAGAAAAAAATAAAAGAGTTAAAAGATTATTTAATAAAAAACTTATGTTCTGATTCTCCCAATGCTTTTTGGCATAGGAAGAAGCACACGGTTAGATTACCCTATGCTAAGGAATTTAAAGAACATTTAATTCCCACTAAAGGTAGGCCTATTCAAATGAGTCATGAACAGATGGAGTTATGTAAAAGTGAAATTAATGATCTTCTTAGTAAGGGTTTAATTAGACATAGTAAGTCACCATGGTCTTGCCCAGCCTTCTATGTTAATAATGAAGCTGAGAAAGAGCGAGGAGTCCCTCGGTTAGTCATTAATTACAAGCCATTAAACAAAGTTCTTGAGTGGATTAGGTACCCTTTGCCCAACAAGGATGATCTCCTTGGTAGGTTAAGTGTCTCCACCATCTTTAGTAAATTTGTCCTTAAGTCTGGATTCTGGCAAGTTGCTATTCATCCCGATGATAGGTACAAACCTGCATTCACCACTCCGTTCGGACACTACGAATGGAATGTTCAGTCATTTGGACTTAAAAATGCACCCAGTGAATTTCAGAATATTCTTAATAATATTTTGAATCCTTTTAGTTATTTTATTGTTGTTTACATCGATGATATCCTTGTATTCTCCAAGACTATTGAAGAGCATATTAAACATTTGAATTCGTTCTTCAAAACAGTTAAAACCAATGGTCTTGTCCTTTCCCCTTCCAAGTGTAGTCTGTTTCTAACTAAAGTCAGGTTTCTCGGGTTAATCCTCTATCATAGACTCACGTGGCCAATTGACAGAGCTATTCAATTTGCCGACCGGTTCCTAGATAAGATTATCGACAAAACTCAGCTACAGAGGTTTCTTGGCTCGCTCAATTATATTGGCAAGTTTTACAAGAATCTCAGGAAGATTTGTAAGCCTCTCTTTCAGCGCTTACAAAGTAATCAACCTCCATGGACTGACATTCATACTTCTGTCATCCAACAAGTTAAAAAATATGTTAAGGTATTGCCCTGCCTTGGCATTTCAAATGATGTAGCATTCAAAATAGTTGAAACTGATGCCTCTGACATTGGATTCGGTGGCATACTCAAACAAAAGTTAACTCCTTCTTTAGATGAACAAATTGTTCATTTCCATTCTGGCGCATGGAATCCTACACAGTTAAAATACAGTACTATTAAAAAGGAAATTTTATCCCTAGTCCTATGTATTAAAAAGTTTCAGAGAGATTTATTAAATCAGAAATTTTTAGTTAGAATAGATTGTAAGTCAGCAAAATTTATTCTTGAAAAAGATGTTGAAAATGTCGCCTCTAAGCATTCATTCGCTAGATGGCAAGCTATTTTAAGTATTTTCGATTTTGATATTGAATACATTAAAGGTAGTAACAACTCAGTTCCTGATTTCCTCACCCGTGAGTTCCTTAACATAGGTACTTCTGCAACAACATGAGTGTGCGAGGAGGATCATCTTCTCATGGTCATGGCTCATCTGGGTCCGATTAATCGATCCAAAAGGAACTATTGTTCCTCATCCGATTACACAAACACACAATAAATTCCGGTGTTTGATACGGTCCCAAGCCCTACTCCTCGCCTCTCTCTAATCATTAAGCCGTTTGATATTTTTGCTAGTCAATCCCAAGCTACCTCATCAAAACCTAGTCACCCAATTATGAGATTATCGTGATTTTTTGATCAAGACTTATTCCATATTGATTTACCTATGAAACACAAGAATGACCCAATTCAATTTGGTACTTGGTATTTTCCTCTTTGGATGGCATTTCCTCCCTCTTGCTCCTTATAAATCACTTGTGTATTATAGGGATATCCTTATTAAAACAGAGTCAGTCTTCATTAAACCAATTTATGCCAACGATAATAAATCAAAGCTCCTTTATCATTCATTGTATATTAAACAAGTTCTCAATCTGTCCGATTGGGGTAGTCATCCATCAGATCTCAAGTCACTTTCTAATCACACTAGCTCCTTTTGCTATTATGATTATATTGAGGCTTGGCATAAAATCATGCTTCATCAAAATGAAGATCATAGTCATTCGTGGTTTTTCTAGTTCGACCACAAGTTCAAAAGTTAATTCCCCAAATGGTTTATCCTTTGGTGGACAAGGTATGGTTTGTGCCATGATATTTTCCCCAAACCTCTCCTTGCCCAGTTAGAACATTTTTGTCATCACAATAATTATCATTCCAAATATGAGGAAATTCCATCTTCCATATATTACGTAGTAAATATAAAATCCCTTGGATTCTTAAATGGCAATATGTCGCTTTTAGCTACCTAAGAAGTCACAAGATATTTTACCTCAAATCGTCCATAGGTATTCGGACAGCTCAGACTTGTCTTTCCCCTATTTCTCATGTCTCTCGCCGTTTTTTCATTAAATGGTGGGATAAATTCGGTGTTGATAGAATAGTTGGCCAAGTTCAGAAAGAATTTCTGCCTTCTCCTTTATTGACTCCTCCAGTAATCACTCCTTCAGTTACCACGGCCCCTGCCGTTGCATCTTCCAGTAAAACAGTCACTAAGACAGCTGATAAGTCAAAAGAAAAATCAGTTGTTCCTCCTGTTTCTGATGAAGTTACTAACATTTCTAGTTACTCTAGCTCTCAGTTAAGGCGTCTTACAGATGCCATTCATTTGAGACTTGACCAATTACACGAAGAATCAGACAAAGCTTCTTCTCAGTCCAGAGGAGAAAATTCTAGTCAAGATCTTGATGACGAAGGTGAAGGTGATTGTGATCCCTATGGTACGATCAGTCTTCAGGATGCTTAAGATCCCTTTTCTTAAGTCCCGTAGTAATCAATCAAGGTGTGTTGATGTTATCAGCCGCCATCATAGCCTCGGGCGAAATTTTTCACCTTACGTGACATAGATAAGAACATCTTATCTTCTTTTCCACCAAAAAAACAAAGAAGCGATCAGTATCATTTACGGTCACATTAGTCAAAGAGACGCTCTTTTCACCGCAAAGCGCTTTCTTTTCCTTTTACTTTAGTAAAATGTTTTTTACTTGTACTTTTTACTTTAGTAAAATGTTTCTTACTTTTACTTTACCCCAGTTATTGTAATAGTAATCTTGTAACAGTTCATTTCCTTGTTCTATAAAAGGAAATCGAATTCATTTGGTTTAGGCAGAATTAGAAAGACTCAGAGTTCCTTCTCTGATAAATCTTTAGCCTCAACCGCTATTTAGCCTACTTAAACCCTCTTCATCTAATGTTCTTATTTCAGAATTATATTATTATTAACCCTGTTGTTATATATATATATATATATATATATATTAGTAATCCTTCGGTTAGAGATATCAAACTTAAAGGTATCCTTAATCAAGGACAAGTTAGTCATCCTTGCTATATCGAGAATGATCTTGATACCGTAGAAGATGAAGGTTCTTCTTCTCCCAAGATCCTCGGTTATATCCCACACGATCGATATTAATGCCCTAATTCATAATCAATTAAGAGTCATTAAAAAGAATTTCGTTTTAGATTGGGATAACTTAGTAAAAGATTTTAATTCAAAATTTAATAAAGAAAAAAGACATATATTCAGATCTAATCACCCAATTGAAAAGGAAAGAGATAAGATAGTAAATAGATGAAAAAGATTTATTAAAAATGAAGAAATTAATATTACTTTTTACGACTAGTATGAACAATATCAAAGTAAATGTAATGTTATTAGTAAAACTCAATGGATTAAAGAAGATGATCTAAAAGTATCGCCTAGTCATCCTCCTTTAGAGAGATTCTAATTCGATTAAAAACACTTCAGATTATTGCTAGTTCCTTCAAGATTCCCGATGGAACTAATGATGATAAAAAAATAATTGAACAATTAAACTTTAGTAATCAATATCTAGCAACAGTAGGAAAACAGCTACATAGGATTGAAGAAAATTTGAAGAAAGTATTATTAAAAAACCTGATTCAAAGATTGAACAGCCTCTAATTAACTTACTAGAGAATAGATATAATTTATGTTTACCTAATAAAGAAAGTGAATTGGTCAAATCTATTGAAAAATTATTTAAAAAACTTAAAACAGAACCCGGTCCAAGTGGAACTATTGCTGTTATCGATCAAGTGGAATCTGATGTTGATAACGAAAGTTCTTCTGATCACTCTAATCACTCATCTATTTCAAACATTAATGAACAGCTAAATAAATTAACTGTCAATAACACAAGTATTACCAAAAATTGGTACTCTAGACCAACTCCTCCGGATCTACAGTTCGAAGAGAGAAATCTAGATAAACAGTTTTCTGTGTCCTCTAATAAAATTTATGAATGGAATATAGATGGATTTAGTGAACAAGAAATTCATAATAAACTTAATCATATGTCTATGGTAGCCAATAGCTATATCACCAAATTCAAAACTTTATCTCAACCAGATATAGTTGAATTATTAGCTAGTGGATTTACTGGTATTCTCAGGTCTTGGTGGGAAAAACATCTCACAGAAGACATTAGAATATCCATAGTTCATGCTATCCAAAGAGATAATGAAGGCAATCCCATCTTTAATGAAGATCTTTGGTATTGGTCTTCTGATGGAGTTAATACTTTAATATTTACTATAATTAAACATTTTGTTGGAACCCCTAGTAATATTACAGAAAGAATTCATGATCAATTAAGTAATCTTACGTGTCCCACTCTAAGTGATTTTATGTGGTACAAAGATGTATTTACTTCTAGAGTTATGATGAGAAATGACAGTAATAAACCATTTTGGAAAGAGAAATTCGTTAATGGTTTACCATCTTTATTTGCTCACAAAGTTAGAGAAGAATTAAGTAAAAATTTAGGATATATTGATTATGATAATTTAACCTATGGTGATATTATTAGTTATATTCAAAAAATTGGGTTAAAAATGTGTATTGATTTTAAATTAGCTAAACAAGCTAGTAAAGATAGAAATAAAGCCAAATACGAGTTAGGAACATTTTGTGAACAGTATGGTTTACCGCCGGTTGCTCCCTCTAGACGAAAGCACATGCATAAGAATAAACATATCGAGTCACATAAAAGTCATAAACGTCGTAAGAAAAGATATAATCAAGATAAAAGTAATAATAAAAGTCATAATCAAGATACTTATTACAATAAACCTAAGTCATCTAAGAAAAAGTCATATAAAAAATCAAAGAAATATGATAAAAGTAAAATTGTCTGTCACAATTGTGGGCAGAAAGGACATTATAAAAGTGAATGTAGAGTTAAACAAAAATTAGCTCAATTGAATATTTCAACTGAAGATACAGAACAGTTATAAGAATTAATGAGAATTGATAATAACAGTAGTAGCAGTAATGAAGAAGCTTCTGATATCCCAGAATCTTCTAGTAATAACGCATCTAACGATGAATCTGATAGTGAAAATGAAGTCACCATATGTACAGAAAATTGCAATAAAATCTGTTGTAAAAGAGTTAATGTAATTACAAAAGAAGAAGAAGAAAGTTCTTTATTAGTAGATTTAATCAGTAAAATCACAGACCCTGAATTAAAAACTCAGTATTTGAAACAATTAAAAGATTTGTTAACTAAAGATAAGAAAGTCACTGATAAGGTTCTTAGAGCCAAAGAAAAACCCATTTTCAGTTTAAATAAAACTCTTGAAAGATTTAAGTCTCCGGTAAAAGAAATTACCCTCCCTAAGTTAAATCAAGAAGTTAATAAACTTAAGAAAGAGATTTCTAATTTAAAATTAGATATTTCCAATCTAAGAAAAGAGATTGACGATAAAAAAAATCAGATCTTCAAGTTCATGATTCCTCTTCTAGTGATGAAAGTCACGATGAACCAGAATCATCAGGTGCTAAAGATTCTAATCTCTTTATTCAAGGTCTCTCCCTTAAAAGAATTAAAGATATTACTATTCAAAAATGGTATATCTCTATTAATTTAGTTATTGATAAAACTTTCTCGGTACAGCTCCCTGCTTTGGTTGATACTGGTGAAGACTTGAACTGTATTCAAGAAGGTATTATCCCCACCAGATATTATAAGAAAACTAGTGAAAAACTAAATTCAGCTAACGGTAGTCAAATGGAAATAAAATATAAATTACCTAATGTACATATTTGTCAAGACAGTATGTGTTTTAAGACCTCATTTGTCTTAGTTCGCAATCTTACTGACAAAATCATTTTAGGTTTACCATTTATATATTTATTATATCCATTTACCACTAGCAATAAAGGTCTAAGTTGTGAACATTTAGGAAAGAAAATTACCTTTAAATTTCTTATTAAACCAAAAGAAAGAGATTTAAAATTTATTCAAGAAGAATTAATTTCTAAATCTTTGAATCTGTTAAACTGTGAAGTTACCCACCTAAGTTTTCTTAAAGAAGAAGTTAGGTATCAACAAGTTGAAGAACAACTTAAGAGTAACAGAGTTCAAGAAAAAATAAAAGAGTTAAAAGATTATTTAATAAAAAACTTATGTTCTGATTCTCCCAATGCTTTTTGGCATAGGAAGAAGCACACAGTTAGATTACCCTATGCTAAGGAATTTAAAGAACATTTAATTCCCACTAAAGCTAGGCCTATTCAAATGAGTCATGAACAGATGGAGTTATGTAAAAGTGAAATTAATGATCTTCTTAGTAAGGGTTTAATTAGACATAGTAAGTCACCATGGTCTTGCCCAGCCTTCTATGTTAATAATGAAGCTGAGAAAGAGCGAGGAGTCCCTCGGTTAGTCATTAATTAACAAGCCATTAAACAAAGTTCTACAGTGGATTAGGTACCCTTTGCCCAACAAGGATGATCTCCTTGGTAGGTTAAGTGTCTCCGCCTTCTTTAGTAAATTTGACCTTAAGTCTGGATTCTGGCAAGTTGCTATTCATCCCGATGATAGGTACAAAACTGCATTCACCACTCCGTTCGGACACTACGAATGGAATGTTCATCATTTGGACTTAAAAATGCACCCAATGAATTTCCAGAATATTCTTAATAATATTTTGAATCCTTTCAGTCATTTTATTATTGTTTACATCGATGATATCCTTGTATTCTCCAAGACTATTGAAGAGCATATTAAACATTTGAATTCGTTCTTCAAAACAGTTAAAACCAATGGTCTTGTCCTTTCCCCTTCCAAGTGTAGTCTGTTTCTGACTAAAGTCAGGTTTCTCGGGTTAATCCTCTATCATGGACTAACGCGCCAATTAATGAAACAATTCAATTCGCCGAATAGGTTCCCGAGATAAGATTACCGATAAAAATCACCTGAGAGTTTCTTCAGCTCGCTCAATTATATTGGCAAGTTTTACAAGAATATCGGAAGATTTGTAAGCCTCTCTTTCGGTGAGCTTACAAAGTAATCCACCTCCATGGACCGACATTCATACATCCAGCCGTCCAACAAGTTAAAAAATATGTTAAGGTATTGCCTTACCTTGGCATTTCAAATGATGTAGCATTCAAAATAGTTGGCTCGATGCCTCGACATTGGATTCATGGCATACTCAAACAAAAGTTAACTCCTTCTTTAGATGAACAAATTGTTCATTTACATTATGGCGCATGGAATCCTACGCAGTTAAAATACAGTACTATTAAAAAGGAAATTTTATCCCTAGTCCTATGTATTAAAAAGTTTGGAGAGATTTATTAAATCGAAAATTTTAGTTAGAATAGATTGTAAGTCAAAGAAAATTTATTCTTGAAAAAGATGTTGAAAATGTCGCCTCTAAGCATTCATTCGCTAGATGGCAAGCTATTTTAAGTATTTTCGATTTTGATATTGAATACATTAAAGGTAGTAACAACTCAGTTCCTGATTTCCTCACCCGTGAGTTCCTTAACACGTACTTTTAAAAACAGAACATGAGTGTGCGAGGAGGATCATCTTCTACGTGGTCATGGCGCTCTGCTTACGGCCCGATTAATCGATCAAAAGGAACTATTGTTCCTCATCCAGTTACACAAACACACAATAAATTCCAGGTGCTTGGTATAGTCCCCAAGCCCTACTCCTTAGTTCTCTCTAGTCAGCCCAAGCCGTTTGATATTTTTGCTAGTCAATCCCATGCTACCTCATCAAAACCTAGTCACCCAGTGTCTGATTATCGTCAGATTTTTGATCAGCACTTATTCCATATTGAGTTACCTATGAAACCCAAGAATGACCCAATTTAATTGGCTGCCCAGTATTTTCCTACTGGATGGCATTTCCTCCCGCTTGCTCCTTATAAATCACTTGTGTATTATAGGGATATCCTTATTGAAATAGAGCCAGTCTTCATTAAACCAATTTATGCCAACGATGATAAATCAAAGATCCTTTATCATTCATTGTATATTAAACAAGTTCTCAATCTGTCCGATTGGGGTAGTCATCCATCAGATCTCAAGTCACTTTCTAATCACAATAGCTCCTTTTGCTATTATGATTATATTGAGGCTTGGCATAAAATCATGCTTCATCAAAATGAAGATCATAATCATTCGTAGTTTTTCTAGTTCGACCACAAGTTCAAAAGTTAATTCCCCAAATGGTTTATCCTTTGGTGGACAATGTATGGTTTGTGCCATGATATTTTCCCCAAACCTCTCCTTGCCCAGTTAGAACATTTTTGTCATCACAGTAATTATCATTCCAAATATGAGGAAATTCTAGTCTTCCTTATATTCTGTAGTAAATATAAAATCCCTTGGATTCTTAAATGGCAATTTGTCGTTTTAGCTACCCAAGAAGTCACAGTATTTCAGTCTCCGTCGTCCATAGGTATTCGGACAGCTCAGACTTGTCTTTCCCCTATTTCTCATGTCTCTCACCGTTTTTTCATTAAATGGTGGGATAAATTCGGTGTTGATAGAATAGTTGGCCAAGTTCAGAAAGAATTTCCGCCTTCTCCTTTATTGACTCCTCCAGTAACCACTCCTTCAGTTACCACGGCCCTACGCCACAGCATCTTCCATAAAAGTACCACTAAGACAAATTGATAAGTCAAAAGAAAAATCAGTTGTTCCTCATGTTTCTGATGAAGTTACTAACGTTTCTAGTTACTCCAGCTCTCAGTTAAGGCATCTTGCAGATGCCATTTATATGAGACTTGAGAAGACAAGGTCTTCATAAAAGGATCAGCCAAATTTTGGGCAGAAGCTATCTTTGAAACTATCACATCTCCTTATTGAAATATATCTCAGATGAGGTGAGATTTTCTTTTAATGTGTTTTCTTGTGGTTCCTTGGCTCCTTTGATTGTCTAATCGCCCCTGTGATAACCCGGGATTTTGAATAATCAAAATTTTACGAATAATTTTTTTTTTATATTGACATTGACTGTTAATATTGTACTGTGTATCTGTGATACGAGACTCGAGAATTAGTCAATTTGTGTATTGACTAAAAAAATAGAGTAGAGTTGTGCTTAACAACTTTAGAAACCCTAACCCTAATTTTCGGATAGGGATTCGGTAGAAAATATAATTCAAATAATTATATTGCTAATAATGTGTTTGTGCTGTATGTTGGTTATGTTGATCAATAGTTGATCGGATAAGGTTTGTATTTAATAAACCTTAAGAAGGGATTTAAAACCCTAATCTTAAATTTAGAAAATAAATTGTACAATTAAAACCCTAATTGTACGCCGGGAAACCCTAATTTCAAAACCGGGAATTTTAAACCCTAATTAGGCAACCTTAATTTTTATTAGCATGCCTAAAGTGTTTGTTAAACTTAAATATGATTAGAAAACTCTAATTATATTTTTGTATGTTAAATTTCTATTTTAGAAACCCTAATTTTAGTTTAGAAAATTTATTTTTCTAATTAAACCCTAAATTTGCAAATTATGGGAATTAGAATTTTTAGACCTAAAGGGTTCAAACCCTAAACTTTATTGTCCAAACCCTAAACCCTAAAGGGTTTCATAAAGTTCAAATTCTAGAAAAAATTGGAAATGACCTAAATGCCCTTTATGGGATTTTTTTTTTTTAAGTTAATTTGCAAAATTGTCCAACAACTTTATTAGGTCACCAACTCTCTTGACTTTGTGACTCTAAAACTCAGCCAAATTCAGCTCCCAGCCTAAATGCATCAAATCCAAGCAACATCAAGCAATATATATAAGATTTAGAGAGAGAAAGTTCATAAAAATTAGCCATATTGCTAACTTACTCTCACCAACTCTCTCTCTATCTCAAAGCTCCGAAATATTATAGTAGAATCAGTCATATTACCAGCCTTAGATCAATCATAAACATATTGGAAGGATTAGATCAAGGAGTGAAGCTAGAAAGGTATAAAACCTACTTTTATTTTTGATCCATGTTGCTAAGACAGAGTTCATGTTTATGTGTTTAGATTAATGCTAGAGGATGTTTTATGTTGATCTATGATGATCAAACATATATCCATAGCATCAAAGTGCTTTAAATTGGTGTTTTTCAAAAAACTGTCAAGAACACAATCTGTGGTCTGACAAGCTAATGTCAGGTACCATAGATCCGTGCCTGTGTTTGAGTTTTCTTGTTTTATTGTTTGGATCCGTAGCCTGGCATATGGTCTTTAATCTGCAAGTGGTAGAATAGCTATTAGGTGTCTGGAATTAAAGTTATTTAAGGTCAAACACCGTTGACCGACGTTGACCGAGTATATTCTGGGCAACCCAGAATTTCATGAACACCGTCTGACAAGATATTTAAGCTTCTTGATCTGTCTGTTTGTTTTGTGTTTTGTTGTTATTGTTGTATCATACTTGTAAACGGTTATGTTTACTATAGATCCATATTTCTAGATCTCTTAAATAACTAACATATGGGATTTTATGGATGGTCAAACTAGACCACCCGAACTGATTTTATGTTTCTGGGAAAACCCAGAATCGGTATGAACAAGGATTCTGTCAGGGTTTGACCGAGCTGGATCTGACGAGGTTAATATGTTTTAGTTGATTTGTTGGTATGATATTGTTCCTTGACACATGGACCAGGGATTTAAACCATAATCTAGCATAAATAATTACCAGAACTCATAGATAATTGAGCACGAAAGTGCTACTTTCATCGCCTTATGGGTTTACGGAAAACCCGAAACCGTCGACAAGATGTTTAATGACCGAGATCATCTTGTTGTGTTGTTCTTTGATCTAAGTGTGAGTTGCATGTTGTAGTGTTACATTTTGGCTACACGATCAAACTTTAAAAAAGTCCAGAAACCATTTTGTCTGAGAATTAAAGCGCCAAAAAGTAGCACTTTGAGTCGCCGTAGAACATCGTCGTTCTTGAGCTCAAGAACACCAACAGCGACGCTTTGTGTCGCTATAGGCTATTAGCGACGGTTTTAATTAATTTTATTTTCTGAATATTACGGAAATTAATAAAAATTAGAAATAAATTCTAAAAATTACCAAAAATGGTTTTAAAAATTATTTTAAATTATGAAAAATAATTTCCGACAATTGAATATTATTCTTTTAATATTTATAATTATTTAAATATTAAAAGGTATTTAATTTATTTAATTAGTGTATTAAATAAATTAGAGAAAATGATTTAATATTATGAAAAATCATTTTAAATAAGAAAATGTATTTAAAAATATTTTGAGTTATAAAATGTAACTTTTAATATTTTTGGAGAATTTTCATTAATAATTTAATATTAATGATATTAGATTTGATTATTAAAAAGGATTTAAATGATTTAAAAATCATTGTTATTGAGAATAAAGTGTTAGAAAATATTTTAAATTATAAAATATAATTTTCAATATTTTTGGAGAATTTTCATTAATAAATTAATATTAATGATATTTGATTTATTTAATTATGATATTAAATAAATGAATTAAAAATGATTTTATTGATTTAAAAATCATTTAACAATGAGAAAAATAGTTTAAAAATATTTTAAGTTATAATTAATGACTTTTAATATTTAGATGATAATTTCATTAATATTTATATATTAATGGTGGTGATTTAAAAATAATTTTAATTACTTTAAAAATCATTTAAGTGGAATATTGTTGATTTAAAAATATTTTAAGTTATTGATAATAACTTTAATATTTTGACAAGTATGTTATTAATATTTTAATATTATTAAATATTAATAATGATAAGATTATTTGAGAATTAAATCATTTAAAAATGATTCCGATGTTTGAAAAATTATTATAAATTATAATAATTGCTTGATAATTATTAAAAGCTTACGAAAAATATTATAATTGATAATTGACTTATCTAAATTAATATTGAAGCTTAGAGACCAAGTTTAATGGACAATCAATGTGTTAATTGTTGGATAGGGTGACAAGAACACCGAGAATGGACCGAAGTCCAACCAGACTGATATAGTTAGACTTGTTATGTGTTTATATAGGTTATAAACAATCGATGTGGCTATGTGGTAATGTGCCTAGGAGAAGTTTGACCGTGAACTACGATTATTACGTGTTATGAATAATTGTCTTAATTGTAAGACCGATATTATTGGTTATAGGTCTTTCGAAGAAGATAAGTATTTTGTGTAGTCAATAATCAAAAAAGAGGTAAGTTTCCTAACTCAACCTTGAGTTAAATTCATTCAATTATTATAGTGGTTAATTATTGCTAATTACACCACATCCGAAATTTATTGTTGATTATTCGCAGTTAGTGCATGCTTAATAATTCAAATTGAATTATTGATTCGAAATATATATTTGTAGAATAACCATTGTTGGATATTCATATACAGTAGAAGTTAGAATTGACAATACAGATAATTCCTGCTTATTGTCAAATTATCTTTGAGAAATATCTTAGCTAATTATTCGGCTAGATTTAATATTAGTTAGAACTTGATAAGTTCGAGAAGAGAATTCAATTATTATTGATAGATCGATGCCAATTATTTTTGGCTAAGATCGAGAAGTAAATAAATTTGAAATCACAATTTCGTTGTTAAATCAAAATCTTGATTACGAGATCGAGAAGAACAACCTTTTATAAAAGGAATACCATTAAATCGTATATTCGATCATTCTTGCGACTTAAGTATTATGCATAATATAGGGTATAATAAGCTGATCACTTGTTATACTTGCAGAGGGGTATGATTTAATCTTTACGGTTATCTGATACACCTGGGTATATCAAAGTATAACTTTGATAGTTACTCGAGAAGAGAAGTTCAAGATCCAATGGATCGCTTTCAAGATAAATCTGGAAAACATTCCACTTTGATGTTTCAGAGAATTGATTCTTGATTATTCATTAGAATATCGTAGAAACTTTGAAAGCGTTGTACTCTTTCATTATTGAATTGTTATGTTGTATAGAATACGAGAAGACTTGTTATTGAATAACGATTTGTTCAGCTATTTCAAAGTTCCCCGAACTTTGGTTTCATTCTATCAAAATAGATAGTCTGGTGATTTGAATACTTATACATTTATTGTATGTATTAACTTGCGGGGCAAATTTGTTGCTCACCCTTGCTAAATAAAACATTTCAGCTAGGGACGGAGTTGCAGGAGGTGCTGCAAAGGACAAGGGAAAAGGCGTAGTTATAAATTAGTTATGTTGGACATATTTATTATGTTGTATTGTAAACCCTTTTTGTATATCTAAAGGGTATGTTTGTAATGTTAAGGTTAGAGAACCTGGGTGATGTATTATGAAACTCTGATAAAAACTTATGTAAGATACTATCTATATATTATATGGGTAGTTAAATGCTATTTATATTGTGGATCGTGAACACCAAACTCGGGAGTCAGGTAACCCAGATTTGGGGGCGTCACAGCCCCATTATTGTCACAAAACACGACAATAGAAGATGATACTTAAGGTATCATTCCTATTTCTATTAAGAACTTCTTTAGCCATACAACCTCTTTTGTAGCTTCGAAAGCAACAATGTATTCAACTTCCATCAAGACTTTTTAACACTCCTTCAACTGACAGCTCCACCTCCAAGAGTAAACACATAACCAGATGTTGACTTTCTAAAGTCTCTATCTGACTAAAAATCTGAATCCGTATATACTTTTGGGACATAATCATCGCTAGAATAGACAATCATATAATCTCTTTTTCTCCGTAGATACTTAAGTATATACTTTACTGCTATCCAATGTTCGAGTCCAGGGTTAGACTGATATCTGCTGACCAGGCCTACTACAAAATAAATATATGGTCTAGTGCACAACATTGCATACGTAAGACACCGCCGAAGCATAAAGGATTATCTTCATGCGCTCTTGCTCTTGAGGTGTCTTAGGACACTACTCCTTAGTAAGAAGAATTCCATGTCTGATAAGAAGTAGTCCACCTTGGAATTATGCATGTTGAACCTAGCCAAAATTATATCTATGTATGCAGCTTGGGATAGGCCCAACATTCTATTCTTGCTATCACACGAAAACTTGATCCTTATAATATAATTAGCCTCTCGTAGGTCCTTCATCTCAAAATTACTAGACAACTAAATTTTAATGCTAGAAAATACTCCCACATCATTACCCATAACCAATATATCATCCACATAAAGAGCTAAGAATACCACCACCCCATCTTTATTCTTCTTGTACACGCAAGATTCTTCTGGATTTTATTCAAAACCATAAGATTTGATTACTTGATCAAATCTTATATTACAAGACCTTGATTCTTGGTTCATTCCATAAATGGACTTTTGTAACTTGGATACCATATTTTCTTATCCTTTAACTATGAAACCATCAGTCTGCTTCATATAGATTTCTTCATCAAGATGTCCATTAAGAAAAGCAGTCTTGACATCCATTTGCCATATCTTGTAATCGAGATGAGCTGCAATGGATAAGAGTATTCTGATAGAAGTAAGCATAACTACTAGTGAAAAAGTTTCCTCATAATCGATACCTTCTTTTTGAGTAAAACCTTTTGCTACCAACCGTGCTTTAAAGGTTTCCACCTTTTCATCTACCCCTTTTTTTCTTTTATAGACCCACTTGCATCCTATAGGTTTGACCCCATTAGGTGCTTCTACAAGTTCCTATACTTTATTTGAGTACATGGAATCCATTTCTTGTTTCACAACCATGTGCTAGTTGGATGCATATACATCATTAATAGCTTCATGGTAGTTAGAGGGATCCGACTCTACTTCTTATGGAATAACATTATAAGTTTCTCCAAGAAGTGAAAGTCCCTCAAGAGGCTTGATACTACTCCCTGTACGATGAAGCTCCGGTGTATTAGATGTGACACCCCCAAATCCAGGTACTTCATTTCCACAGGATTTGGTGCTCACTTTCCAAAATAATTATATCTAACTACCCATAATAAAGGTTAAAGACATAACTTAGATAACTTTAACAATAATCTTTCCCATTACAGGGTTACATCAACTTAAATCAATCCCAGGTAATTTAACATTTAATTATTACATAAGTCTGCCGAATACATCACAAAATAAATTAAGTCTTATAACATAATTCATCTAAACAAATTCAAATAAGTCTTCATCACTTGGACATCTTTCCCTTTCCTTTGTTGGAAGATGGCTCATTAAATTTCTCAACTTTAGCTACAGTGTTAAATGCAAGAGTGAGCAAACAATTGCTCATTGATATAAAGAATGATAATAGCAACAACATAAGGTTAAGCATTGAATACTGAGTAATAGAGAACTTATTCTACAAATCAAGAATAGAAAACAAGCTCATTAGTTATATCTGAGGGTCTTTAAGACCATGAACTATGTCCCGAGGTTATTAAGTATTTCTACTTCCACCTTTAACAGTCATTAGACTATACAGACCTTAACTTTTGTACTTAGGGGGATCAGCCCTTCATACCATGTATTATGCACAAACATCTAAATGTTAACACGTACATAATCCCCTATATTAGGGTTGTTCATCTCAGTTTGATTTTAGGATTTCCGTACTAAAGGAAATTTAGTTTGGAATTAGCTTATCAATGGTTCTAGAATTTTAGAACACTATTCAATTATAGATTAGTCCAATCAATAAGAGTTTTCTTGCTATTTGAAAGTTCAACACAGTAGTATAGGACTGAACAATGATATTTAAGTCAAGGATTTAATAATAACAACGTACAATTGAATAGACATAGTACATAGGCAAAATACTACATCCAAAAGAGTTAGGAAATCTCATTAGTAACAACAAAGTTAAACAATACATACTTTGAATAGCAAGAACGAGAGTTAGGATTGTAAAACTCGTTCAATGTAAAGAATTAGAATACAAGAGATTATAGTAACATAAACACAATGGAATCAATAAGCTTGCTTAACTATAATATAAGATTTAGAAACTTGTATAATAATGAATTAGAAAGCTTGCTTGACAACAAAAAGGTAAACATGGTTACGAAACTTGCATTCATTATAAAGAGAGTGAATTTAGGGAACATGCCTCGTGTATAAGCTACACAAGTATAATAAACGTTTGCCAATTATCCTACATATACCATTTGGACCACAATACCAATTAGTTATATTAATATTAACTTCATTATCATATTCATTCACTTAACACGAAAATGAATTCTCAATTATATTATAGTATCCAACATGGTGGTTATAGAACAACATTAATTCTAATGACATCACATTCCAAACTCTCATGACTTATTAACTAATAACTTTTGGTTTCAACGTTGTGATTACAATATGTTATTATGTCTTATAACATGTTTTATGTCCTTTTATAATCATCAAAATATGTTAAGTTAACATATCTAAGCTATCTTGTTAGTAGCTCAATACTGGGTCTGACTGACCACTGGCATGGCCGAACCATGGTTACCTTAGAATCCGGCATGGCGGCGGTACTTTTCGCGCTAGAGGCGGCTTTGCCGCTTTCGGAACCGAAAATAGTTTTGCGAACACACGGAATCAAACTTTGTTCTAGGCCAAAAATTCCCATTTTCCCAATTCTACAACAATTCACCAAAACCCAAAAGTTACAAGTTTACTACAACAACTCTAGACATAAGCATAACACTTCTAATCAAAGACACCCAAATTTATAAGGATTTAAACCATGTTTTTGTTGTTTTCTTCATTTTTAACACATTTAGCGAATTCAATCTTCAAATCCTTGTTTCTTAACCAAATCACACCATTCCAACTACGTTGTTTTTGTTTCTTGATATACTAACACAATCTTCCACCAATTTACAGATTATATCAAGGATTGAACTTGAAATTTTTGACTCAAACAAACCATTGTCATATATATAACACTAATACTTTAATTTTCTTCCTACAACCCAATTTCTATGAATTTGATTACTAACAATTGTTTATAGACAACAACTAACAGATTCTACAAGTTTATACACACATATAATCCATATCTTACAATCAACAATTTAACAAAATACCAATTTCAGAGAATGAAAATTACAAAAATAAAAATTAGAGTTAGGGGTAGATTATACCTTAATCCTTTGATGTAAACAAAGTTCTAGCAATCTTTCTCCTTCTTCTTGACAAAATACCAGAGAATCTCTCTCTCAATTTTCACTGTGTTTTCTCTCTTCTCTCAATTCTCTCTAGCACTTTGTTTTCTTAGTTAGCCATTAGGGAAAAAAAATATGCGTAACATATAAACTGATTTCCCCATGTACGACAAGTAAAAACAAAGCACCTTATCGGTTATGTTATGCCAAAGGCCATAAGGCCGTGTTTGACTACACAGAATTTCCCCTCTTTTAATTTATTTTTATAACATTTATATTATATAGTTTTACTTCTCACAATTTTCATTAATTAATTTATGTTCTCACAATTATAATTATAATTTCCAGTATAATTATTTCTATACTTAACAAATTATTAACATTTAATTAATTATTAAATTAAACTAAAACATCATTTTATTTATCTAATTATTTTCTTAAATATTAAACAATCCATTTAATTTAATTATTTCATTAAATTAAATTTTCAAATAATAAAATTACCATTCATG
This sequence comes from Panax ginseng, assembly GCA_020205605.1. NCBI lineage: Eukaryota > Viridiplantae > Streptophyta > Magnoliopsida > Apiales > Araliaceae > Panax > Panax ginseng. The sequence goes on from CM035130.1 coordinate 45,231,344, forward strand.
AATTTAGTTAACATACATACTTAACTAAATTATTATACCACAACTTCACCAATTATTTATTAATCTCAATAAATAAATTAATTAAAATATTTATTTAATTCAATAAATATTTAAATTTAATTAAAAAATTTCTCGATCGTTACGTCCTTCCCTCCTTTAAAAGATTTTGTCCCTAGAATCATGACTCAATAAATTCATTCATTACACTCTTCCCTCCTTAACAGGATTCTGTCCCAAGAATCGCTATACAAGATTAAGTAAATAACTGAGGATAATTTTTCATCATAACATCTTCAAGTTCCCGCGTAGCTTCCTTAGCATTGTGGGTTCTCCAGATTACCTTAATAGAAGGTATCACTTTATTCCTTAGTACTTTCTCTTTCCTGTCGATAATTTGAACAAGGACTTCTTCATATGACAAGTCTTTCTCAAACTGCAGTGGCTCATATTCTATAACATGCTTATAATCAAGCTTATATGGCCTTAAAACTAAAACATGGAAAATAATATGAATATGTCCTAATTTCTGAGGTAAAGCTACCTTGTATGCCACTTCCCCAACTCGTCGTAGCACTTCAAAAGGTCCTATAAACCTAGGGCTCAGTTTTCCCTTTTTACCAAACCGAATTTTCCCCTTCTAAGGAGACACTTTCAAGAAAACAAAACTACCGACATCGAATTCCCGATTCTGTCAGTGTTGATCGGCATATTTCTTCTGTCTATCTTGTGTAGCTATCAATCTTATCTGAATCAACTTGATGATCTCAATAATTTATTGTACCAATTCTGGACCCAATAGCTGACGTTCACCTACCTCGTCCCAGCATAACTGAGTTCTGCATTTCCTACCGTATAACGCTTCCTAAGACTGCATGCCAATACTCGCGTGATAACTATTATTATAAGCAAACTCAACCAATGGTAGATGGTCATCCCAATTTCCTTTGAAATCCATAATACATGCTCTGAGCATATCCTCTAATGTCTGGATGGTTCTCTCACTCTGTCCGTCGGTTTAAGGGTGATACGTTGTGCTCATTCTTAACTGTGTTCCCAAACATTCTTGTAGTCATTTCTAGAAATTTGATGTGAAATATGGATCTCTGTCTAATACAATAGACACCAGGACATCGTGTCTTGAAACAATTTCCTTCACGTACAATTTTGCCAACCAATCTAGGTTAAATCTAATCTTGATTAGCAAAAAGTGTGCTGACTTCGTTAATCGATCGACAATCACCCAGATGGCATCAAAACCTTGCTGAGTCGTTGGAAGACCTACCACAAAATCCATTGTGATATGCTCCCATTTCCATTCCGGTATTTCCAACGGTTGCAACAATTCGCTTGGCCTTTGATGTTCAACTTTAAATTTCTGACACGTTAAGCATTTTGCCACACACTCAGTCACGTCCTTTTTCATATTCGGCCACCAGAAATGATGTCTAAGATCCTGGTATATTTTCGTACTTCCAGGGTGAATCGAATATCGTGAGTTGTGGGCCTTGCTTAAAATTTCCTCTTTAATTTCTAGTACTGGCGGAACCCAAATTCTCTCTTCGAATCTAAGTAACCCTTACGAATCAACTTTAAATCTGTCTTCCTCACCTTTAGACACTTTTTTTTTCTTATCTTTTCATAATTTTCATCCTGAAGTTGTGCGTTCTTCACTTTATCTACCAACATTGAACTGCATCCTATTTAGAACAATTTTTCATCTGATTATGTCGGATATTTAATTTCCAACTCCATCTTTGTCATTTCTAAGACTAGTTTCTCCTGAGCAGTCAACACCATTAAATTCTCTCGTCCCTTTCTACATAAGGCATCGGCCACAACATTCGCCTTTTCGGGATAATAGAAAATCTCGCAGTCATAGTCTTTAATTAACTCCAACCATCTTCTTTGTCACATATTCAAATCTTTCTGTGTAAAGATATACTTCAGACTTTTATGGTCTGTATATATCTCACACCTCTCTCCGTATAGATAGTGTCTCCAAATCTTTAGGGCAAACACCACCGCAACCAACTCCAAATCATGAGTCGGATACCCTCTCTCATAATCTTTTAATTGACGTGATGCATACACAATAACTTTGTCATTCTGCATAAACACACAACCTAGTCCTTTATGCGATGCGTCACTATACACCATAAAATTCCCTGTATCATCAGGCAATGATAACACAGGTGCTGAACTCAATCTCTTCTTTAATTCTTGAAAACTTTCATCACACTTCTCCGTCCAGACAAACTTAACTGCCTTCCTAGTTAAATTCATCAACAGAGTTGCAATATTGGAAAAGTCTTGAATAAAACACCTATAGTAACCTGCCAATCCCAAGAAACTTCTTACTTCTGATGGTGTCTTCGGCTGATCCCAGTTTATTACAGCTTCCACTTTTGATGGATCTACCAAAATTTTGTCCTAATCAATAACGTGCCCGAGAAACTGTACACGTTCCAACCAAAACTCACATTTTGAGAATTTAGCATACAACTTCTCTTTTCTCAATGTCTTTAACGTCACTCTTAAGTGTTCAACATGTTCCTCCTTGGTCTTGGAATACACCAATATATTATCAATAAACACCACCATAAATTTATCTAAGAATTATTTAAACACCCTATTCATCAAATCCATGAACGCTGCAGCTACATTGGTTAAACCAAATGACATAACCAGAAACTCGTAATGACCATACCAAGTTCTGAATGCTGTCTTCGGCACATCTTCTGGCCTCACCTTCAGCTGATGATAACCACTCCTTAAGTCTATCTTTGAGAAATACCTCGCTCCTTTTAGTTGATCTAACAGGTCATCGATTCTCGGTGACAGATACTTATTTTTAATCACGACCTTATTCAATTCTTAGTAATCAATACAGAGCCGCATCAATCCATCTTTCTTCTTAACAAACAACACTGGCGTTCCCTATGGCGATACGCTCTGTGACAGCCCCAAATCCGGGTCATAAATCATCGCGGATTCGGTTCATTCATTCTACAACTATTCTGGAAGATATAAACATAAATTGTTTATACAATACACTTTACACACTATTCCCCAAAATCGATTAACCTTAACTTATACACAAATCATAAACTATCTAACACATAACATTATTATCCAACTATACTATTACAATCTAGCTGCACATTTTATCCCAAGCAGAACTTGGCATTATCCTTTTCCTGTATCCGAACGCATTCTCTTTATCTGCAATGTTTATCATGATATAGCAAGGGTGAGCATGAAATTTGCCCAGCAAGTTTAAATACAATTTAAGGATATATCATGATTGAAAGAGTCTGAATAATAGGCTGGCTATAATTCATCAATATAATTGAGAACTAGCACGAACAAACTTTTGACTGAACAAGTATTGAACGTGAACAAATATATCTGGACCAACTGGTAATGAAGGTGATCAGCCTTTCATACCTGACTTATACATGTAATATGTACATAGTACAATTCTTCATGGCAATCAACAATGATTAACCATAAGCATAACTGAATAAAACAACTCTTAGTAGAGTTAAGAAAAACTTGCTGAACAGATTTGATTACTTAGCTACTAATTTGTATCGCTTTATCCGAAGACCTAATATTAGTAATATAGATCTCCAATATTAAAATAATATCATCACAATATAATACTATTATATATATATATATACACATAAAATAACCTAAACACATAGCACATAATTCTATCAGTCTACAATACACATAAGACTTAATAGTCAGACTATTTAAGTCTGAGTTGAAACCGACACAATTCTATCATCCCGACGGTTTAGTCAGACTTTTATCGAGTTTAAGTTCCATTAAACTCTATCTAAACGCTTAACAATATCCTAGACAATTTTTTTATCAGTAAAAACAATTTTCATAGACTTGTAATAATTTTCAGATAATTAATATCATTTATCATAATTTTTTAATTATTAAACTCGTATTTATATAATATAAATACCACAAATTCCTTAATCATTAATATTCATTTAATATTAAATATTAATGAAAAATCTTAACATAATAATATAATATAATTATAATATCACAAAGTATTTTTAATACTTTAAAATCATATTTATATGATTTTCAAACAAAAAAACCATTATCCAATAATTGCAATTAATAATAAAATATTAATATTTTCTTGTCAAAATATCAAAAGTTATATTTTATAACTTCAAATATTTTATAACACTTAAATTATTTTTATATGATTTTTAAATCATTAATTTATTTTTCCATAATTTATTTAATACAATTATTAAATAAATTAATTACCATTAATAATAAATTATTAATGAAACATCACAAAATATTAAAAGTCATCAAAAATAACTTAAAATATTTTTTAACACCATAATATAATTTTTCATGAATTAAAACCATTTTTAAATAATTTATTTAATATTATAATTAAATAAATAAATACCTTTTATATTCCAAAAATATTAAATATTTATGAAATATACTCAAAATAATTAAAAACTATTTTTCTGGACCTTAAAATAATTTTTCGAATTTATTATGTATTTTTAATAATTAAAAACTATTTATTTTAATTTATTAAATAAAATAATTATTTTTCTAAGTAATCTTCGTCATTAAAGGAGCCTATAACGATAGAACCAAAATCGCTATAGGTGTTCTTGGTGTTCTAAGTTCAAGCCCAGATCTTCATAACCATTAACCAGTTACTGGATGCCTACTTTGACCAACATTAAAGCAGTACGGTTAATGATTTCTGGGTAGCTTATGGAGTTAAGATTGTAGTAATAATGTAGTACTACAACCACAAACTCATTTCATGACCAAACAACAAAATAATAGTAAGATATGGGTCTCCAAAAATTCTGACAAGGCTGTTCTTGAGTTTCTGGGCTGCCCAGAAACTCGAAGAGTGCGAAGGTCCCTATTTTGAGGCTTCATAATTTGCAATCTGTGACTCTTTTATGTGATATAAAGGCTTAGTCTTGTAGAGGAGATGTCTGGCTACAATAATGTATCAACCTGTCGATCTAACAACAACACAAAAGGAAGATTTGATCCAGTCAAACTAAGCCACAATAACTGTTCTTGAACATTTCTGGAAAGCCTAGAAATGTTCTTGAGCAGTTCGGTCAATGGTGGTTTGACCACAAATAGTTTTGATTCTGAGCAAGATCTGAGTAATCTAATGGCTTGGAAGTTTGGATCTCATGTCAGACTACAACCTTAAAGCAACAAAACGACAAAAGAACTTAACAGATGCAAGATCAGAGACCTAGAAAATGCTTGTCAGACAAATCTGGGTTTCTGGGTTACCCAGAAACCAGATTTCGTGAATGGTCAAAGGCTTTTGACCAATAATAACTCTTAATCCAAACATGATATAACCCAGATTCAAGTTGTAGAGTAAAGACCACATAACATGCTACCAATACAAACATTTAAAATACTAAAACCATTACCAGACACTGATCTATGAAGCCTGACATTTGCTTGTCAGACGAAAATTTCTAATTTTTCTAGACTTGAGAAATCTTCAATTTCGAGTATCAAAATGATATGGATCTAAGTTTTAGCAACCCAGATCATCAAATGACACCCTCTAACATATATCTAACCAACAAACAACAACCTCAAACATCAGATCTAAGGATTTCTATGATAAGGGTTTATACCTCTTTAGACTTTGATTCTTGGGTCTGATCTTGATGATCTGATCTTGTCTTGCTAAGGAGTGATATTAGCTAGATTTAACACTCCCTTTCTCTCTCCATTTTAGAAATCTTAGTGAGAGAAAGTCTTAGTTCATATGAGAAAGAAAGTTAGCATTTTCTCTCTCTTTAATCTATATAAGTGACATGATTCAATGTATCTAGTTGCTAGGTGGCATTGTATTGGCTGAGATTGCTAAGATTTTAGACATATGGGCTAAACCTTAGGCTTGATGACTCTCAAGATTGGCCTTATCTTTTGCTTAGGTTTTAAGAAAGGGTATTTTGGTCATTTAGCATACCATTTTAATTCTATAATTGTCATTTGATCAAACCTTTAGGGTTTAACCCTTAGGGTATGACCCCTAGGGTTTAACCCTTAGGGTTAAAACTTAAGGTTTCCATAAATCACACTTAGGATTTCTAAATTAGGGTTTTAAAAATAATAATTAACATTTGTAAATTATAATTAGGATTCTATATTTATAATAAAATTTCCTAATCATAATCCAAGCTTGCTAATTAGGATTATTATTTCCTAATTAAAATTACTAATTTAGCAATTACGGTCAAAATTGTACATTAGGGTTTATAACCCAGGAATTAGGGTTCTAAAAAACATTTAAAATTAGGGTTTGCTAATTAATTAAGCTTTACCCTAATTAATATTATAATTAATATCACTTAAGCATTATAATTCTCCGTTAAGTTCCCAGATTAGGGTTTTCAAATTCTGAATTAGGGTTTCAGACTCTCGATATCGAAATTAGGGTTTTAGAACCGATTTCTAGGGTTTCTTGTCAGACTTTAGGGTTTTCTAACTGAACGTTGACGTTCTTAATATATACCTAGGGTTTGACACTGATAATATTTATATGGTCAACCCTTGACCCTTAACCACATACATAGAACATATTCACATAAACACTTAATCCTGAATAATTCACTACAATCCTTCACAAAATTTTGAAATCCTCAAAATTCCTTCCCAAAAATATCAAACGCATACACTTATTTTCTGTCTAGGTCTATTATTTGACATTAAATAATTCATTTAAGATTTTAATAAATTTTCTAAATTCTCGGGTTGTCACATTCACCCCTTCTTCTAAGAATTTCGTCCCCGAAATTCACCTTACACCTTACACCATTTACACATCATCACCTTACACTGTGTGTCTACTATGTAGGCTAAGTATCCTACACATCCTTGTCTCAACAACTTCTTTGCTTGCATCACCGTTAGACAACTTGTTTGTCGAGGTGACTTACTGCCATAAAACACAACCATTGACGGAGTCATAAGGTTAACACATTTCTTTTGGCAATCAATTACTGCCCCGTAATTGAATAACCAATCCATTCCCAGTATAACATCAAACTCCCCAAGTTTAATTGGTATCAAATCTACCATCATCTCGTGACCCTTTATAACCACTCTACAATTCTTATACATAAACCTAACAGGAATCACTTTCCTATTCGCAATTTCTATGCTTAAAGGGAAATCTAATTCTTCCTGAGGCAAATCTCAGTTCTGAGAAAAATCATCGGATATAAATGAACAAGTAGCACCCAAATCAAATATCACATAAGCATTAATACCATTAATCGGAATGATACCTAACACCACATCCTTTGACTGCACAACATCTTGCACAGTCATATTGAAAGTCCTTGCAGTAGGTCGACTTGAATATGTTGGTCCAGTGATAGTTAAAGTACCACCACCGTTGTTTCCATTTCCTCCACTTGCACTTCCCGCTATCTTTTTAGGGCAATCACGAGCCATGTGATCCTTCGAACCGCAGATGAAACATGCTCCCTTCTTTGGACTAAAATAGTTTGGTGCAATGTGACCCTCCTGGCCACAATTAAAACACACCCTCTTACCCTTCAAGCACACCCAGTGTGGTTCTTCCCGCAAGTAGCACAAGCTTCAAACTTCTTCTTTGGCTAACTTCCTTGTTGTCCTCCCGTATTTGATTTTTCATTCCATTTCCTCTTCTGGCTGTTGCTTCCACCATTGCTTCCACCAGCCTTTTTTCATTTTTATTCTTTCTTTTCTTCTGTTCTTGGTTATACTTGGTTAAGGCATCGCTTTCACCTTCCGTGATAATTTCCTTTTCCAACACCGCCGCAAACGTGTTCGGCTGAAACATCAAAACCTTGCTATACAGCCAGGCCTTCAATCCTTGTTTGAACCTTCTCGCCTTACGTTCATCGGTATTGACTTGGTATAGAGCAAACCTTGCTAGCTCATTAAACTTTGCAGCATACTCTGGCATAGTCATAGTTCCTTGCTTCAATTCTAAGAATTGAACTTCCATCTAATTTCGAGAGCTTGTCTGGAAATACATCTAGAAAAAATTTTCTTTAAACCTATCACACGCTATTATTCCCTGTCCCCCACGAACCTTATTTTCCTGACACCAATAGCTAGCTTCAGACTTCAACATAAACGTTGTGAACACGATTTTCTGATCCTCTTTGACTCTAACAACGTCGAACACCTTCACCATTTCCATGATCTAGGTTTGGGCTTCAACTGGATTCATAGACCCTTGAAACTCTGGCAGTCCAACTACTTTGAAGTCCTTGAAGGTCGTGACTTGGGCTTGCGGTTGATTCGCAAGTGCTCCCATTAACAAAGTCACCAGCTGCTGAACCGGGTTAGCGTTGGCCTCGTTATTATTGTTAGTAGATCCCTCAAGAGGTGGTTGTTGACGTGCTTGTCTTCTTCTAGGAGGCATTTTCTGTTAAAATATATGCTTATTAGTTTATTACTCAATTTCTTGAATATTTAAAGTTTAACTTAAACATTCTGAGATTAAAGCTATAACACATAATATTTCAATAAACTTTAATATTTTTATTCATTCATAATTCTCCAAAATATCATAAGGACAACATATCTGCCATTAACATCCACTTTCCTGAACTAAACAAGTTTCAGGATTACATACTCATACTACCCCTTTATTTATCTCGAAATAAGGGATTTATAATTTATTTATTCACATACTTAGTCTCATATTATTATTACTATTCTTCCTTTCTTGGCATATTAAGACGTCGAGAGGCTTCTCTACGCTCTTCCTCCATAATATGATATGCCATCTTACGATCCATCACGAACCACGAAAAGTCTTCAAACTAAGGTGGGTAGTAAAAGACTCGATCCTGGGCCCTATCAATCGCAGAATGAAAGGCATGATCCATTTCATTCATCTTAGCCTTCTTCGTTTGAACCTTGGCTTCAGCACGGTCTGCACGCTGAGTAGCCTTCATCCAAGCATCCTCTACTCTCGCACGCTTAGCAAACTCTTCCTTCAAGTCATCTTTCAGCTTTTCCACTTCAATTTTTATCTTCTCGTTCTTGCCAACAGCTCCTCTTGATGTCCCTCTATGTGAACTAGGTTCCACTCCGTGTTTCCAAGTCGTGAGTCGAGTTCTTGAATCTCGGCATCCTTCAGCTCTATAGTAGCTTGACGCATCTCAGCCAACTCCTTTAGCTCCTCAACCCTATCTTGTAATTCTATGTTACGATCGTATAACTCATCATACATCTAAGCTGATATGGAGTTTGGTGGAAACTCCACAGGATTTTCTTCCTCATCCTCTACCTCTATCTCCTCAGAGTTCTCCTCCTCAGGATCAGACACAGGCTCCATCTGGATTAATTGTTCCCACACAACGTGGACATCTCGGGGTTCCTCATCTCTAGGTATCTGAGGTATCACTTCCCTAGCTGGACTGGATCCTCCATCATTAGACATCCTGACAATAAAATACCTTTAAGTTTTATTTATTATGTGACACTCTTCGATACTCGCGAGTACATAATTTATTAACATATAGCACATAAAGTCTTTTATGGTTTTGTTTTATCTTCAATGAATTCCTTAAGTCATTCCTTAGAACTCAATATGAGTTTATCACCACTATGTTTTCTGTCTCCTTAAAGGTTACTTCCTAAGGTTTTCCCCCCACTTAAGGTTCATAACCTAAAGCTCTGATACCAACCCGTGACACCCCCAAATCCAGGTACTTCATTCCCACATGATTTGGTGCTCACTTTCCAAAACAAGTATATCTAAATACCCATAATAAAGGATAAAGACATAACTTATATAACTTTAACAATAATCTTTCCCATTAAAGTGTTACATCAACTTAAATCAATCCTAGGTAATCTAACCTTTAATTATTACATAAGTCTGCGGGATACATCACAAAATAAATTAAGTCTTATAACAGAATTCATCTAAACAAATTCAAATAAGTCTTCATCACTTGGACATTTTTCCCTTTCCTTTGCTGGAAGATGGCTCATCAAATATTTCAACTTTAGCTACAGTGTTAAATGCAAGAGTGAGCAAATAATTGCTCACTGATATAAAGAATGATAATAGCAACAACATAAGGTTAAGCATTGGATACTGAGTAATAGAGAACTTGTTTTACAAATCAAGAATAGAAAACAAGCTCATGAGTTATATCTGAGGGTCTTTAAGACCATGAACTATGTCCCGAGGTTATTAAGTATTTCTACTTCCACCTTTAACAATCATTAGACTATACAGACCTTAACTTTCGTACTTAGGTGGATCAACCCTTCATACCATGTATTGTGCATAAACATCTAAACTTTAACACGTACATAATCCCCTATATTAGGGTTGTTCATCTCAGTTTGATTTTAGGATTTCTGCACTAAAGGAAATTTAGTTTGGAATTAGCTTATCAATGGTTCTAGAATTTTAGAACACTATTCAATTATAGATTAGTCCAATCAATAAGAGTTTTCTTGCTATTTGAAAGTTCAACACAATAGTATAGGACTGAACAATGATATTTAAGTTAAGGATTTAATAATAACAATGTACAATTGAATAGATATAGTACATAGGCAAAGTACTACATCCAAAAGAGTTAGGAAATCTCATTAGTAACAACGAAGTTAAACAATACGTACTTTGAACAATAAGAACGAGAGTTAGGATTGTATAACTCGCTAAATGTAAAGAATTAGAATACAAGAGCTTGTAGTAACATAAACACAATGGAATCAATAAGCTTGCTTAACTATAATATAAGATTTAGAAACTAGCATAATAATGAATTAGAAAGCTTACTTGACAACAAAAAGGTAAACATGGTTACAAAACTTGCATTCATTATGAAGGGAGTGAAGTTAGGCAACTTGCCTCGTGTGTAAGCTACACAAGTATAATAAACGTTCACCAATTATCCTACATATACCATTAGGACCACAATACCAATTAATTATATTAATATTAAATTCATTATCGTATTCATTCACTTAACACGAAACTGAATTCTCAATTATATTATAGTATCCAACATGGTGGTTATAGAACAACACCAATTCTAATGACATCACATTCCAAACTCTCATAACTTATTAACTTGTAACTTTTGGTTTCAATGTTGTGATTACAATATGTTATTATATCTTATAACATGTTTTAGGTCCTTTTATAATTATCAAAATATGTTAAGTTAACATCTCCAAGCTATGTTGTTAGTAGCTCAATACTGGGTCTGACTGACCACTGGTGAGACCGCGCCATGGTTACCTTAGAATCTGCACGCCTACGCGCCAGAGGCGGCCACTACTTTCGGCGCCGCTAAGCCAAATTGCTGCGAACACGAAATCAAACTCTGTTCTAGGCCAAAAATTTTCATTTTCCCAATTCTACAGCAACTCACCAAAACCCGAAAAGTTATAAGTTTACTACAACAACTCTAGACATAGACATAACACTTCTAATCACCAAAACACCCAAATTTATAAGGATTTAAACCATGTTTTTGTTGTTTTCTTCATTTTTAACACATTTAGCGAATTCAATCGCCAAATCCTTTTTTTTTAACCAAATCACACCATTCCAACTATGTTGTTTTTGTTTCTTGATATACTAACACAATCTTCCACCAATTTACAGATTATATCAAGGATTGAACTTGAAATTTTTGACTCAAACAAACCATTGTCATATATATAACACTAATACTTTAATTTTCTTCCTACAACCCAATTTCTATGAATTTGATTACTAACAATTGTTTATAGACAACAACTAACAAATTCTACAAGTTTATACACACATATAATCCATATCTTACAGTCAACAATTTAACAAAATACCAATTTCAGAGAATGAAAATTACAAAACTAAAAATTAGAGTTGGGGGTAGATTATACCTTAATCCTTTGATGTAAACAAAGTTCTAGCAATCCTTCTCCTTCTTCTTGACAAAATCACAGAGAATCTCTCTCTCAATTTTCACTGTGTTTTCTCTCTTCTCTCAATTCTCTCTAGCACTCTGTTTTCATAGTAAGCCATTAGGGGAAAAAATATGCATAACATATAAACTGGTTTCCCCACGTACGTTAGGTAAAAACAAAGCGCCTTATCGGTTATGTTATGCCAAAGGCTATAAGGTTGTGTTTGGCTATACAAAATTTCCCCCTTTTTCAATTTATTTTTATAACATTTATATTATATAGTTTCACTTGTCACAATTTTCATTAATTAATTTATGTTCTCATAATTATAAGTATAATTATTTTTATACTTAACAAATTATTACACATTTAATTTAATTATTAAATTAAACTAAAACATCATTTATTTATCTAATTATTTTCTTAAATATTAAACAATTCATTTAATTTAATTATTTCATTAAATTAAATCTTCAAATAATAAAATTACCATTCATGAATTTAGTTAACATACATACTTAACTAAATTATTGTACCACAACTTCACCAATTATTTATTTATCTCAATAAATAAATAAATTAAAATATTTATTTAATTCAATAAATATTTAAATTTATTTTAAAAAAATTCGATCGTTACATTAGAAGAATCGAGTTGGTTAGTTTATGGCAATTTATCCAAGTCTTGTGGTGGATTAATTGATTGAGTAATGGATATACTTGACATTTCTTCTAAGACAATTTTACTACTCGACTTGTGATCCATTATGTAGTCATTTTTCAAAAAAACTGCGGTTGCGCTAACAAATATTTTCTAGTCTAAAGGACTATAAAATAGATCATCTCTAGTTCCTTTTGCATATCCTACAAACAAACATTCTACTATTCTTGAACTTAATTTATCTAAGTCTATCTTTCTTTTTTTGTACATGTACAGGTTTGCCCCATATATGAATATGGTGCAATACTAGCTTTCACCTACTCCACAATTCTCTAAGTGTTAAAGGAATATAATTAGATGGTACAAGATTCAATAAGTATAGTGACATTTCTAGTGAATAACCCCAAAAAGAAATAGGAAGAGTAGAAAAACTCATCATAGACCTCACCATATCCAAAAAAGTCCTGTTTCTTCTTTCTGCCACACCATTTTGCTGGGGTGTACCCGATGCAGTTGATTCAGATATAATTCCTTTATCAGATAAGTAATCTTTGAATTCCCCAAGAAGGTATTCACCTTCTTGATCCGATCAAAGGGCCTTTATGTGTTTACCAAATTGCCTTTCTACTTCTACCTGAAATTCTTTGAATTTTTCAAATGCTTCAGACTTTCGATGAATAAGGTACACATAACCCAACCTTGAGTAATCATCAGTAAAAGTGATGAAATACTCAAACCCTCCTCGTGCTCGAATATTCATAGAACCACATACATCTGTATAAATTAATCCTAACTTATCACTGGCTCTATGTTTCTTTGCCTTGAAAGACCCTTTGGTCATTTTCCTTTTATATAGGATTCACAAACTGAAAGATTTTCAACTTCTAAAGAGCTTAGAGGACCATCTTTAACCAGTCTTTGGATCCTATTTAGATTAATATGTGATGAGTGGAATTTATACCCAGAAATCGGATACTTTATGACTTAAATACTTGCCTGAATTCCTAGTTTTTATGTAGTTTTATATGAATATAGTGTTATTGTGCTGAACTGATGTATTGCAGAGCTTTACAGTGCTTTTCTAGCTTTAAAGGGGAAAAACGGTCAAATTCTACATACCCGCGCCACGGCGCCAAAGTCCAGCTTAAAGTCCGCACTATGGCGCCACCTCCTGACCCCTGCTGAAAGTCCAGCTTAAATTCCTCTATGGGTTCACGCTGCAGCGCGAGCTCTGTGTCCATGGTACTAATGTGGCGCTACAGTGCCATCTAATGCTTGGTGGCCCGCGCTGCGGCGCCACCTCCGGTTCCAAGACAACTAAGGCCTTGTTCTGACCTAGCAAAAGGAAGGGAAAATATAAAAAGCAAGGGAGGCTACACAATACATGAGCATCATATAGGGAGATGAGCATGAAACATTAGACTAGAGTAGTTTGGCTTAGGAATTTATATCTTTTGTAATTTCTCTTCTTTTCTTCTGATAAATGTTTGTAAATATAGATTAACTAGATTAGGGAGAAGTTTGGGTTTCTTTGGAGCATCAAGAGCAATGAGCTACACGGACTGGAGAACTTGATTCGAGCAGAATGCTTAGAGATTGAAGGGCTTTGACAGAGTTTCTTCTTATCAATTTATTTTCTCTGATTTTGTAATCCACAAATATGAACTGAATATTTGCTCTAAGGTTATAATGGAACCATTTGTTATTTAAATTGACTGTCTTATCTCTTTGGTTGGCACCATATGATTTGGTTCGATATATTTATACTTAATGATTCTCGCTAAGACATTAGCGATGATTTTGGTAATTTACATGATATCGATAGAAGAATTGTAGATTTACACCTGATTATATTGGCATGTGATTGTGGGTTTCGACTGCATAAGTTGTGCATAGAATAGACATATATATGTGCACCACGTGCGACCTAATTGAGAGCTTATGATTAAATCCTTATTCTGATCAATTCGTATAGACATATGTAGGATTGTATCTAGCTTGGGCGTTCCTTTCTGATCTATTCCCTATCTGGTGGATCTGGAAAGGATATGTTCGTACATACCTCGACAGAGGTGTATGAGCACTTGTGTGTTCTCGGTCGACAAATTATCATGATCATTTAGACCAGAGAGAGAAGGGTGGCTAGTTTAATGAAACATAGCATGCAAGGTGTTCGACAAAATGCCTGAGTGGGGTAAAGTTGTAACATTAGCTTGTTATTCCTTAGATTACCATTCGTTATCCATTTACTTGCTTTGATAATTAGTTATGCTTAGATTAATCACTCTTTCTTTTATTGATGTTCGAATAAGACTTTAGCGATATAAAGTCGGTATTTGGTAAATATTAGTGATAGTTCCTCGTGGGTACGACACTCTACTTTTCACTGTATTACTTGTTAGACTGCGTATACTTGTGCGTGTTTAGTGATCGGTTTTCCAAACAACAATATGACCTAATCGTAGATGGCAAAGATAAGTTTGATTAACTAAATAAACTTTTCTTTTTAATGGTATATGTTGACTACATTTAGTTTGCATTAATGAATAATAATTTGGAGTAAGAATATATAAATTATCTACCAATGAACCATAACAAATGAAATTTCCATTCTTGCGAATAACAATCTTGGAATTAAAATTAACTGAATATCCATGTTAAAATAAGCAAGAAACTGAAATTAAATTTCTACGAATGTCTGGAACATAAAGACAATCTACTAATTCTAAAGTCTTATCATTATTAAAATCGAGATACCCAACTCCCACTATAATAGCTGCTACTTTTGCGCTAAAACGAAGGTGTAGATAAATTTTACCTTCATTCAATTTTCTAGTTTCCTGAAACCCCTACAAAGAATTGTAGACGTGATTAGTGGTTCTCGAATCTACAAACCAGGATTCAGTAGAACGACCCACAAAACATGTTTCATGAATGAAAGATTGATATTTACCTATCTTGCCAAACTGATCAATTAAACAATCAATTATACCTTAATTTTTGATCTTGTCTAGGTAAGTAGAATAATTCATTTTCCAGTGACCTTTCTCCCCATAGTGGAAATATTTTCCTTTAGGTTTTGTTTTTGCCTCTTTCTTCCCAAACCCTCCAGATGGAGGTATGTTACCATTTGCATTTTTCTTACCATTATTCTTTTTTCGATTCTTGGCCTTAGGCTCTCCCTTAGAAGTATTATTTTCTGCAATATGAATGTTTCCTCTTGCACGAAGAATACCCGCTGCTGCTTGGAGTTCCTTCATCAGTTCAGGTAAGGATAAAGACATTTTGTTCATAGTGTAGTTAAGTTTGAACTCATTGAAGGAATTAGGCAAGGTCTCTAGCAACATGTAAACCCGGGTTTCCCCATCAACTGTTGCTCCCAGGATTTACAATTAATTTAAGTAAGAAATAATTTTTAAACAATAATCTCGAACTGAAGATCCCTCGGACATCTTGGAATTCATAAGTGTTTTAATCACAGTCTATCATGCATCATGAATCTTGTTAGCAAACATTTCATGAAGGCTATCCAATTTCTCTTTAGCAGTGGTAGTAAACTGATATTAGTGTTGCAATATATTTGACAAAGATGCCAATATATAGCAACGAGTCATATCATCTTTCTTTTGCTACTTTTTATGTTTATTCTTTTGTGCAACAGTAGCATTTTCTGGAAGAACTGGGCAAGGTTCAGTCAGAACAAACTTGTAGTCCTCAGTAGTTAACACAATGTCAAGATTTCTTTTCCAGTCCACATAATTTGGTCCAGTTAACTTATTTTCCTTAAGGATAACAACAAGGGGATTATAAGACGACATGGTAATCTATACAATTATACAAGTGCATAAATAAAAGGTCATTCGATAAAAATAAATATTTGAATATAATATGAAAGTGTAATCCTCAAAGACAAACATAATACAAACATGGCAACTTAATTTCAAATAATTATCTTTTCGAAGCGAAAAATAAGAATAATTTGAAGTTACTATTATTTTTATATCTTGACATCTCATGAAATAAAAATAATTAACCATTTAATTCAGCCCAAAACAATAATAATAAGTATCACTTTGATGGGAGAATTATTATTTATGTTTTGTCAAGTGTATACCATCCATTTAAATTTTCTTTTAAATTTTAATATAATTATTTCGATGGGAAAAAATTCATAGTACAATTTTAAATAAATTTATCAAAATAAAATCCATATCTAATATAACTAGATTCATGTATCTTCCAAAAGTAACTCACAAAATTTGAGATTAGACACATGTATTAATATAATGGATCAGTGATGGAGGCCATAAGAAATACTATTCTTTCTCCCACTTAATTTTTATTTATAAAAAAATTAGGATTTTTATTTATATAAAAAATATATAATTATATTAATATCCCTTATTAATACATATAAACATGTAAACTAAGATACATGTATATTCATATTTAACAATTACAACATTATGAAAATTCAAAAATTAAACATTATAATTGTTAACTAACAATTCATAATAATATAAATGAAAATAGGCCCACAATTTTAAAATGTGAATATGATAACTAATGATCTATTACAAATATATGAATATGCATATTTACATAATGGTTTTGTTGGTACAGTTGGTTAGAGTGTGACTGTTGAAACAATAAGAGCTGGAGTTCAATCCCTTGCAGAAACAACTCAACTTTTTAATTTTAAAATGTTTAATATTATAAGGAGTTAAAGGACGGTTTGGACCTGGGCTTAACATTTCTTTTTTAATAAAAAAGCATTCATTGTTTCTAGCAAGTATTTGTAAGACCTCGAATTTTATGAAATAAAAGTATTCAATTTTTTCATATAGTAAATGGTTAAATTGATAAAAGTATAAAGTTAAAGGTGATATGTGAAAATTTTACAAAGTTAGCAAGTTGTCATAAAATATTCATTTGGTCGGAGAATATTCTTTTTATCGGAGAATATTCGTACGACGGCACAATCAATTGTGGACCCCACAACAGAATGACTGTCGGATACAGAAAGTGACAAATATAACCTTTTTATAAAAATAACGGCAAGACTTTTACTGTTAAACTGTTGAAATACCCGGTGATAAAAGTGCAGTAATACGCGTGGTTCCATAGTAGCACACGGTATTGTACAGTATCTTTGATTATTGATGCTTATGAAAGAAGTCACTCAGTTTCATTTAATAATTGCCACAATAGTTGCTGCATAGTATCTCATATTATTGATCCAATTATTGTCACAGTATCATCTGCACAATATTTTATATTATTAAATTAATAATTGAGATGACACAATTATTCATATTATTATTTGCATTATTGAAAATGTCTAGAAAGTTCTATCGAGGAAAGGGGTTAGGTTATTTAATTGCGCGACAATAAGGAGAAGTCCTTATCGGAAAGCCTCTTACTTCCTGGGAATGATCTGATTGTTAATATTGTGAGTTATAATATTAATGATGAATAATTGTTGAAAGATTAAAAATGTGTTTATTGAATATAAGTGATTTGTGATAAATATTTATTCAATTTTTGATATAAATAAATGGGTTTGTCATGAAGTATTTGTTGTATGTTTGGCTTATTACATTGACCCCCACTTACTCATTTTTCAAAATCATCGGTAGAAAGTTATCACAGTTTTATTTTATTATTATTATAATAGTAATAAAATAGAAAACTTTTTATATAAAACAGAATACTTTATATATTATATATAAATTATTTATTTTATTAGATTATAAATAGAATATATTATATTTTATATAAAGTTTTTATTTTATTGCACAATGATGAATAGTAAAAATCAAAAAATTCCCTGAAATCGTCCGTGAATTTTTTTGTACTTTGTGTCCAAATAATGCCCTGCCATTCTCCTATAAAAAAGATGTTTAGTTAAGAAATGAAAATCACACCAGAATCAGAGAATTCTTCTTCTATAATATTGTGCGTATTTCTTTCTAGTATAGGGATACTCTGAGTATAGCAAATAGTGTAAGATTTCCTCAAGAATATCTTCGCTATACCAGTTAGAATTAGTCTCCTACTAAGGTAATGGGTATTATTTATTTCATATTCGTAAGAGATATTATTTTTCGTATTCGTTAGGAATATTATTTTCATTCAATATTCGTAAGGGATATTATTTTCGTTCAATATTCGTAAGGAATATTATTTTCTTTCATACTCTATAGTATGTAAGTAATATTTTTTCGTTTCATATTCCTAAATCTACACTTATTTTGATAAGTATTGCTTCTATAATCTCTGAAATTAGTAGAATATCATTGAGTTTTGCACTTCATCTAGTATCGTTTCATTAAAATATTAGTATCGTTTCTTATAAAATTTTAATATTTTCATTCGGAGTACTATTCCAAGAGTACTATTCACTTGGGGTACTATTCACGGGGTACTATCTACGGGATACTATTCATACGATACTATTCACGATAAAATTGGTTTCTTTTCTAACCAAATTATTTTCGATACATGAATATCATTCTTGAATTTTACTCCATAATTAATTATCATGTTGACAATTTGGACATTATTAAACTCTAGATAAATTGAATTATAAATCTTTAATATTTATCCTTGATCTTACTTGATTGATTCCTTATATCATTGTCATCATTCTCATGCTTATATTGCGGTGAAAGTCATCTTTGGCCCGTAGTGCATAGATGGACTGTTGATTGGTATGATTATGACAAAGAATTGTGTATTGGTATAATCATAACCTGTAATGTTATAGACAAATTATGTGGTAAAAGTCATCTTTGGCCCGTAGTGCATAGATGTACTGTTGATTGGTATGATTATGACCAGGAATTGTGTATTGATATAATCATGACCTGTAATGTTATAGACAAATGGTGTGGTAAAAGTCATCTTTGGCTCGTAGTGCATAGATGGATTGTTGATTGGTATGATTATGACCAGGAATTGTGTAGTGGTATAATTATGACCTGTAATGTTATAGACAAATGTTGTAGTGAAAGTCCTCTTTGGCCCGTAGTGGAAAGATGGACTGTTGATTATTGGTTTTATAGTTGAACATCTTTGACCCGTAGTGCAAAGATGGACTGTTGATTATTGGTTTTACAGTTGTATGTCTTTGGCCATAGTGCAAAGATGGACTGTTGATTATTGGTTTTACAGTTGTATGTCTTTGGCCATAGTGCAAAGATGGACTTTTGATTATTGGTTTTACAGTTGTATGTCTTTGGCCCGTAGTGAAAAGATGGATTGTTGATTTATATGATTATAAATATGAATTGTGAATTTAACTATAATCTTTGGTGGTTCAGGTGAAGACAGGTGATAAGAGTTCTTTTTGTCTTGAGTACAACAAAGAACTATTGATGAGTGTTATAGGAATGAATTATTAATAATGGACTTTTAATTTGGAGGAGATAGTAGACATTATGTTCTACTCGACTCTTCTAATGGATTTCTGATTTCACTGCAATTATGGTTGAAAACTTTTATCATCTACCATATGTTCTAAATATCTGATTTATTATTAATGAAGGCTATTGATAATTTAATTATCTTTAGTCATAATAATCTTTACTGGTCTATTTGTGCTCACCCTTTTATTTCAAAATTCTTTGCATGTAGTAAGAGTGTAGCTGGGTCGAGCAGAGATAACAGGGAAATAGTGTGATGGTCTAAGACTATGGAAGTTTCTCAATACATTATAAAATAGCATGACAATATATAATTTTATTGAGGACTTAAGATGTGTGTGTCATATTTTATACGTCACTTAATAATTGATTTTGGTGAACAACAATAGGGTGATGAGAACCCAACTTTGAATGCGTCAAAAAATGCACCCCATTAAAATGAGGAGGACAAAATTGTACTAAGAGCTTAAAGGGTGTGTTTCCACTATCATACATGATGTCTGACCACATACAAACTCGTGTTATCATAAGATATGGTTGTGCACATCCACTTGTTGACTATATCTATGAGCATTATTTATATAATCTTGGAGTATGGTTGGAATATAATTCTCAATTTGAGAAAATGAAGATAATTATATGGAAAGAAGATACACACCATTGGAATGAACAAGATAGTAATCTTCTCGTTCTTGTTTGGGGTCTATTGGATCAACCAAGGTTAATGCTCAAGTCCTATGATATCTATTATAACTTAGATGTATGGCCTCCCAAGTATGAAGGTTTTCTTGAGCATTTTCCAAAGATTTTAATTTCAAAAATAGTTATCGACTGTACCTTTATGTAAAGTATCATTGGTTTGGAGTGTGACTACTGTTATTTGTATTAAAACTCACAACTTATGTGTTGTCGTATTTTGCAGGACAGTTGTATTAATGAAGTTTGTATTTGGATTCTGTACCATGTATTTGGCGACTTAGAATGGGTTGTATGGACCTATTTTGGGGGCGTTACAGTATTGATCTCCAGACCTTCCCAAAATAGATAACTTATAATCCAACCAAAGCCACTTTACCAATATAATCAAGCATGTAAAAGTTTATATAACATTAATCCTTAATATATCAACTGACAGATTCGTTTCCATCCACACCCTCAAGTAATTTTTTTAATCTAAGAAGATACAGACTTCTGTTTTTTTTTTTTGAATAATCAGGCATTGCGGTGGATCCTTCCAACAGCATTAGGAGCAGATATCATCACAGTTCACATTTTTTTTAAAAATGAGACTGATAACCAACAATTTATTTATCATATGTGGTGAGACCCGTGGATACTTTGTTTGGGATTGCGTCAAAGTATTCAACTACCATTACTGATCTTATAACTGTCAATTCCTTAGTACAAAAAAAATATATTTTTACATCTGTGGAATATAATTCGAACTAAATAATATAAACATGATTTATGAAAATTATAAGTTATCTCTGATACCAATTGTAGGAAACAATTTCTAAATAATTTAATAATTTTTAATTTTAAAAATTATTATCCCAAGATCTTTATCATAATTTAGCATAATCAAAAAATATATTACATACCTTGTGCTTGGTTGTAGCACAATAGGGAATTTTGGCTATTCTTATGATGAATTTTTCTCTCTCCTGATCTTTTTCCCTATGAAAATTATTTTGATATCACTTATATTCTAAGTGTGAGCTCAAAATACTGCAAAGTGATAGAATATATAGAATCCTCAACTCCTTGATATTTATCAGGATAATTTGAAAACTTTTCTGATATAATTTATCCTACTATTTTTTTATTTCTTAATAAGTGCTAGAGTGAGGATCAAGTAGGATTCTACTACTCTAGCTCCAATATAATACTAATTTTTGATTAACTCTTTAATTAATTAGAATTATATTAATTATAACTAGTTCCACTAAATAGTTATAATTGCACTATAGAATTAATAGAATTAAAATTAATTAAGTAAATCATTTCACTATTAGTATCTCGCAAAATACTCCTCTACAATAATATCCATAAACACATATAGAAAAAAAACTGTTAACCCACTACATTTACTGCTTATATCCTTGACTACATAATTTATAAAATTTTGATCACACAATAATTTAATAAATTAAATTAATACTTTAGTAATTTAAATTACTAAAATACTTGGCCAAGATTCTGGTGATCAACTAATAAATTATATAAAGGGGATATTATAATTTAATTGTAGGATTCCATCTTGAAAAATATATTTTCCTAATTTCATAACGTATATCACCCAATATATTGAGGTATTGATTATATTAAAATCTCACTCTTTAATATATTAAAGTGACATACACTATAAAATTAAGTTCATTATTCTCTTAGGATTAAAAGTTATTGCATATTAATAGTAATTGAAAAATTATTTATAATAAAAGTATTTAACAAATAATTTTTCGTAATTGTTGACGTCGGGGAAAGAAATCCTCTTCCTATTATCAATTTTTATTGTTTTATTTCTACCCTTTATATTTCGCTATGTTGATTAATTGGCTTAAAGGGTGAGATTTTAGAAAAAGACTGACATGAATGCCGATAAATTTGAAAATATTGATTTTGCTGATTGAGTTGACTAAAACAAAGTCGCCAGTTGGTATAAGTTCAAAAGGATGTACCAACTCATCCAGATTTTGAAAGTTTTAGCAATATAGCCCAATATGTGACTCCGTAACATTGATCTGAAACCCGAGATTTGTGGAATTCGGTGGCTTGTTTAAGCGGGGGGAAGGTGTTAGGCACCCTCTGACTTTGGTGAAAACACGGTTACCGCATCTTATTAATTTTTTAAGCATAAGTGTGTGTGTGTGTGTGTGTGTGTGTTTGTGTTTGATTTTTAAAGCTTATTCTAAGCCTTATTTTGAGTTATTTGAAAGTAGTGATATACCTCTTTGGACCTATGCAAGAAGGATTTAATTTATGTAAAAGTTTAGTTTTAGAACAAAATGCATGGCAATGACATTTTGGAAAATAAGGTTTTCATATCCTTCGTCAAATAGGAATCGAGGTCCTTTGATACTTCCATTTATTAATCCTAAGTAAATCTATATCTGAAATGATTTATTAATTTTATGAAAGCTCTTGGCGATTTTGATTTGAAACTCGTTTTGAGTGAAAATGCATGAAGGAAAACATCAAAAAGGGTCGGGTCATTACAGGGCATGAATGTGATGCCCCCAAAACAGGTATACATCACCCATCTTGAGTCGCCAGATACATGGTACATAACTCAATTACAAACTTAATTATACAACAGTCGTGCAAAATACGACAAAATATAGTTGAGTTTAAACAAGAATATTGTCATCTAGATAATATTCACACTCAATGGTGTCCTCATTGCAATTATTATGACATTATTCCGTAGAATAGTGAGGACTACTAAAGCCATTTATCCTGGACCATTACTCCATTCCCCGACTCGTCCCAAATTATATTCTCATTTCAAGAGAACAATGAAAGAAAGGGTGAGCTCAACTAGCCCAAGAAGAAATATTATGACTAAGATAATGCAGAATAAATTATCCTTAGCCTTCAACAGTATAACAACTGATAGAATATAATAGACAACAAGTTTTAGATCAACAACTACAGCGGAACAAGCAATCCATTGGAAGAGTCAAGTAGAGCATGATATCTACTATCTTCTATGATTTAAAAAGTTTTTCATCAAATTTATCGCTGACACTCAGCTTAATAAATAAAATCGAATCATCCCTACATCACGGCCAAGGATATTCATGTAATCATCAATGGTCATGATTATACCGAATAATCCCTGGTCATAATCATACCAACAACTGCCCATCAATGAACTACAGGTCAATAAGGACTTTTACCACATCATTCGTCACATTACGTTCATGATTATACCAAATAATCCCTGGTCATATTCATACCAAGTCCATCTATGCACGTAAGCCAAAGATAACTTTCATCACAATATAAGCATGCGGATGATGACAATGACATAGTAATTCAATAAAACAAGTTCAAGAATAAATTTTAAAGATTTATAATTTAATTTATCCAGAAATCAATAACGTCCAAATTGTCAACATGATTCTGCTTTGTGGAGTAAAATTCAAGAATAATATTCATGTACCAAAAATAATTTGGGCAGAAAAGAAATATATTTTTCGGGTGAATAGTACCCCAGAATAGTACTTCAGGAATAGTACCCTGACACGAAAAGTGTCCCGAATACCTGAGTGAATGATACAAGAGTGAATAGTAATTGGGTGAATAGTAACTCGTGAATAGTACTCCGGCACGAAAAGTACCCCGAATACCAGAGTGAATAGTAACTGGGTGAATAGTAACCCGTGAATAGTAACTCGTAAAAAAAATACCAACGAAAATGATATTCCATGACAAGTACAAAAGAAATGATATCTCATACGAGTATAATAGAATATATGAAACTGCAAATGGATTTTCACCCTCTATGCAGTTATCCACGTAGACAGATCATTTCCATAATTTAATAAGGAATTAATACAAAGGATCATTCACCATGCATGCGGTAATCCACACAGACAGGTTATTCCAACAGAATAATAAAGAATGGAATAACAAAAGAATTCACCATGCATGCGATAGACCGCACAGACAGGTTATTCCCAACAGAATAATAAAGAATGGAACCAGGTCATGTTTAATCCGCAGAGACATGATATTCTAACAGAATAATAAAGAATGGAACCAGGTCACACGTAATCTGCACAGACAGGATATTTCAACAGAATAATAAAGAATGGAATAACAACAGAATTCACCAGGCATGCGATAGACCACACAGACAGGTTATTCCAACAGAATAATAAAGAATAGAATAACAGAAGAATTTCACCATGTATACGGTACATCGCATAGACAGGTTATTCCAACAAAATAATAAAGAATGAAATAACAACCCTTACGAGTATTGAAAGAAAATAACTCTCTTCATGAATACGAAAGAATAATACCCCTTACGAGTATTGAAAGAAAATAATTCTCTTTATGAATACAAAAGAAATAAAACCCCTTACCTCAAAAGAAGACTATATACTGGAATAGTGAGGTAGCAGACTTCTCTTCTTCTTTATCTCTATAATTTCTATCTATAATAATTGCTCTATAGCTTTAGTGAATTGGTGAGAAATAAAGGAAGAATGAGCTTCTATTTATAGGAAAATATAGTTTCAATAATTGCACGTTTTGGGGCTCAAAATATTACAGTATAATACCTTCCTCTTTTTCTTCATTTTTAATTTAGTCCTGCAAGTATTATAAAACTTGCACCATCTCCCCTAATAGTAAATCATGTGAATCAATAGTAAATCATGTGACTCAATAGTTATAATCATGTGAAAAAAACAATTACAGTATAGTACCTTCAACTATACCTCCATTTCTAATTTAGTCATGCAAGTATTATCAATCTTGCACCAACTCCCCTAATAGTAACTGAATGTGAATCAATAGTACAAACATGTGAATAAATAGTTATAATCATGTGAATCAATAGCAATTAATTGCTCATTTATCCGGTTAATTACCCGATTGGTCAATATAACCTCCAGACATCAATTATTATCGAAATAAATGTCGATTTTCACTAACACTAATAATTCCAACACAATGGAACTATCAATTTCATCTTTAATCAACACGAACTTATTCATCATTAATATTATAATTCACAATAATTAACAACCAAGTTGTTCCTAGGAAAGAGGGGGCTTTCCGATAAGGATTTCTCCCTATTGGCGCGTAATTAGATTATATAACCTCTCCTTGACAGAACTTCTAGACATTGTCAATATTGCAAATAATAATTGAATAACTTTGCCGTTTCAATTATTGATTTAATAATATAACATATTATGCAGATGATACTGTGATAATAATTGAATCAATAATATGAGAAATATGATTCAAAGAATTCTCGTAGTAATACAAAGATAACCGAAAGTGACTCTTTACGTAAGAATCAATAATCAATACCGTGTGTTACTATGCAACCACGCGTATTACTGTACTTTTACTACCAAGTATTTTATGATAACTTGCTTACTTTGAAAAATTTCAAATATCACCCTTAACTTTAAACTTTTATCAATTTAACTATTTACCAAAATAGAAAATTTGAATAATTTTATTTCATAAAATTTGGGATCTCACAATCTCCCCTCCTTATGAAATTTCGCTCTCAAAATTTACGTGCCTGGTAGTTCGAAGAGATGAGAATACCTTGCTTTCTATTCGGATTATACCTTCCTTGTTATTTCCTCTGTATCATGATTTTCCCATTGCTCATTTCCTGTATTTCAGATATCATTGTAGAATATAGTTTCAAAATAAGGGTTAATTGACATGTCACATATTATCCCTATACTCTGACCGACCAATTAAATACCAAATGGTAGGTCATAATAGCGAAGGAATTCTCTGACTCTCCCCTCCTAGTTCTTGTCTCACATCTCAGTCAGGGATCATATCCCTAAGCTTTGATACCAACTGTGACGCCCCCAAAATAGGTATACATCACCCATCTTGAGTCGCCAGATACATGGTACATAACTCAACTACAAACTTAATTATACAACAGTTGTGCAAAATACAATAAAATATAGCTGAGAGTTTAAACAAGAATATTGTCATCTAGACAATATCCACACTCAATGGTGTTCTCATTACAATTATTATCACATTATTTCGTAGAATAATGAGGACTACTAAAGCCATTTATCCTAGACCATTACTCCATTCCCCGACTCGTCCCAACTATATTCTCATTTCCTAAAGAGAACAATGAAAGAAAGGGTGAACTCAACTAGCCCAGTAAGAAATATTATGACTAAGATAATGCAGAATAAATTATCCTTAGCCTTCAACAGTATAACAACTGATAGAATATAATAGACACCAAGTTTTAGATCAACAACTATAGTGGGACAAACAATCCATTAGAAGAGTCAAATAGAGCATGATATCTACTATCTTCTTTGATTTAAAAAGTTTTTCATCAAATTTATCGTTGAGACTCAGCTTAATAAATAAAATCGAATCATCCCTACATCACGGCCAAGGATATTCATGTAATCATCAATGGTCATGATTATACCGAATAATCCCTGGTTATAATCATACCAACAACTGTCCATCAATGAACTACATGCCAATGAGGACTTTTACAACATCATTCGTCACATTACGGTCATGATTATACCAAATAATCTCTGGTCATAGTCATACCAAGTCTATCTATGCACGTAAGCCAAAGATGACTTTCATCACAATATAAGCATGAGGATGATGACAATGACATAATAATTCAATAAAACAAGTTCAAGGATAAATTTTAAAGATTTATAATTTAATTTATCCAGAAATCAATAACGTCCAAATTGTCAACATGATACTGCTTTGTGGAGTAAAATTCAAGAATAATATTCATGTACCAAAAATAATTTGGACAGAAAAGAAATATATTTTTCGGGTGAATAGTACCCAGTGAATAGTACCCTGACTCAAAAAGTGTTCCGAATACCCGAGTGAATGATACTAGAGTGAATAGTAATTGGGTGAATAGTAACCCGTGAATTGTAACTCGTGAATAGTACTTCAGCACGAAAAGTACCCCGAATACCTGGGTGAATAATACCAGAGTGAATAGTAACTAGGTGAATAGTAACCCGTGAATAGTAACTCATAAAAAAATAGCAAAGAAAATGATATTCCATGATAAGTACAAAAGAAATGATATCTCATACGAGTATAATAGAATATACAAAACTGTAAATGGATTTTCACCCGCCATTCGATAATCCACGTAGACAGATCATTTCCACAATTTAATAAGGAATGAATACAAAGGATCATTCACCATGCATGCGGTAATCCACATAGACATGTTATTCCAACAGAATAATAAAGAATGGAATAACAGAAGAATCCACCATTCATGCGATAGACCGCGTAGATAGGTTATTCCCAATAGAATAATAAAGAATGGAACTAGGTCATGCGTAATCTGTACAGACAGGATATTCCAACAGAATAATAAAGAATGGAACCAGGTCACGCGTAATCCGCACAGAAAGGATATTCCAACAGAATAATAAAGAATGGAATAACAATAGAATTCACCAGGCATGCAATAGACCGCATAGACAGGTTATTCCAACAGAATAATAAAGAATGGAATAACAGAAGAATTTCACCATGTATGCGGTACTTCGTATAGATAGGTTATTCCAACATAATAATAAAGAATGGAATAACAACCCTTACGAGTATTGAAAGAAAATAACTCTCTTCATGAATACGAAAGAATAATACCCCTTACGAGTATTGAAAGAAAATAATTCTCTTAATGAATACGAAAGAAATAATACCCCTTACCTCAAAAGAAGAATATATACTGGAATAGTGAGGTAGCAGACTTCTCATCTTCATTCTCTATATAATTTCTATCTATAATAATTGCTCTATAGCTTTAGTGAATTGGTGAGAAATGAAGGAAGAATGAGCTTCTATTTATAGGAAAATATAGTTTCGATAATTGCACGTTTTGGGACTCAAAATATTACAGTATAATACCTTCCTCTTTTTCTTCATTTTTAATTTAGTCCTGAAAGTATTATCAAACTTGCACCATCTCCCCTAATAGTAAATCATGTGAATCAATAGTAAATCATGTGACTCAATAGTTCTAATCATGTGAAAAAAATAATTGCAGTATAGTACCTTCAACTATACCTCCATTTCTAATTTTGTCATGCAAGTATTATCAATCTTGCACCAACTCCCCTAATAGTAAGTGAATGTGAATCAATAGTACACACATGTGAATAAATAGTTATAATCATGTGAATCAATAGAAATTAATTGCTCATTTATCCGGTTAATTACCCGATTGGTCAATATAACCTCCAGACATCAATTATTATCAAAATAAATGACGATTTTCACTAACACTAATAATTCCAACACAATGGAACTATCAATTTCATCTTTAATCAACACGAACTTATTCTTCATTAATATTATAATTCACAATATTTAACAACCAAGTTGTTCCTAGGAAAGAGGGGGCTTTCCGATAAGGATTTCTCCCTATTGGCGCGCAATTAGATTATCTAACCTCTCATTGACAGAACTTCTAGACATTGTCAATATTGCAAATAATAATATGAATAACTTTGCAGTTTTAATTATTGATTTAATAATATAACATATTATGCAGATTATACTGTGACAATAATTGAATCAATAATATGAGAAATATGATTCAACAATTACTGTAGCAATAATTGAGTATAACTGAGTGACTTTTCATGTAAGCATCAATAATCAATACCGTGTGTTACTATGCAACCACGCGTATTACTGTACTTTTACTACCGGGTATTTTATGACAACTTGCTTACTTTGAAAAATTTCAAATATCACCCTTAACTTTAAACTTTTATCAATTTAACTATTTACCAAAATAGAAAATTTGAATAATTTTATTTCATAAAATTCAAGATCTCACAATCTCCCCTCCTTATGAAATTTCGCCCTAGAAATTTACGTACCTGGTAGTTCAAAGAGATGAGAATACCTTACTTTCTATTCTGATTATACCTTCCCGGTTATTTCCTCTGTATAATGATTTTCCCATTGCTCATTTCCTTTATTTTAGATATCATTATAGAATATAGTTTCAAAATAAGGGTTAATTGACATGTCACATATTATCCCTATACTCCGATCGATCAATTAAATACCAAATAAACTTAGGTAGGTCATACTAGCGAAGGAATTCTCCGTCTCTCCCCTCCTAGTTCTTATCTCACATCTCAGCCAGGGATCATATCCCTAAGCTTTGATACCAACTGTGACGCCCCCAAAACAGGTATACATCACCCATCTTGAGTCGCCAAATACATGGTACATAACTCAACTACAAACTTAATTATACAACAGTTGTGGAAAATACAATAAAATATAGCTGAGAGTTTAAACAAGAATATTGTCATCTAGACAATATCCACACTCAATGGTGTCCTCATTACAATTATTATCACATTATTCTGTAGAATAGTGAGGACTACTAAAGCCATTTATCCTGGACCATTACTCCTTTTCTCGACTCGTTCCAACTATATTCTCATTTCCTAAAGAGAACAATGAAAGAAAGGATGAGCTCAACTAGCCCAGTAAGAAATATTATGACTAAGATAATACAGAATAAATTATCATTAGCCTTCAACAGTATAACAACTAATAGAATATAATAGACAACAAGTTTTAGATCAACAACTATAGCGGAATAAGCAATCCATTAGAAGAGTCAAGTAGAGCATGATATCTACTATCTTCTATGATTTAAAAAGTTTTTCATCAAATTTATCGTTGAGGCTCAGCTTAATAAATAAAATTGAATCCTCCCTGCATCACGACCAAGGATATTCATGTAATCATCAATGGTCATGATTATACCGAATAATCCCTGGTCATAATCATACCAACAACTGTCCATCAATGAACTACAGGCCAATGAAGACTTTTACCACATCATTCGTCACATTACGGTCAGGATTATACCAAATAATTCCTGGTCATAATCATACCAAGTCTATCTATGCACGTAAGCCAAAGATGACTTTCATCACAATATAAGCATGATGATGATGACAATGACATAATAATTCAATAAAACAAGTTCAAGGATAAATTTTAAAGATTTATAATTTAGTTTATCGAGAAATCAATAACGTCCAAATTGTCAACATGATACTTCTTTGTGGAGTAAAATTCAAGAATAATATTCATGTACCAAAAATAATTTGGACATAAAAGAAATATATTTTTTGGGTGAATAGTACCCAGTGAATAGTACTTCAGGAATAGTACCCTGTGAATAGTACCCTGACACGAAAAGTGTCCCGAATACCCGAGTGAATGATACTAGAGTGAATAGTAATCGGGTGAATAGTAACCCGTGAATCGTAACTCGTGAATAGTACTTTGGCACGAAAAGTACCCCGAATACCTGGGTGAATAATACCAGAGTGAATAGTAACTGGATGAATAGTAACCCGTGAAAAGTAACTCATAAAAAAATACCAAAAAAATGATATTCCATGATGAGTACAAAAGAAATGATATCTCATACAAGTATAATAGAATATACGAAACTACAAATGGATTTTTACCCGCCATGCGGTAAGCTACCTAGACAGATCATTTCCACAATTTAATAAGGAATGAATACAACGGATCATTCACCATACATGTGGTAATCCACATAGACAGGTTATTCTAACAGAATAATAAAAAATGGAATAATAGAAGAATCCACCATGCATGCGATAGACCGCACAGATAGGTTATTCCCAACAGAATAATAAAGAATGGAACTAGGTCATGCGTAATCAGACGCATGTGATATTCCAATGAATAATAAAGAATGGAACCAGTCACGCGTAATCCGCATGAGATAGGATATTCCAAATGTAATAATAAAGAATGGAATAACAACAGAAATTTACTGTGCATGCGATAGACCGCATGTACATGTTATTCCAACGAGTAATAATAAAGAATGGAATAACGAAGAATTTAACCATGTATGCGGTATTGATGTAGACAGTTATTCCAACATAATAATAAAGAATGGAATAACAACCCTTACGAGTATTGAAAGAAAATAACTCTCTTTATGAATACGAAAGAATAATACCCCTTACGAGTATTAAAAAAAATAATTCTCTTCATGAATACGAAAGAAATAATACCCCTTACCTCAAAAGAAGACTATATACTAGAATAGTGAGGTAGCAGACTTCTCTTCTTCATTCTCTCTATAATTTCTATCTATAATAATTTCTCTATAGCTTTAGTGAATTGGTGAGAAATGAAGGAAGAATGAGCTTTTATTTATAGGAAAATATAGTTTCGATAATTGCACGTTTGAGGCTCGAAATATTACAGTATAATATCTTCCTCTTTTTCTTCATTTTTAATTTAGTCCTGCAAGTATTATCAAACTTGCACCATCTCCCCTAATAGTAAATCATGTGAATCAATAATAAATCATGTGACTCAATAGTTATAATCACGTGAAAAAAACAATTACAGTATAGTACCTTCAACTATACCTCCATTTCTAATTTAGTCATGTAAGTATTATCAATCTTGCACCAACTCCCCTAATAGTAAATGAATGTGAATCAATAGTACACACATGTGAATAAATAGTTATAATCATGTGAATCAATAGCAATTAATTGCTCATTTATCCGGTTAATTACCCGATTGGTCAATATAACCTCCAGACATCAATTATTATCAAAATAAATGACGATTTTCACTAACACTAATAATTCCAACACAATGGAACTATCAATTTCATCTTTAATCAACACGAACTTATTCATCATTAATATTATAATTTACAATATTTAACAACCAATGTCGCTCCTCGGGAAAGAGGGGCTTTTTCGATAAGGATTTCTCCCTATCAAGCGCCAATTAGATTATCTAACCTCTCATTGACAGAACTTCTAGACATTGTTAATATTGCAAATAATAATATGAATAACTTTATTGTTTCAATTATTGATTTAATAATATAACATATTATACAGATGATACTGTGACAATAGTTGAAATAATAATATTAGAAATATGATGCAGCAATTACTGTAGCAATAATTGAGTATAACTGAGTGACTTTTCACGTAAACATCAATAATCAATACCGTGTGTTACTATGCAACCACAATGCCAGACATCAGCATTTCTTTACTACTAGGTTTTTTATGACAACTTGCTTACTTTGAAAAATATCAAATATCACCCTTAACTTTAAACTTTTATCAATGTAACTATTTACCAAAATAGAAAAATTGATTAATTTTATTTCATAAAATTCGGGATCTTACGATGAAAGCCATCTCGATAGACTCGAACACCTGCAATCATAAGTTTTTCACTATTACGAGATCTTAAATCCAATTTTTCTACTGCTTTTAAGATCCAAAGATTTACATATACAACGCTCTTGCGTGATTTAACATTACATTATAAAAAAAAGGTCTATCATTGGAATTTAGTCAAGATCCGATTTTTAGATCTCGACCTAGGGATTCTTAGGCTCGCATTAATATGCTTAACTTATATATACAATGTATCCTAAGCTCGATATTAGGTGATTCATTGATTGGAATCCATTATCACGAGCTATTAGGACCTCCTCACCTTTACATATAAATCTAGGGTTCTACGGAGTGATCGAGACCGATCAAAAGCATGTAAAAGACTAGATTTACCGTAGATCTAAGTTGATCTAGCATATGGGTTAGGGCTTAGATCTCCATAACCGGTTAAAGGGCTAGATCCGGCAAGATCTAGGTAGATCTAGTCAAAATAACTTGATTTCTAACAATATATGCACAAAATCACTGGTAAAATCTCTAGATCTACTAACTACTACACAATATATATATGTAAAACACCAAGTCTAACTAGATATAAACACTAAATGAAATAGATCTAGCATATTGAACAAGATGTACAAAGGAAATGAACAAAAAAAATCCCTTTTCACCTTAGGGAGCAAAGAAACAATCTTCTTTTGACTTGATTTCGATGTATATCACTCTAGAGACATAAGATGTACAATATATGAGATCAAAAAACTCAAATCTAGTGCAGAAATGCCAAATTCGAGCCCTTCTCTCTTTAGATCTCCCTTCTCTCTCTAACTTCTTTTTTTTAATAAGTTGTTACTGCTGGTTTAAAGGCCCCGAGGCCAGCCACAGGTACACCTGTGGTTGGGCCACGTGGGTCTCGCCATCTCAAAGTTCGTTCATTTTGATCGTTAATCCGATGAAAGTTGAGCTTCGTACCCAAAAATCCCAGAAAGCTTGTGTTGAAGGCTGCGAGATAAGGTCGAGTTTGACTGAATCGGATTTTGGGAAGATGAAGCAATTAGCTGAGAGGTATCTTCCAGTTCTCGTTAATCGTTAATTGGCTCGTCTTTGGATAGCACACAGTTCAAAGATTATTGTGGTGACTTCTTGTGGCCACGTTCTCAACTTTGGGATCCTTGTTCGGACCACGTCGTGCCCGGGCATGATTGCATTCTAATTTCTCTACGGGGTTGTCTCCGGGGTGAAATGATGCCTTTTCCTTCCCTCGGGATTGCCTCCGAGGTTAAATTACGCTTTTATTCTCCTTCAAGGTTAGTCCAAAGAAAGAAAAATTTTATGTGTCTATAGATGCCCATCATTGTCATGTTTATGCAATGCAATGGAATAAACACGACAAAGATTACTAGATAATCGATACATAACAAGGTATATATAATGATGCAATACCATGAGTGAAGTATGCAATAATATGATATTGTTAGATTTTAAAATGATCGATCACATCTATTGGGGAGGATGATTGTTATACTGTTGTCATCGAGTACTGTCGATGCCTTCGCTGGGGATTTAGTCCAATGGATTATACCATTGGGTACTATCGATGCATCTGCTGGGGTCAATGCCAGCGGTTTATACCATCGGGTACTGCCGATATCTTTGCTGATCGTATCACAAACCGCACCTCATAAATCGCAAATTTCATATCGCACTTCACAAATCGAATTTCAGATTCTTATCAAGTCGCCATCACCGGGTACTGCTGATGGCTCTACTGGGGTAAGTGCTAGTGGATTATATTATCGGGTAATGTCGATGCCTGCGTTGGGGTCATTGCTAACAGATTACATCATCAGATACTGTTGATTCTTGCATTGGGGTCAATGCTAACTGATTACATCATCAGGTACTACCAACGTCTATGTTGGGATCAATGCCAATGGATTGCATCATCCGGTACTACTGACTACTGCATTGGGTTCAATGTCAATGGATTGCATCATCCGATACTATTGACTCCTGCATTAGGGTCAATGCCAACGAATTACATCATCGGGTATTGACGATGCATATGTTGGGGTCAATGCCAACAGATTACATCATCAGGTACTATTAACTCCTACATTAGGATCAATGCCAATGGCTTACATCATCCGGTATTATCGATGCCTGCATTAACGGATTACATCATTGGGTACTGCCGACATCTGCGTTAGGGTCAATGCCAACATATTACATCATCGAATACTATCGATGCTTGTGTTGGGCTCAATGACAACGGATTACAAGATTGGCTATCGATAAAGTGATTTTGATCATGACTCCTTGTCTTCCCGTCATTCTACGATGAAATTTAAGGTTTTCCCTAATTTTTATCCTTTTTAGGGTTTTTCAGGATTTTTAAGGCCTGAAAATGATCCGAACGGGTACCTTTCTAGGTTAACACCCTTTTCTGGACCCGAAAGGACTTGTTTTCTCCTGCATTTTACCAAAAGGGAAGCTACGGGGCCCACCAAAGCCAGCCACAAGTACACCTGCGGCCAACCGTGGTTGGGCTTATACTTTTGGTCATGCTCATTTTCATTCATTCATTCCAAGTTCTCTTGCATTCTATAATATCCTAGCATTCTTCTCAGTTCTACTCAATTGGGGCTTCATTTCGAGTATTCTGTCACCATACGTTCAATTTATGAATTCAAGGTAATGTATACACTCTTTTCTTTCGCGATTCTGTCGGTGTTTTACCTTATTTTCTTCATTAAACGTAATATATTGAAAATGTATGCATAAATAGCTTAATATTCATGTTATAATGTAATGCATACTTACGTATCATCATATGGACTATATAGATGCAACATATTTCATTTTAATAGTTTGTCTAGGCATGTATTTTGACAATGCATTAGAAAATTCTTTAAATGTTTATCTGATTGATGGGTTATAACTGTATAAGTGACGCCCCCAAAACAAGTATACATCACCTATCTTGAGTCGCCAAATACATGGTACAAAATTCAAATACAAATTAATTATACAACAGTCGTGTAAAATACGACAAAACATAATCTAAGAGTTTTAATAAGAATATTGTCATCTAGATAATATCCACACTCAATGGAGTCCTCATTACATTTATTGTCACACTATTTAATAGAATAGTGAGGATTACTGATGCTATCATCTGGACCGTCACTCCGTTCCCCGACTAGTCCCGGCTACTTTCTCATTTCCTGAAGAGAACAATGAAAGCAAAAGGGTGAGCTCAACTAGCCCAGAAAGAAATATTATGACTAAGATAATGCAGAATAAATTATCATTAGCCTTCAACAGTATAACAACTGATAAAATACAATAAACAACAAGTTTTAGATCAACAACAGCAGCGGAATAAACAATCCATTAGAAGAGTCAAGTAGAGCATAAAATCTACTATCTTCTATGATTTAAAAAGTTTTTCATCAACTTTATCCGTGAGACTAAGCTTAATAAATAAAATTGAATCATTCCTGCACCACGGCCAAGGATATTCATGTAATCATCGATGGTCATGATTACACCGAATAATCCCAGGTCATAATCATACCAACAACTCTCCATCAATGAACTACAGGCCAATGAGGACTTTTACCACATCATTCGTTACATTACGGTCATGATTATACCGAGTAGTCCCTGGTTATAATCATACCAAGTCCATCTATGCACGTAAGCCAAAGATGACTTTCATCACAATATAAGCATGAGGGTGATGACAATGACATAATAATTCAATAAACAAGTTTAAGGATAAATTTTAAAAATTTATAATTTAATTTATCGAGAAATCAATAATGTCCAAATTGTCAACATGATACTGCTTTGTGGAGTAAAATTCAAGAATGATCAGAAGAATATTTCCATGAAAAGATACTGGATGAAGCGCAAATATCAAGGATATTCTACTAATTTTCATGGAGTATAGAAGCCAAAACTTTAAGCAACAGACTATAATAGAATATATGAAACAACAAATGGATTTTCACCCGTCATGCGGTAATCCACGTAGACAGATCATTTCCACAATTTAATAAGGAATGAATACGAAGGGTAATTCATCATGCAGGCGATAGTCCGCGTAGATAGGTTATTCCAACAAAGTAATAAAGAATGGAATAACAGAAGAATTCACCATGCATGCGGTAGTCCATATAGACAGGTTATTCCAACAGAATAATAAAGAATGGAATAACAGAAGAATTCACCATGCATGCGGTAGTTCGCGTGGACAGGTTATTCCAACATAATACTAAAGAATGGAATAAGAGAAGAATTCACTATGCATGCAGTAGTCCGCGTAGACAGGTTATTCCAACAGAATAATAAAGAATGGAATAACAGAAGAATTCACCAGGCATGTGGTAGTCCGCGTATACAGGTTATTCGAACAGAATAATAAAGAATGGAATAACAAAATAATTCACCATGCATGTGGTAGTCTGCGTAGACATGTTATGCCAACAGAATAATAAAGAATGGAATAACAGAAGAATTCACCAGGCATGCGGTAGTCCGCGTAGACAGGTTATTCCAACAGAATAATAAAGAATGGAATAACAAAAGAATTCACCAAGCATGCAGTAGTCCGCATAGATAGGTTATTCCAACAGAATAATAAAGAATGGAATAACAACCCTTACGAGTATTGAAAGAAAATAACTCTCTTCATGAATACGAAAGAAATAATACCCCTTACCTTAGAAGAAAACTGGATATTGGAATAGTGAGGTAGCAGACTTCTCTTCTTCTTTCTCCCTATAATTTCTCTTTATAATAATTGCTCTTGTGAAACTTAGTGAATTGGTGAGAAATGAAGGAAGAATGAGCTTCTATATATAGGAAAATATAGTTTCAATAATTGCACGTTTTGGGGCTCAAAATATTATAGTATAATACCTTCCAGTTTTTCTTCATTTTTATTCTAGTCCTGCAAGTATTATCAAACTTGCACCACATCCCCTAATAGTAAATCATGTGAATTAATAGTTCATTCATATGACCCAATTGTATAATCATGTCAAAAAAGTAATTATAGTATAGTACCTTCATCTATACCTCCATTTTTAATTTAGTCATACAAGTATTATCAATCTTGCACCAACTCCCCTAATAGTAAATCATGTGAATCAATAGTACACACATGTGAACACATAGTTATAAGCATGTGAATTAATAATATTTAATTGCTCATTTATCCGGTTAATTACCCGATTGGTCAAATAACCTCCAGACATCAATTATTATCGAAATAAATGTCTATTTCCACCAACACTAATAATTCCCACATAATGGAACTATCAATTTCATCTTTAATCAACACAAACTTATTTATCATTAATATTATAACTCACAATATTTAACAACCAGGTTGTTCCCAGGAAAGAGGGGGCTTTCTGATAAGGATTTCTCCCTATTAGCGTGCAATTAGATTATCTAACCTCTCCTTGACAGAAATTCTAGACATTTTCAATATTCCAAATATTAATATGAATAACTTTGTCGTCTCAATTATTGATTTAATAATATAACATATTATACAGATGATACTGTGACAATAATTGAATCAATAATATGAGAGATATGATGCAGCAATTACTATAGCAATAATTGAATATAACTGAGTGACTTCTTACGTAAGCATAAATAATTAATACCGTGTGCTACTATACAACCATGCGTATTACTGTACTTTTACTACTGGGTAGTTCAACAGTTTTAATGGTAACACTTTCGCTGTTATTTTTATAAAATAATAATTCTATCATTTTCTAACTACGACAATACTTCCGTTGTGGGGTCCACCAATGATCGTGTCGTCGTACGGATATTCCCCGAAAAAAGAATATTCCCCGACCAAACGAATATTTTATAACAACTTGCATACTTTGTAAAATTTTCACCTATCACCCTTAACTTTAACCTTTTATCAATTTAACCAATTACGAAATAAAATAATAATTATAAGAAAATTGAATACTTTGATTTCATAAAATTCGGGGTCTTACAATCTCCCCACCTTATGAAATTTTGCCCTCGAAATTTACGTACTTACCTGATATGCCGAAGAGGTGAGGATACCTTGACTTCATTCCATATTCCAACTCTTGAGGTATAACCTTTGAGTGTCGAATATGATCCTTCTTATCCAAGATTTTAACACGTATCTCATCATACATTAAATCTTCTGCTATCTCGTCTAGTTCTAATTAAATAATGTGGTTTGGGTCGTCCACATATTTACGTAACATCGATACGTAAAAAAAAATGTTATGAACACGCGACATACTTGGCGGTAAAACAAGTCTATAGGCCACAGTTCCTACTCGATCGAGGATTTCAAATAGACCAATAAATAGAGGGTTGAGATTTCCTCTCTTCATCGACTCTTGCTTCTAGAACAACGCCTTCTTGAACCTTCTTCTTCGTATTCATCAGCTCCGGGTGTGTAGCTTGAGTGGCATTAACTTTATCGATTAAAGTCGATTCTAATCGTATATTCGTTATCTTCACGTGGGTCCCTAGAGTCTTTAACTCTATCTTCATCATTTGTAACTTATACGAAATGGGTTTTTGTGTTAACAACATCACACTCGTAAATGCATACAATCTTCTACTCAACGCGTCAGCTACCACGTTCGCTCTTCCACGATGATATTGAATGGTATAGTCGTAATCTTCAACAGCTCGAGCCAACATCTTTGGCGTATGCTACGTTCATTTTGGGTGAAGAAAAATATTTGAGGGTTTTAGAAATGGGTTTTGTACTGGGGTCAATACAAAATTCGATTTCACGCTCTAGGGGTAGGCTAAGAAGTCTTCAAGAACACGTCAGGAAATTTATTAACGATAGAAATATAATTCAAAACTGTGACTCTCATCCCAAGACTTTGATAGAATGTCATATTGATACCTATCAACTTGCCACCGTTATTCACGGTGTCCCCTACGGATAGTCTAGCTTCGGTGTATTCCAAGACTTGGAAGTCACCAACGAAAGGCTCGGGGTTCTTTACTTATGGCTTAATATGACAATGATTGACTTTTAGTGGTTTGGTTGCTTGAATTCGCATAATAGGTTAGTTAGGAATATAAAAGCTAACAACCTTACGAAAAGCATGATGAGTAGTTAACCAATTGATTCCTAAAATCACATCAAAGCCTAGTATTTTCAAAGAGATAAGATCAACAGGTAATGTGAGGGTATGATTTGAATCAAAAAAGATTTATAAACAATAGAGATAACTAAGGTTTCTTCTAACAGAGTTTCAACCGATAAGTCAAAGTCTAATTTCTCTTGGGTCAAATTTAAACGTTGAGCGCAAGGAAGAGATAAAAGAATGGGTAGAACCGGTATCTAATAAGGTATAGACTTCGCAAGAATTTATAATTAACTAACCCGTGCTAACTTTGTTCGGGTTACTCATTTTTTGAGAAGTCATGAAAAATGCTCTTCTTGAAACCACCGACTTTGTTTTGTCCGTATCCGCCTTTGGTGCCACCTTCCCAACTGGACTTGACTTTGATGCACGATAAAATCGGGCTAGGTAACATTCTTTTCCACAATTATAACATGTTTTGGACTGCATCATGCAGCTTGGACTGATATATCCCTCCCCTCCGCATTTGAAGCATAAAATTGGTGGTCGTTCTTCTTCCTTGAAAATGGGTGTTGGTGTTGCTATCTTTCCATCGTTGTTGAACCTTCTCTTCTTGAAATTTCAACTCCTATTATCTTGGCCATGATTACCACTGAAGTGGTTACCATTCTTGGCATGATAATTTCCCCCATGATGGTTATCATTGTTCTGATGGCCGTTACCACCGGTACGATTATTATCGTGTTGTTGCTCGTTATCCTTTGGTTGGGCTGGCTCATTATCGTGCTCCAATAACTGAGCCCTATTAACTACATCTGAATACAAACACAATTTGTGAGAAATGAGGTATTAACATATTTTGGGTTTCAAACCTCTTAGAAACATTCGCGTTATTCGCTCCTCATTATCGACCAAATGGGATGCAAATCGGGATAACTCTGCAAATTTAGCCTCGTATTGCGACACGGTCATATTGTTTTGCTCCAACTTGATAAACTCCACCTCCTTCATGTGACAAATACTTTCGGGAAAGTACTTGTCATTGAACAGCTCTTGGAACTTCTCCCAAGACATCTTGAGTGCGTCAGGCTGGGTAAGTTTTATAGATTTCCACCTTCACGCAACATAAAGGTTGCAAAGGGAACCTTTTTCTCCTTGGAGCATCCCAAGACATCAAATTTCTTGGTGCTCTGCTTTAACCACGTCTCAGCCTTAAGTGATTCTGGCTTTTCAAAAACTCCCGTGATCCCCAACTCCTTGATCGCTTAGCAATGACCGTGGGGGTTGCCATTGCTTCCACCTGCATTTTGAACAGGAGTTTCTCTCGCCTGATGTTTCATAAATTGCATAAAGCCTCTGAACATCTCATCGTTCATCATCTGATCGGTGTTGTTATTTATCTGAGGATTATTGTCTTCCTGTTGCACATTATCCTTGGTATTGATCGTTGGTGACTCATCGGTCTCATGTGCTTCATTGCTGATCTCAACATTTTCAGATGCCATTTTCAAACACTGTCACAAAGCAAGGGTTAATTGACATGTCACATATTATCCCTACACTCTGACCGACCAATTAAATAACAAGTAAACTTAGGTAGGTCATACTAGCGAAGGAATTCCCGTCTCTCCCTCCTAGTTCTTGTCTCACATCTCAGCCAGGATCATATTCCTAAGCTTTGATACCAACCGTGACGCCCCCCCAAACAGTTGTACAATACCCATCTTGAGTCGCCAAATACATGGTACAAAATTCAAATACAACTTAATTATACAACAGTCGTGTAAAATACGACAAAACATAATCTAAGAGTTTTAATAAGAATATTGTCATCTAGACGTTATCCACACTCAAGGGAGTTCTTATTACATTTATTGTCACACTATTTAACAGAATAGTGAGGACTACTCTGACCGACCAATTAAATACCAAATAAACATAGGTAGGTCATACTAGCGAAGGAATTTCCCGTCTCTCCCCTCCTAGTTCTTGTCTCACATCTCAGGCAGGGATCATATCCCTAAGCTTTGATACCAACTGTGACGCCCCCAAAATAGGTATACATCACCCATCTTGAGTTGCCAGATACATGGTACATAACTCAACTACAAACTTAATTATACAAAAGTTGTGCAAAATACGATAAAATATAGCTGAGAGTTTAAACAAGAATATTGTCATCTAGACAATATCCACACTCAATGGTGTCCTCATTACAATTATTATCACATTATTCTGTAGAATAGTGAGGACTACTAAAGCCATTTATCCTGGACCATTACTCCTTTCCCCGACTCGTTCCAACTATATTCTCATTTCCTAAAGAGAACAATGAAAGAAAGGGTGAGCTCAACTAGCCTAGTAAGAAATATTATGACTAAAATAATGCAGAATAAATTATCCTTAGCCTTCAACAGTATAACAACTGATAGAATATAATAGACAACAAGTTTTAGATCAACAACTATAGCAGAATGAGCAATCCCTTAGAAGAGTCAAGTAGAGCATGATATCTACTATCTTCTATGATTTAAAAAGTTTTTCATCAAATTTATCATTGAGGCTCAGCTTAATAAATAAAATTGAATCCTCCCTGCATCACGACCAAGGATATTCATGTAATCATCAATGGTCATGATTATACCGAATAATCCTTGGTCATAATCATACCAACAACTGTCCATCAATGAACTACAGGCCAATGAAGACTTTTACCACATCATTCGTCACATTACGGTCAGGATTATACCAAATAATCCCTGGTCATAATCATATCAAGTCCATCTATGCACGTAAGCCAAAGATGACTTTCATCACAATATAAGCATGAGGATGATGACAATGACATAATAATTCAATAAAACAAGTTCAAGGATAAATTTTAAAGATTTATAATTTAATTTATCGAGAAATCAATAACATTCAAATTGTCAACATGATACTTCTTTGTGGAGTAAAATTCAAGAATAATATTCATGTACCAAAAATAATTTGGACATAAAAGAAATATATTTTTTGGGTGAATAGTACCCAGTGAATAGTACTTCGAGAATAGTACCCTGTGAATAGTACCCTGACACGAAAAGTGTCCTGAATACCCGACTGAATGATACTAGAGTGAATAGTAATAGGGTGAATAGTAATCCGCGAATCGTAACTCGTGAATAGTACTTCGGCACGAAAAGTACCCCGAATACCTGGGTGAATAATACCAGAGTGAATAGTAACTGGATGAATAGTAACCCGTGAAAAGTAACTCATAAAAAAATACCAAAAAAATGATATTCCATGATGAGTACAAAAGAAATGATATCTCATACAAGTATAATAGAATATACGAAACTACAAATGGATTTTTACCCGCCATGCGGTAAGCTACCTAGACAGATCATTTCCACAATTTAATAAGGAATGAATACAACGGATCATTCACCATACATGTGGTAATCCACATAGACAGGTTATTCCAACAGAATAATAAAGAATGGAATAATAGAAGAATCCACCATGCATGCGATAGACCGCATAGACAGGTTATTCCCAACAGAATAATAAAGAATGGAACTAAGTCAAGCGTAATCTGCACAGACAGGATATTCC
Organism: Panax ginseng; assembly: GCA_020205605.1. Classification (NCBI taxonomy): domain Eukaryota; kingdom Viridiplantae; phylum Streptophyta; class Magnoliopsida; order Apiales; family Araliaceae; genus Panax; species Panax ginseng. Next base: position 45,275,121 of record CM035130.1, read on the forward strand.
AACAGAATAATAAAGAATGGAACCAGGTCACACGTAATCCGCATAGACAGGATATTCCAACAGAATAATAAAGAATGGAATAACAACAGAATTCACCAGGCATGCAATAGACCGCACAGATAGGTTATTCTAATAAAATAATAAAGAATGGAATAACAGAAGAATTTCACCATGTATGCGGTGCCATTATGAGCGAGTTATTCCAACATAATAATAAAGAATGGAATAACAACCCTTATGAGTATTGAAAGAAAATAACTCTCTTCATGAATATACCCCTTACAAGTATTAAAAGAAAATAATTCTCTTCATGAATACGAAAGAAATAATACCCCTTACCTCAAAAGAAGACTATATACCGGAATAGTGAGGTATCAGACTTTTCTTCTTCATTCTCTCTATAATTTTTATCTATAATAATTGCTCTATAGCTTTAGTGAATTTGTGAGAAATGAAGGAAGAATGAGCTTCTATTTATAGGAAAATATAGTTTCGATAATTGCACGTTTGGGGCTCAAAATATTACAGTATAATACCTTCCTCTTTTTCTTCATTTTTAATTTAGTCCTGCATGTATTATCAAACTTGCACCATCTCCCCTAATAGTAAATCATGTGACTCAATAGTTCTAATCATGTGAAAAAAACAATTATAGTATAGTACCTTCAACTATACCTCCATTTCTAATTTAGTCATGCAAGTATTATCAATCTTGCACCAACTCCCCTAATAGTAAATGAATGTGAACCAATAGTACACACATTTGAACAAATAATTATAATCATGTGAATCAATAGCAATTAATTGCTCATTTATCCGGTTAATTACCCGATTGGTCAATATAACCTCCAGACATCAATTATTATCGAAATAAATGTCAATTTTCACTAACACTAATAATTCCAACACAATGGAACTATCAATTTCATCTTTAATCAACACGAACTTATTCATCATTAATATTATAATTTACAATATTTAACAACCAAAATGTCGTTCCGTGAAAGAGGGGCTTTCCGATAAGGATTTCTCCCTATTGGTAGCCTTAGATTAGATTATCTAACCTCTCATCATGAGAACTTCTAGACATTATTAATATTGCAAATAATAATATGAATAACTTTGTTGTTTCAATTATTGATTTAATAATATAACATATTATACAGATGATACTGTGACAATAGTTGAAATAATAATATTAGAAATATGATGCAACAATTACTGTAGCAATAATTGAGTATAACTGAGTGACTTTTCACGTAAACATCAATAATCAATACCGTGTGTTACTATGCAACCACGCGTATTACTGTACTTTTACTACCGGGTTTTTTATGACAACTTGCTTACTTTGAAAAATATCAAATATCACCCTTAACTTTAAACTTTTATCAATGTAACTATTTACCAAAATAGAAAAATTGAATAATTTTATTTCATAAAATTCGGGATCTTACAATGAAAGCCATCTCGATAGACTCGAACACCTATAATCATAAGTTTTTCACTATTACGAGATCTTAAATCCAATTTTTCGGCTCGTTTTAAGATCCAGTATTTACATATACAACGCTCTTGCGTGATTTAACATTACATTATAAAAAAAAGGTCTATCATTGGAATTTAGTCAAGATCCGATTTTTAGATCTCGACCTAGGGATTCTTAGGCTCGCATTAATATGCTTAACTTATATATACAATGTATCCTAAGCTCGATATTAGGTGATTCATTGATTGGAATCCATTATCACGAGCTATTAGGACCTCCTCACCTTTAGATATATATCTAGGGTTCTACGGAGTGATCGAGACCGATCAAAAGCATGTAAAAGACTAAATTTACCGTAGATCTAAGTTGATCTAGCATATGGGTTAGGGCTTAGATCTCCATAACCGGTTAAAGGGCTAGATCCGGCAAGATCTAGGTAGATCTAGTCAAAATAACTTGATTTCTAACAATATATGCACAAAATCATTGGTAAAATCCCTAGATCTACTAACTACTACACAATATATATGTAAAACACCAAGTCTAACTAGATATAAACACTAAATGAAATAGATCTAGCATATTGAACAAGATGTACAAAGGAAATGAACAAAAAAAAATCCCTTTTCACCTTAGGGAGCAAAGAAACAATCTTCTTTTCACTTGATTTCGATGTATATCACTCTAGAGACATAAGATGTACATTATATGAGATCAAAAACTCAAATCTAGTGCAAAAATGCCAAATCCGAGCCCTTCTCTCTTTCTAACTTCTTTTTTTATTAAGTTGTTACTGCTGGTTTAAAGGCCCCAAGGCCAGCCACAGGTGTACCTGTGGCTGGGCCACATGGGTCTCGCCATCTCGAAGTTCGTTCATTTCGATCGTTAATCCGATGAAAGTTGAGCTTCGTACCCAAAAATCCCAGAAAGCTTGTGTTGAAGGCTGCGAGATAAGGTCGAGTTTGACTGAATCGGATTCTGGGAAGATGAAGCAATTAGCTGAGAGGTATCTTCCAGTTCTCGTTGATCGTTAATTGGCTCGTCTTTGGATAGCACACAGTTCAAAGATTATTGTGGTGACTTCTTGTGGCCACGTTCTCAACTTTGGGATCCTTGTTCGGACCACGTCGTGCCCGGGCATCGTTGCATTCTAATTTCTCTACGGGGTTGTCTCCGTGGTGAAATGATGCCTTTTCCTTCCCTCGGGATTGCCTCCGAGGTGAAATTATGCTTTTATTCTCCTTCACGGTTAGTCCAAGGAAAGCGAAATTTTAAGTGTCTACATATGCCCATCATTGTCATGTTTATGCAATGCAATGGAATAAACACGACAAAGATTACTAGACACTCGATACATAACAAGGTATATATAATGATGCAATACCATGAGTGAAGTATGCAATAATATGAAATTGTTAGATTTTAAAATGATCGATCACATCTATTGGGGAGGATGATTGTTATACTGTTGTCATCGAGTACTGTCGATGCCTTCGCTGGGGATTTATTCAAATGGATTATACCATTGGGTACTGTCGATGCATCTACTGGGGTCAATGCCAGCGGTTTATACCATCGGGTACTGCCGATATCTTTGCTGATCGTATCTCAAATCGCACCTCGCAAATCGCAAATTTCATATCGCACTTCACAAATCGCATTTCAAATTCTTATCAAGTCGCCATCACCGGGTACTGCTGATGGCTCTACTGGGGTCAGTGCCAGTGGATTATATTATCGGGTAATGTCGATGCCTGCGTTGGGGTCATTGCTAATGGATTACATCATCAGGTACTGTTGATTCTTGTATTGGGGTCAATGCTAACTGATTACATCATCAGGTACTGCCAACGTCTATGTTGGGGTCAATGCCAACGGATTGCATCATCCGGTACTACCGACTCATGCATTGGGTTCAATGACAATGGATTGCATCGTCCGATACTATCGACTCCTGCATTAGGGTTAATGCCAACAAATTACATCATCGGGTATTGACGATGCCTATGTTGGGGTCAATGCCAATAGATTACATCATCAGGTACTGTTAACTCCTGCATTGGGATCAATGCCAATGGCTTACATCATCTGGTATTATCGATGCTTGCGTTAACGGATTACATCATTGGGTACTGCCGACATCTGCGTTAGGGTCAATGCCAACATATTACATCATCGAATACTGTCGATGCTTGTGTAAGGCTCAATGACAACGGATTACAAGATTGGCTATCGATAAAGTGATTTTGATCATGACTCCTTATCTTCACGTCATTCTATGATGAAATTTATGGTTTTCCCTAATTTTTATCCTTTTTAGGGTTTTTCAGGATTTTTAAGGCCTGGAAATGATCTGAACGGGTACCTTTCTAGGTTAACACCCTTTTCTGGACCCGAAAGGACTTGTTTTGGCCTGCATTTTACCAAAAGGGGAGCTACGGGGCCCACCAAAGCCAGCCATAAGTACACCTGCGGCCAACCGTGGTTGGACTTATACTTTTGGTCATGCTCATTTTCATTCATTCATTCCAAGTTCTCTTGCATTCTCTCTACAATCTCCTAGCATTCTTCTCAGTTCTACTCAATTGGGGCTTGATTTCGAGTATTCTGTCACCGTACATTCATTTTATGAATTCAAGGTAATGTATACACTCTTTTCTTTCGCGATTCTGTTGGTGTTTTACCTTATTTTCTTCATTAAAAGTAATATATTGAAAATGTATGCATAAATAGCTTAATATACATGTTATAATGTAATACATACTTACGTATCATCATATGGACTATACAGATGCAACATATTTCATTTTAATAGTTAGTCTAGCCATGTATTTTGACAATGCATTAGAAAATTCTTTAAATGTCTATCTGATTGATGGGTTATAATTGTATATGTGACGCCCCCAAAACAAGTATACATAACCCATCTTGAGTCGCCAAATACATGGTACAAAATTCAAATACAACTTAATTATACAACAGTCGTGTAAAATACGACAAAACATAATCTAAGAGTTTTAATAAGAATATTGTCATCTAGATAATATCCACACTCAATGGAGTCCTCATTACATTTATTGTCACACTATTTAATAGAATAGTGAGGACTACTGATGCTATCATCTGGACCGTCACTCCGTTCCCCGACTAGTCTCGACTACTTTCTCATTTCCTGAAGAGAACAATGAAAGCAAAAGGGTGAGCTCAACTAGCCCAGTAGGAAATATTATGACTAAGATAATGCAGAATAAATTATCATTAGCCTTTAACAGTATAACAACTGATAAAATACAATAGACAACAAGTTTTAGATCAACAACAGCAGCGGAATAAATAATCCATTAGAAGAGTCAAATAGAGCATAAAATCTACTATCTTCTATGATTTAAAAAGTTTTTCATCAACTTTATCCGTGAGACTCAGCTGAATAAATAAAATCGAATCATTCTCGCACTACTACCAGGATATTCATGTAATCATCAATGGTCATGATTATACCGAATAATCCTCGGTCATAATCATACCAACAACTCGTCCCATCAATGAACTACAGGGGCCAATGAGGACTTTTACCACATCATTCGTTACATTACGATCATGATTATAATTGAGAGTAATCCCTGGTTATAATCATACCAAGTCCATCTATGCACGTAAGCCAAAGATGACTTTCATCACAATATAAGCATGAGGGTGATGACAATGACAAAATAATTCAATAAAACAAGTTCAAGGATAAATTTTAATGATTTATAATTTAATTTATCGAGAAATAAATAACGTCCAAATTGTCAACATGATACTACTTTGTGGAGTAAAATTCAAGAATGATCAGAAGAATATTTCCATGAAAAGATACTGCATGAAGCTTAAATATCAAGGATATTCTACTAATTTCATGGAGTACAGAAGCCAAAACTTTAACCAACAGAGTATAATAGAATATATGAAACTGCAAATGGATTTTCACCCGTTATGCGGTAATCCACATAGATAGATCATTTCCACAATTTAATAAGGAATGAATACGAAGGGTCATTCATCATGCAGGTGGTAGTCCGCGTAGACAGGTTATTCCAACAAAATAATAAAGAATGGAATAACAGAAGAATTCACCATGCATGCGGTAGTCCGCGTAGACAGGTTATTCCATCAGAATAATAAAGAATGGAATAGCAGAAGAATTCACCATGCATGCGGTAGTTCGCGTAGTCAGGTTATTCCAACATAATACTAAAGAATGGAATAAGAGAAGAATTCACCATGTATGCAGTAGTCCGCGTAGACAGATTATTCCAACAAAATAATATAGAATGGAATAACAGAAAAATTCACCAAGCATGCGGTAGTCCACGTAGACAGGTTATTCCAACAGAATAATAAAGAATGGAATAACAAAAGAATTCACCATGCATGTGGTAGTCCGTGTAGATAGGTTATTCCAACAGAATAATAAAGAATGGAATAACAGAAGAATCACCAGGCATGCGGTAGTCCGCATATACAAGTTATTCCAACAGAATAATAAAGAATGGAATAAAAGAATTCACCAGGCATGCGGTAGTCCGCGTAGATTGGTTATTCCAACAGAATAATAAAGAATGGAATAACAGCCCTTACGAGTATTGAAAGAAAATAACTCTCTTCATGAATACGAAAGAAATAATACCCCTTACCTTAGAAGAAAACTGGATACTGGAATAGTGAGGTAGCAGACTTCTCTTCTTCTTTCTCTCTATAATTTCTCTCTATAATAATTGCTCTTGTGTAACTTATTGAATTGGTGAGAAATGAAGGAAGAATGAGCTTCTATATATAGGAAAATATAGTTTCAATAATTGCACGTTTTGGGGCTCAAAATATTACAGTATAATACCTTCCTCTTTTTCTTCATTTTTATTTTAGTCCTACAAGTATTATCAAACTTGCACCACCTCCCCTAATAGTAAATCATGTGAATTAATAGTTCATTCATATGACCCAATAGTATAATCATGTGAAAAAACTAATTATAGTATAGTACCTTCATCTATACCTCCATTTTTAATTTAGTCATGCAAGTATTATTAAACTTGCACTACCTCCCCTAATAGTAAATCATGTGAATTAATAGTTCATTCATGTGACTCAATAGTATAATCATGTGATAAAACTAATAATTATAATCATGTGAATCAATAGCAATTAATTGCGCATTTATCCGGTTAATTACCCGATTGGTCAATATAACCTCCAAACATCAATTATTATCGAAATAAATGTCGATTTTCACTAACACTAATAATTCCAACACAATGGAACTATCAATTTCATCTTTAATCAACACGAACTTATTCATCATTAATATTATAATTTACAATATTTAACAACCAGGTCGTTCCCAGGAAAGAGGGGGCTTTCCGATAAGGATTTCTCCCTATTGGCGTGCAATTAGATTATCTAAGCTCTCCTTGACAGAACTTCTAGACATTTTCAATATTGCAAATATTAATATGAATAACTTTGTCGTCTCAATTATTGATTTAATAATATTACATATTATACAGATGATACTGTGACAATAATTGAATCAATAATATGAGAGAAATGATGCAGCAATTACTGTAGCAATAATTGAATATAACTGAGTGACTTCTTATGTAAGCATAAATAATCAATATCATATGCTACTATGCAACCATGCGTATTACTGTACTTTTACTACTGGGTAGTTCAACAGTTTAAATGTAACACTTTCGCCGTTATTTTTATAAAATAATAATTCTGTCATTTTCTAAGTACGACAATACTTCCGGTGTGGGGTCCACCAATGATTGTGTCATCGTACGGATATTCCCCAAAAAGAGAATATTCCCCGACCAAACGAATATTTTATAACAACTTGTATACTTTGTAAAATTTTCACCTATCACCCTTAACTTTAACCTTTTATCAATTTAACCAATTACGAAATAAAATAATAATTATAAGAAAATTGAATACTTTGATTTCATAAAATTCGGGGTCTTACAATCTCCCCACCTTATGAAATTTTGCCCTCGAAATTTACGTACGTACCTGATATGCCGAAGAGGTGAGGATACCTTGACTTCATTTCATATTCCAACTCTTGAGGTATAACCTTTGAGTGTCGAATATGATCCTTCTTATCCAAGATTTTAACACGTATCTCATCATACGTTAAATCTTCTGCTATCTCGTCTAGTTCTAATTCCATAATGTGGTTTGGGTCGTCCACATATTTACGTAACATCGATACGTAAAAAAAATGTTATGAACACGCGACATACTTGGCGGTAAAATAAGTCTATAGGCCACAGTTCCTACTCGATCGAGGATTTCAAATAGACCAATAAATAGAGGGTTGAGATTTCCTCTCTTCATCGACTCTTGCTTCTAGAACAACGCCTTCTTGAACCTTCTTCTTCGTATTCATCAGCTCCAGGTGTGTAGCTTGAGCGGCTTTAACTTTATGGATTAAAGTTGATTCTTATCGTATATTCGTTATCTTCACATGGGTCCCTAGAGTCTTTAACTCTATCTTCATCATTTGTAAGTTATACGAAATGGGTTTTTGTGTTAACAACATCGCACTCGTAAACGCATACAATCTTCTACTCAATACGTCAGCTACCATGTTCGCTCTTCCACGATGATATTGAATGGTATAGACGTAATCTTCAACAGCTCGAGCCAACATCTTTGGCGTATGCTACGTTCGTTTTGGGTGAAGAAAAATATTTGAGGGTTTTAGAAATGGGTTTTGTACCGGGGTCAATACAAAATTCAATTTCACGCTCTAGGGGTAGGCTAAGAAGTCTTCAAGAATACGTCAGGAAATTTATTAACGATAGAAATATCATTCAAAATTGTGATTCTCATCCCAAGAATTGGATAGAATGTCACATTGATACCTATCAACTTGCCACCGTTATTCACGGTTTCCCCTACGGATAGTCTGGCTTCGGTGTATTCCAAGACTTGGAAGTCACCAACAAAAGGCTCGGGGTTCTTTACTTATGGCTTGATATGACAATGATTGACTTTTAGTGGTTTGGTTGCTTGAATTCGCATAATAGGTTGGTTAGGAATATGAAAGCTAACAACCTTACGAAAAGCATGATGAGTAGTTAACCAATCGATTCTTAAAATCACATCAAAGCCAAGTATTTTCAAAGAGATAAGATCGACAGGTAACGTGAGGGTATCGATTTAAATTAAATAAGATTTATAAACAATAGAGGTAACTAAGGTTTCTCCTAATGGAGTTTCAACCGATAAGTCAAAGTCTAACTTCTCTTGGGTCAAATTTAAACGTTGAGCGCAAGCAAGAGATAAAAGAATGGGTAGAACCGGTATCTAATAAAGTATAGACTTCGCAAGAATTTATAATTAACTAACCCGTGCTAACTTCGTTCGGGTTACTCATTTTTTGAGAAGTCATGAAAAATGCTCTTCTTGACACCACCGACTTTGTTTTGTCCGTATCCGCCTTTGGTGCCACCTTCCCAACTGGACTTGACTTTGATGCACGACAAAATCGGGCTAGATAACCTTCTTTTCCACAATTATAACATGCTTTGGACTGCATCATGCAGCTTGGACTGATATATCCCTCCACTCCGTATTTGAAGCATACAATTGGTGGTCGTTCTCCTTCCTTGAAAACTGGTGTTAGTGTTGCTATCTTTCCATCGTTGTTGAACCTTCTCTTCTTGAAATTTCCACTCCTATTATCTTGGCCATGATTACCACCGAAGTGGTTACCATTCTTGGCATGATAATTTCCCCCACGATGGTTATCATTGTTCTGATGGACGTTGTCACCGGTACGATTATTATCGTGTTGTTGCTCGTTATCCTTTGGTTGGGCTGGCTCATTATCGCGCTCCAATAACTGAGCCCTATTCACTACATCTGAATACAAACACAATTTATGAGAAATGAGGTATTGACGTATTTTGGGTTTCAAACCTCTTAGAAACATTCGCGTCATTCGCTCCTCATTATCGACTAAATGGGATGCAAACCGGGATAACTCTGCAAATTTAGCCTCGTATTGCGACACGGTCATATTGTTTTGCTCCAACTTGATAAATTCCACCTCCTTCATGTGACAAATACTTTCGGGAAAGTACTTGTTGTTGAACAGCTCTTGGAACTTCTCCCAAGACATCTTGAGTGCGTCAGGCTGGGTAAGTTTTATAGATTCCCACCTTCACGCAACATAAAGGTTGCAAAGGGAACCTTTTTCTCCTTGGAGCATCCCAAGACATCAAATTTCTTGGTGCTCTGCTTTAACCACGTCTCCGCCTTAAGTGATTCTGGCTTTTCCGAAAACTTCGACAGTCCCAGCTCCTTGAACTGCTTAGCAATGACCAGTCGTGGGTTGCCATTGTTTCCACCTGCATTTTGAACAGGAGTTTCTCTCGCCTAATGTTTCATGAATTGCATAAAGCCTCTGAACATCTCATCGTTCATCATCTGATCGGTGTTGTTATTTATCTGAGGATTATTGTCTTCCTGTTGCATATTATCCTGGGTATTGATCGTTGGTGACTCATCGGTCTCATGTGCTTCATTGTTGATCTCAACATTTTCAGATGCCATTTTCAAACACTGTCACAAAGCAAGGGTTAATTGACATGTCACATATTATCCCTATACTCTGATTGACCAATTAAATTAGAAGTAAACTTAGGTAGGTCATACTAGCGAATGAATTCCCCATCTCTCCCCTCCTAGTTCTTGTCTCACATCTCAGCTAGGGATCATATTCCTAAGCTTTGATACCAACTGCGACGCCCCCAAAACAGGTATACAATACACATCTTGAGTCGCCAAATACATGGTACAAAATTCAAATACAACTTAATTATACAACAGTCATGTAAAATACGACAAAACATAATCTAAGAGTTTTAATAAGAATATTGTCATCTAGACAATATCCACACTCAATGGAGTCCTTATTACATTTATTCTCACACTATTTAACAGAATAGTGAGGACTACTAATGTTATCATCTGGACCGTCACTCCGTTCCCCGACTAGTCCCGGCTACGTTCTCATTTCCTGAAGTGAACAATGAAAGCAAAAGGATGAGCTCAACTACCCCAGTAAGAAATATTATGACTAAGATAATGCAGAATAAATTATCCTTAGCCTTCAACAGTATAACAACTGATAGACTACAATAGACAAAAAGTTTTAGATCAACAACTACAGTGGAATAAGCAATCCATTAGAAGGGTTAAGTAGAGCATAAAATCTACTATCTTCTATGATTTAAAAAGTTTTTCATCAACTTTATCATTTGAGACTCGACAATAAATAAAATCGAATCATCCCTGCATCACGGCCAAGGATATTCATGTAATCATCAATGGTCATGATTATACTGAATAATCATGGTCATAATCATACCAACAACTGTCCATCAATGAACTACAAGCCAATGAGGACTTTTACCACATCATTCGTTACATTACGGTCATGATTATACCGAATAATCCCTGGTCATAATCATACCAAGTCCATCTATGCACGTAATCCAAAGATGACTTTCATCACAATATAAGCATGAGGGTGATGACAATGACATAATAATTCAATAAAACAAGTTCAAGGATAAATTTTAAAGATTTATAATTTAATTTATCCAGAAATCAATAACGTCCAAATTGTCAACATGATACTACTTTGTGGAGTAAAATTCAAGAATGATCAGAAGAATATTTTCATGAAAAGATACTAGATGAAGTGCAAATATCAAGGATATTCTACTAATTTCATGGAGTATAGAAGCCAAAACATTAACCAACAAAGTATAATAGAATATATGAAACTACAAATGGATTTTCACCCGTCATGCGGTAATCCATGTAGATAGATCATTTCCACAATTTAATACGGAATGAATACGAAAGGTCATTCACCATGCATGCAGTAGTCCACGTAGACATGTTATTCCAACAAGATAATAAAGAATGGAATAACAGAAGAATTCACAATGCATGTGGTAGTCCATGTAGATAGGTTATTCCAATAGAACAATAAAGAATGGAATAACAGAAGAATTCACCATGCATGCGGTAGTCCACATAGACAGGTTATTCCAACAAAATACTAAAGAATGGAATAACAGAAGAATTCACCAGGCATGCGGTAGTCCGCGTAGATAGGTTATTCCAATAGAATAATAAAGAATGGAATAACAAAAGAATTCACCATGTATGCGGTAGTCCGCGTAGATAGGTTATTCCAACAGAATAATAAAGAAACTCTTTTCATGAATACGAAAGAAATAATACCCCTTAACTTAGAAGAAAACTTGATACTGGAATAGTGAGGTAGAAGACTTCTCTTCTTCTTTCTCTCTGTAATTTCTCTCTATAATAATTGCTCTTGTGAAACTTAGTGAATTGGTGAGAAATGAAGGAAGAATGAACTTCTATTTATAGGAAAATATAGTTTCAATAATTGCACGTTTTGGGACTCGAAATATTATAGTATAATACCTTCCTCTTTTTCTTCATTTTTAGTTTAGTCCTGCAAGTATTATCAAACTTGCACTACCTCCCCTAATAGTAAATCATGTGAATTAATAGTTCATTCATGTGACTCAATAGTATAATCATGTGAAAAAACTAATAATTATAATCATGTGAATCAATAGCAATTAATTACTCATTTATCCGGTTAATTACCCGATTGGTCAATATAACCTCCAGACATCAATTATTATCGAAATAAATGTCGATTTTCACTAACACTAATAATTTCAACACAATGGAACTATCAATTTCATCTTTAATCAACACAAACTTATTCATCATTAATATTATAATTTACAATTTTAACAACCAGGTCGTTACCAGGAAAGAGGGGGCGGGGCTTTCCGATAAGGATTTCTCCCTATTGGCGCGCAATTAGATTATCTAACCTTTCCTTGACAGAACTTCTAGACATTTTCAATATTGCAAATATTAATATGAATAACTTTGTCGTCTCAATTATTGATTTAATAATATAACATATTATACAGATGATACTGTGACAATAATTGAATCAATAATTTGAGAGATATGATGCAGCAATTACTGTAGCAATAATTGAATATAACTGAGTGACTTCTTACGTAAGCATCAATAATTAATACCGTGTGCTACTATGCAACCACGCGTATTACGGTACTTTTACTACCGGGTAGTTCAACAGTTTTAACGGTACCACTTTCGCCGTTATTTTTATAAAATGATAATTCTGTCGTTTTCTAACTACGATAATACTTTCGTTGTGGGGTCCACCAATGATTGTGCCGTCGTATGGATATTCCCCGACAAAAAGAATATTCCTTGACCAAAAAATATTTTATAACAACTTGCATACTTTGCAAAATTTTCACATATCACCCTTAACTTTAACCTTTTATCAATTTAACCATTTACGAAATAAAATAATAATTATAAGAAAATTGAATACTTTCATTTCATAAAATTTGGGTCTTACAGTATACCCTTAGGGGAAAGATTAATGCATGCCTACGTGCATGTGGATAGTCCATTTTGTAGGGGAAACTCTAGTAAAAAAAATTCGCGAGTTAGATGATAGGATCCCATAGCATGCTAGGATGTATGCTGAAATGATATAAATATTTATTAGGGTATGTGTAAGACATGCATGATGCTATGATCCCAATTATATCTCTAGGAGTCTATTATCTCTAGGTTATTACAAATACAGATTTAAATATAATAAGATAGGGACATACCTTGTCTTACTCTGAATTTCATGTTTGTCTATGTATGGGCTCAGATAGACCTAGTAGTTCTTCTTCCTATAGAGCTTCATTAGGGATTCATCTTTGTAGGCCAGCTTCTGATGCTCTAGCTCTGAGGTCGACCCGATAATTTTGCTGTTTCACCTAGTCGGTGATTTGCCTGATCAAGGTTGATAGGACTCATTAAGCTGATGAGGGTGATGACATTCCTGAGCCTGAGGTTCATCCCTGGCCCCCTCATGTGCATCAATTTCTCCTTGGTATCTAAGTGACCATTCTTGACTTGCTGCGCACAAACTTGAGCTGTCACCCATCCATTCATTTGCACGCGAACGAGGTACATGAGTTTTTATACTGATTTGCCTTAATTATCCACTCTTGATAAAAATCAATTTTCTTAACCTTAATGCCATGCAATTTCCTAAGTTCAGCTAGTCGAGTGGGAACTGGTTCAGTGTCTTTTCTTTGTACGAGTCACTCCATCCTGAGTATCGGGCCCAAGGAAACTCTTGGGGTTTGGAGGCGTTCTTCACCGTCGCTGCCCTTGGGGATATCTTCGAGCTTTGTCGGAGAGGCAATTTCATCAGAGTCAGTCCTTCATTTGTTGGACTGTGAGGCCATGATGACACCCATGGATTGGAGGTATATTACAGGTTTGCAGTTTACCGGAGACCGAGTTTCTTTGGAGGCTGACATCAATCCCACTGTTGTTCGTACCCTTCTTGGGTTTTCTCTTCAAAAGCGGGCCTTCAAGGCCCGTAGTATTCACTCGGGACCCTTGAGCATTAATGTTTCCCGCGACACTTTGCAGGAGGCGATGCCCGTGACCTCTTACCATTTTGGGTCTTATTGCCTAATTTCCTACTAGCACTTAACAAGCAAGTATACGTGTTCAATTGTAATATTCAACAAGCAAGGATATTGTTCCCACAAGGAAATATGTTAATATTTATCGATTATCAATTTTAATTCAATTAATCCTACTTTAAATTATGAAATAATATTTGTGATTTAAAAATTTAAATTAACAAAATTAATAATTAAGATCAGAATTTCACAAGAATAACTACAGATTTAACATGTTAAGATTACAACTTCCCTTGGTATTTTATTTAAATCAATTTACTTCCCATTTAATTCAGTTAATTAACACGAATTGTTATCCAAGAATGCAATATAGTACTCACACACTTCTTCGAAAGACACGTGAAAAAATCCTCCTAAATCTGTTCTTACAAAACAGAATTACGAAGAACACCCTAATCAATCAACTTACTATATTCCTATGTGAATAAAGTTAATTAGGGTTTTAAGCACAAATTCTTTCAATGGATACAAAAAACACATAGGTATATTCCTATTGTCAACGCCGGGAAATTTCTGCTTTTCCTATGTGTTTCTTATCCTTTGTATTTTGTTATGATATTTTTATTTATTTAAAGGGTGAGATTTAGGAAAGGACCGACATACGTGTCGACGATTTTGAAAAGATTGATTTTAATGATTGGGCCAAATTAGACAGAGCCACCAGTTGGAATGAGTTTAAATGGTTGTACCAACTCAACCGAATTTTCAACATTTTTGCAAAATGGCCCAATATGTGACTCCATTTAATTGCTCTAGAACTTGGGATTTATAGATTTTAGGGGCTTTCTTAAGCAAGGTGAAGGTGTTAGGCACCCCCCGACTTCTGTGAAACACGATTATCGCTACTTTTTCATTCCCTAAGCATGAAGTGTGTTTGTGTGTGTATGTGTATGTGTATGTGTATGTGTGTGTGTGTGTGTGATTTTAGCTTTGAAAAAGTGCTTTAGTGCTTAGAAAGTAGTGTTGTGCCTCTTTGGACCTTTGTATAAAGGGTTTGATTTATAGAAAAGTTCATTTTTTTAAACAACATATGAAAGTGGTATTTTGAAAAGATGGTTTTTAAACCCTTCGCTAGATAAGAATCGAGGCCCTTTGATACTTCCAATTTTAACTTTGACTAAGCCTTCTTTGAATTCTAGAAGAGACTTTGTTTGATTTTTATTAGGATGCGAAACATCTTTGGGGGATGGTTTAGAAATCAGTGTTCTAATTGCTTGATTTTTCCTTAAGTCTATCCATCCCATCGCGATCTGTAATTTATAAAATCTTCGTTAATTTGATATGAAAATCATATTTGGTAGCGAGATTGAAACTATAAACTATAAGGGTTAGGCTTCTTGTGGGCATCGATGCCATCGAAGTGAGCCCGAGCACCCACAAACAATGATTTCAGTATTTCGGGGCCTTAAATCTGGATACCATTTTAAGGTCCAAAATTACATTTATAATGGATTGCAAGATGATTTTACAACTTAAATCAGTCCATTATGGGAACCGAATCTAGATCCATTGATTGAGTCTTCGACCCTTGGGCTCCTAGGTTCACATGATATCACAGCATGCACAATATATATTCAAATATAATATTTCCATATAATGTACAAATTCGCTAAATAATGGATTTATTGATCAAATCCTTGTATGCGAGTAAACAAACTTCCCATTTCCATTAGATATAGATCTGGGACCACGTGGTTGCCAAATATTTACAAAACTAGAAAGTAAACAAGATCTATCAATATTTTAGCCAATCTAGCTCCATGGGTCAAGCTATTAAGCTTTTGGATTGGTTAAATGCTAGATCTAGAATAGATCTAGTCAACACACTTTAAATATTGACTATTTACACAAAATGAACGGTTAAAACTGAGATCAAACCATAACCAAGCAAAGTTTATATATATAGCACTTATATATATATATATATATATACATATATATATATATATTAAAGTAGTAAATGGACATAGATTTGAGAAGATCTTACGTATTTACACGAAATCTACAAATGAACGGTTGAAAGCTTGCAAGAACTTGATTTCAACCGGTGAAAAGTTGATATAACAGATTTTATAAGTATATGAGTGTTTGAAATTGAGATTTACATTTGAGATGAAGAAACGCTACCTTTCTCTCCCTAGCTCTCGGATTCTCTCTAGAAATTTTCTCTCTCTTTAGATCTCTTCAAAGTGAGCTGGGGGTCTTATATTTGAAGACCCAGCCAGCCGCAAGTGCCTACGGGTGGGCCTGGTGGGCTCTATCACCTCAAAGTTCGTTCCCTCAAGCGTTGAGATGTCTGCTGAAACGTCCGTATCTTGCAAATAGAGAATCGTATGCAGATGTGTCATACCTTTTCGGAAAGCTCTTTTTGAGAGCTACATAATGACATTGGTCTTGAACTTTTTTGAATCTGGGAACATGGGTTTATGACTAGAATAGCATCTCCAGGTCTTCGAAGGTAGTCCGTGGAGCTGTCTTGCGTAGTTTGCACTTAGAATTGTTGCGGTGGCTCTTGTGACCTTATCCATAACTGGACAACTTATTGTTTATGTTGTGTTGTCAACATTTACATATTTTCCCTCCCGGGGTTGTCTCTGGGGTTGATGCGGCTTTTGGCTGTCCCTCGGGACTGTCTCTGGGGTTTGACTATTATCAATTATGTCTTTCCTCATGGTTGTTTTCGAGTTTAATTTGATGTCCCACGGGGCTATCTCAAGGTTTGATTATTTTTGTAATCCTCTGGGGTTGTCTACAAAATGTAAAAAGATGTTGTTGCCCTCCTGTATGGTTAGTAACAGAAAATCAAAATTTTGAGTGTCTACAGATGCCCCTCTTTGTCATGTTTGTGCAATGCAATGAAATGATAATGATGAAGATTACTAGACACTTGAAATATGAAATGATGCCATGAAAAAATGATGTCATGAATGCTGGATGTCTACGTGGGAGTTAATTACCATGACTAGCACCACCAGATTTTCCCCGATGTCTTTGATGGGGTTCACACCAACGTTTACACCACAGAATTTTTCACGATGTCCTTACTGAAGATAATTTTCAAATATTTGAACCATCGGATCCTTCCTGATGCTACGCTAGGGCTGACAATAAAGTTTACAATACCGGATATCCTGATATCTTCGCTGAAGATAGTTTTCAATGCTTTACACCACTGGATCCTTCTCGATGCTACGTTAGGGTTGACACCAACGGTTTACAATACCGGATATCCCAATATCTTCGCTGAAGATAGTTTTTAACGACTTACACCACTGGATCCTTCTCGATGCTACTCTGGGGCTGACACTAATAGTTTACAATACCAGATATCCTAATATCTTCACTAAAGATAGTTTTCAATAGCTTACACCATCGGATCCTTCTCGATGCTACGATGGGGCTGACACCAACAGTTTAAAATATTGAATATCCTGATATCTTTACTGAAGACAATTTTTAATGGCTTACACCACTAGATCCTTCCCGATGTTATGATGGGGCTGACACCAACGGTTTATAATACCGAATATCCCGATATCTTCGCTGAAGATAGTTTTCAACGGCTTACACCACCAGATCATTCTCGATGCTACAATGGGGCTGACCCCAACAATTTATTTGGGGATTTACATTTATCAGAAGTTTGATACCAAATTTTAGGATTTCAAGTGCTTTACGCTCAATCGTGTAAACCTAATTTTTTTGATTTGACTTTTCAACTTTAGGGGAACATGTTTGACTTAAATTTGATCGAGCCAAAGGGGGTGGGACCCACCCCAATCTGACACATGTAGAGATGTGACAGGTCGCGGGTGGTTGTAACCCCATAGGCCCTTTCAAATGTTATTTTCCTAAATTTCCTTCGAAAAATTTGAACCCCTCTGCTCAGATCTACTCATTTTGGGCTTCTTTTTAAAAAATCCATCACCGCACAAATTTTTTGTACATCTTAGGTAACGTCTCAATCCTTTTCTTTCACATTTTGACTATTAAATTGTTAAATTTCATGTTTAATGAGTTTACATGCAATGTATCAAATATGTATACATAGATGACTTAATAAAAATGAACAGGCTTAGTAAATGTTTTTATTTTACCATGCTGAATATTCTAAGGTGAAAAAAAATTCATTTTTTCAGAGATAATTTAAAATGCATTTTGGCTAGTTAGTCATCCTATTTTAGGATAAATGAGCATGATGTTGTCATGACTATATAATTTTAATTGCCCTGGGTAATTTGGCTACCATTGTGGGTTTGATTTAATGTTTATATATGCATTATTCTTGAATTGGGTTGGTGCGCTATTGAATGGCCACCTAGTCATGCCTATGTGCATGTGAATATTTAATGTGCATGCATATTTAACTCTAATGGGGATGCATGTTAAAATATCACAATTTTATAAGTGCAAACCATGCATAATATGATGATATAAATTCATCCTTAGAAGTTTGTTGTCCTAGGTTGATGCACATGCTTTATTGAATTGACTAGATATAGAAGCATACCTCACCTTTTCTAAGGTGATTTGGAGTTTTTGATTAGGGATGGATTCTGACAGGCCTAGTAGCTTTAGCTCCTGTAGGGTTTCTTATGGTGTTCGGAGGGCAGCTTTGGACGTTCCCCTACCCCGTTCGACCCGATAGGTGCGTCGATTGACAGAGTCGATGATTCGTCCTATCAGAGTTGATTGGATAGTGGTTCCAGAGGAGGTGGAGGAGGATGTTCCTGTTTCTAATCCAACCCCTTCTTCATCTACCTTCTGCCAGGATCTTTGTGACACCCCTAAATCCAGGTACTTCAGTCCCACAGGATTTGGTGCTCATTTATCAAAACTATTACATCTAACTACCCATCAATAAAGGATAAAGACATAATTTAAATAACTTAAACAATAATCTTTCCCATTAAAGGGTTACATCATCATCTCAAAATAAATCCCAGGTAATCTAACCTTAAAATTATTACATAAGTTTACGGAATACATCACATATTAAAACAAGTCTTTAACATAATTCATTAAAATAAAATTTTCAAAAGTCTTCATCATTTGGACATCTTGCCCTTGCCTTTGCTAGTCGACGGCTCATCAACTTTCTCCACTTTAGCTGCAGTGTTAATTGCAAGAGTGAGAAAACAAAAGCTCACTGATATAGAATGTAGCAATGATAATAACATAAGAGTGCACAATGAAAGTTGAACAATAAAGAACTTGTTCTACAAATCAAAATAGAAAACAAGTTTGAACTTTAATTATCTGAGGGTCTTAAGACCACGAACTATGTCCCCGGTAACTAGGTATTATGACCCAACCTTAACAGTCATTTAGACTATACGGACCCTTTTTAACGTACTTAGGGGGATCAGTCCTTCGTACCATGTATTGTGCACAAACATCTAAACGTTACACGTTCAAAATCCCCTATGTTAGGGTTGTTCGTCTCAGTTTGGATTTAGAATTTCCGCACTTAAGAAAGTTTAGTTTAGAACTAGCTTATCAATGTTTCTAGAATCTTAGAACACTATTTGAATATAGATTAATTCAATCAATAAAGGTTTGTTTACTACTTGAAGGTTTAATACAACGATAAAGCTTTGAACAAGGTTATCAAAGTCAAAGATTGAATAACAATAATATATAATTGAGTAAACATGATATACATGCAAAGCACTATAGAAGAGTTAAAACAATCTCCCTTGAATCAATGTATTAGAACAATATATGCTTTGAATAATAATTAGGAAACTAAATCTCGCTCGATGTAACGAATTAGGTTACATAAGATTGTACAAACATACGCAAGATATGTTAAGCTTGCTAAACTTCATAAAGAATGTTGGGAACTTGCATAATAATATAGGAATGGAAACTTGCATTCAATATGAAAAGAATGAAGTTAGAAAGCTTTGCTCAATGTAAAGAGTTAAGACTTAAGAACTTGTTCAATAATAACAAGGTAGAGTTAGAAAACTTGCCTTGATTATAAGCTACACAAATGAAAAATAATCTCCAATTACCCTACATACATCATTGAAATCGCAGCCACAATTAGTTGTATGAATATTAGCTTTTAGGGTTTAAACCATCATTTAGGTCATAACCCTAACCTAGCACCTAACCACGTAGGTTAACACACTTAACGAATTCTGAAATCTCATTACAAGTCAACATAACTCAATCGTTCATCTCTAACTTTTAAAAACACCACTTTTAGTTTCATTATGTAACTCAATTAACAATCACTTCAAAATCTTTTATACTTTGTATTATAACGCATGACAATCTGCTATTATAGTTTATATTATGCCTCAACATCAATGGCATGCTTACTAAACTAATATAAGACCATTATGCCTGACCTGTAAATAAGCAGACCTCATCATCATTAGTTCGTGGTGTGCGTTAATTGCAAGGCCACACTTAGGCATGGAACTCATGCAGCTCTGGCAAGCTCGGTACCGCCATTTTTTTCCTTAACTTTCGTGGCAAGAAAATTGCGGTGTTTATGTACATGATTGCACGCAGAGACGACAAAGTGAACAAGAGTCAATTTTTAGCCCAACAAACACAAATTTCACCCATCAAACGGTGATAATAACATGTAAAATAAATATACAATTATCATAAACATGACTGCTAACATATTCAACCACATCGCACAATTTAACAACAACTAAAACTATTTTAATTTCTATATTTTCATGTTTTTCATATAAAACTCCATTTTTGATAGTCTATCCCAAAAATCATCACTGTGAATTCATTATTTGACCAAATCATTTTATTCAAATTACATTATGTTCGTATCTCAATGAACTACCATATGCAAGCGTTAATTTACAGTTTTATACACAAATCGACCACTAGAATTGATAAGGCCATTTTTCAAATATGAACACTGATATTCATTTTCTTTCTACACACCAATTGCTCACAAATTTGATAACTCATACATGATGACAACAGATTCTACAATATAACCCATATCATATAATCATGTTTGAAACAACAATTTAACAAAATTGTTTACAGAGAACTAGAAATTAGAAAACTAAATTTTAGAATTAAGGGTGAATTTTACCTAAATCCTTGACTGATGAGAAGACGGATGATAAGGAATTGTGTTCCCTCTTGATACTCCAGTTTTCTTAGCACAATTACAGAGAAAACTCTCTTACCAAGCTCTCTCTTCACTCTGTTATTTCTCCTTCTCACTAGACCCTTCTCTGAACTTAGCCTTAGAAAATAAACGCGTAGGAATTATAATAAACTTACTCCCACTAACGTCAGGTAAAGACACAAAAAGGCAACGTCAGCTGAATAATGCCAAAGGCCATAAGGCCTTGTTTGGCTAACCAACTTTCCCCAAAATAAATTATTTTAATAACATTTATATTATATAGTTTTATGTCACACTTTTAGTTGATTAATTTAAATAACTTAGTTTAGTTAATTTAAATAACTTATAATACTATTAATAAAAATCTTATTATCATTAATAAATAATTATATATCTAATTTAATTAATAAATTAGACACATCACTATATTTAATTTATTTATTTCCTTTAAATTAAACAATTCATTTAATTTAACTAATTTCTTAAATATTAAGCAATTTATTTAATTTAATTATCTCCTTAAATTAGATCCAACAAATAAAATTATTATTACTTGATTCAATTAACATTAATTAATTTAGCTACTAAATTAATTCATGACAATTCATCAAATATTTATTTTCCTCAATAAATAAACTATTTTAAATACTTATTTAATTCCATAAATATTTAAATTAAATTATAAATTTGTCGATTGTTACATCCTTCCCTCCTTAAAAGGATTATGTCCCTAGAATCACAACTCAAAAAATTTATCCGTTACATTCTTCCCTCCTTAACAATATTTTGTCCCCAGAATCACTATACAAAATCAAGCAAACAACTGAGGATAATTCTTCATCATAATGCTTTCAAGTTCCCACGTAGCTTCTTCAGTATTGTGGTTCCTCCAGATTACCTTAACAGAAGGTATCACCTTATTTCTCATTACTTGCTCTTTTCTGTCAACAATTTGAAGAGGGACTTCTTCATATGACAAATCCTTCTCAAACTGTAAGGGCTCATATTCTATAACATGTTTATAGTCAGGCTTATATGGTCTCAATACCGAAACATGGAAAACATTATGAATATGCTCTAACTCCGAGGTAAGGCTACCTCGTCACGCTTACTTCGCTTGACTCACAAAAGCACTTCGAAAGGTCCTATAAATCTAGGGCTCAATTTCCCTTTCTTGCCAAATCGAATTTTTCCCTTCCAGGGAGACACTTTCAAAACATAACTACCGACATCGAATTCCCGATACTGTCGATGTTGATCGACATATTTCTTCTGTCTATCCTGTGCAGCTATTAATCTTGCTCGAATAACCTTGATTATTTTGACAATTTGTTGTACCAATTCTGGGCCCAATAGCTGACGTTCACCAACCTCATCCCAACATAATGTAGTTCTGCATTTCCTGTCGTATAATGCCTCCTAAGGCGGCATGCCAATACTCGCGTGATAACAATTATTATAAGAAAACTCCACCAATGGCAGATGGTCATCCCAATTTCCCTTGAAATCCATGATACATGCTCTGAGCATATCTTCTAGTGTTTGGATGGTTCTCTCACTCATCAAATCCGATTGGAGGAGGATGGTTCATTGTGCTCATTCTCAGCTGTGTTCCCAAACACTCTTGTAATCACTTCCAAAAATTAGATGTGAAACGTGGATCTCTGTCTGATACAATAGACACAGGTACACCGTGTCTTGACACAATCTCTTTAGAAAAGCATGAAACAAGGTAGCTCTAGCCGAACCGATAGCTGGATTGAATTCTAACGATCTAGGGTAAATCAAATCTTGATTGGCAAAAAGTGTGCCGACTTCGTTAGTCGATCAACAATCACCCAAATGGTGTCGTAACCTTGCTGAGTCATTGGAAGACATACCACAAAATCCATTGTGATATGCTCCCATTTCCATTCTGGTATGTCCAACGGTTGTAACAATCTTCTTGGCCTTTGATGTTCAGCTTTGACTTTCTGACACGTTAAGCATTTCGCCACACACTCAGTCACATCCCTCTTCATATTCGGTCACCAAAAATGATGTTTAAGATCTTGGTACATCTTTGAACTCCTAGGGTGAATCTAATATCTTGAGTTATGAGCTTCACTCAAAATTTCTTCTTTAACTTCTGGTACTTGCGAAACCCAAATTCTCCCTTCGAATCGAAGTAACCCTCTGAATCGATTTTGAATTTGTTTCCCTCACCTTCAGATATCTTCTGTTTTATCTTTTCGCAGTCTTCATCTTGAAGTTGTGCATTTTTCACCTTATCTACCAACGTTGAACTGTTTCTCATCTGGAACAACTTTTCATCGGATTCTGTCGGATATTTAATTTCTAACTCCATCTTAGCCATTTCCGACACTAACTTTTCTTGATCAGTTAACATCATTAATTTCTCTCGTCCCTTCCTACTTAAGGCATCAGCAACAACGTTTGCCTTTCCGGGATGATAGAAAATCTCGTAATCATAATCTTTGATCAGCTCCAATCATCTTCTTTGTCGCATGTTCAAATCTTTTTGTGTAAAGATATATTTCAGACTTTTATGGTCGGTATATATCTCAAACCTCTCTCCATAAAGATAATCTCTCCAAATATTCAGGGCAAACACCACTGCTACCAACTCTAAGTCATGAGTCAGATACCCCTTCTCGTAATCTTTCAACTGACGTGATGCATATGCAATAACTCTGCCGTTTTTCATAAGCACACAGCCTAGTCCCTTATGCGATGCATCACTATACACCACAAAATTCTCGGTATCATCAGGCAACGACAACACAGGTGCTGAACTCAACCTCTTCTTTAACTCTCAAAAACTTTCCTCACACTTCTCTGTCCAAACAAACTTAACCACTTTTCTAGTTAAATTCGTTAACGGAGTCGCGATCTCGGAGAAGTCTTGAATAAAACGCCTGTAGTATCCTGCCAATCCTAAGAAACTCCTAACTTCTGACGGTGTCTTCGGCTGATCACAGTTTATTACAGCTTCCACCTTTGATGAATCTACCGAAATTCAGTCCTTATCAATAACGTGCCCGAGAAACTGTACACGTTCCAGCCAAAATTCACACTTTAAGAACTTAGCGTACAACTTCTCTTTTCTCAACGTCTCCAATGTCTATCTCAAATGTTCCACATGTTCCTCTTTGGTTTTGGAATATACCAATATATCATCAATAAACACCACCACAAATTTGTCTAAGAATGGTTTAAACACCTTGTTCATCAAGTCCATGAACGCTGCAGGTGCATTAGTTAAGCCAAAAGACATAACCAGAAACTCGTAATGACCATACCGAGTTCTGAATGCTATCTTTGGCACATCCTCCGACCTCACCTTCAACTGATGATAACCACTTCTCAGGTCTATCTTCGAGAAATACCTCGCTCCTTTCAACTGATCGAACAAGTCATCGATTCTAGGTAATGGATACTTATTTTTAATCGTGACCTTATTCAATTATTTGTAATCAATACAAAGCCGCATCGTTCCATCTTTCTTCTTAACAAACAACACCGGTGCTCCCCATGGCAAAACACTCGGCTGAATATACTTTTTGTCAAGTAATTCTTACAATTGCACCATCAACTCTTTTATTTCTACCGGGGCCATTCTATATGGTGCCTTAGATATCAGAGTTGTTCCTGGTAGTAAGTCAATCACGAACTCGATTTGTCGATCCGATGGAAGACCCGACAAATCATCTGGAAATACGTCTGCAAAATCTCTTATGATCGGTATTTCATCTAACTTTGCACTCTTCTTCTGTGTATCGACTATGTAGGCTAAGTATCCTACACATCCTTGTTTCAACAACTTTTTGGCTAGCATCACCGTCAGACAACTTGCTTGTCAAGGTGACTTGCTTCCAAAGAACACAACCTTTGACGGAGTCATAAGGTTAACACACTTCCTTTGGCAATCAATTACTGCACCGTAATTGAATAACCAATCCATTCCCAGTATAACATCAAACTTACCAAGTCTAATTGGTATCAAATCTACCATCATCTCGTGACCCTTTATAACCACACTACAATTCCTATATACAGATCTAACAAGAATCACTTCTCTATTCGCAATCTCTATACTTAAGGGAAATTCTAATTCTTCCTGAGGCAAATCTAAGTTATGAGCAATTTCATCAGATATAAATGAACAAGTAGCACCCGAATCAAATAGTACATTAGCATTAATACCATTAATCGGGATGATACCTAACACCACATCCTTAGACTGTACAACATCTTGCACGGTCATATCAAAAGTCCTCGCATTGAGTCGGCTTGATTGAGCTGGTCCAGTGATAGTCAATGCACCACCACCGTTGTTGTTTCCTTTTCCGCCATTTGCACTTCCCGCTGGCTTCTTAGGGCAATCATGAGCCATATGATCCTTTGAATCGCAGGTAAAACATGCTCCTTTCTTTGGACTAAAAAAATTCGATGCAATGTGTCCCTCCTGACCACAGTTGAAACACATTATCTTTCCCTTCAAACATACTCCAGTATGGTTCTTCCCACAAGTTGCACAAGCCTCAAACTTTTTCTTCTGCTGATTTCCTTGCTGTCCTCCCATAGTTGAATTCTCATTCCACTTCCTCTTTTGATTGTTACTTCCAACGTTACTTCCACCAGCCTTATTTTCATTCTCATTCTTTCTCTTCTTCTGCTCTTGGTTGTACTTGGTCAAGGCATCACTTCCACCTTCCGCAATAATTGCCTTTTCCAATATAGTCACAAATGTATTCAGCTGGAACATTGAAACCTTGCTGTAAAGCCAGGGCTTCAATCCTTGTTCGAATCTTCTTGCTTTGCGTTTATCAATATTGACTTGATAAGTGGCAAACCTTGCCAACTCGTTAAACTTCGCAGGATATTCCGGCACCGTCATAGTTCCTTGCTTCAGTTCTAGAAATTGCACTTCCAACTGATTCCAAGAACTCGGTGGAAAGTACATTTCAAAGAACATCTCCTTAAATCTATCCCACGCTATCACTCCTTGTCCTCCACGAACTTTGTTTGCTTGCCACCAGTAGCTAGCTTTAGACTTCAGTATAAACGTTGCGAACGCAGTCTTCTGATCTTCATTAACTCTAGCAACGTCGAACACCTTCTCCATTTCCATGATCCAGGTTTGGGCTTACACTGGATTCATGGACCCTTGAAATTCTAGCGGTCCAACCACTTTGAATTCCTTAAAAGTCGTGACTTGGGCTTGCGGTTGATTCGCAAGTGCACCCGTTAACAAAGCTACCAATTGCTGAATCGGATTAGCGTTGGTCTCGTTGTTATTATTAGTAGACTCCTCTGGAGGTGCTTTCTGACGTGGTTGTCTTCTTCTAGGAGGAATCTTCTGTTAATATATACGCTTATTAGAACATTCCTCAACTTCTTGGGTATTTGAAGTTTAACTTAAACATTCCAAGATTAAAGTTATAACACATAACATTTGAAATAAATTTTAATATTTTATTCTTTCATAACGTTTTAAAACATGATAAAGATAGCATAATCGCTATAACATCCACTTTCCTGAACTAAACACGTTTCAGGATTACATACTCATACTATCCCTTTATTTATCTCAAAATAAGGGATTCACAATTTATTTATTCACATAATTAACCACACATTATCATCTATCTTATTCTATCTAAGCATATTAAGACGTCGTAAGGCTTCCCGACGCTCCTCATCCAGATACGATACGCCATTCTACGATCCATCACGAACCACAGTGAATTCTCAAACTGAGGTGGGTAATAATAGACTCGATCCTGGGCCCTATCAATTGCCGAATTAAAAGCATAATCCATCTCCTTCATCTTGGCTTTCTTCACTTGAACCTTAGCCTCAGCACGGTCTACACGTTAAGTCACCTTCATCTAAGCATCCTCTGCTCTTGCACGCTTAGTTGACTCCTCCTTGAAATCATCTTTCAATTTCTCCATGTTCGTCTTCATCTTCTCGTGTACTGCCAACAGGTCTTCATGCTGACCCTTTGTATGAACTAAGTCCCACTCCATGTTCCCAAGTTTTGAGTCGAGTTCCTGAATCTCTGCATCCTTTTGCTCCATTGAAGCGTGATGCATCTCAACCATTTCCTTCAGCTCCTCGACCCCGTCCTATAATTCTACATTACGGTCATACAAAGCATCATACATCTCGGTCGATATGGAGTTTGGTGGAAACTCCTTAGGATCCTCCTCCTCATCATCCTCTTCTATTTCCTCAGAACTATTCTCCTCGGAATCGGTTACAAGCTCATCCCCTTGGATCAACTGCTCCCGCACCACATGTATATCCCGGGGTTCATCGTCTCTAGGTACCTGAGGTATCACCTCTCTAGCTAGACTAGATCCTCCTTCGTTAGACATCCTGACAGCAAAATATTTTAAGTTTTATTTAATATTTTCGATACCCGCGAGCACATAAGTTATTAACACAGAGCACATAATGTCTTTTATTATTTAGCTTCAATGGATACCTTAATCCATTCCTTAAAACTTGGTAAGAGTTAAACACCTCTATATTTTCTGTTTCCTTAAAGGTTACTTCCTAAGGTTTTCCCACCTAAGGTTCATAACCTAAAGCTTTGATACCAACTTGTGACACTCCCAAATCCAGGTACTTCATTCTCATAGGATTTGGTGCTCACTTATCAAAACTATTACATCTAACTACCCATCAATAAAGGATAAAGACATAATTTAAATAACTTAAACAATAATCTTTCCCATTAAAGGGTTACATCATCTCAAAATAAATCTCAGGTAATCTAACCTTAAAAATATTACATAAGTTTGTGGAATACATCACATATTAAAACAAGTCTTTAACATAATTCATTAAAAAAAATTCTCAAAGGTCTTCATCATTTGGACATCTTGCCCTTGCTTTTGCTAGTCGACGGCTCATCAACTTTCTCCACTTTAGCTGCAGTGTTAATTGCAAGAGTGAGCAAACAAAAGCTCACTGATATAGAACGTAGCAATGATAATAACATGAGAGTGAACAACAAAAGCTGAACAATAAAGAACTTGTCCTACAAATCAAAATAGAAAAAAAGTTTGAACTTTAATTATTTGAGGGTCTTAAGACCACGACCTATGTCACCGGTACCTAGGTATTATTACCTAACCTTAACAATTATTTAGACTATAAGGACCCTTCTTAACATACTTAGGGGGATCAGCCCTTCGTACCATGTATTGTGCACAAACATCTAAATGTTACACGTACAAAATCCCCTATGTTAAGGTTGTTCGTCTCCCGATTTGATTTAGAATTTCAGCACTAAAGAAAGTTTAGTTTGAACTAGCTTATCGGTGTTTCTAGAATCTTAGAACACTATTCAATATAGATTAATTCAATCAATAAAGGTTTGCTTACTACTTGAAGGTTTAATACAACGATAAAGCTTTGAACAAGGTTATCAAAGTCAAAGATTGAATAACAATAATATATAATTGAGTAAACATGATATACATGCAAAGCGCTATAGAAGAGTTAAAACAATCTCCCTTGAATCAATGTATTAGAACAATATATGCTTTGAATAATAATTAGGAAACTAAATCTCACTCGATGTAATGAATTAGGTTACATAAGCTTGTACAAACATAAGCAAGATAGGTTAAGCTTGCTCAACTTCAAAAAGAATGTTAGGAACTTGCATAATAATAATATAGGAATGGAAACTTGCATTCAATACGAAAAGAATGAAGTTAGAAAGCTTTGCTCAATGTAAAGAGTTAAGATTTAAGAACTTGCTCAATAATAACAAGGTAGAGTTAGAAAACTTGCCTTGATTGTAAGCTACACAAATGAAAAATAATCTCCAATTACCCTACATACATCATTGAAATCGCAGCCACAATTAGTTGTATGAATATTAGCTTTTAGGGTTTAAACCATCATTTAGGTCATAACCCTAACCTAACACCTAACCACGTAGGTTAACACACTTAACGAATTCTGAAATCTCATTACGAGCCAACATAACACAATCGTTCGTCTCTAACTTTTAAAAACACCACTTTTAGTTTCATTATGTAACTCAATTAACAATCACTTCAAAATCTTTTATACTTTGTATTATAACGCATGACAATCTGCTTTTATAGTTTATATTATGCCTCAACATCAATAACATGCTTACTAAACTAATATAAGTCCATTATGCTTGACACCAAAATAAGTAGACCTCATCGTCATTAGTTCGAGGTGTGTGGTAGCAATTGCATACACACTTAGGTTTGAACTCACCAGCAGCCACGCCACAGTAGTCATTGCGCCATTTTTTAACCTTGCACTAGCCAAGAATCAAGGCTTACCGCACGTACAGACGAGAGACTAAGAAGTGAAAAATGGCAGACTTTAGCCCAACAAACACAAATTTCACCCATCAAACGATGATAATAACATGTAAAATAAATATACAACTATTATAAACATGGCTGCTAACATACTCAACTACTTCGCACAATTTAACAACAACTAAAACAATTTTAATTTCTCAATTTTCATGTTTTTCATATTGAACTCCATTTTTGATAGTCTATCCCAAAAATTATCACTATGAATTCATTATTTGACCAAATCATTCCATTCAAATTACATTATGTTCATATCTCAATGAACTACCATATGCAAGCATCAATTTACAGTTTTATACACAAATCGACCGCTAGAATTGATACTTTCTAAGGCCATTTTTTAAATTTGAACACTGATATTCATTTTCTTTCTACACACCAATTGATCACGAATTTGATAACTGATACAACACTCATACATGATGACAACAGATTCTAAAATATAACTCATATCATATAATCACGTTTGAAATAACAATTCAACAAAATTGTTTACAGAGAACTAGAAATTAGAAAACTAAATTTTAGAATTAAGATTGAATTTTTCCTAAATCCTTGACTGATGAGAAGAAGGATGACAAGGAATTACGTTCCCTCTTGATACTCCAGCTTTCTTAGCACAATTACAAAGAAAACTCTCTTACCAAGCTCTCTCCTCACTTTGTTATTTCTCCTTCTCACTAGACCCTTCTCTGAACTTAGCCTTAGGAATTATAATAAATTGACTCCCACTAATGTCATGTAAAGACACAAAAAGGCAGCGTCAGTTGAATAATGCCAAAGACCATAAGGCCTTGTTTGGCTAACTAACTTTCTCCAAACTAAATTATTTTAATAACATTTATATTATATAGTTTTATGTCACACTTTTAGTTGATTAATTTAAATAACTTAGTTTAGTTAATTTAAATAACTTATAATACTATTAATAAAAATCTTATTATCATTAATAAATAATTATATATCTAATTTAATTAATAAATTATACACATCACTATATTTAATTTATTTATTTCCTTTAAATTAAACAATTCATTTAATTTAACTAATTTCTTAAATATTAAGCAATTAATTTAATTTAATTATCTCCTTAAATTTGATCGAACAAATAAAATTATCATTACTCGATTCAATTAACATTAATTAATTTAGCTACTAAATTAATTCATGACAATTCATCAAATATTTATTTTTCTCAATAAATAAATTATTTTAAATATTTATTTAATTCCATAAATATTTAAATTAAATTACAAATTTCTCGATCGTTACAATCTTCCTAATATACATATGATTATTCCAGATCTCTTAGGCGATATGAGCCGTCATCCATCAGTTCATCTATATGAGAATGAGGTAAGGGGTTTTTTTTATATGTAATTACTTCCTTGATCCTTGACTTAAATTTAATGTAGGTTCCCGGATTTATTCAGCTGAGGGGGAACTGGTTCATCATTCATTCCTTATATAAGACTCTTTATCCTAAGTATCAGGCCCTCGTGAATTCCTAGGGTTTTGAGGCTTTCTTTTCAATTTCCCCATGGCATTATCCATAGGGTTATTTGACATCTTTGTTTGAGCGATGGTTTCATCAGAGTCAGTCGCTCTATCTGCTAGACTATGAGGTGGTGATGACGCCGATAGATTGGCAATACATTATAAGCTCGGAGTTTACAGGAGAGAGGGTGCCTTTGGTGGTTGACATTTCCCTTGGTGCTGTTCAATCCCTATTAGGAGTTCCTTCTTCGGCCCTTAAGGGTCAGGCAGTTCGTTCAGGTCCACTGAGTATTGATGCTGCCAGTGGAGCTTTGACAGAGCCTGTCCCTGTTGATCAGAGGGAGAGAGATCGTATCCTATGGCTCTTGTTTCTGATTATCATCAGGGCTTATTTCATTGTAGACAACTCCTCGACTGTCTCTTTCACCTTAGTTGGTGCTCTTCGCGAGGTGGATCGCATCGGAGATTTTGATTGGGGATCCTTTACCTTTGCGTATTTCCTTCGCATGATGCATCTGTGCTCAGAAGACATTAAAGATGTTTGTTTGGGTTTCTACCCATTTCTGCTGGTGAGTAACTTTAATTAAATTCAATTTCCCACATCCGGGTACTTTGATTTTCTAGACTGATGTAGTTGATTTCTGCCTTTTTCAGTTCTGGGCTTATGAGAGGCTCCCTTACCTTCGTTCCATCACTACTTTAGTTTAGGCTTGGAGATATATCCATGGTGACGTCGATGACACCATTCTACTTTGACGAAGGTCTTTGTGGCAAAAAAAATTACTCACTATCGCATGCAGTTGGATCTGTTGATTACTGATGATGTGATTTGGGTTCCTTACAACCCAGATTATCTATCAGTAGGTTTTAAGGATGGTTTCTCGACAGGAGCGGAGTATGCCTTGACTACCCATCGGATTCTCATTTTGATTGATGGAGGTTGGGAGCTCTATTTGGGAGATCGAGCTATCAAATTTATCACATGGGAGATTTGTATTCCATATCTTCCTCTTGCTTGGTGGTACTAGCCTTTGTCCCAACCCGTTACAGATATTCCCTTGATAGGCTTAGATAGTTTCATGTTATCCGATGGACCTTGCACTTATGACACTTTTTATCGGTGGTGGACTCCCCGTACTGTTGGGGCTCAGACACATGCTACCCAGTTCTTGAAAAACATAGTACTTGGATCCGTGATGATGATGGATTGGATGACATGCATTAGAGAGCCAACTCACTTGGCGCAGATAGTGAGCTTGACACAACAGGTGGAGCAGATGTCCCTCTTTATACGCCATTTGGTCAGGGATCCCGTAGAGGCTGCTACTTATTATCTCTCTAGAACTAGTGATGGTCCCTTTGGTGACCCAAACACTGATGGTTTTGCTGCAGGAGATGCACGATTGTACTATCACGATATATCCTTTAGCAGAGCTAAATTGAATCAAGAGGAGTTAGCTCATGTTGACTGGCTTGGAGATGTAGATGTTAGGGATTTCTTTCTGTATGCCTTTGTTAGCCGTTCGACGTTTGTGCCCTTTTTCCCTGTACGTTTTATTTTTATTTGTAGGACAGAGATGATGTATCTAGTTTTATATTTCATAGAGATGTATATATAATGCTTTCAATTTATTGCACCTATTATGTAAGACCCCGAATTTTATGAAATAAAAGTATTCATTTTTTCTTATAATTACTATTTAGTAAATGGTTAAATTGATAAAAAGTAAAGTTAAAGGTTATATATGATTTTTTTTTCAAAATAAGCAAGTGGTTATAAAATACTTATTGTTGTCGGGGAATATTCGTTTGGTCGTGGAATATTCTAGCTGTCGAAGAATATTCGTATGATGGCGCAGTCATTTGTGGGCCCCATAATAGAATAACTGTCGGATGAAGAAAATGACAAGTTTGAGTTTTTATAAATAACGGCGTAATTGTTACGTTAACACTATTGAATACTTCGGCGGTTAAAATACGATGTACGGCGTGGTTGCATTAAAGAGTATACCAGTATTGCATGCATTTTTTGGAATCATTGATTCTTACGTATGAAGGCACTACTCAATAATTGTAATTACTGTTCAATATTTTATTGGTTCAATAATTGCTGCGTTGATATTTTATATTATTGTTGTTCAATAATTGTCACAACACAATATTTCCCATTGTCAGATCAATAATTCATATTATTTGAATAATATTATTAGATAGCATTATTGGCAATATCTAGAAAGTTCTGTCAATGAGAGGTTTGGTCACCTAATTGTGCGCCAGTAAGGAGAAATCCTTATCGGAAAGCCCCCTCTTTCCTGGGAACGGCATGGTTGTCATTATTGTGATTCTGTAATATTATTTGTGAATAATTAATTATTGATTTATATGATAAGGAAATATATATTTTTATATGGATATAAATGAAGGAATTAATTCTGAGGTGTTTTATTAGTATTTTGTCAAAATGAAGAACGAAATTTGGAAATTTTTAGAAAATTAGTTTATTACTTGATTTTGTAAAATCTATAACTCTTTGTGTATAATGCGTTAGGAGATTAGCCATATATCAAAAGAAAGCCCTGGAAGTAAGCTAACCGTAGAAATTGGAATCACCCAAAAATTCATTGCGGATTTTTCGTGGTGTCTGTTTGAATGAAACTGGTCAGAAGGACTCATAATTCGAAAAATCAGTGTTCTTGAGATATATTGCGTGAGTTATAATTTTTAATCCGACTGTTGGATCATTGTTATTTTTGGATATGTTAAACATATATAAGTTGAGTACATGTCCACAAATTTTGAACCGTTAAAAATTAACGTATGATTTGTTATGAATTTTAAGAGGTGGCTGATTCGAAAATTATGTTTATAAATGATTTTTGATGGAAAATTCTAGAATGAGTGGGCCCCACCTTTGGTTGGTGAATAATGTGCTAAAATTTTATTTCAAAAGTTGTGGGTGGGAGTAGTAGCAGGTAAAGCCATCAGGTTGCATGTCAAGTCTGCTTTGGCGTTCTAACATTTTCCTATAAATAGAGTGCTGAGTTAGCATAAGTTTTCTCTCCCTACATTATCGAGCGTATTTTTATGAGTATTTTGATACTTTGAGAGTTGTTAATCAGTGCAAGTTTCCTTCAGCGTCATATGCAATATTTCAGTCAGAAGTACTGCTCTTTTGAGGTAAGGGATAGTAAGGGATTGTAAGGGATGTTATTTTCTTCTTAAATGATATTATTTTCTTCAATATCATTATGTCGAATTATTGATATGAGTTTTATTGTGGAATTTATACCTTTTTCATGTCGGGGTTACTATTCACGTATACGGAACTATATTCATGTATATGGCACTATTTATGTATATGATATTATTTACGTATACGGTACTATGTACGAATACAGGTTACTATTCAAGAATTACTATTTACGGGTACTATTCATGACAAAATTGGTTTCTTTTTCTGACCAAATTATCGTTGATTTATGAATCTTACTCTTGAAATTAAATGAAGTTGTTGATCATATTGTCTTTATTATCATATATAACATTTTTATAACTCTAATGATGATATTTCTCATTGACTTGAGTGTAAAGATGGGTAGATTATTGGTATGATCGTGACTATGGGTTCTCTTTGGCCAGTAGTGCAAAGATGAATTATTGACTGGTATGATCATGACCATTGAATTTATAATTGAATATCTTTTGCTTAAGTGCAAAGGTGAATTGATTAACATGGTTATAAAAATTATTGGCAGTTGTGTATGCTTTTGATAAATTCTGAGCATATCTGATTGGTATGAAAGTGATAGTGTACACGGATCACGCGGCAATTCGACACTTAGTGGCGAAGAAGGATGCAAAGCCTTGTTTGATCAGATGGATATTATTGTTGCAGGAGTTTTATTTGGAGATCAAGGATAGAAAGGGAACCGAGAATCAAGTGGCGGACCACTTATCTCGACTAGAGAATCCGGGAAAGGAAGCGGAGGACAAGATTATGATTAATGAATCCTTCCCAGATGAACAATTGTCTGTGGTGGAAGTGCCATGGTTTGCAGACTACGCAAACTACTTGGTGAGTAAGATGGTACTTTCTGACTTGGTTGGTCATCAAAAGAAGAAATTCTTGCATGATGTTAAATGGTTTATTTGGGATGAACCATATTTGTTCAAATAATGTGCTGATCAGCTGATAAGGAGGGGTATCCCATATAGCGAGATAGAGGGGATTTTGAAGGATTGTCATTCTTCTTTATATGGTGGTCACTACGGTGGAGAGCGAACAACGACTAGAGTACTACAAGAAGGATTCTACTGGCCAATAATTTTCAAGGATGCTTATAGTTTCGTCCAGAGATGTGACCGATGTCAAAGAGTCGGGAACATTTCAAAGAGAAATGAAATGCCATCGAATACAATCCTCGAAGTGTAAATTTTTGATGTGTGGGGGATAGATTTCATGGGCCCTTTCATTTCTTCATGTGGAAATCTGTACATTCTACTAGCAGTGGATTATGTGTCAAAGTGGGTAGAAGTGGCAGCTCTTCCAACAAATGATGTCAAAGTAGTCCTTAGATTTTTGTAGAGGAGTATTTTCACGAGGTTTGGGACTCCAAGGGTCATCATTAGTGATGAAGGAAGTCATTTTTGTAATAGGCAGTTCACAGCTTTGTTGGCTATGTATGGGGTGAATCATCGCATTGCTACAACTTATCATCCTCAAACTAATGGCCAAGCAGAAGTTTCAAATCGTGAAGTCAAGAGAATTCTGGAAAAAGTTGTGAATCCCACAAGGAAGGATTGGTCCTTAAAGCTTGATGATGTTGTTTGGGCATATATGACTGCTTATAAAACTCCATTGAGCATGTTACCTTTTCAGCTAGTTTATGGCAAGGCATGTCACCTTCCTATGGAGCTAGAGCATAAGGCATATTGGGCGATTCGGGAGCTCAATTTTGATTTAAAAGATGCAGAAGAGAAACGCCTACTCCAACTCAATGAGTTGGATGAATTCCGATTACAGGCGTATGAAAACTCAAAGCTATACAAGGAGAAGGTGAAGAAATTTCATGATCGCAAGATCATAGAGAGAACATTTGAGCCGGGACAAAGAGTTTTGATTTTCAATTTCAGACTTAAACTTTTTCCTGGGAAGCTCAAATCAAGATGGTCAGGGCCATTTACAGTGAAGACAGTTTTCCCCCATGGTGCGGTAGAAGTGTTTGATAAGTTCCCAGATAAGCCGTTTAAGGTGAATGGACAGCGGTTGAAGCATTACTTTGGTGGCGAGGTTGACAGACAGAAAGTCACCTCCATTCTTTCTTCGACGTGATTGATTAGAGACAGTCAAGCTAATTGACTATAACTTAGTGCTTGATGGGAGGTAACCCATTGTTTCTATCTATACTTTTTATTTATTCAGTTTAGGTTGTTTTTGTTAGCTCATTTTAATTTTTAATTATGATAGTTTGATTTGTTCTGCATAAGTGCGTTGGTAGCTGAATTTGCATAGGACTATGTTTGAGAATAGTATAGGGAGTATGATGATTAAATACTCATTCTTGCGTATTCAGTAGTTCATGCTTTGATATGGTTAATTGGTGTTTATGCAGGTGAATTGGCAAGAAGTCATCACTATGTTATTGTATTGGAAGATACAGATTGGAAGTGCAGGAAGCAGGGTCGGGCGGACGTGCAATGAAGGCCTTAACAAATCGCGCACCCGCGTTGCATGTCTGTGTAAAAAGAGTACTCGCGCACCCGCGCCATGTCTCCATTGAAAACATGCGCGGCCACGCCTGACACCGGATTTTGAAAAAAAAAATTGGGTTTTAAAACGTGGTGTGATTCATATCTTCTATCACTTGATATAACAGAGAGTCGTATTCTCCTATTCTCCAAAACACGCATGACTCCTCCTTTCCAAACCGTTCCCAAGTAAGGGTGTAACATCTCATCTCCACTACGTGATTGGCGCTTCAAATCTCCTACCCACGTTCAACATCTACATTTATAAAACTAGGGTTTCTGTGGGTTTGTTCAACATAAGTTTGGGGGTATTCAGTCATCAGTTATCACTCATGATTTTACCAGGCCAGTCTTCTTCTTCTTTATCAGTTCTGAATGGGTCCTAAGTGTGCTCGATCTTGCACTCCGGAATCATCCTCTACAAGCAGTCAAAGTGGTGACAATGTTGATTTCTCTAAATTTGTCAACTTGGATGCTCAAATTGAATACTATCAAATTGTGGGGAAGTCATTTATTCATGAGCGAGGGTTCAAACCAGATGCGCAGGATGGACAGTTAGTGCAGATGATTAGAGAAAGGTGTTGGCATGGTGTTTGCTCTACGCCGACGGCTTCACATATGGCTATTGTGCGAGAGTTTTATGCAAATGCGAGGGAAACAATGAATGGTTTTTCTTTTGTTCGTGGGATTCAAGTGGACTACAGACCGAGAGCCATTCGCCAAGTGTTCAATTTACCCGACCCTCTGGCTGGACGAACAAGTTGGGTGGAGGCTGAATGTTTGGAGACAGATTTGGATGTTGTGATCACTGATTTGTGTATTCTAGGGACTCAATGGACATGCACTCCGGGGCACTGATCACCCTAAGACCTTTCTGGCTTCTACCCTCAATCGTTATACAAAGGCCTAGAATCTCTTTGTGTGTGCAAAAATTATGTCATCTTCTCATCAGCATGAGATTACAGTTGAGCGAGCACTTATACTATTGGGTATTATCGTGGGCAAGGATATGGACATAGGTTACCTGATGAATCAGAATATGATGAGATATATGCGGGGAAGTACCACAGGTAGTATTCCACATGCATCAATAGTGACCCATTTGTGTGCCAAGGCAGGAATTAGGTGGACGGATGAGCAGTTGCATTTCCCAAGCCAGGACATTACGCATGCTACAATAGAAAGATTTGAAGATTGGTAAGGGGGTACTCCGCATCGAAGAGGAAAGGGTTTTATTCTTTGTCCCGCATCGTCTACACCATCATCACAGCCCTCCAAAACGGATGAAGCAGGCATGTCAACCCAAGCCACTTCTTCTACTGGGGATCGACAGCTCCAAAGGTTGGAGCGGAAGGTAGACGCTATGTACGACAATTTTGCAGCGTTTGCTACGGGTTTGACGAGGTCGCTAGCGGAGGCATTTGCGCAGCAGGGAACTATGCTTGAGTGGCCACAGTTTGGGACGGTCGTGCCATTTCCACCACCGAATTCACCACCCGAAGAGGGTGGTGCAGCTGAGCAGTAGGGGAGTTCTTCTAACCCTATACCTTCATTCATTGGGATAATGAATATTTTAAGTTTTGGGGTATTGGGTAGTAGGGTAGTTGCATGTAGTGTTTGCATGATTAGTTTAAATTTTGCATTTTTATGTGTTAGTTAATAATTGTAGAAATTTTTTCTGTTTTTAGTCATTATTAATTGGTTAGTATATGTTTAAGTTGCATTATATGTTTAGTTGCATGTCTCACAATTCTAGCTTTGTGGAAATTATGTCTAGCCAATGATGAAATTGAATTTTGAAGGATTGTTGAGTTTAATGGATATCTTAAGCCTAGATATAATGTTTTACATGATGGAATCCATGGTTGTTGTTTAGATGCTTTCGGTTTGCACTTACATGTTCGCAAATGCTTGTAGGAATAAGAGTTATGTGTTATATTGCTTGATAGGAAATGTGTTTTTAAAATAGAATTATGTGGAAATGAACTTGGACTATGAAAAACATTGATAATCAAGCTTTGGGAACACATGGGTATGCTGTATATATATATAAAAACAATAACGTGGCTAGTCTTATTTCGGGGCCTTTGTTACTTGAGTAAGTACGCCCATAGGGGTGTCTTAACACCTAGCGCCCTAAGGTCTTTTATGGTCTGGGAGTCGTTGGTTGAAAGCTCGTTAAGGGGTAGCATTGTTAGCCTAATGGAATGAGGCATTGCACAGTCATGTGAAAAAAAACCATAAAATAGCAATAAACACCGCGGGAAAGAGCAAAAATCGCCCTCGTGAGTAAAAATAAAGCAGTTTAAACCCATTGTTGAACCTTAGTTTGTATGGACATGTTAGAATAGTCTTTGATGCATTAGTATACGTAAATTTTGATTTGGACTGTAATTTCATGTTTTGAACAGTTTAGCATGTGTACTCTTTGCTTTAGTCAAGTTTTGGTGAACATAACACACACACACACACACACAACATCTTTATAGCATGTATGGATTACTTGTGTGAGACCCCAAATTTTATGAATAAAGATTTAAATTTTCTCAAAATATTTTTTTCAAAATTATGGAGTGGATTTGAGATAATGTTATAGTTGTGGATAATATTTAGAAATTTTGAAAAGTATGCAAGTTGTTATATAATATTTGATTGATCAGGAAATATTCTTTTTATCGGGGAATATCCGTACGACGCTACAATTATTGGTGGACCCCACAACGGAATTATTGTCGGATTGAGAAAACGACAAAAATATTTTTATGAAAATAACAATGGAAGTTTTACCGTTAATTGTTGAAACACCCGGTGTTAAAAGTACAGTAATGCGCGTGGTTGCATAGTAGCACATGGTATTGATTATTGATGTTTACATGAGAAGTCACTCAGTTTTGTTCAATTATTGCTACAGTAATTGTTGCATAGTATCTCACGTTATTTGATTCAATTATTGTCGATATTTTATATATTATTAGATCAATAATTGAGATAACAAAGTTATTGATATTATTATTTGCAATATTAATGATGTCTAGAAGTTCTGTCAAGGAGTGGTTTGGTCACCTAATTGCGCGCCAATAGGGAGAAATCCTTATTGGAAAGCCCTCTCTTTCCTGGGAACGACCTGGTCGATTAATAGTGTGAATTATAATAATGATGATGAATTTTGTTTTATTATTATTATAAATATAATAAAATGTAAAACTTTTATATAAAATGTAGAATACTTTTATAAAGTTTTATTTTATTTGATTATAAATAAAATATAATATATTTTATTATGCATAGTGTTTGCATAGTAAAATCTTTTTATATAAAATAGAATACTTTTATAAAGTTATTTGTTTTATTAGATTATAAATAGAATATATTATATTTTATTATGCATAGTATTTGCATAGTAAAATCTTTTTAT
The DNA here is from genome assembly GCA_020205605.1 of Panax ginseng. NCBI lineage: Eukaryota > Viridiplantae > Streptophyta > Magnoliopsida > Apiales > Araliaceae > Panax > Panax ginseng. The sequence goes on from CM035130.1 coordinate 45,315,430, forward strand.
ATAAAATGTAATACTTTTATAAAGTTATTTGTTTTATTAGATTTTAAAGAAAATATATAAATATATATATATATATATATATATATATATATATATATATAATATATAGAATATATTATATTTTATTGTATAGTATCCTTTCTATTCTCCTATAAATAGGATGCTTAGTTAGAATTGAAAACACACCAGAAATTCAAAGAATTCTTCTTCTATAATCTTGAGCGTATTTCTTTAGAGTTTTAGAAAGCTTTGAGCGTAGAAAACTGTATAAGTTTTCTTCAAGAATATCATCGCCCTACCAGTCGGAATACTCTTCTTTCTAAGGTAAAGGGTATTATTTCTTTTGTATTCATGAAGAGAATTATTTTCTTTCAAATACTGTAAGAGTCAAGTATTCCATTCTTTATTATTATGTTGGAATAACTTTGCTCTATGCAAAGTACCGCATACATGGTGAAATTCTTCATTATTCCATTCTTTATTATTCTGCTGGAATAACTCGTCTGCATGGCTCTATCGCAGTCTCGATGAATTCTGTTGTTATTCCATTCTTTATTATTCTGTTGGAATAACATGTCTGTGCGGTCTATCGCATGCCTGGTGAATTCTGTTGCTATACATTCTTTATTATTCTGTTAGAATATCCTGTCTGTGCGGTCTATCGCATGCCTGGTGAATTTTGTTGTTATTCCATTCTTTATTGTTCTGTTGGAACATCCTGTCTATGCGGATTACGCTTGACCTGGTTCCATTCTGTTGGAATATCATGTCTGTGCGGATTACGCATTACCTGGTTCCATTCTTTATTATTCTGTTGGAATATCCTGTCGGTGCGGATTACGCATGACCTGGTTCTATTCTTTATTATTCTATTGGGAATAACCTGTCTGTGCGGTCTATCGCATGCATGGTGAATTCTTCTTTTATTCCATTCTTTATTATTTTGTTGGAATAACATGTCTATGTGGAATACCACATGCATGGTGAATGATCCTTTGTATTCATTCCTTATTAAATTGTGAAAGTGATTTGTCTACGTGGATTACCGCATGGCGGGCAAAAATCCATTTGCTGTTTCATATATTCTATTATACTTAGTTGGTTAAAGTTTTGGCTTCTATAATCCATGAAATTAGTAGAATATCCTGGATATTTGCGCTTCATCCAGTATCTTTTCATGGAAATATTCTTCTGAGCATTCTTGAATTTTACTCCATAAAGTAGTATCATGTTGACAATTTGGATATTATTGATTTCAGGATAAATTAACTTATAAATCTTTAAAATTTATTCTTGAACTTATTTTATTGAATTATTATGTCATTGTCATCATCATCATGCTTATATTGTGATGAAATTCATCTTTGGCTTACGTGCATAGATGGACTTGGTATGATTATGACCAGGGAATATTCTGTATAATCATGACCTATAATGTTATAAATGATGTGGTAAAAGTCCTCAGTGGCATGCAGTACATTGATGGACAGTTTTTGGTATGATTATGACTAGGGATTATTCAGTATAGTCATGACCATTGATGATTTAATGAATATCCTTGGCCCGTAGTGAAGGGATGACTTGATGATGTGGTTTATTTATTAAGCCGAGTCCTAGCGATAAAAATTGATGAAAACATTTTAAATCATAGAAGATAGTAGATATCATGCTCTACTTGACTCTTCTAATGGATTGCTTATTCCGCTGCAGTTAAACTTGATGTCTATTGTATTTTATCAGTTTAACATTGTTGAAAACTAATGATAATTTATTCTACATTATCTTAGTCATAATATTTCTTACTGGGCTAGTTGAGCTCACCCTTTTGCTTTCATTGTTCTCTTCAGGAAATGAGAACGTAGCCGGGACTAGTCGGGGAACGGAGTGATGGTCCGAGATGGTGTATTAGTAGTCCTCACTATTCTATAAAATAGTGTGACAATAAATGTAATGATGACTCTATTTGAGAGTGGATATTGTCTAGAAGGCAACATTCCTATTTAAACTCTAATCTATGTTTTGTCGTATATTACACGACAGTTGTATAATTAAGTTTGTATCTGTATTCTGTACCATGTATTTGGCGACTCAAGATGGGTGATGTATACTGATAAGTGGGTTTTATACCTACTTATTGAATACCAATTCACGCGAACTATGCCCATCTCAAGTATATTTTAGTGTGTTTTTAGTTGCATTTCATGTTATTTTGCATTGCATTTACTTAAAACTCCTTTTGGTGATAAAAGTACAGAAAATGTCCTAATTTGGTGGTATTAAAGGGCACAAGGCTAATGGACGCATGAAGCGAGGCACAAGCTGGGATATTTGTGGCATGAGGATCAAGTGGAGCAGAAGACTAAGCATGGATGGACAAAGGAAGAAGCAACAGAACAGATCAGTTGCAGCAGCAGAACCAAAATTCAAAGTTGTAGAAGTCGCACGGCCAAAAGACAAGCTTGGGGACGACTCCATGCCATGAGAACCCTACCGGATAACATTACACATCGCAAGTCGCATACCGCAGCAAGGATTACATCGAGGGCGCGCGCGCCACGCCACGACGTCTAATGTTGACCAAAGCTGACTTTTCATTAAACAGTGTAATTGAAGCGTAATTTGGAGGGGGGATTCAATTAGGGCTTATATATTAGACGTATTTTCATTATGCAAGATATATTCCACCCTTTGTGGGAGGAGATAGCTATTATCATCTTCTCTCTTTAATTTTAATAATAGAATAAAGTAGATTAGTGTAGGTATTTTCTAGAGTTGATTGGATTGGAGACTTGAAGCAATTGGAAAGCATTAGAGATTCAACCTTGGCTCAAGAGAATAAATTTGCACTACAATTCTCTACCCTTATTCTCTCTTTGATTGCTTATTTTATCTCATGATGTGTCTTCAATATGTGGATAATAGCATTAATTCAATTATGATTTAAACACTATTCTGAGATTGCAATGTATTCTATGGATTAGTTTAAGCTGATATGTTTCATTGTTAGCCTTATTAATTTCTATGGGATTGTCTATTAAGATTCATGCTTACTTGCTTAGTTGATTGGCCATCAATTACTGTGATAACTCATATGAACTCGAAAGACGAAGTATGGGTTTAGATCTGATCTTAATAGCTTATGATTGTATATTCTACATTGTGTTGGGATGTATGATTTGTGCTTAGGATAGACATATACCGAAGTGCCATTCGTAGTCAATTGAGAACTTGGAATTAAACCCTAATTATTTGTAAATCACATAGACATATAGTGATTTAGATAATGTGGGCTTTCATGTGTATTCTATAAATTGTGGATTATATGTGATATGGGTATGGTACATTGAAAGATGGCTATACTGTACTTTAGTGTTCTCGACTAACAAACCGGTATAATTAGTTTGGCTTAACATGAAGTGTGTGGATTTGAATGAGTCAATTGATGAAATTGTAATCTCGGGTCTTCATTATCTAGTCTCACTCTAGGAATAATTAGGTTTATTTAATTTTATAGTTTTCATCACAATATAATATCATTCGTTTAAATAAGACTAAAATGGTTATGGGCTAATGCTTGGTGAACTTTATTAGTTAATTCTCCGTGGGAACGATACTTTACTTACTCTTTATTAATTGTTGATCGTGTATACTTACACGCATATATTGATCGGTAAAATGACCAATAAGTTTTTGGCGCCGTTGCCGGGGAATTAGCTTAATAAATTTTTTTCAACATTAATTTCAATCAAATTAGTCTTAATTTAAATATTTTCTTTTCTTTTAATTATATTCTTATATTTCTCTCTTTTTAGGTACTATGGGTGACTTTTCTTATCACTGGCCTTTTGCAAATAGGACTCAACTAAGGGACATAAGCACTGAGGGACTCAATGTATTTTCTACATTGTCAGCACAAATTGAAAAACTTTCAGAGAGGTTGGATGTTCTTGTAGACCAACCTACTCGAGGGATAGCAGTTACATGTGAATATTGTGCTGGCAAACATCCAAGTTATTAGTGCAACAATAGTTTTGGACAAGTACAGTATGGGGGTGATTACTCCAACAGCTATGCCAATCCTAATTATCATCAAGGTTGGGGGTATCACCCAGATTATGAATGGAGTTATAACAATCAAGACTAATACTGCACCCCAAGTCCAACATATCCATCGGATTTCTCATATCTGCCTCCAATGCAACAAGAAGAAAATTCAAGGTTGAAGGAATTCATATCAAAAAGCATAGCAGACCATGTAGAGATGATGATGAGTCTGAAGTTATCAAGCCAAAATCTTAACAGACAAATGGAACAACTCATTAATTCCTCAATGAATGGTTGAGCAAATTTGTGGTGTCAACTGAGGAGAAGATGATTGAGCAAGAGAGGTCAATTCAAACTCTTTAGAATCATATGGATCAAATGTTCGAAGCCTTGAACAATCGCCCTCCAAACAATTAGTGCTATGATATGGACGATGAAACTGATAGAGAGCCAGGAGTGTACATACCACTGAATGAACTGAAAGGAGTGGACATTGAGGAGACAACTGGGGGTATGGAAAATGAAGAACATGAGTTGACTTGTATAATACCCCAAGTAGCTTCTCAGTTAGAGTTAAAAAATTCAGTGAAATTTGCACACCCATGTCCCCTTGGTAGTCACATCCAAAGCAAGAATTTCTGTGATTATGAGGCCTCTTACAAACCATGGTGGGCTGAGGAAGAGATAATAGAAGAAGAAAATCTTGTTGTATCTGTCATGCTTCAATGCAAGAATCTATTCATAGATACAACGGAAGGAGCACCTAGCTATGCAATAGAACTAGGGGCATCATGTATAGGAAATATGCTAGGTTGTTTCAGTTCATAGACACGCAAGATGGGGAACCTACCTACGCACGTTGCAGTTCTAATGGATGGAGGGTTCCTAGCTTATCGTAGAGGAATCGGATAGCAGTGTCAAGAAAAGAGTCCAGCTAACGGGTTATAAACCGAGCGCTAGATGGGAGGCACCCCATCCAATCTTTCTCCCTCCTTGTTTAATTCTTATTTACATTTCCATATTTAGTAGATGTTAGATAGTTGTAAGTCTTAATAATAGTTTTATTGTTTCTCCTCTCAAGTTCAATCCAATTGATATAAGTATTCAGGAATCAAACAAAAGTCAAACAAAAACTGAAGCTGCCAGAGTACAGGGTCACGCGGCCATGCCATAGCTCAGTCACAGAAAAAAAATTGCTAAATTTTTAGAATTTCTGACTCAAGCATTCGGACAGTTAGAAGCCTACACTCAGTTTCCAACTATAGAATATCTCAAACTTAGCCATTGCCTGATATACCATCGGATCTTGAAGAGGTGAACGGAGAGGACATTGCCACTTAGGGGAGTATTCTTTCACTTTTAATTACAATGAGGGCATTGTTTATTTTAAGTTTAGGGGTTTTGGGTTGTAGGGTAGTAGTATAGTTGCATATAGTTTCATTTAGTTTTTGCATGTTTAGTTTTAATTTTGCATGTTTATTTGTTAGATAAAATTTTGCAGAAAATTTTTAATTTTTAGTTATTATTGCTTGTGCTAGTATGTTTTAGTTTGCATGTCTCACAATGTTTAGCTTTACGGAAATTTTGTCTAGCCAATGATGATAGTGAATTTTGAAAGATTCTTGAGTATTGTGGATAACATGAGCTGAGATATAATGTTTTACACGATGTAATTCATGATGTTGTTTAGATACTTTCGGTTTTCACTGCCGTGTTCACAATTGCTTGTAAGCATAAGAGTGCTGTGTTGCATTGCTTAATAGAAAATGTGGTTTTAAAAAAAAGAGAAATATGTAGAAAATGGACTTAGATTGTATAAAACATTGATACTCAAACTTTGTGGAAAACATGGGTATGCTAGGTATATAAAAAAAAATTAAATAGCAGTAACGTGGCTAGTCTTATTTCGGGGCCCTGGCTACTTGAGTAAGTACGCCCGAGGGGATTGTCTCTACACCTAGTGCCCTAAGGTCTTTCATGGTCTGGGAGTCATTGGTTGAAAGCTCGCTAAGGGGTAGCAGTGTTGCCTAAGGGAATAAGACATTGCACAGTCATATGAAAAAAAAAGAGAAAAAGAAAAGAAAAGTAGCAATAAACACCACGAGAAAGAGCAAAAATCGCCCTCGTGAGTAGAAATAAAGCAGTTTAGCCCATTGTTAAACCTTAGGTTAGTTGATATGTTGAAACAGTCTGTGTTGCATAAGTATACATGAGTCTTGATTTAGACTATAATTTTCTGTTTTGAGCAATGTAGCATGTGTATTCTTTGATTAAGTCAAGTTTTGGTGAACACCACACACACACACACACACAGCATCTCTATAGCATATATGAATTATCTGAGTGTATGTTATTATGCCTATAGTTTGATTTAAAATGGTATTCTTGAATCTGGATAATTCGCTGAGGCATTTTGGACTGAAATTCTATTATAGCTGGAACAATGTGAGACTCGTTTGCATCATGATTTAGTTGCATAGCATGTAGTTGCATTTTCAGTGTTTTATGTTGTATGCATTGCTTGAGGGCAAGAAATAGTTCACGTTTGAGGGTATTTGATAAGTGGGTTTTATACCTACTTATTGAATACCAATTCACGCGAACTATGCTCTTCTCAAGTACATTTTAGTGTGTTTTTAGTGGCATTTCATGTTATTTTGCATTGCATTTACTTAAAACTCCTTTTGGTGAAAAAGTGCAGAAAATAGCCTAATTTGGTGGTATTAAAGGGCACAAGGCTAATGGACGCATGAAGCGAGGCACAAGCTGGGATATTCGTGGCATGCGGATCCAGTGGAGCAGAAGACTAAGCATGGATGGACAAAGGAAGGAGCATCGTAATGTGACGGTTGCGGCGGCAGCAGAACCAAAATTCAAAGTTACGTAAGCCATGCCAAGAAGACAAGCTTGGGGACGCGCTACCAAGAAAGCACCGGCCGACAACATTACACACGCAGTCAGTCACGCGCCCACGTAAGGATTACATCGAGGGGCGGCATGCACGCTGCCGCGATGTCTGATGTTGACTAAAGCTGACTTTTCATTAAACAGAGCAATTGAAGCGTAATTTGGAGGGGGGATTCAATTAGGGCTTATATATTAGACGTATTTTTATTATGCAAGACATATTCCACCCTTTGGGGGAAGAGATAGCTATTGTCATCTTCTCTCTTTAATTTCAATAATAGAATAGAGTAGATTAGTGTAGGTATTTTCTAGAGTTAATTGGATTGGAGACTTGAAGCAATTGGAAAGAATTAGAGATTCAACCTTGTCTCAAGAGAACAGATTTGCACTATAATTCTCTACCCTTATTCTCTCTTTGATTGCTTATTGTATCTCATGATGCGTCTTCAATATGTGGATAATAGTATTAATTCAATTATGATTTAAACATTATTCTGAGATTGCAATGGATTCTGTGGATTAGTTTAAGCTAATACGTTTCATTGTTAGCCTTATTAATTTATATGGGATTGTCTATTAAGATTTATGCTTACTTGCTTAGTTGATTGGCCATCAATTACTGTGATAACTCATATGAACTCGAAAGACGAAGTATGAGTTTTTGATCTGATCTTAATAGCTTATGATTGTATATTCTACATTGTGTTGGGATGTATGATTTGTGCTTAGCATAGACATATACTGAAGTGCCATTCGTAGTCAATTGAGAACTTGGAATTAAACCCTAATTATTTGTAAATCACATAGACATATAGTGATTTAGATAATGTGGGCGTTCATGTGTATTCTATAAATTGTGGATTATATGTGATATGGGTATGGTACATTGAAAGATGGTTATACTTTACTTTAGTGTTCTCGACTAACAAACCGGTATAATTAGTTTGGCTTAACATGAAGTGTGTGGATTTGAATGAGTCAATAGATGAAATTGTAATCTCAGGTCTTCATTATCTAGTCTCACTTTAGGAATAATTAGGTTTATTTAATTTTATAGTTTTTATCACAATATAATATCATTCGTTTAAATAAGACTAAAATGGTTATGGGCTAATGCTTGGTGAACTTTATTAGTTAATTCTACGTGGGAACGATACTTTACTTACTCTTTATTACTTGTTGACCATGTATACTTGCACGCATATATTGATCGGTAAAATGACCAACATATACCAGTTTTGGGGGCGTCACAGTTGGTATCAGAGCTTAGGGATGTGATCCCTGGCTGAGATGTGAGACAAAAACTAGGAGGGGAGAGACGGGGAATTCCTTCGCTAGTATGACCTACCTAAGTTTATTTGGTATTTAATTGGTCACGTAGTATAGGGATAATATGTGATATGATAATTAACCCTTGTTTTGTGGCAGTATTTGAAAATGGCATCCAAAAATGTTGAGATAAGCAATGGAGCACAGGAGACCATTGAGTCTCCACAGATCAATAATCAGGATAATGTGCATCAGGAAGGCGACAATCCTCATGCAAACAACAACACTAACCAAATGATGAACGATGGAATGTTCAGAGGCTTTATGCAATTCATTCAACATCGGGAAAGAGCGGCTCCTGTCCAAAATGCAGGTGGAAACACTGGCAACTCACGGTCGGTCACCGCTAAGCAGTTCAATGAGCTGGGACCACCTGAGTTTTTAGGAAATCCAGAACCACTTAAGGCTGAGACATAGATAAAGTAGATTACCAAGATATTTGATATCTTGGAATGCTCAGAGGAGAAAAAGGTTTCCTTCACCACCTTTATGTTGCGTGAAGAGGGAGATTACTGGTGGGAATCTGTAAAACGTACCCAGCCTGTCGCACTCAAGATGTCTTGGGAGAAGTTCCAAGAGCTGTTCAATGACAAGTACTTTCCCGAAAGTATTCGTCACATGAAGGAGGTGGAGTTTATCAAGTTGGAGCAAAACAATATGATCGTGTCGCAATACGAGGCTAAATTTGTGGAGTTATCCTGGTTTGCATCCCATTTGGTCGATAATGAGGAGCGAATGACGCGAATGTTTCTAAGAGGTTTGAAACCCGATATACGTCAATACCTCATTTCTCACAAACATTGTTTATATTCAGATGTTGTGAATAGGGCTCAGTTATTGGAGCGCGATAATGAGTTAGCACAACCAAAAGGCAACAACCAACAACACGATAATAATCGTACCGGTGGTAACGGCCATCGGAACAATGATAACCATCATGGGGGAAATTATCATGCCAAGAATGGTAACCACTTCGGTGGTAATCATAACCAAGATAATAGAAGTGGAAATTTCAAGAAAAGAAGGTTTAATAATGATGGAAAGACAACAAAGATCAAAGACCCGCTTCAAAGGAAGAAGAACAACCACCAACAGATGTTTTCAAATGCAAGGACAGAGGGGACACATCCGTCCAAACAGTATGCAAAGAATCCCAAGCGTGTTTCAATTACGAAAGAGAAGGTCACCTAGCTCGATTTTGTCATGTAGTGAAGTCAAGTCCAGCTGGGATAGTGATGCCAAAGGATGTCTCAGACAAGTCAAAGTCGGTAGTTTAAGTGAGAATGTTTGTCGAGGAACCCGAATGAAGTTATCATGGGTAAGTTAATCATAAACGCTTACGAAGTCTATACCTTATTTGATACCGGTTCTACCCATTCTTTTATCTCTCTTGCTTGCGCTCAACGTTTAAATTTGACTCCTGAGAAATTAGACTTTGATTTATCTGTTGAAACTCCATTAGGAGAAACCTTCGTTACCTCCACTGTTTATAAATCTTATTTGATTCAAATCGACACTTTCACGTTACCTGTTGATCTTATTTCTTTGAAAATACTTTCCTTTGATGTGATTTTAGGAATCGATTGGTTAACTACTCATCATGATTTTTGTAAGGTTGTTAGATTTCATATTCCTAACCAACCTGTTATGCGAATTCAAGCAACCAAACCACTAAAGTCAATCATTGTCATATCAAGCCATAAGTAAAGAGCCCCGAGCCCTTATCTGGGGACTTCCTTGTGTGATGCCCCGAAAATAGGTATACATCACCCATCTTGAGTCGCCAAATACATGGTACAAAATTCAAATACAACTTAATAATACAACTTTCGTGTAAAATATGACAAAACATAAACTGAGAGTTTTAATAAGAATATTGTCATCTAGACAATATCCACACTCAATAGAGTCCTCATTATATTTATTGTCACACTATTTAATAGAATAGTGAGGACTATTGATGCTATCATCTCGACCGTCAATCCGTTCCCCTACTCATCCCAACTATATTCTCATTTCCTGAAGAGAACAGTGAAAGAAAGGTTGAGCTCAACTAGCCCAGTAAGAAATATTATGACTAAGATAATGAAGAATAAATTATCATTAGCCTTCAACAATGTTAAACTGATAAAATACAATAGACATCAAGTTTAACTGCAGCGGAATAAGCAATCCATTAGAAGAGTCAAGTAGAGCATGATATCTATTATCTTCTATATTTTAAAATGTTTTCATCAATTTTTATCGCTGAGACTCAGCTTAATAAATAAACCACATCATCAAATCATCCATGCACTACGGGCCAAGGATATTCATTAAATCATCAATGGTCATGACTATACCGAATAATCCCTGGTCATAATCATACCAAAAATTATCCATCAATCCACTACAGGCCACTGAGGACTTTTACCACATCATTTATAACATTACAGGTCATGATTATACCGAATGATCCCTGGTCATAATCATACCAAGTCCATCTATGCACGTAAGCCAAAGATAACTTTCATCACAATATAAGCATGAGGATGATGACAATGATATAAGCATTAATCAAACGAAAACAAGGATGAATATTAAAGACTTTAAATTTATCCAAATATTATCAATCACTTAATAAACTCATAATCTAATATTATTAATATTATAACAATATTTTAATCACTTCTTAAACTTATAAATAATTTATTTCAATTGTTTACACTTTACCAAATAATGCATTTAATCATTCAAAATGTCATACTCATAAGATTTCATCACCAATGATCAAATCCCTCATCAAAAATCTGCATATACCCTATATAGGATTCCCAAGCCATAAAATTCTATTTTCCAATTTTGTTAATTCACATAACATATTTAATTCATTTACTCATAACTAGTTCATTTTCATGAAAAATACCAAATCAGTCCCAAAAATATTTCTTTTCTAGAATTTAGCAGAATATAGACCCATATTGAACATATATTTTTCTCGAAATTTTTAAAATTCATTTACTTTTTTTCATATGGTCAAAACTGCCGAATATTTAGACATTTATCATAAATTGTACTTTTTTCAAAAAATCCGAAATTTACAGGGTATACTCATGTGATATACATGTACTCCCAATAAAAATTTCACTAATTTTGAAGTTAACCACAAAGAGTTATAAGGGTTTACTTTTAAAATAGTCTTTTCCCATAAAATCCATAACTCTTAATCTGTACATCCAAAAATCGCCATTTTTGGACACAATCTAGAAAACTCATCAAATTATCATTTCAAATTTTTCCAGAATTTTTGAGGGTCAAAAAAATTAAAAAACTGCCCCTGGCAGAAACCCCTTTTGAATAAAAATACTATTCATATGAATACAAAGGATCATTCATCATGAATGCGGTAATCCACATAGACAGGTTATTCTAACAGAATAATAAAGAATGGAATAACAGAAGAATTCACCATGCATGCTATAGACCGCATAGACAGGTTATTCTCAATAGAATAATAAAGAATGGAACCAGGTCATGCGTAAACCGCACAGACAGGATATTCCAACAAAATAATAAAGAATGGAACCAGGTCATGCATAAATCGCACAGACAGGATATTCCAACAGAATAATAAAGAATGGAACCAGGTCAAGCGTAAACCACACGCATGTGATATTCCAATGTAATAATAAAGAATGGAATAACAACAGAATTCACCAGCATGCGATAGATCACATGCATGTGTTATTCCAATGTAATAATAAAGAATGGAATAACAGAAGAATTTCACCATGTATGCGGTACTTCGCATAGACAGGTTATTCCAACATAATAATAAGGAATGGAATAAAAATAGCTCTCTTCATGAATATAAAAGAAATAATACCCCTTACCTTAGAAAGAAACTGGATACTGGAGTAGAGAGGTAGCAGACTTCTCTTCTTCTTTCTCTCTATAATTTCTCTCTATAATAATTGCTCTATAGCTTTAGTGAATTGGTGAGAAATGAAGGAAGAATGAGCTTCTATTTATAAGAAAATATAGTTTCAATAATTGCACATTTTGGGGCTCAAAATATTACAGTACAAAAACATTCCTCTTTTTCTTCCTTTTTAATTTGTCCTACAAGTATTATCAAACTTGCACCAGCTCCCCTAATATTAAATCATGTGAATCAATAGTTATAATCATGTGAAAATATGAATTACAGTATAGTACCTCCATCTATACCTCCATTTTTAACTTAGTTATGCAAGTATTATCAATCTTGCACCAACTCCCCTAATAGTACAAGAATGTGATTCAATAGAACACACATGTGAACAAATAATTATATAAGCATGTGAATTAGTAGCAATTAATTGCGCATTTATTCGATTAATTACCCGATTTATCAATATAACCCCAGACATCAATTATCATCGGAATAGATGTCGATTTCCACTAACACTAATAATCCCAACACAATGGAACTATCAAATTCATCTTTAATCAACACGAACTTATTCATCATTAATATTATAAGTCACAATATTTAACAACCGTGTCGCTTCCCAGAAAGAGGGGCTTTATGATAAGGATTTCTCCTTATCAAGCGCAAATTAGGTGACCAAACCTCTCCTCGATAGAACTTCTGATATTGTCAATATTGCAAATAATAATATGAATAACTTTGCCATCTCAATTATTAATTTAATAATATAACATATTATGTAGATGATATTGTGACAATAATTGAATCAATAATATGAGATATGATGATGCAATTCATTATCGTAGCAATAATTGAGTATAACCGAGTGACTTCTTACATAAGCATCAATAATCAATACCGTAAAGCTACTATGCAACCATGCCAGACATCGTATTTTTACTACCGGGTAGTTCAACAGCTTTTAATTCGTAAAACTTTTGCCGTTATTTTTATAAAATGATAATTACGTCAAGTTTTCTACGATTACGACAATACTTCATTATGGGGTCCACTAATGATTGTGCCATCGCATTTGGATATTCCCCACAAAAAGAATATTCCCCACCAAATGAATATTTTATAACAACTTGCATACTTTTTGCAAAATTTATAAATATTACCCACAACTATAACATTATATCAAATCCACACCATAATATTCAAAAAAATATTTTGAGAAATTTAAATCTTTATTCATAAAATTTGGGGTCTCACAATCTCCCCTCCTTATGAAATTTCACCCTAAAAATTTGTGTACGTACCTGGTATACCAAAGAGGTGAGGATACATTGACTTCATTTCATATTCTAACTCTTGAAGTATAACCTTTGAGTGTCGAATAGGATCCTTCTTATCCAAGATTTTAATATGTATCTCCTCATACATTAAATCTTCTGCTATCTCGTCTAGTTCGAATTCAATAATGTGGTTCAGGTCGTCCACATATTTACGTAACATCGATACGTGAAAAATGTTATGAACACGCGACATACTTGGTGGTAAAACGAGTCTATAGGCCACAGTTCCTACTCAATTGAGGATTTCAAATGGGCCAAGTAAATCGAGGGTTGAGATAACGCCTTCTTGAACCTTCTTCTTTACATTCATCAGATTTGGGTGTGTAGCTTCAGCGGCTTTAATTTTATCAATTAAAGTCGATTCTACTCGTATATTCATTATTTTCACGTGGGTCCCTAGAGTCTTTAACTCTATCTTCATCATTTGTAAGTTATACTGAAATGGGTTTTTGTGTTAACAACATCGCACTCAGAAACGATACGATCTTCTACTTAACGCTACGCCTACCACGCTCGCTTCTTCTACGATGATATTGAGTGGTATAGTCATAATCTTCAATGTTTCGAGCCAACGCTCTTTGCGCATAATACGCTCGTTCTAGGTGAAGAAATATTTAAGGGTTTTAGAAATGGGTTTTGTACTGAGGTCAATACAAAATTCGATTTCACGCTCTAGGGGTAGGCTAGGAAGTTCTTCAAGAATACGTCAAGAAATTTATTAACGATAAAAATATCATTTAAAAACTGTGACTCTCATCCAAGACTTGGATAGCACATGAAATGAAGGTTTCTCCTAATGAAGTTTCAATCGATAAGTCAAAGTCTAACTTCTCTAGAGTTAAATTTAAACGTTGAGCGCAAACAAGAGAGATAAAATAATGGCTAGATCCGGTATCTAATAATGTATGGACTTCGCAAGAATTTATAATTAACTAACCCGCATATAACTTCGTCAAAGTTACTTTCGCTTTCTCGATAAGTCACAAAAACACTCTCCCCGAAACCCACCGACTTTGTTTTGTCCATCCCGCCTTTGGTACCACCATCCCAGCTGGACTTGACTTTGGTTCATGGCAAAATCGGGCTAGGTGACCTTCTTTTCCACAATTGTAACATGCTTTGATCGCATCACGCAGCTTTTGACCGAGATATGTCCCTCCCTCCGCATTTTGAAGCATACAATTGGTGGTCATTCTCCTTCCTTGAAAATGGGTGTTGGTGTCATTTTGTCTTTCCATCGTTGTTGAACCTTCTCATCTTGAAATTTCCACTCTTATTATCTTCGCCATGATTACCACCGAAGTGGTTACCATTCTTGGCATGATAATTTCCTCCACGATGGTTATCATTGTTTCGATGGTCGTTGCCACCGGTATAATTATTATCGTGTTGTTGGTCATTTCCTTTTTGGTTGTCTTGACTCATTATCGCTACCCAATAATCGAGCCCCTATTCACAACATCCGAATATAAACAAAGTTTGTGAGAAATGAGGTATTGACGTTTATCGGGTTTCAAACCTCTTATAAACATTCGCGTTCATTCGCTCCTCATTATCGACCAAATAGGATGCAAACCGGGATAACTCCACAAATTTAACCTCGTATTGCGACACGGTCATATTATTTTGCTCCAACTTGATGAACTCCACCTCCTTCATGTGACGAATACTTTCGGGAAAGTACTTGTCATTGAACAATGCTCTTGAACTTCTCCTAAGACATCTTGAGTGTGTCAGTCAAGGTACGCTTTTATAGATTTCCACCAAGAATCGCCTCTTCACGCAATATAAAAGGTGGCAAAGGAAACCTTTTGCTCTCGGATCATCCCAAGACATCAAATATCTTGGTGATCTCGCTTTAACCACGCTCCACCTTAAGTGGTTTTGGCTTTCCCAAAACTCCGGGTCCCAGCTCCTTGAATCTTTGGCGGTGACCGACCGTGGGTTGCCATTGTTTCCACCTATATTTTGGGCAGGAGTCTCTCTTACCTGATGTTTCATGAATTGCATAAAGCCTCTGAACCTCCCATCGTTCATCATTTGATCGGTGTTGTTATTTACCTGAGGATTATTGTCTTCCTGTTGCATATTATCCTGGGTATTGATCGTTGGTGACTCAACGGTATCTTGTGCTTCATTACTGATCTCAACATTTTCAGATACCATTTTCAAACACTGTCACAAAACAAGGGTTAATTGACACATCACATATTATCACTATACTCTGACCAACCAATTAAATACCAAATAAACTTAGGTAGGTCATACTAGCGAAGGAATTCCCTGTCTCTCTCCTCCTAGTTCTTGTCTCACATTTCAGCCAGGGATCATATCCCTAAGCTTTGATACCAACTGTGACGCCCCCAAAATAGGTATACATCACCCATCTTGAGTCGCCAAATACATGGTATAAAATTCAAATACAACTTAATAATACAATTGTCGTGTAAAATATGACAAAACATAAACTGAGAGTTTTAATAAGAATATTGTCATCTACACAATAACCACACTCAATAGAGTCCTCATTACATTTATTATCACACTATTTAACAGAATAGTTAGAACTACTAATGCTATCATCTGGACCGTTAATTCGTTCCCCGACTCGTCCGAACTATATTCTCATTTCCTAAAGAGAACAGTGAAAGAAAGGGTGAGGTCAACTAGCCCAGTAAGAAATATTATGACTAAGATAATGCACAATAAATTATTATTAGCCTTCAACAATGTTAAACTGATAAAATACAATAGACATCAAGTTTAACTGCAGCAGAATAAGCAATCCATTAGAAGAGTCAAGTAGAGCATGATATCTACTATCTTCTATGTTTTAAAATGTTTTCATCAATTTTTATCGCTGAGACTCAGCTGAATAAATAAACCACATCATCAAATCATCCCTGCACTACGGGCCAAGGATATTCATTAAATCATCAATGGTCATGACTATACCGAATAATCCATGGTCATAATCATACCAAAAATTATCCATCAATGCACTACAGGCCACTGAGGACTTTTACCACATCATTTATAACATTACAGGTCATGATTATACCGAATGATCCCTAGTCATAATCATACCAAGTCCATCTATGCACGTAAGCCAAAGATGACTTTCATCACAATATAAGCATGAGGATGATGACAATGATATAAACATTGATCAAACGAAAACATGGATAAATATTAAAGACTTTAAATTTATCCAAATATTAAAGACTTTAAATTTACCCAAATATTATCAATCACTTAATAAACTCATAATCTAATATTATTAATATTATAACAATATTTTAATCACTTCTTAAACTTATAAACAATTTATTTCAATTATTTACACTTTACCAAATAATGTATTTAATCATTCAAAAATGTCATACTCATAAGATTTCATCACCAGTGATCAAATCCCTCATCAAAAATCTGCATATACCCTATATAGGATTCCCAAGCCATAAAATCCTATTTTCCAATTTTGTTACTTCATATAACATATTTAATTCATTTACTTATAACTAGTTCTTTTTCATGAAAAATACCATATCAGTCCCAAAAATATTTCTTTTCTAGGATTTAGCAGAATATAGTTCCATATTGAACATATATTTTTCTCAGAATTTTTAAAATTCATTTAATATTTTTAATATGGCCAAAACTGTTGAATATTTAGACATTTATCATAAATTGTACTTTGGTCCAAAAATTTCGAAATTTACAGGGTATACTCCGGTGATATACATGTACTCCCAATAAAAATTTCACTAATTTTGAAGTTAACCACAAAGAGTTATAAGGGTTTATTTTTAAAATAGTCTTTTTCCATAAAATCCATAACTCTTAATCTATACATCCAAAAATCGTCATTTTTGGACACAATCTAGAAAACTCATCAGATTATCATTTCAAATTTTTTCAGAATTTTTGAGGATCAGAAAAATTACAAAACTGCCCCTGGCAAAAACCCCTTTTGAATGAAAATACTATTCAGATGAATACAAAGGATCATTCACCATGCATGTGGTAATCCACATAGACATGTTATTCCAACAGAATAATAAAGAATGGAATAACAGAAGAATTCACCATGCATACGATAGATCGCATGCATGTTATTCTCAATGTAATAATAAAGAATGGAACCAGTGTCACGCGAAACCGCATGCATAAGATATTCCAATAGAATAATAAAGAATGGAACCAGTCATACGTGAACCGCATGCATGTGATATTCTAGCGTAATAATAAATAATGGAACCAGTCATGCATAAAGCGCATGCATGTGATATTCCAATGTAATAATAAAGAATGGAACTAGGTCACGCAAGAAACAAAGATGCATAAGATATTCCAAATGTAATAACAAAGAATGGAATAACAACAGAATTCATCGTGCATGCGATAGATCGCACAAACAAAGTTATTCCAACAAAATAATAAAGAATGGAATAATGTAAGAATTTCACCATGTATGCGGTATTCAGATGTACAAAAGTTATTCCAACATAATAATAAGGAATGAAATAACAATAGCTCTCTTCATGAATACGAAAGAAATAATACCCCTTACCTTAGAAAGAAACTGGATACTAGAGTAGAGAGGTAGTAGACTTCTCTTCTTCTTTCTCTCTATAACTTCTCTCTATAATAATTGCTCTATAGCTTTAATGAATTGGTGAGAAATGAAGGAAGAATGAGCTTCTATTTATAGGAAAATATAGTTTCAATAATTGCACATTTTGGGGCTCAAAATATTACAGTATAATACCTTCCTCTTTTTCTTCCTTTTTAATTTAGTCCTGCAAGTATTATCAAACTTGCACCAGCTCCCCTAATAGTAAATAATGTGAATCAATAGTTCAATCATGTGAATCAATAGTTATAATCATGTGAAAATATGAATTACAGTATAGTACCTCCATCTATACCTCCATTTTTAACTTAGTCATGCAAGTATTATCAATCTTGCACCAACTCCCCTAATAGTACAAGAATGTGATTCAATAGAACACACATGTGAACAAATAATTATATAAGCATGTGAATTAGTAGCAATTAATTGCTCATTTATCCGATTAATTACCCGATTTATCAATATAACCCCCAGACATCAATTATCATCAGAATAGATGTCGATTTTCACTAACACTAATAATCCTAACACAATGGAACTATCAAATTCATCTTTAATCAACACGAACTTATTCATCATTAATATTATAACTCACAATATTTAACAATCAGGTCGTTCCAGGAAAGAGGGGGCTTTCCAATAAGGATTTCTTCTTATTGGCGCACAATTAGGTGACCAAACCTTTCCTTGATAGAACTTCTAGACATTGTCAATATCGCAAATAATAATATGAATAACTTTACCATCTCAATTATTGATTTAATAATATAACATATTATGCAGATGATATTGTGACAATAATTGAATCAATAATATGAGAGATATGATGTAGTAATTATTGTAGCAATAATTGAGTATAACTGAGTGACTTCTTACGTAAGCATCAATAATGAATACCGTGTGCTACTATGCAACCACGCCAGACATCTTGTTTTTTACTACCGGGTAGTTCAACAGCTTTAACTAATAACACTTTCAATTAGTTATTTTTATAAAATGATAATTCTGTCATTTTCTAATTACGACAATACTTCTGTTGTGGGGTCCACCAATGATTGTGCCGTCGTTCAGATATTCCCCGACAAAAAGAATATTCCCCGACTAAACGAATATTTTATAACAACTTGCATACTTTGTAAAATTTATAAATATTACCCACAACTATAACATTATATCAAATTCACACCATAATATTCAAAAAAATATTTTAAAAAATTTAAATCTTTATTCATAAAATTTGGGGTCTCACAATCTCCCCTCCTTATGAAATTTTGCCCTTAAAATATTTACGTACGTACCTGGTATGCCAAAGAGGTGAGGATACCTTGACTTCATTTCAGATTCTAACGCTTGAGGTATAACCTTTGAGTGTCGAATAGGATCCTTCTTATCCAAGATTTTAACATGTATCTCCTCATACATTAAATCTTCTGCTATCTAGTCTAGTTCCAATTCAATAATGTGGTTCGGGTCGTCCACATATTTAAGTAACATCGATACGTGAAAAACGTTATGAACACGCGATATACTTGGTGGTAAAACGAGCCTATATGCCACAGTTCCTACTCGATCGAGGATTTCAAATGGGACAATTAAATCGAGGGTTGGTATAACGCCTTCTTGAACCTTCTTCTTCACATTCATCAGATTCGGGCATCTGTAGCTTGAGCGGCTTTAATTTTATCGATTAAAGTCGATTCTACTCGAATATTCGTTATCTTCACGTGGGTCCCTAGAATCTTTAACTCTATCTTCATCATTTGTAAGTTATATGAAATGGGTTTTGTGTTAACAATATCGCACTCGTAAACGCATACGATCTGCTACTCAACGCGTCAGCTACCACGTTTGTTATTCCACGATGATATTGAGTGGTATAGTCGTAATCTTTAACAGCTCGAGCCAACGTCTTTGGCGCATAATACGTTCATTCTAGGTGAAGAAATATTTAAGGGTTTTAGAAATGGGTTTTGTACTGAGGTCAATACAAAATTCGATTTCATGCTCTAGGGGTAGGCTAGGAAGTTCTTCAAGAATATTTTGTAACAACTTGCATACTTTGCAAAATTTATAAATATTACGCACAACTATAACATTATATCAAATCCACACGATAATATTCAAAAAAATATTTCGAGAAATTTAAATCTTTATTCATAAAATTTGGGGTCTCACAATCTCCCTCCTTATGAAATTTCGCCCTCGAAATTTACGTACATACCTGGTATGCCAAAGAGGTGAGGATACCTTAACTTCATTTCAGATTTTAACTCTTGAGGTATAACCTTTGAGTGTCGAATAGGATCTTTCTTATCCAAGATTTTAACATGTATCTCCTCATACATTAAATCTTCTGTTATCTCGTCTAGTTCCAATTCAATAATGTGGTTCGGGTCGTCCACATATTTAAGTAACATCGATACGTGAAAAACGTTATGAACACGCGATATACTTGGTGGTAAAACGAGCCTATAGGCCACAGTTCCTACTCGATCGAGGATTTCAAATGGGACAATTAAATCGAGGGTTGGTATAACGCCTTCTTGAACCTTCTTCTTCACATTCATCAGATTCGGGCATCTGTAGCTTGAGCGGCTTTAATTTTATCGATTAAAGTCAATTCTACTCGAATATTCGTTATCTTCACGTGGGTCCCTAGAATCTTTAACTCTATCTTCATCATTTGTAAGTTATATGAAATGGGTTTTGTGTTAACAATATCGCACTCGTAAACACATACGATCTTCTACTCAACGCGTCAGCTACCACGTTTGTTATTCCACGATGATATTGAGTGGTATAGTCGTAATCTTTAACAGCTCGAGCCAACGTCTTTGGCGCATAATACGTTCATTCTAGGTGAAGAAATATTTAAGGGTTTTAGAAATAGGTTTTGTACTGAGGTCAATACAAAATTCGATTTCATGCTCTAGGGGTAGGCTAGGAAGTTCTTCAAGAATATTTTGTAACAACTTGCATACTTTGCAAAATTTATAAATATTACGCACAACTATAACATTATATCAAATCGACACGATAATATTCAAAAAAATATTTCGAGAAATTTAAATCTTTATTCATAAAATTTGGGGTCTCACAATCTCCCTCCTTATGAAATTTTGCCCTCGAAATTTATGTACATACCTGGTATGCCAAAGAGGTGAGGATACCTTGACTTCATTTCAGATTTTAACTCTTGAGGTATAACCTTTGAGTGTCGAATAGGATCCTTCTTATCCAAGATTTTAACATGTATCTCCTCATACATTAAATCTTCTGCTATCTCGTCTAGTTCCAATTCAATAATGTGGTTCGGGTCGTCCACATATTTACATAACATCGATACGTAAAAAACGTTATGAACACGCGACATACTTGGTGGTAAAACGAGTCTATAGGCCACAGTTCCTACTCGATCGAGGATTTCAAATGGGCCAATTAAATCAAGGGTTAAGATAACGCCTTCTTGAACCTTCTTCTTCACATTCATCAAATTCGAGCATGTTTAGCTTGAGCGGCTTTAACTTTATCGATTAAATTCGATTCTACTCGTATATTCGTTATCTTCACGTGGGTCCCTAGAGTCTTTAACTCTATCTTCATCATTTGTAATTTATATGAAATGGGTTTTTGTGTTAACAACATCGCACTCGTAAACGCATACGATCTTCTACTCAATGCGTCAGCTACCACGTTCGCTCTTCCACGATGATATTGAGTGGTATAGTCGTAATCTTCAACAGCTCGAGCCAACATCTTTAGCGCATAATACGTTCATTCTAGGTGAAGAAATATTTAAGGGTTTTAGAAATGGGTTTTGTACTATGGTCAATAAAAAATTCGATTTCACACTCTAGGGGTAGGCTAGGAAGTTCTTCAAGAATACGTCAAGAAATTTATTAACGATAGAAATATCATTTAAAAACTGTGACTCTCATCCAAGACTTGGATAGCACATGAAATGAAGGTTTCTCCTAATGAAGTTTCAATTGATAAGTCAAAGTTTAACTTCTCTAGAGTTAAATTTAAACGTTGAGCGCAAACAAGAGAGATAAAATAATGACTAGATCCGGTATCTAATAATGTATAGACTTCGGAAAAATTTATAATTAACTAACGCGTGCTAACTTCGTTCGGGTTACTCGCTTTTTGAGAAGTCACAAAAAACGCTCTCCCTTGCACTACCGGTTCTGACTTTTCTGGGACGGCCTCTGGTGCCTCTAACCTAGCTGAACTTGTCTTCAGTGAACGACAAAATTGGGCTAGGTGACCTTCTTTTCCAAAATTGTAACATGCTTTGGACTGCATCACGCAGTTTGGACTGATATGTCCCTCCCCTCCGCATTTGAAGCATACAATTCGTGATCATTCTCCTTCCTTGAAAACGAGTGTCGGTGCTGCTGGCTTTCCATCGTTGTTGAACCTTCTCTTCTTGAAATTTCCACTCCTATTATTTTGGCCATGATTACCACCGAAGTGGTTACCATTCTTGGCATGATAATTTCCTCCACAATGGTTATCATTGTTCCGATGGCCGTTGCCACCGGTATGATTATTATCGTGTTGTTGGTCGTTGCCTTTTTTGTTGTCTTACGACTCATTATCGTGCTCCAATAACTGAGCCCTATTCACAACATCTGAATATAAACAAAGTTTGTGAGAAATGAGGTATTGACGTATATCGGGTTTCAATCCTTTTAGAAACATTCGCGTCATTCGCTCCTCATTATAGACCAAATCGGATGCAAACCGGGATAACTCCACAAATTTAGCCTCGTATTGCGACACAGTCATATTGTTTTGCTCCAACTTGATGAACTCCACCTCCTTCACGTAACGAATAATTTCGGGAAAGTACTTGTGGTTGAATAGCTCTTGGAACTTCTCCTAAGACATCTTGAGTGCATCAGGCTGGGTACGTTTTATAGATTCCCACCAGTAATCTGCCTCTTCACGCAACATAAAGGTGGCAAAGGGAACCTTTTGCTCCTCGGAACATCCAAAGACATCAAATATCTTGGTGATCTGCTTTAACCACGTCTCCGCCTTAAGTGGTTCTGGCTTTCCCAAAAACTCTGGTGGTCCCAGCTCCTTGAATTGCTTAGCGGTGACCGACCGTGGGTTGCCATTATTTCCACCTATATTTTGGGCAGGAGTCTCTCTTACCTGATGTTGCATGAATTGCATAAAGCCTCTGAACCTCCCATCGTTCATCATTTGATCGGTGTTGTTATTTACCTGAGGATTATTGTCTTCCTGTTGCACATTATCCTGGGTATTGATCGTTGGTGACTCAACGGTCTCATATGCTTCATTGCTGATCTCAACATTTTCAGATACCATTTTCAAACACTGTCACAAAGCAAGGGTTAATTGACATATCACATATTATCACTTTACTCTGACCGACCAATTAAATACCAAATAAACATAGGTAGGTCATACTAGCGAATGAATTCCCTGTATCTCCCCTCCTAGTTCATGTCTCACATCTCAGCCATGGATCATATCCCTAAGCTTTGATACCAGCTGTGATGCCCCCAAAATATGTATACATCACCCATCTTGAGTCGCCAAATACATGGTATAAAATTCAAATACAACTGTCGTGTAAAATACGACAAAACATAAACTGTGAGTTTTAATAAGAATATTGTCATCTAGACAATATCTACACTCAATAGAGTCCTCCTTACATTTATTGTCACACTATTTAACAGAATAGTGAGGACTACTAATGCTATCATCTGGACTGTCAATCCGTTCCCTGACTCGTCCCAACTATATTCTCATTTCCTGAAGAGAACAGTGAAAGAAAGGATGAGCTCAACTAGCCCAGTAAGAAACACTATGACTAAGATAATACAGAATAAATTATCATTAGCCTTCAACAATGTTAAACTGATAAAATACAATAGACATCAAGTTTAACTGCAGCGGAATAAGCAATCCATTAGAAGAGTCAAGTAGAGCATAATATCTACTATCTTCTATGTTTTAAAATGTTTTCATCAATTTTTATCATTTGAGACTCAATTTGAATAAATAAACCACATCATCGAATCATCCTCGCACTACTGGGCAAGGATATTCATTAAATCATCAATGGTCATGACTATACCGAATAATCCATGGTCATAATCATACCAAAATTGTCCATCAATGCACTACAAAGCCAATCGAGGACTTTTACCACATCATTTATAACATTACAGGTCATGATTATACTGAATGATCCCTGGTCATAATCATACCAAGTCCATCTATGCACGTAAGCGAAAGATGACTTTCATCACAATATAAGCATGAGGATGATGACAATGATATAAGCATTAATCAAACGAAAACAAGGATAAATATTAAAGACTTTAAATTTATCCAAATATTATCAATCACTTAATAAACTCATAATCTAATATTATTAATATTATAACAATATTTTAATCACTTCTTAAACTTATAAACAATTTATTTCAATTGTTTACACTTTACCAAATAATGCATTTAATCATTCAAAAATGCCATACTCATAAGATTTCATCACCAATGATCAAATCCTTCATCAAAAATCTGCATATACCCTATATAGGATTCCCAAGCCATAAAATCCTATTTTCCAATTTTGTTACTTCACATAACATATTTAATTCATTTACTTATAACTAGTTCTTTTTCATGAAAAATACCAAATCAGTCCCTAAAATATTTCTTTTCTAGGATTTAGCAGAATATACTCCCATATTGATCATATATTTTTCTCAGAATTTTTAAAATTCCTTTACTATTTTTCATATGGCCAAAACTGTCGAATATTTAGACATTTATCATAAATTATACTTTTGTCTAAAAATTCTGAAATTTACAAAGTATACTCCTGTGATATACATGTACTCCTAATAAAAATTTCACTAATTTTGAAGTTAACCACAAAGAGTTATAAGGGTTTACATTTAAAATAGTCTTTTCCCATAAAATCCATAACTCTTAATCTATACATCCAAAAATCGCCATTTTTGGACACAATCTAGAAAACTCATCAAATTATCATTTCGAATTTTTCTAGAATTTTTGAGGTTCAGAAAAATTACGAAACTGCCCCTGGCAGAAACCCCTTTTGAATGAAAATACTATTCAGATGAATACAAAGGATCATTCACCATGCATGCGGTAATCCACATAGACAGGTTATTCCAACAAAATAATAAAGAATGGAATAACAAAAGAATTCACCATGCATGCGATAGACCGCACAGACAGGTTATTCTCAACAGAATAATAAAGAATGGAACCAAGTCATGCGTAAACCGCATGCATGTGAGGATATTCCAAATGTAATAATAAAGAATGGAATCGAATCATGTAAAACCGCGATAGAGAAGATATTCCAATGAATAATAAAGAATGGAACCGTGTCATGCGTAAAAGCGCCGCATGCATGTGATATTCCAAATGTAATAATAAAGAATAGAACCGAATCATACGCAACAAAGACATGCACAAGATATTACAACAGAATAATAAAGAATGGAATAACAACAGAATTCACCAGGTATGCGATAAACCGCACAGACAGGTTATTCTAATAAAATAATAAAGAATGGAATAATAGAAGAATTTCACTATGTATGTGGTACTTCGCATAGACAGGTTATTTCAACATATTAATAAGGAATGGAATAACAATAGCTCTCTTCATGAATACGAAAGAAATAATACCCCTTACCTTAGAAAGAAACTGGATACTAGAGTAGAGAGGTAGCAGACTTCTCTTCTTCTTTCTTTCTATAATAATTGCTCTATAGCTTTAGTGAATTGGTGAGAAATGAAGGAAGAATGAGCTTCTATTTATAAGAAAATATAGTTTCAATAATTGCACATTTTGGGGCTCAAAATATTACAGTATAATACCTTCCTCTTTTTCTTCCTTTTTAATTTAGTCCTGAAAGTATTATCAAACTTGTACCACCTCCCCTAATAGTAAATAATGTGAATCAATAGTTCAATCATGTGAATCAATAGTTATAATCATGTGAAAATACGAATTACAGTATAGTACCTCCATCTATACCTCCATTTTTAACTTAGTCATGCAAGTATTATCAATCTTGCACCAACTCCCCTAGTAATACAAGAATGTTATTCAATAGAACACACATGTGAACAAATAATTATATAAGCATGTGAATTAATAGCAATTAATTACTCATTTATCCGGATAATTACCCGATTTATCAATATAACCCCCAGACATCAACTATCATCAGAATAGATGTCGATTTCCAATAACACTAATAATTCCAACACAATGGAACTATCAAATTCATCTTTAATCAAAACGAACTTATTCATCATTAATATTATAACTCACAATATTTAACAACCAGGTCGTTCCCAGGAAAGATGGGGCTTTTCGATAAGGATTTCTCCTTATTGGCGCACAATTAGGTGACCAAACCTCTCCTTGATAGAACTTCTAGACATTCTCAATAATTCAAATAATAATATGAATAACTTTGTCGTCTCAATTATTGATTTAATAATATAACATATTATGCAGATGATATTCTGACAATAATTGAATCAATAATATGAGAGATATGATGCAGTAATTACTGTAGCAATAATTGAGTATAACTGAATGACTTCTTACGTAAGCATCAATAATCAATATCGTGTGCTACTATGCAACCATACGTATTACTGTACTTTTATTACCGGGTAGTTCAACAGTTTTAACGGTAATAATTTCGCTATTATTTTTATAAAATGATAATTCTGTCATTTTCTAATTACAACAATACTTCTATTGTGGGGTCCACCAATGATTGTGTCGTCGTACGGATATTCCCCGACAAAAAGAATATTCCCCGACCAAACGAATATTTTATAACAACTTGCACACTTTACAAAATTTATAAATATTACCCACAACTATAACATTATATCAAATCCACACCATAATATTCAAAAAAATATTTCGAGAAATTTAAATCTTTATTCATAAAATTTGGGGTCTCATAATCTCCCCTCCTTATAAAATTTCACCCTCGAAATTTACGTACGTACCTGGTATGCCAAAGAGGTGAGGATACCTTGACTTTATTTCAGATTCTAACTCTTGAGGTATAACCTTTGAGTGTCGAATAGGATCCTTCTTATCCAAGATTTTAACATGTATCTCCTCATACATTAAATCTTCTGCTATCTCGCCTAGTTCCAATTCAATAATGTGGTTCGGGTCGTCAACATTTTTACGTAACATCGATACGTGAAAAACGTTATGAACACGCGACATACTTGGTGGTAAAACGAGTCTATAGGCCACAGTTCCTACTCGATCGAGGATTTCAAATGGGCCAATTAAATCGAGGGTTGAGATAACGCCTTCTTGAACCTTCTTCTTCACATTCATCAGATTCGGGCATGTGTAGCTTGAGCGGCTTTAACTTTATCGATTAAAGTCAATTCTACTCGTATATTCGTTATCTTCACGTGGGTCCCTAGAATCTTTAACTCTATCTTCATCATTTGTAAGTTATACGAAATGGGTTTTTATGTTAACAACATCACACTCGTAAACGCATACGATCTTCTACTCAACGCGTCAGCTACCACGTTCGCTCTTCCACGATGATATTGAGTGGTATAGTCGTAATCTTCAACAGCTCGAGCCAATGTCTTTTGCGCATAATACGTTCTTTCTAGGTGAAGAAATATTTAAGGGTTTTAGAAATGGGTTTTGTACTGAGGTCAATACAAAATTTGATTTCACGCTCTAGGGGTAGGATAGGAAGTTCTTCAAGAATACGTCAGGAAATTTATTAACGATAAAAATATCATTTAAAAACTGTGACTCTCATCCAAGACTTGGATAGCACATGAAATGAAGGTTTCTCCCAACGAAGTTTCAATTTATAAGTCAAAGTCTAACTTCTCTAGAGTTAAATTTAAACGTTGAGCGCAAAGAAGAGAGATAAAATAATGGCTAGATCCGGTATCTAATAATGTATAGACTTCGCAAGAATTTAAAATTAACTAACCCGTGCTATCTTGATTGTGGATTGACGTTAATACGGTATTAGTGCATCGAGAGGTGGTTAATACTATGTTCGTGTTCCGCCCTAAGGTCTTAATGGTTTGGGAGTCGTTGGTCGAAAGCTCGTTAAGGTAACATTGAAAAGCCTAAGGGAATCAGACATTGCATAGCTATGTGTATATTAAAAAAATAATAAAACGGAAAATAAGAGCAAAAAGCCCCCGTAGATGAAAAATAAAGCATAAGTATCCCATGTTGACCCTCGATATTGGTAATTGTTTGATTTTAGTTGGATCTAGCTTGTTTTTGGATTTCTTGAGTTTACATTGTATGATGCCTTCGAAGAGACTTGTTATGTGTTAAATTTGATTTTATATCAATTAGCATGGTTGTGGAGCACACACGCACTATTCCAGTGATAACAATTTAAGATTTGATGAATGAATAGGAAATTGTTGATTGATTTTGATATGATGTATTATCATGTTTACTTGATTGCTCTAAGGCCGAGTGAATAGATTTGATTCTATCAATACTGCTGGATTTGTAGGCATATAATTAGTTGCATTTCATTGCATTGCATTGCATTGCATTATGTTGTGTTGCTTGGGGACAAGCAACAGTTTAAGTTTGGGGGTATTTGATAAGTGGATTTTATATACACTTATCCGATATCTTTTACTTGAATTAGTTGCTTATATTTATGTGTCTTAGTTACTTTTCATGCATTTTGTGTTTATTTTGTAGGTTATACATTTGAGAGCGGTGTGAGCGACTATTGGTAAGGAAAAGCAAAGAAAACGCAAAGAAAAGCAAACCGGACATCATTTGGGCTTTCATGTTTACTTTATGTTCTTGGTTTGGAACTTAGCTTACATTTTAGAGCATCGTCTTAGCTTTTCGGAACATCCTGAATCATTTCAATCGAAGTTCGGATGCAAGAGTTATGATCGTTGTGCCAACGGACGTCGAACGTCATGGTTTTGGGTGGTCATTTGCATAGCAGTCACTTCCAGCTCAATTTCAACCTTCGTCCGGCCCAACTTTCTGAATCCTCAAAGAATAAAAGTTGTAGATTTCGTCGATATCTTCGATTTGATAGGTGGAAGTCCCCGTAAATCTTCCCGGATCGAAAGTTATGACCGTTTTACCAGAGGACGCTGTGATAGAAAAATGATGCCCGCCGGGGCGGGCTTTTCCTTAGTAAAACCCCCACCGGGGCGGGGGTACCAGCTGCAAAACAGAATGGTAGCCCGTTGGGGAGGGCCCTTGACAAGACTAAACCCCCGTCCGGGCGGGGGTACGCGTAGAAAAGACGTTTTTTGGCCAAATTTGAGTTCGGGAAGGATTGTTTCGATCCAATTGACTCAAGGACTTCCACGAGGACTTAAAGATATGTACAAAGGCTTATAAAAGGAGGGGAATAACAAGGATTAGGGGGGATGTTAGGAGATTAAGAGATTGGGAGAGAGCATTCCATTAGATTAGATTAGAGTAAATTAGATCAAAACACTAGTTCTAAATAGTTTTGGAGATTGAAGCAACTTGGAGACCATTGAAGATCAAGAGCAGGAGCTTGAGGAAGATGGAGATTTGCTGACAATAGATTTACTCTTTACTCTACTCTTATTTTTATCTTTTAATGTGTTTTCAATTGTGGATTCTTAGTTTTAATTCAATGAACTAATTCTTTGTTTGAGATTATAATGGATCTTATTGTGTAGTTTATTTTAATATGCTTCGCTATCAATTATTATGTTCTATTGTGAGGATCGTCTATATTGATTTGAGCTTTAATCTATGAATTGCCTGATCAACAATTCTTTGTGGAGTTGGATGGAATCGAGAGAGGATATTCAAATCTAGACCTAGTTGATATAGCATGTGTTCAGGATTTGTTAGTAGCTTAAACTTGATTCGTGTTAAGGTAGAGATATGCTTGACGCCGCATGTAATCGGATAGAGAACTTATTCTTCAACCTTCTTCAATTGTAATTCACATAGAGATATAGTGGGTTAGTTGATTAAGGTGTTTAACGGATTTCTATCTTGATTATGGATTGACGTTAATACGGTATTAGTGCATCGAGAGGTGGTTAATACTACGTTCGTGTTCTTGATTAACAATTCGGGATAGAGAATAATTGATGAGAAGTATGTTAACTTAAATGAAGCAATAAGTGAAGTTGTGATCTTAAATCTCCATAGTCTTAATTTAATTAGTGGAATTTAATAGTAGTTTAATTTATATAATTTGAAATTCATTTGTTTAAATAAGATTGAGTTGGTTACGGCTTAGTACTTGGTGATTTTTATTAACTAATTCTCTGTGGGAACGATACTCAACTTATCACTTTATTACTTGTTGACCACGTATACTTGCGTGTTGTGCGTATATAGATTTTACCCAACACATACAAGCCCATCTACAAATCAGTGTATATGCAAGCTATCAAGTCCAATATGGCATCTCTGTCAGAAGAAGGAGGTAACGATGTGAGCTCTTGCCCAAGGGTATCTACATGAGCCAACAAATCCACATCCAACTGCATGGTGACACTGTGCTCATCAATATACGTGTTCATCTCTATAACAATAGCAGTAGTATGGGACCTAACTGCGGCATTATCTATAATGGCTACATCCCGGTCAGATATAGCACAATTCTGCTCAACAATCAATGCATCTCTAGATGATTTAGCCTCATCCCGCTCAGCAATAGCAGTGTCTCTATGAGCTAAAGCATCATCTCACTCCAATAAAGAGACATCTCTCCCAGCAAGAGCTGTCAACATCAAGGCCCTAGCCTGATCTCTCTCAAATGTCATCAGATGAAGACTCTGCTCTAAATACTATGCTGAGTGCAGGGTCACAGTAGCAGTCATACTGGGAGAATCAACAAGAGCTGTTGTTAAATCAGCAAATAGCTCCTCCTCGGCAGAAGAATCAATGTCCTCTATGGGCTCTCCACCATCAGAATCAATCTCCGACAATGTGGATACAACTGTAGCCGATGTAGTCTCCATCCATGCAGAATACTCTGCTTAATGCGGCCGGATGGCTAACAGAAAACTCATTAACTCATGGCGATCCCAACAGCATAGACCACAGATCATCCTCTGGCGACAAATGGCGAGAAGCCAAATGCTGACCTAATGCTCCCTTAAAAGGATGGACGTCCAGAAATTGATCAAACTGTGACATCACAGCCAGTGGGTGGTAAGTAGTCATGCCCCTCAAACCAGCCAGAGGAAGATAATCCATGCCAGGTGCATGAGTAATGAAGTTGTAGGGTGAAATGAGCCCTGTACACGGCAAAATGTCAAACGGATCTTTGATCCCTACCAAGAACATCAACCAGGATATGGCGTCTGTACACTCCACTGGCTGAAAGGAGTAAGACATGGCTATCTCATGGGAAAAGCAGTACCCATATCGTCGAAAGGTGTCAATCGGTCTCAAGTGTGACATGAACCACACATACAATGTGACGCCCCCAAAATAGGTATACATCACCCATCTTGAGTCGCCAAATACATAGTACAAAATTCAAATACAACTTAATAATACAGCTGTCGTGTAAACAATACGACAAAACATAAACTGAGAGTTTTAATAAGAATATTGTCACCTAGAAAATATCCACTCTCAAAGGAGTCCTCATTACATTTATTGTCACACTATTTAACAGAATAGTGAGGACTACTAAAGCTATCATCTGGACTGTCAATCCATTCCCCGACTCGTCCTAGCTATATTCTCATTTGCTGAAGAGAACAATGAAAGAAATGGTGAGCTCAACTAGCCCAATAAGAAATATTATGACTAAGATAATGCAGAATAAATTATCATTAGCCTTCAACAATGTTAAACTGATAAAATACAATAGACATCAAGTTTAACTGCAGCGGAACAAACAATCCATTAGAAGAGTCAAGTAGAGAATGAAATCTACTATCTTCTATGATTTAAAAGGTTTTTCATCACTTTTATCATTTGAGACTCGACAATAAATAATCCACATCATCAAATCATCCCTGCACTACTGAGTTAAGGATTTATTTTTAGTATCACGACCATGAATTATCCATGCACTATGGGCCAAAGATAATTGTGTTTTCATCAACGGTCCTGATCATGCCATAAAATAATTCATCTTTATACCCTTGTCCGAAGAGAATCCATAGCCATAATCATACCAAAAAACTGTCCATCAATGCACTACGGGCCAATGAGGACTTTTTTCACATCATTTGTAACATTACGGTCATGATTATACCGAAAAATCCCTGGTCATAATCATACCAAGTCCATCTATGCACTACAGGCCACAGATGACTTTCAACATAATATAAATATGAGGATGATGACAATGACATAATAATTCAATAAAACAAGTTCAAGAACTAATTTATCTAGGAACTAATAACGTCCAAATTGTCAACATGATACTTTTTTGTAGAGTAAAATTCAAGAATGTTCAGAAGAATATTTCCATGAAAAGATACTGGATGAAGCGCAAATATCAAGGATATTCCACTAATTTCATGGAGTATAGAAGTCAAAACTTTAACCAACTGAGTATAATAAAGAATGGAATAACAAAAGAAATCACCATGCATGCGGTACTTCGCATAGACAAGTTATTCCAACAAAATAATAAATAACGAAACCAGGTCAAAGCGTAATACGCGAAGGCGGGATATTCAAATGAATAATAAAGAATGGAATAACAACAGAAATCACCATGCATGCGGTACGTCGCATAAACAGGTTATTCAAACAGAATAATAAATAACGGAACCAGGTCAGGCAAAATTCGCACCGACAGGATGTTCCAACAGAATAGTAAAGAATGGAATAACAACAGAAATCACCATACATGCGGTACTTCCAATGTAATAATAAATAATGGAACCCGAGTCCCACGTAAAAGCGCATGAACGTGATATTATTCCAACGAGTAATAATAAAGATTTAAACCAGTCCCACAGAAAAAAGCATTGAGATAGGATATTCCAATGTAATAATAAAGAATGGAATAATGTAAGAATTTCACCAAGTATAGGGTAGCTCACGATACTGAGTTATTCCAACGAATAATAAATAATGGAATAACGTAAAATTTCACCAAGTATAGGGTAGATCAGCATGTCTACAGGGTATTCTAACAGAATAATAAATAATGGAATAATAGAAGTTCTATTCATGAATACGAAAAGAATAATACCCTTTACTTTACAACAAATAATATCCCTTACCTTTGAAAGAACAAAGATTTCAATTTGGTAGGACGAGGATATACTCGAAGAAAACTTGCACTACGCCCAAAGCTTTCTTAAACTCCAAAGAAATACGCTCAAGATTATAGAAGAAGAATTCTCTCTATAGTTTCTCTCTCTAGAGTTTCAGTGAATTCGTAAGAAATAATGAATGAATGAGCTTCTATTTATAGAAGAATGGACTCCATAGTAACTAATTCATGAACGGTCCAGATTGATTTACTTTTAATCGGACGGTCGGATTTAAAGCAAAATCTTTTAAATAAAATATAATATATTCTATTTATAATCTAATAAAACGAATAACTTTATAAAAGTATTACATTTTTATATAAAAAAGATTTTACTATGCAAAACACTATGTAGGCACTATGCAACACTATGCATAATAAAATATAATATATTCTATTTATAGAATAACTTTATAAAAGTATTCATTTTATATAAAAAGATTTTACTATGCAAAACACTATGCATAATAGAATATAATATATTTTATTTATAGAATAACTTTATAAAAGTATTTTGTTTTATATAAAAAGCTTTTACATTTTATTACATTAATAATATCAATAAAATAAAACGGGTGACTTATCACGTAAGCATCAATAATCAATACCGTATCTGCTACTATGCAACCACGCATATTCTTTTTCTTTTAACACCGAGTGTTTCAAGAGTATAATTAATTAAAACTTACATCGTTATTTTCATAAAAATATTTTTGACGCTTTCTCAATCAAACAATAATTTCGTTGTGAGGTCCACTTAATGATTGTGCTTGAGTCGTCGAATATTCCCCAAACAAAAAGAATATTCCCCGGCCAATCGAATATAATATAACAACTTGCATACTTTGCAAAATTTATAAATATTACCCACAACTATAACATTTTATTAAATCCACACCATAATATTTAAAAAAAAAAATTCGAGAAATGTAAATCTTTATTCGTAAAATTTGGGATTTTACATACAACATGACCGAACTGCCTATGAACACCCCTGCAGGATAAGTATGACAATACGTGGTGGATCTCAATGTCTCTGTCATAATCATCGGTACAATGGTATAACCCTCCTTGAGAGATCTCACTGCAATGACAACACCAATATCCAGCTCATCCATATACAGTAACATGTACACATAAGCCACTATGCACATCATGAGTACATCTACTCTGGTAACACACCATTGATCCTCCGACGTGGTGAAATCCCCGGAGTGCCATACATAACTGTCCACTAAGCCAAATCTGTCTATTAAAAAATGCTGGGACACCACATGGCTAGATGTAATCTCATCCTGTACTACTCTACGCCTTAGCCCGGTGAAGGTAATGAATTACTGGCTCATATCGTCGATACCCATCCGAGTGCAAGGTCTGTCCAATGGCAAAGCCGGCAACCGCTCATACTCCTCTAAGGTGGGAGTCAACTCCTGGGTCCCAAACTGGAAAACCTACCTCTCCGGTACCCAATGCTCCAGTATACCATCTACAAAGCCCACAAGAACTTGGAACATTAGGAGGGTCATGGAATGCTGTAATAACTGATCTACGGTCACCCGATCTAGAGGTGACAAACTATCATGCCACGACCTCAGACGAGAGGCTACCAATACTGGTGGGGTGTGATCAATGCGGCTAACTGTCGAAGAAGATATCTGTATGGGCCATATCATATGACCATCCAGGGATCAAGGCTGAATATCTCTGGACATATATATATGCATAACATAATACATGCATGATCAATAATAGATGGCAATATGATGTAGGGAATGGAAAATAGTACATACATTCCTAAGTACATCATCATCTAATACATCATCTTTGTACAGCTAAAAATACAGGGAAATGGGGCACAGATGCCTAACAACTAATAGAGGCCTATCAAAAGATATAACGAGAATGGGGCACAGCCACCTAATATCTAACAGAGGCTTATCAAAAGATATAGCGAGAATACACATCAGAAGAAGACAATGGTGTCAATTTCTACATCATCAATCCTGTCCACCTGATGTAACTCCTCATGAGTCACTAGATCTCCGCCAAATGGGATGTTAGGCCTATACAATGGAGGATCTGCACCGACAAAACCATATGGGTCACCTGAAGGGCCAGCCTCAGAGCTAGAATGATCAAAAGTATATGCCTCTGAAGGATCTCTACCAAAGTGTTGGATAAAGAAATTTTCCCGGTCCAACTGCCGGGTCAAACTGTTAATCTGTGTCAAATGAGTCGAATCTTGGACACAGGCCATCCAATCCGTCATCATCATGGATCCAGGATCAATATCCCCCATGAACTGAGTGGCGCTGGTCTGGACTCCGATGGTACGAGGAGACCACCAACGATGGAACATATCCTGAGTATACGGATCCTCTAACAATGTAAAGCCGTCAACGTCCATCAATGGGATATCACTGATAGGAGACTGTGACATAGGCCAATAACGTCTGGCAAGAGGCAATATCGGTACACGAATCTCCCTTGTGGTGCTCCTAATAGCACGCTCTCCCAAATACAGCTCCCATCCTTTATCTATGAAGAGAGGAATCCTATGGGTGGATATCACGTACTCGACACTAGTAGGGTACCCATCCTCAAACCCAATGGTCAAATGTTCACCAAAATAGGGAATCCAAGTGATAGCATCAGCTGTCAACAACTCCAACTGTAGACGATAATGGGTGAAACCCTCAGCTACAAAACCTTCACCAGTATGGAGTGATGCCATCGTCGTCCTCATGGATAGGTATCTAAACCTAACACACTCACAGGACGCAAGCATGAGAGCCTCTCATAGGCCCAAAACTGCCAACACAAAGGCAAACATCTGCTGTCAGTCAACATTCTTAACCTGTACATGGGAAATCACAAGAGAAATACTCACCAGCAGAAATGGGTAAAATCCTAGCCAAGCCTCCGCCAAGCCCTGCGAACGTATGCGCATGCCCTTGAGGAAATAGGCGAAGGTATAGGAACCCCAGTCATACTCTCCAATACGGTCCACATCTCATGTGACGCTAACCAAAGAGAATGATATCGTGGAAGAGTTATCCGCTATAAAGCAGCCCCTAATGATCATCAAGAACAATCGCCGAAGAATGTGATCCTTGACTCTCACATCATCGGTTATGGGCTCACTCAACAACCCACTCACATCATCTACGCTCAAAGGACCTATACGAACTGTCCTGCCCTTGAGCGCCTTAGCCGAGACTCCTAGCAAGGATCTGACAGCAATCAGGGTAATGTTCGTTGTACAAGGCACTGGGGCCCCTCCAAACTCCATACCAGTGATAAATCGCCAATCCATCGACGTCATCATCACCTCACAGTCCAACAAATGAAGGGACTGAGTCTGGTGAAACCAGCGCTCAGACAATGCCCTGAGATAACCCCAGGGACAACAATGGGGGAGGATGGAAAAGAAAGCCTCGAAGCCCCAGCCATGCACAATCGCTCGATAATCGGGATGCAGAGCCTGATATGTAGAGTGAATGTTGAACCAGTTCCCTTGAGGCTACGTAAAGTCGGGAACCTACATCACAAAGAAAATCAACATCAGAATCCTTTCTCCTCATCAATAGGAAAAAGGAAGATCAAATCCAGCTTGTACCTCGTTTATATGCAAGTAAACTGAGGGGTGTCGACTCAAATCACCCAGAAGCTTTGGGATCATCACCTGAATGCCTGGGAAATCCCTACAAGGAACATGAATAGCAGGAGCGGGGTCCACAACCGGTACATCAACCCGGATATGATAGATCACCGTCTCCGCCAAACGACGAGGCTGTCTAACTGAACGGGGTTGAGGCACATCAGAAGCCCTCCTTCGCACACCTAAAGTGGTCCTGCGGGAACTACTCAACTGATCTGGATCCATATATATGGACACAAGTCTCCAAATCACCTCAGAAAGGGTGTGGTAAACTCTAACCTGGAGCTTTTTAAATGCATTTTATGACTATATGCATGCATGTATTACTTTAACATACGCCTACAGTAGAGTTAAAAATGCATGACTACCCAATGCCTACATTTTAGAAAAATTTTGCCAGAGTCTCTTTTGTAAACAGGACTATCCACATGTATATAGGCATGACTAAGTGGCCATTCAGTAGCACACCTACCCAGAGTTATAAACATCCTATATGCATAACACTATTAAAGTCATAATCCGTAAGGGTAGCCTAATTACCAGGATTACTTTACTTTACCACTTTTGCTCATTTGTCCTCAAATAGGATAAGAAATAGCAGAAAAAGGTGTCAATTTGACTATTTCAAAAGTCAAAAAAATTTCACATCATTATGTTCAGCATGGTTAAATACTAACATTTACTATGTTGAATACTTTTTATCAAGTCATATGAGCATGCATATTCACTACTATATGTTTAGAAGCATTTCATGTGATAACTCATTTTCCAACTAATAAAAACTGGAAAAGAAGACATCCATACATTACCAAGATAGTGTAGAACACTTGTACGGTGACAGATTTTGTAGAAAGCCGCCCGAACTCAGCAGATTTGAAGAAGAACTCTCGAATTCTCTGTGTGGCGCAACTTAAAAGTGACTTGTGAAAGCAACAGGTGCCTTAAAGCCACCCACAGCTGGCCGCAGGTGTACCTATGGCTCCCCTTTGTGGGGTCCACCCCTCTAGCTCAGTCCAATTTGAGTTGCAAAGGAGGTCTCACAAGCTGAAAAAGTCAAATAAGGAAAAAGATGCTACACGATTGAGCGGAAA
This sequence comes from Panax ginseng, assembly GCA_020205605.1. NCBI lineage: Eukaryota > Viridiplantae > Streptophyta > Magnoliopsida > Apiales > Araliaceae > Panax > Panax ginseng. The sequence goes on from CM035130.1 coordinate 45,353,677, forward strand.
AGCCTGAAATCCTAGTTTTCAGAGACCAAACTGCGGGTTTACATATCACTCATTGGTATTCGCCCAGACGTAGGGTTTACTATACCGATGTTCACAACTGTTGCAAACTACATTCAGCAATACCTCACGAAGGTCCGATGCCATCAGTCCGGGGTCGTAACTCCAAAACATATCCCCCCAGCGAAAACTTTATCCAATTCATATGTTGATGCACACGTCAACGAAGGTCGAGCAACCTTGATAACATTCAGTCGCTGGCAAGTAAATCCAGCAAAGCATCGAAAGTTGTCCGATGATCTCATCCTTTGATGCACATGTCAACGAAGGTTAAGCAGCCTTGACGTTATCGCCGGTAGGGATCTCATCCGTTGATGTACATTTTAGTGAGGGTCAGGTAGCCCTGACAACACAGCCTGTTAGTAGTAACTCCGACAGAGTAGTGGAAGGACCTGGCAATACAAACCAGGAAAGAACATCCTCATCGAGGAAGACCGATGATGGAATATATTATACACATCTTCATCAGACAGAGCACAAATCCTTAGAATCTTTTGTACATGAGAGATACATCCTCAATGGGAAGTCTGTATCAAGGATTTAGGACTTTGGTGATAACCCCAACATCAACATCCTGGAAGTTCTTAAGAACATTAGAGTACACATCCAAGCAGTTCATCAAGATCATCAATGATAACTCTAGTCCCCATCAGAAGCCGTGGGAACAGTCATCACATCCCATTGGAAAACGATCTAACAAACCACATACATCATAAATATACATCATGCTGCAGTACATTGCATCATGATTACCTTGTCACATTTCAAGTGTCTAGTATTCTTTATCCTATCCATGCCATTACATTGCATGAATATGAAAAAGAGGGGAATCTGTAGACACTCAAAATTTTACATTCCTGTTACTAAAATTACAGGAGGGTAGAATCATCTTTCATAGATAACTCTGAAGGACAAATCAGCCCAGTCCCGGAGATAACCTTAGGAGATTCAGTTCCAACCTCGGAGATAACCTCGAGGAATGCAGTTCCAGTTCTGGAGACAACCCCGAAATTATCAGTTTTCAATCTTAGAGACAACCCCGAGATACTCAATTCCAGTCTTGGAGATAACCCTGGGAGATTCAGTGTCAACCTCGGAGACAACCCAGAGGATTGCAATTGCAGTTCCAGAGATAACTCCGAAAAAGCTCATTTCAACCCTTTGCAGTCAGCTTCAAACTCGGAGATAACCTTGTGGCACTCAGTTCCAACCCCGGAGACAACCCCAGGAGGTCAAGCGCACCTCAGAGACAAGCCTGAGGACTTTCAGTACTCACAGCAATTTCAATCTCGAGAGATAACCACGAGCAACGATCGCTTCATCATTGAAACCAGAGATAACCCCGGTGAGGGGCAAAATCATCCTTTTACCACCTCGATCCCACATTTGTGTCATCTAACAAACATTTCAACATAAATTCTACACAAAAGTGTCCTACAAGAACCATAGCTCAAAATCCCGAGTGACTACTACACAAGATAACACACCGGATAGAATTTGAAGACCTGAAGATCTAGGCATGGCCCTATCTTCCCGACTTCGTACAACCTCTTATCCCATGTCATTGTGTAGCTCTCGACAACAGCATTTCAGAAAAGGTATTGTACACCTTAATCGGATGCCCGGATCAAAAGTTATGAAGGTTTGAGCGGACAACGCGTTGCATGTGTCCACGTACTTCGAGACACCGAGGGCCACAGAGCCCAGGACCTGCGACTCCCCCCGCTATAAATAGAGGGCTTGGGTGGCCATTTTAAAAAGAAGAAAAGGCGAGGAAACCCTGTCCATTATGCTCTGTACACACTATAAACTGAGTGCTTTCTCATTTTAAACACTTGTGAGCTTATATTTTGCTATATTTTACCGATGGAAACCGAGTGTTCATTCAATTAAAGCCATTTGAAATCTTCTTGGCAGCCCACTGTAAGAGTTCTTACATTTCTTAAAGCCTTTCTCCACTTTCTGCACACACAGTTGTAGACACTCGAAATTTTTTGCATGCTTGTTACTAACATTGCAGGAGGGCAGATTCATCTTTCGGAGATAACCCTGGAAGACAGCTGACATCCATTCCAGATACTACCGAAAGTACAGTTCCAACCCGAAACACAAACCAGGAACATCAGTTCCAACCTGGAACACAAACCGGGAACTTCATCTCAAACCCCGAACAAACACCGAGAATGTCATTTCCAATCTCGGAGATAACCCCGAGGTTTGCAAGATTAGAAGATCGAAAACAACACCGGAGAGGACATTTATGTCTCGGCGATAACACCGCGACGTTCAGTTCCAGTCCCAGAAACAACACTGGGAGTAGCAACTCCATCCTTGGTGATAGCCCCAAAGGATGCTTTTGCAGTTCCGGTGATAACTCTGAAATTGTTTGTTTCAAACACATGCGATCAGCTTCAAGCTCAGACCTCCTACCGAGGCAATCATACCTAATACCCGGAGCTAACAACGGGCAGATAAGTTTTTTCACAGATGACCTTGCAGTATTCAAACACTTACAAAGATCCAATCTCGGATGTAACCACGAGCAACGCCCTCATTTTCCGCTCAAATGCATTTATAACCCCGGTGAGGAGTCAAAAGCGTCATCTTACCGCCTCAACAAATGATATCACGGCATACCAACAAGTAGTCCAATCTCAGATGTAACCCTGAGCAACGTCTACTTTCAACTCAAACCGGCAATAACCCCGGTGAGGAGTCAAACATCATCTTGTCTCTTCAACACCTGCGCGTCGTCTCGATACTTCATACATACATACATACAACAATGTCCCATAAGAACCGAGGGGTAACAATCCCGAGTGACTATTCTGGCGATGGCGATTTCTTTGGATAGAATTTGAAGCTTAAAGACCATGGGCATAGACCCCTCTTCCTGACTTCATACAACCTCTAATCCATGTCATTGCTTAACTCTCGACACAAGCGGTCCGAAGAAGGTCAGATATACCTCGTTCGGATGCTCGGATTGAAGTTCTGCAAGTTTGAGCAGACATTATAGTGCACGAGTGCATGTACTCTGAGATAGATGAGGACTCATGAGGCTCGGATGCACCACGACCGATCAGAGGTACAAGCTGCAAGGCTGCCGTAGAAATACCTATGACCATCCGTCTATATATACAAGCCTTGGGGTCAGCCATTTAAAGAGGGAGAAGAGAGGAAAAAGGCGAGGAAGCCATGTCCATTTTACTCTGCATACACATCTTTTGAGTGTTTCCTCACTTTTAAACACTTGTTAGCTCACATATAGCTATCTTTTATCCGACGGGAGCTGAGTGTTTATCCATTTAATGTCATAGAAGTCTACTTTGGCAGCCCACTGTAAGCCTTCTCACATTATATAAAGTCTTCTTCTCATATTAGCACACACTGTTGTACACGTTGAGAGTTGTGTGAGTGTGTTTGCCCGGACTTCGGTCCGTGGTTTTCATTTATGTCTATATATATACTTATATATATATATATATATATGTATATATTTCATATATGGACTACCATTATTGAGTTATGCCTCGATTGAGTCTAAACTTCGGTCTAGAGCCTACCATTAATCGCTTTTACAGCTTTATTTACATTTCGTCCTGCCTGGAGTTTACCTCGTAGCAGTTGATCGCTTTTACAGCTTTATTTACATTTCATCCCACCTGGAGTTTACTTCGTGCTGGTTGATCATGTCCATATATATATATATATTTATCGCTTTTATATATTTACATTTCCGATCCCCCATGGAGTTTCTTCGTGGTGGTTGATCATGTCTGTATATATATATATTTGACTTTTTATATATATAATCGCTATCGCTTTCCATACAAATTGCGGTATCATGTGAGCCTAGGAATCATGTGATCACAGATTGATCTCATCAATCTAGATTGAGTTCTCATGATGGACATATTTTTCAAATTTATGGCGACTTGTACATTATTTTACGATTATCTCGAATTTCCTTGGATGGTCATTGTGCCCATGATGAGGAGTTCTTTGATCATATATTATTTTCTCGAGAATGCTTCGCATCTCAAAAATAAAAAAAAAACAAGCCGTAACATTTAATAATAAAATGGAAGTATGAAAAGGTCTCAATTCCTATTGAGCACAGGGTTTGAAAAACATCGTTTATAAAACATCATTGATATATCTTGGTTAAAACTGAATTTTTCTATAAAATTCAAACCTTGTGTATATAGGTGCGAATGAGGCCTCGCACTACTTTCAAATAATTGCACATTGATCCACACACACACACACACATTCATATAACAATTTCTTTGAAAAGTGGTGGTCACCATGGTAACACGGATGTCGGGGGGTGCCTAACACCTTCCCTCCGCATAATCAATCCCCCGGACCCAAAATGAATCTCGGTTTCACAGACCCGTCTAGCAGTGTCAAATCACTGGGTCAATGTGCAAACCTTTTCGGTTGCGTTGGTGCAACCAGTTAAATACACCAACTGGCGACTCTTAAAGTTAAATTGTCGACATTATACATGTTGGACCTTTTTCACTTGTTTTTTTCAAACAAATCTCACATTAACATGAGAACACCAAGGAACAAGTAACGAAAAGGGACACTCAAAAATCCCGACGTCGACAGGTGGCGACTCTGCTGGGGATTCCAGTAAGAGGGCTTAAGCCGCTATTACAAGCTTTTCAAAATTATTATATGCTTGTGTGTGAATGTTACATTTACATTTATGATGAATGTGTACGAATGCATCTTAATTACTGCACTATACTATATCTATCTGTGATATTAGTGCTTCACACATGTCATCATTTTGCATAAACGGTGAGACACGTTGTATGTGAACGTATGTTGTGTGGTCCCTCCATCAGGAGGCTATCCTGTCGGTGTTTGATTACTGGACTCGTGGGAAGAATGATTCCCCGGGGATCAGGAAAGGCACCACTCAGATTCGCTCTAGTTGAACGACTAGATTAACTTCCCGTCAAGTAGATTGCGATAATCTAGGAACCTTCATGCCAAAAAGCCGCGAGAGTAACCCTAAGATAGGTTAGCCTCTGATAAATCAAACGCGGAGGAAAGTCTCTTCATACTTTCCATTTTCAATTACTTGTAAAAGCATTTACTTGTAATTTTATTCCATGTTCATCCATATGTAATGGAAAATATGAAGAATATCTGTACATGCATGACATGTTATCAATTAACAACTGATTTTGCAGGATAAAAATTCCTAAACAGACATGTTATGATAACATTTACATTACCCTAAGACTAAACTACGTAAGTCTTTTATAGGGAAGCAATTGGGCCTATTACCCGCTCAAAATGCAAAAAGTCCACAGGCCTACAGCCAATCATGTCTTCTTCTGACCAGTCTAATGCTGTCTCCCTAGAAGAATTTGACGGATTGAGTAAACAAATTGTAGACTTGGTCGTTCTACTGAAAGAATTGCACCAGTCCACTCAGGGTACGAAGATACCTATACATACAAAATCCCCTTCATAAGGAGGAGTTCAAGGTCTGGAAAAAAACAATCCTGGAACCTCAGTTGGATACAACAAACAAAGACCCTGAAAACACCCATCTCAAAGGAGATCCAGACAATGGTGATATCAGGAAGAAGGTCCTTCAAATGGAGGAAACTATTCATGTTCTCAAAGGGATTGGAACACATGGCAGTGTTTCATATACAGACCTTTGCATATTTCCTGGTGTTCATTATCCAGAGAAATTCAAGACCCCTGATTTTGAGAAATATAACGGATTAGGGGATCCTTATACACATTTAAAAGTGTTCATTGGAGAACTTGGGTCTTACGTGGAAAATGAAAAGCTTAGAATGCAGCTGTTTCAGAAAAGTCTGACTGGAGAATCCCGTTCATGGTATACCAAATTAGACAACTCAAAGATCCATAGCTGGGAAGAGCTGGCTCACACCTTCCTTACTCAATACAGTTTTCAATATCAGATGGCTCCTGACCGGTACCAAATTACCAAGATCAAGAAACAGTCTAATGAGTCATTTAGAGAGTAAGCTCAAAGGTGGAGGCGCCTTGCTGCTCAAGTTATTCCTTCCATGACGGAATCAAAAATGGTCATGACTTTCATAGATGTATAGGAATCTCCTTTCTATGAAAGAGTTCTAGCTGGTATTGGCAAACCATTCTCTGAAATGATCAAGCACGGAGAAATGACTGAGATGGGATTGAAGTCCGGTAAAATTCAAGACCTAGCCGCTCTTAAAGTTGTTGCTGAGCACATCCAGTCCGAATCTTATGGAAACAACCCCCGAAGGGTTTATAAAAAGAAAGATGAGGATGTTTCCTTGATACTACAAGGACAAAAAGGAAATCAAAGCATGCCTATACAGAGGAGAAACTACTCCCCTTTTCCATCATAATCTTCAAACCCTCCATTGTCTAAAAGTGGAGAAGTAAAGCGACGTCGAACGTTCACACCCTTGGGGGACTCGCTCGAGAATGTTCTTGCTCTTCTGACTGGTCAGAAGAAAATTACACATCTTCTTCCACCAGCCAACCCTAATGGGAGGGGTTTTAATGCTACTCGGAAGTGTGCCTATCATGCCTGAGCACCAGGACATGATACTCAAGATTATTGGGCCTTGAAGCATAAGATTCAAGATCTAATAGACAATGGTGAGATCGTGGTCACCAAACCATATCAACCTCATGTGCAAGACAACCCACTTCCTCAACACAAAGAAGAAGAGGTCAACATGATCAGTTGGAGCACTGTACAAGGTTCCAATTCTAATGGCGAATCATCCCAACCCATTAAAGATGGTGTTAACAAATGGGATTATGCAAAGTTCCAGTTTACCATGGAACGAAAGATGAAAGCTCTTTCCAAACAAATTGAGCAACTGCCAGAATTGGTGACCCACCATCATCAAGTCGCATGCCAATTAATCAGGCAGGAGCATGCCTATCTCCTTCCTTTTGTTATGAATGCCTCCTCACAACCTTCAGAAAGCGAAGCTATGGAGGATAAGGTTGTGAAGAGAGCAAATGCTAAAGCCCGTCGGGATTTTTCCAATCAAAGGGAATTCACCTATTTGGGCCAATCTATGGAGGAGAAATTACAGATGTTGATCAACGAAGGAAGAATTACATTCCTTCTCCCTCCAATCAATCCCCATTCAGGATGGTTCGATCCTGATGAAATGTGTCAATATCATTCACATTCTCGCGGTCACAGCACGGAAGAATGTTGGGCACTCCGCCATCTCATTCAGAATCTTATTGATAGTGGTGTCCTGCAAATAGCAGATGATTACATTGTACAACTCAAGGGTGGGAATGCATGTCCTACCAAATGGAAGGGATCAGTAGCAGTTATATCTGAAGTGGATGATGAGACTGTTAAAATATTTCCCATACAACCAATTCAACTCAAAGGAGCTGACAATCCTTTGAAAGTGGCCGCACCAGAGCCAATTTCTTTTTCTTGCATACCACAATATCCTGTTGTCAGCTTACACAAAGTTCCATGGACTTATAGAGAAGCTGAAGGATCCATGTCTCATACTACTGCTACAGTGTCGAAGGAAAATCCACTATATCTTCCTCAACGGGTTATTAAACCTACTTGTAAAGCAAAGGGGAAGTTGCCCATGGAGAAGATTGAAAAATTCCTCCGCACTATGGGCCACAATGAAGCCAAAGTGGTTTTAAGCTTGCAAGAAGCTCCACACCAGATTTCAATACTGGACTTGGTTTTCTCTTCTGAGGATCATTGGAAGATCTTACTGAAGGTTTTAGAAGAAGCCTATTTGCCAAAATCAGTGGACGTGGAAAAATTTCAACATTTGGTTGATCACATTTTCAACAACAATGTTATATCCTTCACTGATGATGACATACCTCCCGAAGGGACCGGTCATTACAAGCCATTGCATATTACAGTTTTGTCTTCCGGGTACATGCTAGCTGGAGTTTTGATAGATGGAGGCTCATCTCTAAATATCTGTCCTTATGCCACCTTGGTGAAGATGAATGTCAATCTCAGGCGGATCCAAAGCAGCCATATGGTTATCAGAGCTTTTGATGGATCCCAACAAAATGTCGTCAGAAAGATCGAATTGCCAATTGAGATTGGTCCAAATACATTCAATGTATCCTTCCACGTTCTCAAGATAGACTCAGGATACAACCTGCTATTAGGGAGACCATGGATACACATGGCTGGAGCCGTTCCCTCCACGCTACATCAACAGCTCAAATACATTATCAACAGCAGTCTAGTCACTATCGACGCTGAGCCGGATTATCCTGAACAAGGAACTTTACCAATCATCAGCTTCAATTCAGAAGTTGAACCGACCAGTTTCCATACTTTGGAAGTGAGTAACACGCAATACCATTCTATGTCGGCCACTCAAGAAATGATGTCATTGGGTCATCAACCTGGACAAGGGCTTGGTAAAGACAAGCAGGGTATTAAGCACCCTATTCAAATGTCCAGTCAAATTGGAACAGCCAGACTAGGCTATTCTGCCAATTCCACTCACAGGAATCCTCATAAGCACAAGCAGGTTCCTCAAGCTTCCGGCGTACGGCGATTTTCTATACCTTTACCCCATGAGCTAATGCAGTCTCCAGTAAAGGTGATAGCCCATGTTGTGGCCATGCTGTTTCCTAAACCAGTGCCAATCAAAGCTAAAGAGGTGCTGATTCCTGATCCCGAAGCAGAAGAAAAGGAACGGAAACATAAACATGACATTGCCTTGATAATGGCAGGCCTATGCGTCATTGTTCATGATGAACATACAAACAGATACACCCCAGACGATGATTGCCCAGATGTCATGGTTATCATTCGGGAAAAGAAGGACAATGACGATCATTCCATCACTGTATTCCGTCAGGACTTTGCCCTCGACAATTGGAGCAGCACTCCATGCATTGGTCGACGAGGGTAAAATGGGCAGAAAATCCCTCTGCCCTGTAGATAACTTTAATTGCTTGCTTTCCTTTACAATACTAGCAGTTATTTTATCAAGTACATGCTAACACTTTTGTATGATCGAACAGTTGCATATATTAACTGAAAGCGTCTTTTATTTCAGGACTCTGAATTTAGGTGTACCTGTACTTGCTGATGAGGTGCCTTCTCTCCACAATGGCTGTAACTTTGATGCAAAGTTTGCCTCAGACTTGATGGACATCCAAGAGGACATTGAGACACCTCAAAAGATTAAAGAATGGGTCGCAGACAAACCCAAACCCAATCTTGATCAAACCACTTCTTTCAATCTTGGAACCTTAGACAACCCTAAGCTAATCCAAATTGGTTCAGACCTTACCACAAATCAACGGAATGACATGGTTTCACTATTAACCCAATTCTAGGATGTGTTTACATGGTCTCATGAAGACATGGTGGGTTTGTCCACTGACATTGTTCTTCATCGTCTTCCCATCAAAGAAGGATTTAAGCCAGACAGGCAAAAACTCAGGCGATTGAAACCTGAGTGGAGTTTAAAGGTCAAAGAAGAAATTGTGAAACAATTTCAAGCTGGCATCATCATGGTGTCTACATATCCAGAGTGGATATCCAACATTGTTCCCGTACCTAAACCAGGGGGAAAGGTGCGAGTCTGCATGGATTAACGGGATTTAAACAAAGCTTGCCTTAAAGATAGCTTTCCCGTGCCCTTTATCGACATTCTTATTGACAATACTGCTCAATATGGCATGTACTCCTTTGCTGATTGCTTTGCGGGGTATCATCAAATTGTGGTCGCTGAGGAAGATCGTGAGAAAACTTCTTTCATCACGCCTTGGGGAACCTTTTGCTACAGACGGTTGTCATTCGGCCTCATCAATGCTGGGGCAACCTATCAGCGAGCTATGATGGCTCTTTTCCATGATTTAATGCACAAAGAGATAGAGATATACGTGGATGACATCATTGTCAAATCCCGGAATGAGGAGGACCACTTAGACCATCTCACAAAACTTTTCAACGGGTTAACGTAAGTACAACTTGAAGTTGAATCCATGAAGTCGCCTTTGGTGTTAAGTCGAGCAAGTTGCTAGGTTTCCTAGTCAGCCACAAAGGGATTGAGCTGGATCCTACCAAAATCCAGTCCATCAAGGAAATGCCCATTCCTCAGACAGAGAAGGAAATATGGAGATTTTTGGGAAGAATCAACTTCATTAGTAGATTCATTTCTCAACTCACAGCAACCTGTGAGCCAATCTTCAAGTTGTTAAGGAAGAACTCCTCCATGACATGGAACGATGAGTGTCAGAAAGCCTTCCTCACAATCAAAGAGCAATTGATTAACGCTCTTGTTTTGGTACCTCCCAGGGATGATGTTCCCCTGTTCATGTATCTGTCCATAAATGACAATGCCATGGGCTGTATGCTGGGATAAAAAGACAATAGAGGCTAAGAACGAGCTATCTATTATCTCAGTAAAAGATTCAGCATCAGTGAACACAAGTACACTTTGATTGAGAAGAATTGTTGTGCTTTAGCATGGGCTTCCATGAGGTTACAGCATTACCTTCATGGTCACACAACCCATCTCATATCCCGAATGGATCCTCTTAAGTATGTGTTCAGTAAGCCCATACTGAATTATCGACTGTCCAGATGGCAGTTGATCCTACAACAAATTGACATCGTCTATGTGATGCAAAAGTCTGTCAAAGGTCAGGGAATTGCGGATCAACTGGCCACCGATGAAGGGGTAATGATAATTCAACAACAACATCAGTACAACACATGCCGTACGTGGAGAATGTATTTTGATGGAGCTGGAGCTGGAGCAGTCCTAATATCCGGTACGAGGGAGCAGTATCTCATCGCCGTCAAATTGTAGTTTGTTAGTACCAACAACACAGCGGAGTATGAAGGCTGTATCATGGGGCTAAAACTTGCCCGTTCAATGGGCATCAGGCGGTTAACTGTCTTTGGGGATTCCAAATTGGTAATCAAGCAATCCACAGGAATCTATCAAACCAAAGAATTACATTTGTTGCCTTACCATCGACAAGTTTTATAGATGGCTTTGGAGTTCGAAGAAATCTCCTTTCTACACATTCCTTGTAATAGGAATGATTTTGCAGATGCATTAGCAATATTGGCCTCCTTGGTTTATATACCGGATAAGGAAAACATGTCAATCATCACGTTTACTCTGCAAAGAGCCCCAGTCTATGGGAATTACGTTGGAGAAGTATCGGATGAACTACCTCCCATCCACAATCATTGGTATCAGCACATCAAGGAATATCTGTGAGATGGATTTACACCCGCTGAGGCGAGCCTAACTGAGAAGAGGCAGATTCATCGACTTGCTATGAAATTCTATCTGAGCGGAGATACACTCTACAAAAGAGATGTTGGATTAGGTCTCCTCAGATGTCTGGATAAAGACCAAGCTCGGAGACTCATGGATGAGATCCATGGTGGAGTATGTGGCCCTCACATGAGCAGACCCCTACTTTTCAAGAAGATCCTCAGAACTGGGCATTATTGGCTTACACTCAAAGCTGATTGTGATGATCACGTCAAGAGGTGCTATCAATGCCAGATTCATGGGAATGTTATCCACGCCCTTCCAAGGAACTCCACAATATGAGTTCGCCATGGCCCTTCTCAATATGGGGAATGGACGTGATCGGGCCCATCGAGCCCAAAGCCAGTAATGGACATCGATTCATATTCACCATGATCGACTACTTTACCAAATGGGTAGAAGCAGTATCCTTCCCCAGGGTTACTAAAGAAGTTATCATTGCTTTCATCATAAATAATTTCGTGTGTCGATATGGACAACCAGAGGTCATTGTGTCAGATAATGCTAAGAACCTCAACAACAAAATGATGGAGGAGTTATGCGAGAAAATTCCACATCAAACACCTCAACTCAAATCATCTACCGGTCAAAGATGAATGGTGTTTGTTGAAGCGACTAATAAAAACATTAAAAGATCATGCAGAAAATGTTCGCCAATCACAAAAGATGGCCTGACCTCTTGCCTCTGACTTTATTAGACTACGGAACTTCTATGCGAACTTCCACTGGGGCAACCCCCTACTCCTTAGTCTATGGGATGGAAGCAGTGCTCCCCATAGAGGTGGAAATGGAATCCCTCAGAGTATATATGGACACTTAGTTGGATGAAGACCAATGGGTACAAGACAGGTATCACCAATTATCTCTAATAGACGAAAGGCAATCCGCGGCTATATTCCATGGTCATTTATATCAGCAAAGGATCGCACGATCCTACAACAAAAAAGTCCGACTAAGGCAATTCAAACAACATGACTTGGTTTTGAAGAAGATCATTGACAACCAAGATCATTCTAAGGGAAAATTCGCTCCTAACTGGGAAGGCCCATTTGTTGTCAAGGAAGTATTGACAAGTGGTGCTCTCAGATTGCAGGAAATGGATGGCGATGAATTTCCACAGCTTATCAACTCGGACACCGTGAAACGGTACTATGTCTGAAGTTACCATCAAACAAACATCCTGGTTTTGATCATCAAATCACCAGTCATTTCGGTTTTGAACCCTTTCCTTTCTATATGCTCTTCTGCCCCTCAGGGAAACATACACTTCAAGCCAGCAGCCTGGTTTTACCTCAATTCAAACCTTCCATACAATCTCGATTATCCTGAAGATGGGATTTAACATTTCACAATTTCGGTTATCTTGAAGACGGGATTGAACCTTTCACACCTGCAGTTTATCTTGAAGACAGGATTAAACTTTTCTACGCTTGCAGTTTGTCCTGAGGACGGGATCATACTTTTTACACAGCTGTAGTTTATCCCCATTATGGGATTAAACTTTCCTCTCCCATGATGTAGCTTTGCACATGGGATTCACGTTTCTCTTGGTTGCGATTAGTCACGAGGGCGAACTCTACGCCGACCTAATCTCCTCTTCAATAGGAGTACGTAGGAAACCATATGCTATATGGCCCGGTCGCAACAACAAAAACAACAAAAACATTTATGCCCTTTCTTCACAACAAAAACATCTCTACACCTATCTGCCTTTCACAATCAGCGTTGAACCACCTACACTAGGTTCGAACTACGCAGACTTAATCTCCTCTTCAATAGGAGTACGTAGGCAGCCATTTATGGTTCAGTCTAACCCTACCAGAACAAAAATTCTTGTCACACGGTACTGGGATCAACCTTCAATTCGCCACATTTCATCAGTTTCAGATCAAAGGGATGGAATTACCCAACCTCTTCTCACAAATAGAAGATTCGGTGACCATCTAAGCTGCGATCGTGCCTCAATGAGCAATACCAACCCATAAGAGATGGAATTAACTAGGCTTTTCACAAATAGAAGTACTGGCAACCATCTGTGGTGCTGTCAATCTCAGAGAGGAAGAAACCATCCTCCTCTCCACTTTCCATACATTCACCAGTCCCAAGACACCAAAGATGGTAGGGATTTGCATAAATCAATGATCCGTTCTGAGAGATCCTGCGACGTCTCAATGTCCATCTATCAAGGATAAGTTCAGAATGCATCAAGATCACAAGGCCCTAAAGAAATAGGCAAACATCAAGCAAGTATCAAGGCATAACTAAAAGGGAAGTGAATCAAAATATATTTCCCTGCCATACATAATACTGTTTGATATATACATTTGTGTTGTACATGACAAAATGGCTAAGCTAGTCATGGGAGAAAATACAAAGCTATCTACAGATCTGTGTGTATGCGGACTATCAGATCTAACATAGCATCCCTCTCTGATGATGGAGGAAGCACTGCAAGCTCCTGCCCAAGGGTATCTACACGAGCTAGCAGATCAGAGGCTAACTGCATGGTGGCATAGTGCTCATCAATGTAAGCACTCATGTCAACAAGACTAACAGTCATCTGGGATCTAACGGAAGTACTATCTGCAATGGCTACATCCCTAGCAGATAAGGCGGCATCCCGCTCCCCAATCAATGCATCTCTGGCTAATCTAGCCTCATCCCTCTCTAATAGAGCGGTATCTCTCTTATCAAGAGCTGTCAACATCGCTACCCTAGCCTGATCTCTATCATAGGTCATCAGATGTAAGCTCTGCTCCAAATGCTGTGTCGAATACTGAGTAACAAAGGGCACTTTTCGGGTGGGAGAATCCATCACAAATCTTTGGCGGCCAATGATCAAGTCATCGATGGGAATAATGACCTCATTTATAGGCTCTTCATCGTCGAGAATCGGTCTCACCTGTGGATCTTCTTGCATGGTGATGCGATCTCTCTCTCCATCCATGCGAAAATACTCTGCAGAATAACCCGGATGATGACAGAAAACTTCACCCGACTCTCGGCCGATCCCAACAGCATACAACTTAGATATGTCCTCCAATCGACAAACGGTGTGAAGCGAAGGCCGACTCACTGCCCCTCATAAGGATGAAAATCTCGGCCGGTCAAACCGACACATCACGTACCCAATGGGTGGTAAGTAATCATGCCCTCAATCCAGACGGAGGAGATAATCCATGCCCGAGCATGAGTAATGAAGTCAGTAGGGTGAGCTAAGCCTGAACACTGGCAATATTGCAAACGGATCCCTAATCCTGCCAGAAAGTGACCACGATCGAAGATCTCATGCACTCTACAGTGAAAAGGAGTATGACATGGCTATCTCCCAGGGTGAAACAAAACCCTATTGCCTAAATGTGCTAATCGGTTTCAAGTGTGACACAAACCACACATACAAAGATGACCGAAGCTACTGTAAATACTCCTGCCGGATAAGTGCGGCGATGTATGTAGCCGACCTCGAGTCTTTGCGATGATAATCGAGACAATGGTACGACCCTCCACGAGCTCTCCTTTGCCATAATGACGCCGATATCCAGCTCATCCATGTACCGCATGAAAGACGTGTGACAATACGCATAGAAGCGATACATCTCTACTCATTGAATGCCAATGATCCTCTGGTGTGGTGAAATCCCCGGAATGTCGTGCATAGCTATCCTCAGAGCCAAACCTGTCAAAGAGGAAACGCTGGGATATCACGTGGCCGGGTGTAATCTCATCCTGGACCACTCTACGTCTCAATTCGGTGAGGGTCATGAACTGTCTGCTCATGTCTCCAATATCCATATGCACGCAAGGTCTGTCCAGCGGCAGCATCGTCAACCGTGCATACTCCTCCAAAGTAGGAGTCAACTCCTGCGTCCCAAATCAAAAAACCTGCCTCTCCGATACCCAGTGCTCTAGCATGCCCTCTACAAATCCTGTGGGAACCTGAAACATCAACAGGGTCATAGTATGCTGCAGCAAATCATCTACGATCACCATGTCTGATGGTGATATACTATCATACCATGAACGATACGGATACCACCAAAATGGTGGGGTATGATCAATCTGACTAAATGTCAAGAAGACATCTCAGACGGCCCGTGTCATAAGACCATCCAGGGGTCAATGCTGAATATCTCTTGACATACATACATATGCATAACATAATAACTTGCATGATATAATAGATGGCAATATGATATAGGGAATGGAAAACTATGCATACATTCCTAAGTATATCATCATCTAATACATCTCTGTACAGCTAAAATACAGGGAAATGGGGCGAAGCTACCCAACATACAACAGAGGCCTATCAAAAGATATAGTGAGAATGGGGCGAAGCTACCCAGATGCTAACAGAGGCCTATCCAAAGAAATAGCGAGAAATACATCAAAAAAAGTCAAGAGTGTCGATGTCTACATCATCGATACTGTACACCTGATGTAACTCCTCCTGAGTCACTAGATCTCTATCTACAGGGATGTCAGGCCGATATAAAGGAGGATCTGCACCGACAAAGCCATATGGGTCATCTGAGGGGCCAGCGCCAGAGCTGAAAGGATCAAAAGTATCTACCTCTGAAGGATCTCTGCCCAAATGTCGAATGAAAAGATGTGTCCGGTCTAGCTGCCGGGTCAATCTATCAATCTGTGTCACATGAGTCGGATCTCTGACACAGGCTAGCCAATCCATCATCATCATGGATCCTAGAACCATATCCCACATAAACTGTGTGGCGCGGGTCTGAGCTCCAATCGTACGAGGGATCCACCAAGGCTGGAACATCTCCTGAGACCAGGGGCCCTCCGACAATATAAAACCGTCAATCCCCATCAATGGGATTTCAATGACGGGTGACTGCAAAACAGGCTAATAATGCCTGGCAGGAGGTAAGATCAGCATACGGATCTCTCCTATAGTGCTCCTAATAGCACGCTCTCCTAAGTAGAGCTCCCATCCTCCATCTCTGAAGAGAGGAATCCTGCGGGTGGAAATGACGTACTCTACTCCAGTCGGGTACCCATCCTCAAATCCAACTCCCAAATGCTCTCCAGAGTAGGGAATCCATGTAATGACATCGGCTATCAACAACTCCAACTGTAGGCGACAATGAGTGAAACCCTCAGCAACAGGGACCTCCGCTAGTATGGAATGATGCCATCTCCATCCTCATGGATAGGTATCTAAACCTAACACGCTCACAGGACGCAAACAGGGAAGCCTCTCATAGGCCAAAAACTTCCAACACAAAGGCAAACATCTGTTGTCAGTCAACACTCTTAACCTGTACACGGGAAAAGACAAGGGAAACACTCACCAGCAGAAATGGGTAGAATCCTAACCACGCCTCGGTCAATCCCTGCAATCGTATGCGCATTCCCCTGAGGAAGTAGGCAAAGGTGTAGGAACCCCAATCATACTCTCCTATACGGTCCACGTGTTGAGAGGCGCTGATCAAAGCGAAGGACACCGTAGAGGAATTATCTGCTATGAAGCAGCCCCTAATGATCATCAGGAACAATCACCGAAGAATGCGATCCCTAACTCTCACATCATCGAGTATAGGCTCACTCAACAGCCCGCTCATAGCATCTACGCTCAAAGGACCCGTACGAACAGTCCTGCCCTTGAGCTCCTCCGCTGGAACTCCCAACAAGGATCTGACGGCAATAGGGGTGATATCCGCCGTCCAAGGCACTGGCTCCCCTCCAAACTCCATACCTGTGATAAATCGCCAATCCATCGGCATTATCATCAACTCACAGTCCATTAAATGGAGTGACTGAGTCTGGAGAAACCACCGCTCAGACAATGCCCTGAGGTAACCCTAAGGACAGCGACGGGGTAGAATAGAGAAGAAAATCCTAAATCCCCAGCTATGGACGATCGCTTTGTAGTCATCATGCAAAGCCTGATATATAGAGTGGATGTTAAACCAGTTCCCTCGACGCTGTGTGAAGCCGGGAACCTACATCAAATGCAAATCAACATCAGAATCCTTCACTCCTCATCAATAAGAAATAAGGAAGATTAAAGATCTAACTTCATACCTTGTTTGCGTGCAGGTATACTGAAGGATGCCTACTCAAGTCAACCAGAAGATCTAGGTTTGCCACTTGAATACCTGGAAATTCCCTACGGGGAATACGAACAACAGGAGCAGGAACCTCGATCGGTGCATCCTTCTCCTCGTCCTCGACATTCGGCACTTCAACTCGAATAGGACGTATCACCGCCTCCACCAAACGACGAGGCTATCTAACAAAACGGTGGTGAGGCTCTTCAAAAGCTCTCCTCCGTAAACCAGAAGTGGTCCTACGGGAACTATTCGGCTGATCCGGATCCATAATATCTGGACAGCAAGTCTCCAAATCACCTCAGAAAGGGTGAGGTAATTTCTTACCTGGAGCTTTTCAAAATGCGTTTCTTTAACATACATCTATAGTAGAGTTAAAAATGCATAACTACCCAATACCTACATTTTGGAAAAAGTTTGCCATAGCCCCCTTTATAAATGGACTATCCACATGCACATAGGCATGACTAGGTGGCCATTCAGTACCACACCTGTACACAGTCATATACATCCTACATGCATTAATCACATCACAGTAAAAATCCATAAGTGTAGTCTAATTACCAGGATTATTTTACTTTTAGGCCTTTACTCATTTGTCCTCATATAGGATAAGAAATGACAGTAAAAGGTGCCAATTTAACTGCTTCAAAAGTTAAATTTTTCCACATCATTATGTTCAGTATGGTTTAATACTAACATTTGCTATGTTGAATATTTTTTATCAATTCATATCAACATGCATATTCACTACTACGTGTCTAAATGCATTTCATGTGATAAGTCATTTTCCAACAGATAGAAACTGGAAAAAAATACATGCATGTGTTACCAGGACAGTGAAAAACGCTTGTACGGTGGCAAAATATGCAGAAAGTTGCCCGAACTTAGCAGATCTGAAGAAGAGCTCTCAGATTTCCTTCGCTGCGCAACTTGAAAATGACTTATGAAAGCAATCATTCGCCTATACATAGGACGCGGTTGGCGCGAGCACTGCGCTCTCTGCAGTGTACTGCGCAACACTCTTATATGGGTCCCACACCTCCGGCTCGCTCTAGTTAGAGTTGCAAAGGAGGTCTCACAAGTTGAAAAGGCCAAATCAGGAATAAAAGTGCTACGCGATTGAGCGGAATAGCTTGAAATCCTGGTTTCTCGTCGGTCAGAGTTAAACTCCTGTCGTCTCAACGGTATTCGCCTGAATTCAGGGTATACTATACCGATGAGCTCAGTTTTCATAGATCATGCTCAGCAATACCCCACAAAGGTCTGATGCCATCATTTGCAGGGTCACAACCCTAGACTTCCCCGATGGGGGTTACAACACAAAACCATGAAATATTAAACCTCCCCGATGGGGGTTACAACGCCGAAGTTATCAATCATCTACGTTCCCCTGGCGGGGGTCACAACGCACATCTTTTGAGCATCTACGCATCCCCGGCGGGGGTTACAACGAAATGCAACCATTGATACACACATCAATGAAGGTCAAGCAGCCTTAACATCATGTCAGCCGATGGAAAGTAAACCCATCAAAGCAACCTTCCCCAACAAGGGCTACAACATAATGCTACCATTGACACATACATTAAAGAAGGTCAAGCAACCTTGACAATACAGCCAGCAGGGATTTATTTGGTGATACACACATCAACGGTTAAGTCGCAACCCACAGACGACGACAAAGCTGTTGGCGATAACTCAAACGAGAATGAGGGAATATGTTATACACATCCTCAAACAGACAAAGCTTTATCCCCACAGATCTCTTACACACAAGAGGTACCTCTATGAAATATAGGCCAATGTCTAGGATTCAAGACTTTGGTGATAGCCCCAACGTCAACATCCTTGGAGACTTGGATCGCATGTCCAAGTCATCACTGATTATCATCCCAACAGGATTACCTGACAATCATGCATCAAACATTTGCATCATGTTGCTGCATATAGCATCATGTTTATCTTGCTTGCATTTCAAGTGTCTAGGATTCTTTATCCTATCCATGCCTTGCATTGCATGAATATGATAAAGAGGGGCATCTGTAGACACTCAAAATTTTTTGCATGCCTGTTACTAACATTACAGGAGGGTAGATTCATCTTTCGGAGATAACCCTGGAAGATAGCTGACATCCATTCCGGATACTACCGGAAGTGCAGTTCCAACCCGGAACACAAACCATGAACTTTATCTCAAACCCAGAACACACACCGGGAATGTCATTTCCAATCTCGGAGATAACCCCGAGGTTTGCGAGATCAAAAGACCGGCAACAACACCGGAGAGGACAGTTCTATCTTGGTGATAACATTGCGACGTTCAGTTCTAGTCCCAGAAATAACACTGGGAGTAGAAACTCCATCCTTGGTGATAGCCCCAAAGGATGCTTTTGCAGTTCCGGCAATAACTCCAGAATTGTTTGTTTCAAACACATGCGATCATCTTCAAGCTCATACCTCCTACTGAGGCAATCATACCTCAGACCCGGAGCTAATAACGGGCAGATAAGTTCTTTCATAGATGACCTTGCGGTATTCAAACACTTACAGCAGTCCAATCTCAGATGTAACCCTGAGAAACATTTGCTTTCCGCTCAAACCGGCGATAACCCCGGTAAGGAGTCAAAAGCATCATCTTACTGCCTCAACAAGATGATATCGCGGCATACCAACAAGTAGTCCAATCTCAGATGTAACCCTGAACAACGTCTACTTTTAACTCAAACCGGTGATAACCCCGGTGAGGAGTCAAACATCATCTTGTCTCTTCAACACCTGTGCGTCGTCTCGACACTTCATACATACAACAATGTCCCACAAAAACTGAGGAGTACCAATCCCGAGTGACTATTACGCGTGGTAGTACTTTGGATAGAATTTAAAGCTTGAAGACCATAGGCATAGACCCCTCTTCCTGACTTCGTACAACCTCTAATCCATGTCATTGCATAACTCTCGACACAAGCGATCCGAAGAAGGTCAGATATACCTCGTTCGGATGCTCGAATTGAAGTTCTGCAAGTTCGAACAGATATTACAGTGCACGAGTGCACGTACTACAAGATGACAGGACCCGCAAGGCTCGAATGCCCCACGACCAGCAGTAGGTACAACCACGGCTGCCAGAGGTGTACCTGCGGCCATCCGTCTATATATACAAGCCATTTAAAGAGGGAGAAGAGAGGAATAAGGCGAGAAAGCTCTGTCCATTTTACTCTGCATACACATCTTTTGAGTGTTTCCTCACTTTTAAACACTTGTTAGCTCACATATAGCTATCTTTTATCCGGCGGGAACTGAGTGTTTATCCATTTAAAGTCATAGAAGTCTACTTTGGCAGCCCACTGTAAGCCTTCTCACATTATATAAAGTCTTCTTCTCATATTAGCACACACTATTGTACACGTTGAGAGTCGTGTGAGTGTGTTTGCCTGGACTTCAGTCCGTGGTTTTCATTTTTGTCTGTATATATATACATATATATATATATATATATAAGTATATATATATATATGTATGTATATATTTCATATATGGACTAACATTATCGAGTTATGCCTCGATTGAGCCTGAACTTGATGCATAGGCGTTTATTGCTTATATATATATATATATATATATATATATATATATATATATAATTGTTGTCGATATATCTCGATGAAATTTGGATTTTACAAATAAGACATTTACTCGCTTTTATATATATATATATATATATATATATATATATATATATATATATATATATATATTTATATATATATATTTGTTGTCGGACATATCCGATGAGCTTGGATTTACATCCTATGCGTTTCTTTGCTTTTATATATATATATTTATACATATATATATATATTTACTTTTTTGTCTGCCTCGAGTTTACTTACGTGGCGCTTGATCGCTTTTATAGCTTTATTTACATTTAAATCTGCACAGGAGTTTAGTTCATAATAGTTGATCGCTTTTACGACTTTATTTACATTTAAATCTGCGCCTTTGGAGTTTAGTTCATAATAGTTGATCGCTTTTACAGCTTTATTTACATTTCGTCCCACCTGGAGTTTACTTCGTGCTGTTTGATCATGTCCATATATATATATATATATATATATATATATATATATTATCGCTTTTATATATTTACATTTTCGATCCCTCATGGAGTTGCTTCGTGGTGGTTGATCATGTCTGTATATATATATTTACAGCTTTTATATATATAACTGCTTACTGCTTTCCATACAAATTACAGTATCATGTGAGCCTAGGAATCATGTGATCACAGATTCAATCTACTGTATCTAGATTCGGTTCCCATGATGGACATATTTTTCAGCTGTAAGCAGCTTGTACATTATTTTATAGTGTCTGAATTTCCTTGGATGGCTGTCATGCCCATGAGGAGTTCGGCACTGCTGTATATTATTTTCTCGAGAATGCTTCTCATCTCAAAAATAAAAGCAAACAAGCCGAACATTTAATAATAAAATGGAAGTATGAAAAGGTCTCAATTCCAATTGAGCATAGGGTTTGAAAAACCTCTTTTACAAAACTTCATTGATATATCTTGGTTAAAACTGAATTTTTCTATAAAATTTAAACCTTGTGTATATAGGTGCGAACGAGGCCTCGCACTACTTTCAAATAATTGCAAATTGATCCACACACACACACACATTCATATAACAATTTCTTTGAAAAGTGGCGGTCACCGTGGTAACACGGATGTCGGGGGGTGCCTAACACCTTCCCTCCGCATAATCAAGACCCCGGACCCAAAATGAATCTCGGTTTCACAGACCCTGATCTAGCGATGTCAAATCATTTGGGTCAATGTGCAAACCTTTTCTATTCATGTTGGTGCAACCATTAAATACACCAACCGGCGACTCTTAAAGTCAAATCGTCGACATTATACATGTCGGACCTTTTTTACTTGTTTTTTTCAAACAAATCTCACATTAACATGAGAACACCAAGGAACAAGTAACGAATAGGGACACTCAAAAATCCCGATGTCTACAACAATTATTCATGTTGTGAGTCGTGTTGTGTGCGTATGCCCGGACTTCGGTCCGTGGCTTTTTATTTCTTTTGTATATATATACTTATATATATATATATATATATATTTGTACTAACATCATCTAGTTATGCCTCGATTGAGCCTGGATTTACATCCAGAGCGTTTATTGTTTTTATATATATATAGATATAAAACTGTTATCAAACTCTGTTCGGTGAGCCTGGATTTATATCCAAAGCGTAAAAGCAGTAAACGCACCGGATATTATATCCAGGCTCAATCAAATAGAGTTTCATAGTAATAATATATATATATATATATATATATATATATATATATAAACTCAGGCCTGGAGTTTACTTCGTGGCCTTTTACTACTTTATTTACATTCAATCCAGCCTAGAGTTTACTTTGTGGCGATTGATCGTCTCTATATATATATTTACCGCTTTTATATATTTACATTTCCAATCCCCCATGGAGTTTACTCTGTGGTGGTTGATCGTTCATATATATATATATATATATATATATATATATATATATATATATATATATATATATATATATATATATAGCTTTTATATATATTTAACTCGCTTACAACTTTCATATAAACTGCAACATCATGTGAGCCTAGGAATCATGTGATCATAGATTCAGTATTCTGAATCTAGATTTGGTTCCCGTAATGGACATTTTCAGCTATAACCAACTTATAAATTATTCATGGTGTTTGAATTTCCATAGATGGCTCTCATGCCCACAAGGAGTTCGGTACTACTATGTATCTTATTTTCTCAAAGATGCCTCGCATATCAAAAATAAAAGCAATCAAGCCGAACACATAATAAAATGGATGTATCAAAGGCCTCAATTACTATTGAGCATAAGGGTTTGAAAAACCTCTTTTACAAAACATCATTGTTATATCTTGTTAAAACTGAACTTTAATACAAAATTCAAACAATTTGTATATAGGTGCAAACGAGAAATAGCACTACTTCCAGATAATTGCACATTGACCCACACACACACACATTCATATAACAGTTTAATTGAAAAGTGGCGGTCACCGTGGTAACACGGATGTCGGGGGGTGCCTAACACCTTCTCTCTGCATAATCAAACCCCCGGACCCTAACGAATCTCGGTTTCACAGACCTGTTAAACAGTGTTGCATCACTAGGTCAATGTGCAAACCTTTTCTCGGTTGATTTGGTGCAACCATTTAAAAATACCAACTGGCGACTCTTACAGTCCAATCGTCGACATTCATATGTCGGACCTTTTCACAACTTGTTTTTTCAAACAAATCTCACCTAACATGATAACACCAAAAGACAAGAACAGAAAAGGGACAATAAAAATCTCGACGTCGACACTCTTTTCTAAAGTTATAAATTTGAATGAAAGTACTTATTGAGCTTAAAATAAATTTTTGATATCTTGAAATTATAAATTATTCATGGACCTATAATTTATGCTCTATCCTTGAAGCACTCTTTGATACGTGAAGTTGTACCATTAATCTATGCCATTTGATTTCGACTAGCCATTATTAGATAAATGTTCTGAAGTTCTTTAAAAAAATTATAACTTACAGATTTTCTTTCGATTGAACTCTTATGATAAATTGAGCTGAATGATTCTATAAATAAGGGACATGTTATGAAAGACTATGCTTCTGAACTACGCTATTGCGTTAATATGTTTGTGCACAATACATAAGTACAAAGGACTGATTTCTCTGCGTACGAAAAATAGTTGTCCACGGACATTGACTGTTAAAGGTTAAGGTAGAGATACTTGATAACCTGGGACATAGCTCAGTGGTCTTGTGACCCTTAGTTAATTGTTCAAATCTTTTCTTATGAATCTTCTTGTTGAACATTCCTTGATTATAAAGCCTTTACAAAACTCTGCGGTTGTGGTTTGAATTTATTCAAACAATTCTCTTTCTTGTTACTAAACTTTTATTCAATTTCTTTTATTCTATTATTCTTAAATAATATTACTTGTTGGGCAATTCTATTGGTCACTCTTGCTAAATAAATTTCAGTTAAAAATGAAAAGGCTAAAGAATCCTCATCTGACAAGGGTAAAGGAAAATTGCAGGAGTAAATAAGTAGTTAGCCATAACTTTTGTAATAGGTTAAGCAACAATATACATATATATTTTTGGATGTAATGAACATTTTGATATTACTGTATGTAATGTAAAGGTTAGACAACTTGGGAATCGTTGATGTATATAATATATTTTGTAAAGATTGTTGTAGTAATACAGGTTATCGAATGTGAATGGGTAGAATAGCAGGTGATGTAGTTCAATCGTGAGCACTGGATCTGAGGGTAAAGATACCTGGATTTCGGGGTGTCACAGTACGTGTGTCAAACAGACAAAATTTGGATATTTTTGGGAATGGGCATTATGTACTCTGCTAGTTGGGCGATGTCGCTGTAATAACCGTGAATCTTAAGTCACGATGTATGTATGTACATTTTTTTAAACTTTGTATTATATATGGATACATACATTTATGGATTTCATTAAAAATGAAAGCCTTGTGACCTAATTATACATTAGGTAAGGATATTAAATAACCTAAGGGTTATGGTAACACGAAAAAGTTAGTATTTTATACGTATACTAACTTAAGTGGGTAAACTTAGTATTTCAAGTGACTAATAATTTTAAACTTAATTCTTGTAAATCTAATTAGGTTATGAGATAAAATCATATGTATAAGTAATTAAACTTCATATGATTGGAGATGAAAGCCCTAAATTATCAAATTGGGTAACATTATTAAAATTGTTGGACTATGTTTTTATCTAGCCCAAATCAATTAAAAGAGAAGCCCAAGGAAAATAAATTGTAATCCAATACTTAGCCCACTTGATTGGGGGTATTCTAGATATTTGATTAATCAAAATTGGGCATTTAAAATAAAAGCTAAATGGTGGATATTATGAGGATCCTAAGTGGAATAATTAATCTAGCTTGTCCATTAGTAGACATGAATAAACATAAGGACAATGTGGTAAGGCTCCCATTGGTTGCCACTCCATTATGCACATTTAATCATGTTTAACCTAAGGTAAGTAATAATACAAAGTTTTTACCTAATGGGCAACAAAATAATTGTGGGAGAAGTATTAATGAATTGGCCATTTCATTTTGTAAACACAATTCATTCTTCCAACATCTCATTCTTCCAACATTTCATTTTCTCTCCATCTTCTTCATCTTCTTCTTCTATCTCTTGCTCCCAAGCTAGCCAACTTCAAAGAGAGAAAAGAAAGAGAGAATTTCAGTCCATAGAAAGAAAAAAAAATATAGGAGTGCTAGTTGTTTATGCCCCTAAGTTTATTAGTTACTTTGGAAAATCAAGGAAGGTAGCCACTAAGTCAAGGTATAATGTACCTTCATCTTCTTCTCTTACCTTGTTTTGATAGCTTGAATTTTGATGGGGCTATGTACAACTACTCAAGATACACTAGTTATACATACCATCATGCATGGAACTAAGTATCTTGAGTGTTAGATCAAAGACTTAGAGGAAGAAAATGAGCATATGTTCTCCAAGGGTGAAAACTCTTGTTTTTCTTCCACTAAATCTTGTGTAACTCAAGTTCTACAACTTGGAATTATGATCCGTCGAAGGGGGGTGCTAGATACATGAGTTATCTAGTAAACCCAAGTGGTAGATCACAAATCTAGCATGTTTTGGAACCTTTAAGATTATTTTTCCCAAAATAGTCCACTTTATATGCTAAAGCTTTGAAATCCTAAATCAGCTACTTGACTTGTTTTCATGAGGCTATTTCGGCTAGTTCCTTGTCTTGTAAAAATCTAGAAAAATATTACAGAGGTACCTTATGAAGTTATCTATGCGTAGGAAAAAAAACGGACACGTTTGAGTTATATATTGTGCGTAATGACTATTTCAGAAAGGACTCCATAAATATTATCCTACGAATATCTCACTGTGTATACACTACAAAATTCCAAAATTTTTACAGTAGCTTCATATATGTTAAGAGAGCATACCCTGAAAATTTCAGATTTTTCTGAGTAAAACTTAATTTATGAAAAATAGAGCAAGATCCGAGTGTTTTGGACACTCTAAAAATAGTAAATCATTTTCTAAAATTCTAGAAAAATTAGAGGATCATTGTTGGTTCATATTCTGTTAAAATCCAGAAGCTGAAAATTTTTCGAATCAGTTTGCTATTTTTCCTAAAAATGATTAGGTTATGAATAAAAGGAAATAAATAGTTAAATGATGCCTTTAATGAGAAAAAATATAATTTTATGCTTGAATGCTCATAATATATTATATCATGACTATCTTAGGACATTTTGGTAATTTATAATAATAAATATTACTTATGACCTTTTATGGATATTAAATAAGAGGTTATTAAAGGATGAACAATTAGAATAAATTGTTTATTAATTTAATAAATCATTGGAATATTATTATAATACTAATAATATTATAATATGATGTTGTTATGTAATAAAATATTAGATTAAAATATTATTATTAAATAATAATATTCGAGATTAAATAAAATATTATTAAATGATTAATAATATTAGTAAGTGAATAAAATATTATTAAATGATTAATAATATTAGTAAAGGGATAAAATATTATTAAATGATTAATAATATTAGTAAGTGAATAAAATGTTGGTAAATGATTTAAAATATTATTAGTGAACCAATAATACTAGAAGGTGAATTAATATTATCTAAGTTAATAATATTATGTGAATTAAAGGTAGTCGTTAATAATAACACTATCTAGACATGATAATGTTTATAAGAACTTATTGTAATGTATGATATCTATGTGATTACATAATCGATGTTATGGAATGACTAATTGAAAGGCTAATTATAGGTCTCTCAAAGGAAGATAATTTAACTACATAGTGGATAGAAATTTATTTCGTAGTCAGACTCTCGATCGAGGCAAGTTTCCTAACTCAACTTGAGTTATTATTTTCAAAAGCATATTGGTGAATAATTATTGATGATTATTCACGTCTTTTATTGATTATTGAAATTGCGCACTTTGTGCAATTGAATTCCGTTCTACTGCCATTAAACTGTGAATTAAATTAAAGTTCTTCATTTATGAACTGTTTATGGGATAGATCTATGCTAATTGTATCAGCTAGATCAAACATGTCTAAATTTGTTAAATCAAATGGATTTTAAATAACTGTTCTTATTAATTGATATGGTAAGAACTCTTGATTCGAAAAAATGAACAAATTTGATTAAGGCATGATATCAATGTTTGGATTATTAAGTGTTTATGCATAAATCACGGGGTATGAAAGGTTGATCCCTTGAATACCAAAACTTATTAAAAGGTCCAGTTTAAATCACTGAGCACCTTGGCAAATGTTCATGGTTATTCAAAACCACTCAGTTTATGTTATTCAATTATCGAATATTCAATTGTTGATTATTAATTCATGTTCCTTCACAATCTTATATTATTGTTGAACATTGAAAGCAATATTTCTTTCTAAGTCATGATATATCTCCTTTGTCTTTATAAACTTGTGAAGCAAATTAGTTGCTTACTCTTGCTATATCATGACCTCTATTTTCGCTAAGCTCAAAGGATCTAATCACGAAGGACAAGGGCAAGGGCAAGATCCGGGAGTAATTTTAGAATGAATGTTAAATTAGTTATTATCTAATGGAGTTTCTTGAGTAAACTATTTGTATTATAAATGGTGTATTTAAAGTTAAGGTTAGAGAGACCTTGGGACCATGTTTTGAGACTTTTGTATAATGAACAATGTATGTTTATTATTTGAAATAGTTATAGAATGCTTATGATGATGATAGGATCGTGAGCACCTTTGAATCGAGGTTAGAGAACCCGGATTTGGGGGCGCCACAGTTGGTATCAAAGTCATGGGTTATAAACTTTAGGAATGCGAAACCTAGGTTATAACCTTAGTAGAAAACTCTTATGGAGTATGTTAGAGATGGATTATGGAAATTCATCAAGTTTGTGTTGTACTTAATAAAATATTATTTCATTTCATCAATGAATATATTTTATTATGGTAATCGACGTTGACTTTATGGTGTTTGTAGGATGTCCGACGAAGCGCCAAGGTAGTTACTCGATTGAGCAGAACCAATTGAGCATGAGGCCACCCAAGATGTCCCTCATGGTCCTCCTAGGGGACTTGTTGAGGAGAATCGATCAATTAGAAGGCGAGTGGAAGAATTAGAAATAGAAAACCACACCTCCAATTTCTTCAAGAACAATACAAGGATGAGGCTCATCAAGCCCGGATGGAGAAAGTCGAATGAAGGAAAAATTTGATGAGCCCCATTTGCAAGTTGGGATCTTGATGGTACAACTAGAGAATGAAAAGGCAAATTTTGGAGAGTCGAGCATGAAGCATCCGGAGATGCAAAATGAGTTTGGCGTGAAATTGCCGATAAGATGCGGGTGGAAGAGGCACTCCATGAGTCGGATGAGTGGTGGGCCAATTAAAGATCGAATCTACTGGTAGTAAAAGTCGAGTAGAAACTTTAGGATCGGCCCTTGATGCAGCGTGTGATGAGGGCCAGCCAGAGAGGGGCTAGGAGGGTCCACTCGAGATAGGAGAGTCTAGTCGATCCGCTCGACGAGACTCCTCCAAGAGGTTGCTTCCCTAGGAGCTGTCACGGTGTGACTGGCAGGCCACCAAGTGGTGATGATGTGATGGCCCAATTGTAGATAAATGCATTAGTACTTTTCTTGTTGTGTAATAAGGTTTTATGTTGATGTAAACCTCGGCGGGTGTGAGGTAGTAAATGGTTATGTACTTTCCCTAATTGTGTTTGTAGGGAGGTATCATTATGAGTTAATCCCATCTTTTGTGTTAAAATGGGATAGTAGCATTTATAAAATATACCAGATTAATCATGTAAGTCACCGAAAATTGGTGTATGAATATAAATGCAAGATTATTATGATATGTGTTAGAAAATTTTAAATAGTAAATTTTCTATTTAATGTTATGTGAATCCAATGGTGATTTGGAAAATGTTCTTTAAAACAAACTTAACCCACTAAGCGTGGAGAAAGACTTCCAAATCTCGGTAATTTAAAACTCTCACATAATGATCATCCGATTGTTTAAATAAATAGCGTATTACATACTAAGTAATCATATGATAATAAATCCGAGTAACGTGTTAGAATTTTTGTTTCACTAGATAATGGCGCCGCAGACGCGAACTCGTGAATGAGAGATATTGAAGAGTCGATTAATAATGCAATGGGATCTCAACAAAACCCAATGCAAGATTTTATTAACATAATGGTTGAAGCCATGAGAATCAAGCTCAACTCTGCAGGAAATCGAAGCAGCACCCAAATAGTAAACTTTAAGGACTTCAAGGCAAGAGGACCGCCAGAGTTCGAGAGGAACAACAGACCGATAGAAGCCCAAATGTGGGTAAAGGAGATTGAGAAGGCCTTCGTTATTGCTAGAGTAGCGTAAGAACGAAGACCATTTTTTTACTACCTACTTAATGAAGGGGGAGGCTAGCTATTGGTGGGATGCCAACCGAAACAAAGCCGAATCGAATCGTGACTTGGGAAGCATTCAAGAAGTTGTTCTTCGAGAACTACTTCTCTGAGAGTGTTCAAGCAAGAATGGAGATCAAGTTCTTGGAATCAAACAGGAGAATATGTCAATGATCGGTATCTTTGCGAAATTCAATGAATTGGCGATTCGCTCCACATCGTGTGGACACAGAGGCGAGGAAAGCGAGAAGGTTTGAAAATGGACTAAAGCCATGGATTTATAGTAAGGTAGCGGTTTTACAAATCGCATCATTCTCAACTCTGTTGGAAAAAAGCTCTTATAGCGAAGGAGGAAGCGGTCTCTCAAGATACAATCGGGAGAAGAATAAGAAGAAATCGGAAGGTGGGAATCAAAATGTCGGCGATGGCGGTAGTAACAATAAGAAGCGGAAATGGAGCGGTGGGGGTAGTAATCTGAGATGCAAGCAAGGAAGCGTCTGCAACAAAAGAAGCCTGTGTGTGGGAATGTGGAAAGGGTCACCTTCGGGGAGTCTTTGGAAAGGAAAAATGATATGTTATACATGTGGACAAGAAGGGCATACCTCACCCAATTGTACTAAGGTGAAGAAAGGTGGTTGCTTTAATTGTGGTGAAGTGGGACATCGGATCAAGGATTGCCCGAAGAAGAAAAGCATGGATGGCGGAAATGGCGGCGAGGGCAATAACACAAAGACAACGGTGGAGGACCAAATTGACCAAACAAGCCAACAGCACGGACATTCAATATGACAGTGCAAGATGCTGTGGCATCCAGGGAGGTGGTGTCAGGTATAATTCCGATCAATGATATAAATGCCTATGTGTTATTCGATTCGGGAGCTTCATGTTCTTTTGTATCTGATGAATTTGCTCAAAGATTAAGTTTACCTCATGAACTATTAGAACACCCAATGAATGTAGAAGTAGCAAACAAAGAAATTATCCCTGTAGACTACATCTATAGGAACTGTTGTGCTAATGTAAGAGGTTTTAAGCTTAACGTGGATTTGATACCGATTCATCTTGGAGAGTTTGATGTAATCCTTGGGATGGATTGGTTATCAAGTCATGGAGCGGTCATTGATTTGTAAGAAAAGTGTGTGTACACCTAAAGACTCAATAAGTCAAAGGTGGTATTTTATGGCGATAAATCGCCAAGACAATCTTGTTGTCTCGACGATGATGCAAGCAAGGAAGTTGCTTAGGAAGGGTTGTATAGGTTATTTGGCTCACGTTGTGGATACCCGCAGAATCGAGGGTGAACTGGGTCAAATACCTATTGTAAGGGAATTCGTTGACGTTTTCCCAGATGAAATTCCGGGATTGCCACCAGATAGAGAGATAGAGTTTGTTATCGATTTGGCACTGTGGACATCACCGGTATCCAAAGCGCCAGTGTCGTATGGCTCCTGAGAAATGAAGGAACTGATGGTTCAACTACAAGAGTTGTTAGATAAGGGATACATTCGACCAAGCGTATATCACCATGGGGAGCACCGGTCTTATTCGTAAAGAAGAAGGATGGGTCATTAAGACTTTATATCGACTACCGAGAGTTAAACAAGGTCACCATTAAGAATAAATACCCATTGCCCAGATCGACGATTTGTTTGATCAACAAGGGGGCAAAATACTTTTCAAAAATTGACTTGAGGATCGGTTATCACCAACCAAGGTGAGACATGAGGATGTTCCAAAGACGGCATTCGAACTCGGTATGGACACTTTGAGTTTACGGTAATGTCTTTTGGGTTAACTAATGCACCAATGACATTCATGGATTTGATGAACAGTGTTTAAGCGATGATTTGGATAAGTTTGTTGTCGTGTTCATCGACGACATTCTGGTATATTCCGAGACAGAGGAAGATCACGCTGAACATCTAAGGAAAGTGTTGGAGACGTTAAGGAGGGAGAAGTTGTATGCAAAGTTCTCCAAGTGTGAATTTTGGTTACGGAGGGTGCAATTTTTGGGTCACGTTATCGACAAAGATGGTGTTTCGGTAGATCCAGCAAAAGTAGAAGCGGTTATCAATCGGGAACAACCCAAAGACAAGCGACGTAATTAGGAGTTTCTTGGGATTAGCGAGGATACTATCAAGATTCATCCAAGATTTTTCAAAGGTAGCATCGCCATTGACTAACCTTACTAGAAAGGCGGTGAAGTTCGCTTTGGACGGAAAAATGTGAACGAGTTTCATGGAATTGAAGAAGAGGCTCGATCGGCACCGTGTTGGTTTTACCGCACAACATGGGAGGATTTGTAGTGTATAGTGATGCGTCACACAAGGGTCTTGGTACGTAATCGATGCAAAGATGGTAAGGTCATTACAGACGCGATCACGCCGCCTAAAGGACTATGAGAAGGGTTATCCACTCATGACCGGAGTTAGCAAAGCAGAGTTTTTGCCTTGAAAATTTGGAGGCACTATTTGTATGGAGAGAAGTGTGAGATATATACGGATCATAAGAGTCTAAAGTATATCTTCACCCAGAAGGAGCTAAATATGAGGCAGCACCGATGGCTAGAATTGATCAAGGATTATGATTGTGAGATTCTGTACCATCCAGGCAAAGCAAATGTAGTGGCTGATGCCCTGAGCAGAAAAGGTAGAGAGAAGTTATTGAAGTTAACCATTCAAGAGGAATTGGTGAAGGATTTCGAACGACTTGACTTAGAGGTTAAGTACCCGACGGAGGTCAATGAGAAATTATTTACTGTGGCAGCGAGCCCTACTTTATTAGATAAGGTTAAAGAGGCTCAAGAGAAGGATTTAAGATTGTGACAAAGATCAAGAAGCTTAAGTAAATGAAGGGATGAATTGAAATACAAGATTGATGGCACCGGGATTGCTAAGATTTGAAGGGCGAATTTGGATGCAGATTAATACCGAACTAAGAGAAGAGATTCTCGCAAGAAGCACATAATACGAGGTACTCGATACACCTGTGAAGCACAAAATGTATCAAGACTTACGTCAACACTTTTGGTGGCCAAACATGAAGAGAGATATTGCGAGAATGTGTCAAGAAATGTCTAACTTGTCGAGAGTCAAGGCGTAACATCAACGGCCGAGTGGACTATTACGACCTTTAGAGATTCCAGAGTGGAAATGGGAGCACATCACGATGGATTTTGTGGTGGGACTTCCAAGAACGCAAAGGGACATGATGCCATATGGGTGATCGTAGATCGCCTTTACGAAGTCGGCTCACTTTTGCCGATCAAGATCGTATAGTC
Source organism: Panax ginseng (assembly GCA_020205605.1). Lineage (NCBI taxonomy): Eukaryota > Viridiplantae > Streptophyta > Magnoliopsida > Apiales > Araliaceae > Panax > Panax ginseng. Next base: position 45,387,015 of record CM035130.1, read on the forward strand.
TGGACCAACTAGCCAAACTATACATCAAAGAAATTATATCGAGACATGGCGTATCAAGATCTATTGTGTCGGATATGGATCCGCATTTCACGCCAAACTTCCGGAAGAGTCTTCAAGAAAGAATGGGGACGCAGCTACGGATGAGCACCGCGTATCATCCGCAGAATCGATGGGCAAAGTGAGAGAGCGATTCAAACACTTGAAGACATGCTCGAGAGATTGTGTGATGGACTTCAAGGGTAGATGGGAGGATCATCTTCCATTGGTAGAGTTCGCGATACAACAATAGCTACCACGCCAAAGATCGGAATGCCGCCGCACGAAGCAATCATATGGGAGGAAATGTAGAACGCCTGTATCTTTGGGATGAAGTGGGTGAACGCCAACTGTTGGGACCAGAATCGCGGCAAGCGAGGCCAGTAGAGACCATTAAGGTGATTAGAACCCGATCGGTAGCAAACTCAAGATCGCTGTAAAGAAGTATGCACGACTTACATCGCCGTAAGCGAGATTTTGAGGTGGGAAGCCATGCATTTTTGAAAGTATCTCCTTGGAAAGGAAAGATAAGGTTTGGAAAGAAAGGTAAGCTGAGTCCAAGATTTATTGGACCTTTTGAGATCTTGAAGAAGATAGGCGAAGTGGCGTCGAGGTAGCTCTACCTCTGGAATCGGAACATATTCATAATGTGTTTCATGTGTCGCTACACGACCATATAAGCTCGATTACAAGCATGTGATATCGTGATTTAGCCAATTCGTGGAAAAAGATTTATCGTGCGAGGAAATTCCAAATAAGTTTTAGATAGAAAGGAACAGAAATTGCGAAATAAGGTTATACATTCTGTGAAAAGTTCTTTGGAGGAACCACAATGTGAAGAAGCTACGTGGGAACTTGAAGAAAGGATAAGAGAAAATTACCCACACCTTTTTGAGTAACCTTATATGTAATTCCGGGGACGAATTCTTATAAGGGGGGAGGATGTAATAACCGTGAATCTTAAGTCACCATGTATGTATGTACATTTTTTAAACTTTGTATTATATATGGATACATACATTTATGGATTTCATTAAAATGAAAGCCTTGTGACCTAATTATACATTAGGTAAGGATATTAAATAACCTAAGGGTTATGGTAACACGAAAAAGTTAGTATTTTATACGTATACTAACTTAAGTGGGTAAACTTAGTATTTCAAGTGACTAATAATTTTAAACCTAATTCTTGTAAATCTAATTAGGTTATGAGATAAAATCATATGTATAAGTAATTAAACTTCATATGATTGGAGATGAAAGCCCTAAATTATCAAATTGGGTAACATTATTAAAATTGTTGGACTATGTTTTATCTAGCCCAAATCAATTAAAAGAGAAGCCCAAGGAAAATAAATTGTAATCCAATACTTAGCCCACTTGATTGGGGGTATTCTAGATATTTGATTAATCAAAATTGGGCATTTAAAATAAAAGCTAAATGGTGGATATTATGAGGATCCTAAGTGGAATAATTAATCTAGTTTGTCCATTAGTAGACATGAATAAACATAAGGACAATGTGGTAAGGCTCCCATTGGTTGCCACTCCATTATGCACATTTAATCATGTTTAACCTAAGGTAAGTAATAATACAAAGCTTTTACCTAATGGGCAACAAAATAATTGTGGGAAAGTATTAATGAATTGGCCATTTCATTTTGTAAACACAATTCATTCTTCCAACATCTCATTCTTCCAACATTTCATTTTCTCCCATCTTCTTCATCTTCTTCTTCTATCTCTTGCTCCCAAGCTAGCCAACTTCAAAGAGAGAAAAGAAAGAGAGAATTTCAGTCCATAGAAAGAAAAAAAAATAGGAGTGCTAGTTGTTTATGCCCCTAAGTTTATTAGTTACTTTGGAAAATCAAGGAAGGTAGCCACTAAGTCAAGGTATAATGTACCTTCATCTTCTTCTCTTACCTTGTTTTGATAGCTTGAATTTTGATGGGGCTATGTACAACTACTCAAGATACACTAGTTATACATACCATCATGCATGGAACTAAGTATCTTGAGTGTTAGATCAAAGACTTAGAGGAAGAAAATGAGCATATGTTCTCCAAGGGTGAAAACTCTTGTTTTTCTTCCACTAAATCTTGTGTAACTCAAGTTCTACAACTTGGAATTATGATCCGTCGAAGGGGGGTGCTAGATACATGAGTTATCTAGTAAACCCAAGTGGTAGATCACAAATCTAGCATGTTTTGGAACCTTTAAGATTATTTTTCCCAAAATAGTCCACTTTATATGCTAAAGCTTTGAAATCCTAAATCAGCTACTGACTTGTTTTTCATGAGGCTATTTCGGCTAGTTCCTTGTCTTGTAAAAATCTAGAAAAATATTACAGAGGTACCTTATGAAGTTATCTATGCGTAGGAAAAAGAACGGACACGTTTCGAGTTATATATTGTGCGTAATGACTATTTCCGTAAAGGACTCCATAAATATTATCCTACGAATATCTCACTGTGTATACACTACAAAATTCCAAAATTTTTACAGTAGCTTCATATATGTTAAGAGAGCATACCCTGAAAATTTCAGATTTTTCTGAGTAAAACTTAATTTATGAAAAATAGAGCAAGATCCGAGTGTTTTGGACACTCTAAAAATAGTAAATCATTTTCTAAAATTCTAGAAAAATTAGAGGATCATTGTTGGTTCATATTCTGTTAAAATCCAGAAGCTGAAAATTTTTGGAATCAGTTTGCTATTTTTCCTAAAAATGATTAGGTTATGAATAAAAGGAAATAAATAGTTAAATGATGCCTTTAATGAGAAAAAAATATGATTTTATGCTTGAATGCTCATAATATATTATATCATGACTATCTTAGGGCATTTTGGTAATTTATAATAATAAATATTACTTATGACCTTTTATGGATATTAAATAAGAGGTTATTAAAAGATGAACAATTAGAATAAATTGTTTATTAATTTAATAAATCATTGGAATATTATTATAATACTAATAATATTATAATATGATGTTGTTATGTAAATAAAAATATTAGATTAGAGTATTATTATTAAATAATAATATTCGAGATTAAATAAAATATTATTAAATGATTAATAATATTAGTAAGTGAATAAAATATTATTAAATGATTAATAATATTAGTAAAGGGATAAAATATTATTAAATGATTAATAATATTAGTAAGTGAATAAAATGTTGGTAAATGATTTAAAATATTATTAGTGAACCAATAATACTAGAAGGTGAATTAATATTATCTAAGTTAATAATATTATGTGAATTAAAGGTAGTCGTTAATAACACTATCTGTATACATGATAATGTTTATAAGAACTTATTGTAATGTATGATATCTATGTGATTACATAATCGATGTTATGCAATGACTAATTGAAAGGCTAATTATAGGTCTCTCAAAGGAAGATAATTTAACTACATAGTGGATAGAAATTTATTTCAGTAGTCGTAACTCTACGATCGAGGCAAGTTTCCTAACTCAACTTGAGTTATTATTTTCAAAGCATATTAGTGAATAATTATTGATGATTATTCACGCCTTTATTGATTATTGAAATTGCACTTTGTGCAATTGAATTCGCTTCTCTTGCCATTAAACCGTGAATTAAATTAAAGTTCTTCATTTATGAACTGTTTATGGGATAGATCTATGCTAATTGTATCAGCTAGATTAAACATGTCTAAATTTGTTAAATCAAATGGATTTTAAATAACTGTTCTTATTAATTGATATGGTAAGAACTCTTGACTGAGAAATGAACAAATTTGATTAAGGCATGATATCAATGTCGGATTATTAAGTGTTTATGCATAAATCACGGGGTATGAAAGGTTGATCCCCTTGAATACCAAAACTTATTAAAAGGTCCAGTTTAAATCACTGAGCACCTTGGCAAATGTTCATGGTTATTCAAAACCACTCAGTTTATGTTATTCAATTATCGAATATTCAATTGTTGATTATTAATTCATGTTCCTTCACAATCTTATATTATTGTTGAACATTGAAAGCAATATTTCTTTCTAAGTCATGATATATCTCCTTTGTCTTTATAAACTTGTGAAGCAAATTAGTTGCTTACTCTTGCTATATCATGACCTCTATTTTCAGTTAAGCCCGAAGGATCTAATGCGAAGGACAAGGGCAAGGGCAAGATCCAGGAGTAATTTTAGAATGAATGTTAAATTAGTTATTATCTAATGGAGTTTCTTGAGTAAACTATTTGTATTATAAATGGTGTATTTAAAGTTAAGGTTAGAGAGACCTTGGGACCATGTTTTGAGACTTTTGTATAATGAACAATGTATGTTTATTATTTCAAATAGTTATAGAATGCTTATGATGATGATAGGATCGTGAGCACTTTCTGAATCGAGGTTAGAGAACTTGGATTTGGGGGCGCCACAAATGCCACCGCCCACAAGCCTATTTTGGGCGCCATTGCTACTGGAATAGTGTCGAGCATATGACTGCTTTTGACCTCTCTCGTAGTAAATGAGCACAACTTTTTCATATGAACTACGATTGCGATGATTCAAGATGTTATGGAAAGCTAAGAGGTATACCTAAAACTTTCATTTAATAAGTTTTGAGATTTGAGGTCGGGAGCAGGGTTGAAAATAGCCATTTGTAGGACTATTGTGCAGTGGGAGGCAATCAGAGGGCGTTGGGCATGCGCGTATGCAATGTGTAATGCTTCTGACGATAAAAGATGTTATTTTAAGTTCTAAAATATGAACAGTATGAAATATAAAGATGTTTTAACATTAATCAATGATGAATTAGATAAATGTGTGAGCATGTTAAGAATATGCAATGGAGGTTAATCGGGCGTGTGAAGCATGAACGTCAAACCGCCGTGTTAAGTGTTAATGAACTTAAAAAGTGTTTCGATTTCAAATGAAACAAACATTATAAGATATGGAATGGGGTTGATATAAACCAATTTGAGCGTCACTAAGTGACTAATTGGTATGTTCTACATTACTGATATACATAGGTTATTCAAAGAGTTATGTAGCGTAAATAGTAAAACAGCATAAAAGACAAGTTTTTCAACTTCATATGATGATTTCTTATGAAGGTTATGTGATTTATTAAACTTCAAATTTACGCAATGCTTATATATAATGTGAATTCTAATCGTATGCAAATCTTTAATGCTAATACGATATGTTGAAGCTGTGCTAATTCCAGAGTCGTATATGTTGATATTTGAATTTCATTAATTCCATGAAGTTCATTGTATGAGATGAGATGATTATGTTAAAACAAAGAGATAAACCATTCCAATTCAAAAATGGTATTGATAAAGATGTGAATTGTAATAATTCTCTAATTTTGATAAATTGATAGTGTCAAATCAAATAATTTAGGCAATTTATGGTATAGGTTGCACTCCGTACAATAGTGTGTTGATGTAAGACCCTAACTTATTATTAATGAAATTGAATTTCCTCTATTTTGAAATAGTAAGGGTTGATTTGATTAATGTGGTTAGTTATGGGTAAAATGCATAAATATTTCAAATAAGCAAGTGGTTATAAAATATTCATTGTTGTCGTGGAATATTCGTTTGGTCGGGAATATTCTTACTATCGGGAATATTCGCATTTACGCATGCAAATTGTGTGGGCCCCATAACTAAAGGAATTGGATGAAGAAAAACGACAAGTATAAGTTGTTTATAAATAATCACAGTGGTTATTACCAAGTATTACTTGTTGGAATACCCGGTTTAAAACACAAGAAGATTACCAGATATTGCACCAATTATTGATTCTTACGTAAGAAGGCACTACTCAAGAAATTGTTACAAAGAATTCTTTATTCAATATTTTATTTTATTGATTCAATAATTGCTACGTTGATATTTTATATTATTGTTATTTCAATAATTGTCATTACACAATATTTTCCATTATCAGATCAATAATTCATATTATTTGAATAATATTATTAGATAGCATTATTGGCAATGTCTAGAATATTTTGTCTAAGGAGAGGTTTGGTCACCTAATTGCGGCACAAGAAGGAAAAATCCTTATTGAAAGCCCCTCTTTCTCGAACTACCGTTGTCGATGATTGTGATTCTCGTAATATTATTTATGAATAATTAATTATTGATTATTATGATAAGAAAAATATTCATTTTATGTGGATATAGATGGAGAAAATTTTTAATGTGACAATTATTGAAAATTGATATTTTATCTTTTTCGATAAAATAATTCATTTTAAATATATTATTATGTTTTAATAATATAATAATGGTGATATTTTTTACAATGAATTTGGGATATATGAATAAATGAGGAAGAGTATTTTTGTAACTAAAAATATTTAAAACATGTTTTTCAAGTTTGTGGACCCCATTTCTTGACTAAAATTTGATTATAGCTTGTAAAATCGTCCGTATGTGGATTTCGATCAATTTCTGCTTGGAATTTGGAAAAACTTAAACTTACAAAGTTGTAGAGAATGGAATTTCCTATGGAATGGACATAACGTTCGAATTTTTCTGATAAAAGTGCTATTTATTATGAATTATTGAAGTTCCGAAGTTCTAGAATAAATGATTTTTGGAAGTTTTAATTATTTTTTTAAGAAAAACGTTTTTGGTGAGTTGAGTGGGTCCCACATGTGATATAAATGTGTTGAATTCAGATTCAAGAGGTGGACATGACAAAAATTTATATATAATAATATTTTATTATATTTTCTGCTTTGGTGTTCTAAGCATTTTTCTATAAATAGGGTGTTTAGGTTAGAATTAAAAATCACACCAGAAACAAGTTTTTTCTCTCTTTCTCTCTCTATATTATCGAGCGTATTCTTGTGAGTATTTTGAGACTTTGAGTGTTGCTATACGGTACAAGTTCCCTTCAGTACTATATCTAGTATTCTAGTCAAAAGTACTGTCTTTTTGAGGTAAGGGATGTTATTTTTTTAAAATGATATTATTTCTTCTAATATCATTATGCCAAAATATTGATAAGATTTTTCTTGTGAAATTCTTGTCTTTTAGTGTCGGGGTTATTATTCACGTATACGGCACTATTCACGTATACAGCACTATTCACGAATACGACACTATTCACAGAAAAATTAAATTTTCATTTTTTGTTCAAGATATCTATTATGGATATTAGCTTTGATTGTATCCATGTTTTAATCATTCTTGAATTTTACTCCACTATGATTATTTATGAAGTATTTTTGAACTCGGATTGTTTAAAGTACGAATCCTTACTATTTGTTCTTTTGTTTCACTGGATTTGTTGTCTTTAAAATATATTTTTTTCATCATCCTTAGTCCTAAATGATGATATTACTGAATATCTTTGGCCTATAGTGCAAAGATGGTTGATTTCCTTATGAATATCTTTGGCCGTAGTGCAAAGATGTATAGGTGTTTAGATGAACATGACTAACTGATGAATATCTTTGGCCTGTAGTGCAAAGATGAATATTTGACTTAAGATGTATAATGATTGATGTTACAGGGATAAAATATTGATGATGGACTTTTAAATTCATGGATAATAGTAGATTTCATTCTCTACGTAACTCTTCTATGAATTATTATTTCCGCTGTGAATATTAATTTAAAACTTGTTGTCTATTGTATTCTATCAGATTTTTCCCTGTTGAAGACTAACGATAATTTGTTCTATATTATCTTAGTCATAATATTCTTTACTGGGCTAGTTGAGCTCACCCTTTTCCTTTTTGTTCCATTTTTTTTCTCAGGAGGCGAGAATGTAGCGAGTACTAGTCGGGGTATGTAATGATGGTTCTAGAAGTTGTCATAGTAGTCCTCACTATTTTGTAAAATAGTGTATCAATAATTGTAATGAGGACTTATTTGAGTGTGGATATTGTCTAGATGACAATATTTGTATTTAAACTCACTGTTTATGTGTTGTCATATTTTGAACGACAATTGTATTAATAAAGTTGTAGTTGTTTCTGTACCATGTATTTGGCGACTCAGAATGGGTGTTGTATACCTATTTTGGGGGCATCACAGTTGGTATCAGAGCTTAGGGATATGATCTCTGGCGGAGATCGGAGAATAGAACTAGGAGGGGAGAGACAAGTAAATCCTTCGCTAGTGTGTCCTACCTAAGCTTATTTGTTGGTTGGTCAGAATATAGGGATATTATGTGATATGTTAATTTCTTTAATTAACTCTTGTTTTATGGCAGTATTTGAGAATGGCAACTGAGAATGTTAACAGTGGAGAAAATGAGGCCGTAGAGACACCTTTACTCACCAACGAGGAGAACGTGCAACAGGCTGGCAATGTTCCTCCTATAAACAACACCACTGATCAGACGATGAACAATACGATGTTTAGAAGCTTTTTGCAGTTCATGCAAAATCAGACGAGGGAGACTCGTTTTCAAAATACAGGTGGAAATGATAACAAGGCACGATTTGTCACAGCCAAGCAGTTCAAAGAGTTGGATCCACCAGAATTCTGGGGAAAGTCGGATCCGATTAAGGTGGAGACGTAGGTCAAGCAAATTACCAAGATATTCGACGTCTTGGGATGCACGGAAGAACAGAAGGTTCCATTCGCCACCTTTATGTTCCGTAATGAGGCAGATTACTGGTGGAAATCTGTGAAGCATACCCATCCAGCCGCACTCAGAATGTCTTGGGAGACATTCCAGAAACTGTTCAATGATAAGTACTTTCCTGAAAGTATTCTTCATATAAAGGAGGTGGAGTTTATTGGATTGGAACAGAATAATATGACGGTATCTCGGTACGAGGCGAAGTTCGCAGAGTTATCCAGGTTTTCACCTCATTTGGTGGAGAATGAGGAACGTATGACGCGGATGTTTCTGAGAGGTTTGAAACCCGACATACGTCAGTATCTCATTTCTCATAAATTTTCTCTATATTCAGATGTTGTCAACAGGGCTCAATTATTAGAGCGAGATAACGAGATACGCTCAATCGAGGGACCACAACCAGTAGGTCATACTGCAGGATGGCAATTACTCCGGAACAACGATAACCAGTGGGGAAAGAAAAATACGGACAAAAGTGGTAACCACTCTGGTGGTAATCATGGCCATGAAAATAGAAGAAGCGAGTCGGGGGGAGATTTTAAAAAGAGGAGATTGAAAAATGACAATGTGAAGACGTCAGCACCAGCAGCAACTGGTTCTAAGGGAGGAGAACGACCACCGGTCGTATGCTATAAATGCGGGAAAGAAGGACATATCAGCCCAAACTGCCCACAACAGTTCAAGGTATGTTATAATTTTAGAAAGGAAGGACATATCGCTCGAGATTGTACGGTACCAAAATCAAGTCCAGTGGGGTTGGTGACTCAAAAGACTATCGCAGAAAAGTCAAAGTCAACGGTTCCTAAAAGAGCGTTTGTCGTGACTGGTCAAAATGCGAGGAACCCAAACGAGGTGATCACGAATAAGCTAATCATAAATTCTTGCGAAGTTTATACCTTACTAGATACCGGTGCTACCCATTCATTTATCTCTCCTGCTTGTGCTCAACGTTTAAACTTAACTCTGGAGAAATTAGACTTTGACTTATCTGTGGAGACTCCGTTAGGAGAAACTTTCATTACATCCACTGTTTATAAATCTTGTTTGATCCAAGTTGGCACCATCACATTACATGTTGATCTTATCTCTTTAAAGATACTTGCTTTTGATGTGATTTTAGGGATTGATTGGTTAACTACTCATCATGACAAAATTGATTATTTTCGTAAGGTTGTTAGTTTTCATATTCCTAACCAACCTGTTGTACGAATTCAAGCAACTAAACCACTAAAATCAATCACTGTCATATCAAGTCATAAAGTTATTCGTTTATTGAAAAACGAATGTCAAGCTTTCTTAGCCCATGTTATGGATTTGAATAAAGACACGTCAGATTTGAATAATATTCTTGTTGTTAGTAAATTTCCTGACGTATTTCCTAAAGAACTTCCCGGTCTACCCCCAGAACGTGAAGTTGAATTCTTTATTGACCTTGAACCTGATACAAAGCCCATTTCTAAAACCCCCTATCAAATGACTCCTATTGAACTTCAGGAGTTAAAGGTCCAACTACAGGAGTTGTTGGACATCGGTTTTATTCGTCCTAGTACATCTCCTTGGGGTGCTCCTGTTTTATTTGTAAAGAAGAAAGACGGGAGTATGAGACTTTGTATTGACTATCAAGAATTGAACCATGTCACCATCAAGAATAGGTATCCGTTACCTCGCATTGATGACATGTTTGACCAGTTGCAAGGAGCACAATTCTTTTCAAAGATCGATCTTCGTTCTGGATATCATCAGCTGAAGATTAGAACTGAGGATATTCCAAAGACTTCCTTTAGAACTCGGTACGAGCATTATGAATTCTTAGTCATGTCTTTTGGATTGACTAATGCTCCTGCGGCTTTCATGGATATGATGAACCGAGTATTCAAGGAATATTTGGATCAGTTCGTTGTTGTCTTCATTGATGACATCCTCATATATTCCAAAAGCCGTGAAGATCATGAGAACCATTTGAAGCTGGTACTCCAAAGGCTTCGTGAAAATAAGCTTTATGCTAAGTTGAAGAAATGAGAGTTCTGGCTTGAGCAAGTAGCATTCCTTGGGCACGTGGTGTCAAAACATGGAGTATCCGCTGACCCTTGCCAAGATTGAAGCAATACAAAGTTGGGAGCAACCAAGTCGGTGATCAAGTCACGTAGCTTTACGGGCTTAATGGTTATTATCGGAGATTCGTGGAAGGATTTTCTCGAATCGCTACTCTGCTAACTCACCGACTCAAAAGATACAAAATTCATATTATGAGGAATGCGAGAAGAGTTTTCAAGAGCTTAAGAGAGACTCATTTCGCACTTGCTCGAGAATACCATCTAGTTCGGATGGATTTGTTATCTACAAAGATGATGTTTCTGCAAAGGGTTAGGGGTGTGTTCTCATGCAACATGGGAAAGTCATAGCCTATGCTTCGCGATAACTTAAAGAATATGAGAGGAATTATCCTACTCATGATCTAGAGTTGGCAGCAGTTGTGTTCGCGCTAAAGATATGGAGGCACTATTTATATGGAGAGAAAGTGGAGATATATTCAGACCATAAAAGCCTCAAATATTTCTTCACCCAAAAGGAACTCAACATGCAAAGAACGACGTTGGCTCGAAAGTGTTAAAAAGATTACGACCACACCATTCAATACCATCCTGGAAAAGCGAGCGTGGTAGCCGACGCATTGAGTAGAAGATCATATGCGGGAACGAGTGCGATGTTGTTAACACAAAGGCCCATTTTGTGTTATTTACAAAAGATGAAGATAGAAATTAAGACTCCGGGGACCCATGCGATGATGTCAAGTATACGCGTAGAACCGACTTTAATCGATAAAGTTAAAGTTGCTTAAGCCACAGACCCGGAGCTGATGCGTATGAAGAAGAAATTACAAGAAGGTGTTATTCCAGAAGCAAGAATCGATGAAGAAGGAATACTTCGAGTCCACTCCAGACTTTGTGTTCCTTATGACTCTGATTTGAAATACAAGATTATGATGGAGGCACACAATACATCGTTTGCAATCCATCTTGGAAGTACCAAAATGTATCGTGATATTCGACATACATTTTGGTGGAACAATATGAAGAGAGAGATTGAAAAGTTTATCTCGAGGTGTTTAACTTGTCAACGTGTAAAGGCGAAGCATCAAGTGCCTAAGGGTCCATTGCAACCACTTGAGATTCCAAAATGGAAGTGGGAACACATTACCATGGATTTCGTTATGGGTCTTCCCACGGTTTCTCAAGGCATAGATGTTATTTGGGTTATTGTTGATAGATTAACCAAGTCTGCTCATTTCTTGCTGATACGGGAGACTTATTCCCTTGAACGTCTTGCTCGTATGTATGTAAATGAGATTGTGAGATTGCATGGCATGCCAATATCCATAGTTTCGGATCGTGACCCAAGATTCACTTCACAATTTTGGGTTAGCTTGCAAAAAGCTATGGGCACGGATTTACAATTTAGTTCGGCATACCATCCTCAAACGGATGGACAATCAGAGAAGACTATTTAAACTCTTGAAGATCTATTAAGACTCTGTGTCCTAGACTTCAAAGGGAGTTGGGATAAGTATTTACCATTGGTGGAATTCTCCTACAACAACAGTTATCAGGCAAGTATAGGTGTGGCCCCATTTGAAGCATTGTATGGACAAAAGTGTCGCTCTCCAGTATGTTGGGATGAGGTGGGTGAAGAAACATTGTTGGGACCAGAGTTGGTACGTATAACTACAGAAAAGATCCAAATGATTCGACAATGTATACAAACGGCACAAGATCGACAAAAGAGTTATGCGGATCTTCATCGAAAGGACGTGGAATTTAGTATCGGGGATCATATATTGTTGTGTGTGGCTCCATGGAAGAGAGTTACAAAATTTGGAAAACGAGGAAAGCTCAATCCATGATTTATTGGTCCATTTCAGATTCTTGACAGAGTAGGAAAAGTAGCATATAGACTCGCGTTACCTCCAAGCATGTCTCGTGTTCATAATGTTTTTCACATATCTGTGCTTCGTAAATATGTGAAAGACCCGAACCACGTTATTGAGTTAGAACCAGACGAGATAGCCGAAGACTTAACGTACGAGGAGGTACCTGTCAAGATCTTGGATAGGAAGGAGCATGTTTTACGTACAAAGGTCATACCACAAGTCAAAGTTTTATGAAGGAACCTTGCTATTGAGGAAATGACTTGGGAGTTGGAAATAGAAATGAAAGCGAGGTATCCTCACCTTTTCGAAACACCAGGTACGTACGTCAATTTCGAGGATAAAATTTCATAAGGAGGGGAGGTTGTAAGACCCCAACTTATTATTAATGAAATTGAATTTCCTCTATTTTGAAATAGTAAGGGTTGATTTGCTTAATGTGGTTGGTTATGGGTAAAATGCGTAAATATTTCAAATAAGCAAGTGGTTATAAAATATTCATTGTTATCGGGGAATATTCGTTTGGTCGTGGAATATTCTTACTATTGGGGAATATTCGTACGACGCCGCAGCCTTGTGTGGGCCCCATAATGGAAAGCGATTGGATGAAGAAAACGACAAGTATAAGTTGTTTATAAATAACGGTGTAGTTGTTACCGTTAATACTGTTGGAATACCCGGTGGATAAAACATAGTAGCACACGGTATTGCACAATTATTGATTCTTACGTAAGAAGGCACTACTCAATAATTGTTATAGTAATTATTGTTCAATATTTTATTTTATTGATTCAATAATTGCTACGTTGATATTTTATATTATTGTTGTTTCAATAATTGTCATTACACAGTATTTTTCATTATCAGATCAATAATTCATATTATTTGAATAATATTATTAGATAGCATTATTGGCAATGTCTAGAAAATTTTGTCTAAGGAGAGGTTTGGTCACCTAATTGCGCGTCAGTAAGGAGAAATCCTTATTGGAAAGCCCCCTCTTTCCTGGGAACGGCCTGATTGTCAGTATTGTGATTCTGTAATATATTTATGAATAATTAATTATTGATTATTATGATAAGGAAAATATTCACTTTATGTGGATATAGATGGAGAAAATTTTTAATGTGACAATTGTTAAAAATTGATTTTTATCTTTTTCAATAAAATAATTCATTTTAAATATATTATTATATTTTAATAATATAATAATGGTGATATTTTTTACAATGAATGTGAGATATATGAATAAATGAGGAGGAAGAGTATTTTTGTAATTAAAAATATTTAAAACATGTTTTTCATGCTTGTGGACCCCATTTCTTGACTGAAATTTGATTATAGCTTGTAAAATCGTCCGTATGTGGATTTCGATCAATTTCTGCTTGGAATTTGGAAAAACTTAAACTTACAAAGTTGTAGATAATGAAATTTCCTATGGAATGGACCTAAGGTTCGAATTTTTCTGATAAAATGGATATTTATTATGCATTATTAAAGTTCCGAAGTTCTAGAATAATTGATTTTTGAAGTTTTAATTATTTTTTTTAAGAAAAACATTTTTGGTGAGTTGAGTGGGTCCCACATGTGATAAAAATGTGTTGAATTCAGATTCAAGAGGTGGGCGTGACAAAAATTTATATATAATAATATTTTATTAAATTTTTTACTTTGGTGTTCTAAGCATTTTCCTATAAATAGGGTGCTTAGGTTAGAATTAAAAATCACACCAGAAACAAGTTTTCTCTCTCTTTATCTCTCTATATTATCGAGCGTATTCTTGTGAGTATTTTGAGACTTTGAGTGTTGCTATACGGTACAAGTTCCCTTCAGCACTATATCCAGTATTCCAGTCAAAAGTACTGTCTTTTCGAGGTAAGGGATGTTATTTTTTTAAAATGATATTATTTCTTCTAATATCATTATGCTTAATATTGGTAAGATTTTTCTTGTGAAATTCTTGTCTTTTAGTGTCGGGGTTTACTATTCACGTGATACCAAGACTATTCACATATACGGCACTATTCACGAATACGGCACTATTTACAAAAAAATTAAATTTTCATTTTTTGTTCAAGGTATCTATTATGGATACTAGCTTTGATTGTATCCATGTTTTGATCATTCTTGAATTTTACTCCACTATGATTATTTATGAAGTATTTTTGAACTCGGATTGTTTAAAGTACGAATCCTTAATATTTGTTCTTTTGTTTCACTGGATTCGTTGTCTTTAAAATATTTTTTTTTCATCATCCTCAGTCCTAAATGATGATATTACTGAATATCTTTGGCCTATAGTGCAAAGATGGTTGATTTTCTTATGAATATCTTTGGCCGTAGTGCAAAGATGTACAGGTGTTGAGATAAACATGACCAACTGATGAATATCTTTGGCCTGTAGTGTAAAGATAAATATTTGACTTAAGATGTATATTGATTGATGTTACAAGGATAAAATATTGATGATGGACTTTTAAATTCATAGATAATAGTAGATTTCATTCTCTACGTAACTCTTCTATGAATTATTATTTCTGCTGCGAATATTGATTTAAAATTTGTTGTATATTGTATTCTATCAGATTTTTTCCTATTGAAGACTAACGATAATTTGTTCTATATTATCTTAGTCATAATATTCTTTACTGGGCTAGTTGAGCTCACCCTTTTCCTTTTTGTTCCATTTTTCTTCTCAAGAGGCGAGAATGTAGCGAGTACTAGTCGGGGTATGGAATGATGGTTCTAGAAGTTGTCATAGTAGTCCTCACTATTTTGTAAAATAGTGTATCAATAATTGTAATGAGGACTTATTTGAGTGTGGATATTGTCTAGATGACAATATTTGTATTTAAACTCATTAGCTTATGTGTTGTTTGTCGATTTTACTTACGACAATTATATTAATAAAGTTGTAGTTGTTTCTGTACCATGTATTTGACGACTCGGAATGGATGTTGTATACCTATTTTGGGGGCGTCACAGTTGATGTAGGTAGATATGCTTATGATTGCAACCTATGCAATGAAGTGACAGTTATACACAATAACGTGCTAGACCAATATCCGCACTTATGTGCAATTCCAATAAATGTTCGAGTATTGAACGACTTAAGGTACAAGAGTTCTGTATAACCAAGAACTATATTGAGAAATAGGTCGATGTTATAAGAATGTTTTTAAATGTGATAATTATTAGTACGATGTTAGCGATGGTATATTAAAGGAAATCAAATTTATTCATATTTCTTCGTATGACTTCATAATTTTGTTCAATTGTTGAATATGTCAGACAAATGTTATTATGTTCTTATGATGTTGTTTATTCAACTGTTTTATATTTTCTGAACAATTGAATACTCATTCTTACTATATACAAAAGCTGTACAGCTAAGTCAGAACAGACCAAAGAATTCGATAAAGTTAAAAGATGAATGTTTAACGATTGAAGATATATTGTATTAATTGTAATATTTTTAAATGATGTAATATTCATTTTCATTATGTAATGATGTATTAGTAAAGGTCTTAAACCTGTTTTTAGATAAGATGTATTGTAATAAATATAGAGATTATATTTATGATATTAAGATGGATGATTAGCACCGTGACACACTAAACATGAGTTTGAAAGTGAACCCGGATTTGGGGACGTTACATTGATAGTAACTACTTCGATGAATAATAACTTCGACAGTCAACTTCAGAATAAACCTTTTAATACTTCAACTTCATACCTTACTTAAAAGTGAAATAAGAGAGTGGGGGAAATTATTGGGTATACAACTGAAGCTGGAGCTAAGAAGCCGAAGAACTACTTTTATAAATCATTTGAACGCCGAAGATGTAGTTAACAAGCTGGAGGATTACTATTATAAATTCTTCAATAGCCAAAGCTAGAGCTAAGAAGTAGGAGAATTACTTTTATAAATCCTTCGGCATAAGAATTAACAACTATATCTAAAATATTACCCAAAGGACTATACATTAAAGAGTCTCATAAAGCTGAAGTATTCTTCGGACTTACATCGTCTGTAGTACCATTTAGCGACAACTTGACTTCAGCCTAAATGGGGCTCTCGCTATTAACGTCCAATTTGATATCTCCTTGACACATGTCAATATTGTAAAAACCACACAAATGATTAGTGGGACACCTAAGTGGACAAGTGGCTACTAAGCATGACACTTGCCACACAAATTAAATACTAAACATCCAAACCAACCCAGGCTCTCACATACACAACACTATGCTTTGGGGCAAGGAGTTGGGTGTTAGACTAGCTTAATGAGACAGTTGTCCTTCTGCCATTGGTCTTAAGGCACTATAAATAGTTCTCCATGTAAAGAGGTAAGAGGAGGCATTTCTAAACATTTAGACTTTATTTTTCTCTATTGTGCCAAAAAGGTTTCAAAAAGTTGGTAACACCAAACTCCTCCCTCATGCTTTATATATTATAGATGAAATGTGTAATATTTTGACAATCGTGATGAACAAATTTTACTAAATTATAGTAACCGATAAGTGAATAAACCTTGGATTTTCACCATTATTGATTAATATTTTGTAAAATCCATTTGAATTTCAGGAAGTTCTCATTGAGGCATTAAACCTATTGGAATTTCTTTCTCTTGAATATTTATTACAATTGGATGTTACATTAAATATTCAATACTATAAAATTATTTTATGATTTTATTAGATTTTTTCACAAACAAATATGAAGCTTCGTTTCAGGCATCAACCGTTCTTATTTGTTGCTCATATTACTACGTTAACCCTTCTTATACCCTATTATTTTCACACAGGAGGACAATAATTTGCCAATTGTTGTATAGTTTTTCTTATGCCTAAAAACTCCCTTCTTTGTACGTGTCGACTGTCGTCATATTTGTAGGCTTTGTGTGGGTATGAAATTCCATGTGTTTGGTGGCAAACTGGTAATTTTAAGAGCAAACAATTTGTTAGGATATGGAGTGTAGTAGAGTTTGGTGTATGCAATTGGTTGTAGGTGGGGTTTTTTATTTATTATTATATATTTAATTATTATTATGACTATTATTATATTAATTTATCTATATTTAATAGAATTAATGAGTGTTCTCTATTTTGGTCGCATAATTTTTGCATAGAGTTATTGGTGGATAGGAAAAGACATAAATGTTGGATTTTTGCTATAAAATTTTATTTATATATGTTGGACATTTATTTATTAATAAAAATACATTATTTATAATTCATTAAATGATCATTTAGTTTGTTTATATAAATCTTCAAATTATATATTGTAACACCCCATTCCCGAAAAGGAAAGGGAAGTCCCGTACAAAGCACAACAAACCTCAAAATAAATAAACAGAGCACTAATAACTTCAAAATATTAATAACGATATCCATCAATGAAGTACTAAATATAATTCTCCAACTAGAATCAAAAATAATAATAAAAAAAAAAAAAATCAAAACCACCTAGATGGTCAAAGACAACTCTCTCATCACACTAGCCCTGAATCACCCCTGCAAACCTGCGCTTAAAAAAAACACAAAGATGAGCCAATTGCCCAAAGACGGATATGAGATATACAAAAGATATACAACCGATATAATGAAAATAATCGAGACAAAATATTGTATAAAGCCTCAAGTGCAAATACGAACGAAAATATAATATCCAAAGATCTGAATGGAATATATCTGAATCAACGTAATGAATATATCTGAATCAACGTAATTGACGAAACCAATAAAAGAATAAAGAAATAACGAACTGAAGTAACTAACTCAATGACTTGAATCAAGCGAAACCAACAAAACTAATCCAATAAAATAATAGGTCAAACAAATGGTCGGAGTTATTTTATACCGAATGAGCTCAGAATACACATCGCCACACAGCAAGTCAAAATAATGCCACACAGTAAGTCAAATGATGCCACACAGCAACCAAAATAATGTCACATACAGTGCAAATCACACATTGACCGCGAATCCAAATGTATGCAAATTGGATAGGTGTGTTTGGTACAACATCACAAATCCATGATGTAAAACTAGGGTTAACCCATATGCCTCCCACAACAAAACACCAAATGGCTCACTTCCTCCTGAGCCCAAAATAGAGACGTCGTGGACTAATCACACCGCCATTTTAAAGTGTCACGCCTCTCGTGTGCGAAGACGACGTGTCTGTGGTACCCCCACGGTGGTTATAACTCGTATATACTCTACGGTATATTCTAACAAAAATATCATGTCACAACACATGCGACATAATACCAACAAAAGGGTTCTATATGTATATGTTGAACCAATCAAATTATAGTCACAAGGTTTCAAAAGGAAGGTAGCAACATATGCATCGCTTCTACAATTATCAAAATAAATAATACTAAACATGATAACCTAATTCAAAGAGTACAAATACGAGTCATAATGTATCAACTCTAAAATGAAACTAATATATTTATTTCACAAGAAATAATTATCCGAAATCATAATAGAATTCAAATAAGGAAACAAACGAACAAATCAAATTTAACAAAGGTATCATTTGAAAGAGTACTTTTAATCCGTGACTGATACTTCCAAATCATTTATAGCACACTCCACAAAATCTTACCTCAAATGCCAACGATATCAAATACTGAAACGTTATTCATCACCTAAACATATTCACCTCAAATTAAAAATAATCCAAACTAATAATTCTAAAATAATTCATAATCTATTTAATATGCCTTTAATCATCGCTTTATATCAATTATTAATACTCCAAAATTTATATTCCAAGTATAACTCTTTAAATCCCCTTCGTTCGAACTAATTACACAAATTAACAAAAATTAATAAATATCTATAAGTTAAATTACTAATTACAAATTTACCCACTAACAACATAATCTTTATTAAATTTATTATCAAATAAATTTTATAATTTTATCAACAAGATTAACGAGTTTAAATTAATATACATAACTTTCAATTTTATTCGCTAATTCCATTTATAAATTTTATGGCCAAATAATTATTGAAAAAAAAATAAAATAAAATAAAAATAAAATAAAATAAATAAAATTCACGAAATCACCACTTTATATTACTTGCAAGCCTGAAATCAACTATATATCTTTTTATATTAACAAATCAATCATATAATTATATATATATATATATATATATATATATAAATATATAATTTACATGAATCACTGCTTTGCAACTTGAACCAAAATCATGTTCCGAAATTTATTTATTTAGCATATTCAATATATATATATATATATATATATATATTCCAATGTCCTCCATTTCAAAAATAATCTGACAAACTTATATTTATATATATATATATACACACAAGTCAACTCAGTCGTGTATGCTTTTTTTCCAATTCTAAATCATGAAATTAAAAGAAGTTTGAAACATAAAAATCCTTGATATGGAGAAACACACAAAAAAAAAACCAACCTGATGATCCTTTTCTGATTATTTCGTACACAACTTCCCTCACAATATAATTAGAGGCGGCTTTCTCATTTTCTCTTTCTAAGGTTGTATAAGGAAAAAAATAAGATTAGGTTTAGTTATTTATTTATTAATAAATCTTATTAATTCTCCTAATTATAATTGGATTTATTACTACCCACATTTAATTAAATTAAACTCAATTAATTTTAAAGGCCCAAATTGTACTAAATTAATTTACCCATCTCTTATTAATATTTATTAGCCCACACAAATTAAATAACTAGTTTGACCCAACATAAATGACAAAGTCCAATTAATATGTTTTAAAACAAAATAATTTTTATTATGCAATATTTATTTATTAATTTTTTACCGGGTATTACATATATTTTGGTTTATGTGGATAATTAGATGTTATCCACACAATATACAAATCATATGTAATATATAATAAAAAAAAATAATAGTTTATAACTTAGAATGATTTGGAGATATACAGAATATGATTTATTTTGATCATGAGAATTGAAATTCTAATTAAAGTATTAGTGCATTAACAGTGTGCATTAAACGGATCATGTGATAATATTGTATTTATAAAATATTTTCACAAAAATACTAATTTGCAAAGTTTATTGATTCTGAAATAATAATGGACTTAGTATTGTTATATATATATGAAAATAATACATAACATCTATTTGTTATGGATTAAAAATTGACAAATACCATCTTATCCTTCCATTGCAAAACTCAAGGGTTGGGATTGAAAAGCCCAATATGTTGTGTGCTGCTTAAAATAGCAGACTAGATTAAAACTTCTTTAAGACGGTTATGCCCCCACTAAACATTAGATGCCCAGGCGGATATCGAGTTTGCTCCAACACATGCTTTACCACTATGAAATCTTATAAGTGCTGTGAATCTTATAGGTGCTGTGAAATCTTTTGAATAAGGGATAATTTTTAACACTCACTTTTGATAGGAAAGAATAACTTACTATTCATCAACAGAAACTTAATTGTAACTTAGTTACACACTCTGTTTTTGTTAACTCAGTTATACATACTCTGTTTTTTGTTTTTTTGTGGCTATGTTTTTTGTCTCTGTAGGCAATTCAGGATGGTGGATTGATACAAATGCTTGGCTACCTGTAGAGCCACTTGCTGCTCTCTTTTTCATTCTTATACATGGTGGTTTGCTACCAAATGCTTGCACTATCAGATTTCAATAAGTCTTTGTTTTGTGGGTTTTTCCTAGGATTTCAACATGAGTATCTTGGCAGCCTATTTACGTCCAGGATCAAAATCCGAAATTGTTAAGGTTTGAAAGCGTGCGTCAACTTTGTTTATGCAGTTGTACGTTGTAACCTTTATCTGAAACTTTTAAGGTTCAAAATAATCCTGCAGGTGAACTTGTTAGCATCCAGCGACTATGATAAAGAACACTCGTACAATGAGAATGGTGGCCAGTTTTGCAGTATGGGTGGTTGATTTATATGTATCCCAATTATACATAGAATGTATATTGGGAAAAATTATTTTTACACCATTGTGGTTGTAGTGTTTTAAACAATTAGTCATTGTGCTTTTAAAATATTCAATTAGCCCACTGTACTTTATAAAAATATTCAATCAAGCAATTCAGTCCAATTTCTTGGACCGATATTAAAAAATTGGGTCAATTTTCCTATGAGGCTTTTGAAAAAAATAAATAAAACAAGTTATTTCCTACGTGACAAGCTAGTTAGCAAAATTCTTATTACTATTGAGCCACTGCACTTAAAAAAAATTGCAATTGGGCCACTGTGGTTTTAAAAATATTTTTATGTTTTATTTTATATCTTTTTTTTACCTAAATATTTATAATATGTATAATATTAATAAAAATTAATATTATAATATTTATAATATGTATGTTTTATTAATATTATGGTTTTTTTATTTTATGTATAATATTCCTTCTACATTTGGATCCCAAATCAACTATCTGGGAGAAATTTTGCTGCAAAAATGGCTCCTGCTAAAATGGATCCCAAATCAACTATCATTCTCACTCGTTACAACTCCTGCTTCGGCTGCCTCTTCAGCCTCATATTCCAAATTGTCTACACAATCTTAGTCGTGGTGGCCGTCGCCGTGGTCATCTTTTGGCTAATCTTCCGTCCAAATCCGATTAAGTTCTACGTGACCGACGCTTCCCTCACCCAATTTGACCTCTCCTCCACCAACAACACCCTTTATTACGATCTTACCCTCAACATGACCATCAGAAAACCCTAACAAACGATTTCGCACCATCCAAATTCTACCGGTTTGACGGATCTTCTCCTCCTCCCCGGTTCACCATCGTCCCGAGATCTTCTCGATGCTTGGATTCTATGGCTTTGGGTAGACAACTGGTGGTGTTGGGTCGACGGATTCCAGGTTTCAATTTTGGTGAGGAAGAAGATGAACAGAAGATAAACAGAAGATGTATTTTTATTTATTATTTTATTTTAGGCTTATTTATTCATTTTGAAGGAGAAAGAAAATAGGAAATGAAACATTTATTAAAAAATGAATTAAAATATTTATTTTAATTTTATTATTATTTTAATAATTCTTTGCCACATAATCAATTATTTTATTTATTATTTTTTTTGTGTGCATAGCATTTTGTAGACCAAATTTTCTCGATACTACCATTACAGAAGAGTTCAATAACCTCAAAACCCATTCGGACACAAGTCAAGCTCAAAACTCGGGACACACACCGAAACATCATTTCCAACCCCTAACACACACCGAAAGGATCATTTCCAACCTCGAGATAACCCCGAAGTTTCGGCCTCGCGATAACCCCAAGGAATGTTGTTGCGCCTTCCGGTGATAACTCCGAAAATGCTTGTTTCAAATGCATGCTATCGCCTTCAATCTCGCACTCCCCGCCGAGGCACTCATACCTCGCACTTTAGAGAGCTAACAACGGTAGACAAACACACTCACAAGATGACATTGGCATTCAAATACAAACAAGTAGTCCAATCTCGATGTAACCCCGAGCAACGCTCGCTTTCAACTCAAACCGCATGATAACCCCCCAAAGAAGAGTCAAACGTCATCTTGCCACATCAACACCGTAAGGCTGTCCTCAACACTTCATACATACATACATACATACAACAATGTCCCACAAGAACCGAGGAGTTACAATCCCGAGTGACTATTACGTGGTAAGACACCTTGATAGAATTTGAAGCTTGAAGACTATGGGCATGGTCCCTCTTCCCGACTTCAGATAACCTCTAATCCATGTCATTGCAGAACTCTCGACACAAGCGGTCCAAGAAGGTCACATATACCTCGCTCGGATGCTCTGATTGAAGTTCTGCAAGTTCGAGCGACATTACAAAGGCACGAGTGCACGATTTTGAGACGACGGACCTGCTGGGCCCGGGGATACACGACCCACCAAGCAGTGTAATCATGCACCGCCATAGTACACTCGCCATCACCTATAAATATAGACCTTGGGGTCACCCATTTGAGAGAGAGAGAGAGAGAGAAAAGGCGAGGAAGCCCCGGTCTAATTTACTCTGTACACACCCATATCGAGTGTTTCCTCATTCTAAACATCTGTTAGCTCACATATAGCTATATTTTTATCACGGAGCCGAGTATTTATCCATATAGAGTCATAGAAGTCTACTTTGGTAAAATTTCAACCGTAAGCCTTCTCACATTCTATAAAGCCTTTCTTTTCATATTAGCACACACTGTTATACACATCGAGAGTCGTGTTGTGTGCGCTTGCCCTTAAACTTCTCATCCGTGGTTTTCATTTCTTTCTCAGTATATATATATATATATATGTATATATTTATATATGGATTAACATTATCGAAGTTATGCCTCGATTGAGCCTGACTTATGTCCGAGCGCGCTATTTGCTTATATATATATATATATATATATATATAATTGTTGTATATAATAACATATCCTCGATGAGTCCGGATTTTATATCCTATATTTACTTACTTATATATATATATATATATATATATATATATATATATATATATATATATATATTATATATACATATTGTTGCTATATATATATATGAGCCCGGATTTACATCCATGCTATCGAGTTTATATATATATATATATATATATATATATATATATATATATTTATTTTATTTTACCGCCTTTGCCTTTATTTACTCGAGTTTACTTCGTGGCGCTTGATTGCTTTTACAACTTTATTTACATTTCATCCCACCGAGTTTACTTCGTGGTGGTTGATCATGTCCATATATATATATATATATATATATATATATATATATACCGCTTATATATATTATATATTTTCCCCATTTCATCCCCATGGAGTTGCTTCGTGGTGGTTGATCATGTCTCAGATATATATATTTTACAGCTTTTATATATATAATCGCTATCGCTTTCCATACAAACCGCAGATTATGTGAGCCTAGGAATCATGTGATCACAGATTCAAATTTATTCAATCTAGATTCGGCTCCCATGATGGACATTTTTCAAATGTAAAGAAATTTTGTACATTATTTACAAAGTGTCTCAATTTTCTTGGATGGTCATTATGCCCATGAGGAGTTCGGCATCACAGATATTATTTTCAAGATGCTTCAGATCTCAAAAATAAAAGCAAACAAGTCAAACATTTAATAATAAAATGAAGTATCAAAGGCCTCAATTACTATTGAGCATGTGGTTTGAAAAACCTCTTTTACAAAAACTTCATTGCTATATCTTGTTAAAACCTCAATTTTTCTATAAATTCAAACCCTTTGTATATAGGTGCTAACGAGGCATAACACTACTTCCAAATAATTGCACATTGATCCACACACACACACACACACACATTCATATATATAGCTTTTTGAAAAGTGGCGGCCACCGTGGAAACACACGGATGCTCTGGGGTGCCTAACACCTTCCCTCCGCATAATCAAGCCCCCAACTCAAATGAATCTCTTGCTTTCACAGCATCTGCTTAGCAAAGGTCACATCATCGGGTCAATGTGCAAACCTTTTCAATTATGCATGGTGCAACCAATTAAATACACCAACCGGCGAATTTTAAAGTCAAAAAGTTGACATTATACATGTCTGACCTTTTTCACTTGTTTTTTCAAACAAATCTCACATTAACATGAGAACACCAAAGAACAAGTAACGAAAAGGACACTAAAAAATCCCGACGCCGACAGTGGCGACTCACTGGGACTCCAAAGAAGAGGGCTTAAGCCACTATTACAAGCTTTTCAAAACTCATATATGCTTGTGTGTGAATGTTGCATTTACATTTATGATGAATGTGTACGAATGCATTTTACTTACTCGCACTATACTATATCTATCTCATGATATATTAGTGTTTTCACATGTCATCATTTTCATAAACTATGAGACACGCTGTATGTGAATGTATGTTGTGTGGTTCCTCCACCAGAGGCTATCCTGCTTGTTTGATTATCGGACTCAGAGGGAAGAATAATTCCAATGGGGCTCAGAAAGGCACCACCCAGATTCGCCCAATTGAAAGACCGATTAACTTCCCACCAAGTAGATTATGATGATCCGGGAACCTTCATGCCAAAAAGCCATGCGAGAGAACCCTAAGATAGGTCAACCTCGATAAACCAAACGCGAGGAAAGTCTCTTCATGCTTTCCATTTTCAATTACTTGTAAAAGCATTTACTTGTAATTTTATTCCATGTTCATCTTTATGTAATGGAAAATATGAAGATTATCTATGCATGCATGTTATCAATTAACACCCGCTTTTGCAGACAATATTCCTAAAACGGACATATTATGATAACATTTACATTACCCCTAGACTAAACTACATAAGTCTTTTGTAGGGAAATCATCAGCATGTTACCCGCTTAAAATCCAAAAAGGCCACGAGCCCTACAACAACCAATCATGTCTTCGTCTCCACCAAATCCTAACTCTTTCTCTCGTGAAGAATTTGATGGATTAAGTCAAGAAATCACAAATTTGGTCATGTTTTGCTTAAAGAATTGCATCACCACTCAGTAGGTACAAAGATGCCTTTACATACGTAATCCTCTACACAAGGAGGAACACAAGGTTTGGATAAAACAAATCTAGAACCTCCGCTGGATACGACCAACAAAAGACCCCGAAAAACACCCATCTCAAAGGAGATCCAGATACCGGTGATATCGTGAAGAAAGTACTCCAAATGGAGGAAACTATCCGTGTTCTCAAAGGGATTGGAACACATGGAAGTGTTTCATATGTCGACCTTTTGCATCTTCCCCGTGTTCATTATCCAGAGAAATTCAAAACCCCGATTTTTGAAAAAAATATGACGATTAGGGGATCCTTATACACATTTAAAGGTGTTCATTGAGAACTTGATCTTACGCGGAAAATGAAAAGCTCGTAATGCAAATTGCTTTTTAAAAGTCCCACCGAGAAGCCTGCTCATGGTATACCGATTAGACAACTCAAAGATCCATAGTCAAAGAGAGCTAGCTCACGCCTTCCTCACTCAATACGCTTTTCAATCTCGATGGCTCCTCGACCCAGCACTAAATTACCAAGGTCAAGAAATAAATCTAATGAGTCTTTCGTAGAGAGAGTATGCTCTCAAAGGTGGAGGCGCCTTTGTCGCTTCAAGTTATTCCTTCCATGACGAATCGTAATCGTAAAATGGTCATGACATTCATAGATGTACAGAAGCTCCTTTCTATGAGAGAGTCTTAGCCGGTATTGGCAAACCATTCTCCTAAATGATCAAGCACCTGAGAGATGGCCGAGATGGGATTGAAGTCCGTAGTAAAATTCAAGACCTAGCCGCTTTAAAGTCAAGCATTGAAAGCACATCCAAATCCGATCTTATGGAAACAACTTCCTGAGGGTCCATAAAAAGAAAGAGGAGGATGTTTCCTCGATACTACAAGGTCAAAAAGGCAATCAAAGCATGCCTATACAGAGGAGAAACTACTCCCTTTTCAAGCACAATCTTCAAACCCTCCATTGCCTAAAGGTGGAGATGCAAAGTGACCTCTAACGCTCACACCCTTTAGGGACTCGCCGAGAATATTCTTGCTCTTCCGACTACTCAAAAGAAAATTACACATCTTCTTCCACCACCCAACCCTAATGGGAGGGGTTTTAATGCTACTCTAAGTGTGCTTATCATGCCGAGCACCGGACATGATACTCAAGATTGTTGGCCTTTGAAACACAAGATCCAAGATTTAATAGACAACGGTGAGATCGTGGTCACCAAACCAGATCAACCTCATGTGCAAGACAACCCTCTTCCTCAACACAAAGAAGAAGAGGTCAACATGATCAGGTGGAGCACTGGATAGAGTTCCAATTCTAATGGTGAATCATCCCAAACCCTCAAAGATGGTGTTGACAGATGGGATTATGCAAAGTTCCAATTTACTATGGAACGAAAGATGAAAGCTCTTTGCAAACAAATTGAGCAATCGCGTAACTCAGTGACCCACCAAAGATCAAGTCACACGCCAATTAATCAAACAGAGCATGCCTATCTCCTTCCATTTGTTATGAATGCTCCATCACCACCTTCGTAAAAAGCGGCTATGGAGGATAAGGTTGCAAAGAGAGCAAATGCTAAAGCCCATCGATTTTGCCAATCGTAGAGAATTTACCTATCCGGGCCAATCTATGGAGGAGATATTGCAAATGTTGATCAACGAAGGAAGAATTACCTTCCTTCTACCTCCAATCAATCCCCGCTCAGATGGTTCAATTCGATGAAGTGTGTCAATATCATTCACATTCTCGCGGTCACAAAGATAAGAAGAATGTCAGCACTCCGCCATCTCATTCGTAATCTTATTGATAATGCAGTCCCGCAACTAGCAGATGATTACATCAGGCAACTCAAGAGTGGGAATGCATGTCCTACCAAATGGAAGGGATCAAGAGTGCTATATCCAAAGTGGATGATGAGATCTGCAAAGTATTTCCCATACAACCAATTCAACTCAAAGGAGCCGATAATCCTTTGAAAGTGGCCGCACTCAGAGCCAATTTCTTTACCCTTCGCAGCACTACAACATCCTCGTTGTCACCACACAAAGTTCCATGGAATTATGGAGAAGTCAAGGATCCACGCCTCATACTATCGCTATAAAGGTCGAAGGAAAATCCACCGATCTTCCTCAACGGGTTATGAAACCTACTTGCAAAGCAAAAGGGAAGATTCCCATGGAGAAGATTGAAAAATTCCTCCGCACTATGGGCCACAATGAAGCCAAAGGTGGTTTTAAGCTTACGAGAAGCTCCACACCGATATCTATATCGACTTGGTTTTCTTCCAAGATCATCTAAGATCTTATCAAAGGTTTTGAAGAAGCCTACTTGCCAAAAAAATCAAAGGATGTGGAAAAATTTCAACATCCGTTGATCACATTTTCAACAACAATGTGATATCCTTCATCGATGATTTACATACCGCCTCAGGGACCGGCCATCGCAAGCCATCAGACATCGCGCTTTGTCTTCCGGTACATGCTAGCCGGAGTTTTGATAGATGGAGGCTCATCTCTAAATATCTCTGTCCTTATGCCACCTTGGTGAAGATGAATGTCAATCTCAAGCGGATCCAAAGCAACCATACTAAGCTATCGTAGCTTTTGATGGATCCCGACGAAATTCCGCTTGGAAAGATTGAGTTGCCAATCGAGATTGGTCCAAATACATTCAATGTATCCTTCCACGCCCTCAAGATAGATTCAGATACAACCTGCTATTGGGGAGACCATGGATACACATGGTCGGAGCCGCCCTCCACACTACATCAACAACTCAAATACATTGTCAATAATAATATAGTCACCGCCAACGCCGAGCCGAATGTCCCAACAAGGAACTCTACCAATCATCGCCTTCAATTCGTAAGTTGAACCTACCAAGCTTTTCATACTCCGAAGTGAGTACCACGCAATACCATTCTATTGGAGCCACCACTTCCTGCACTCCAAGATTTCTTGCCGAGGTTATGCTTACCACTCAAGAAATGATGTCATCAATAATCAACCCGACAAGGGCTTGGTAAAGATAAGGTAGGTATTAAGCACCCTATTCAAGTGTCCAAATAAATTGAATAAATGACTAGGCTATTCTCGCCAGCCCAAATCACAGAATCCTCATAAGCACAAGCAGTTCCTCAAGCTTCCACCCACGACGATTTTTTTCTATACCTTTACCTCATGAGTTGATATAATCTCCAAGAAAGGTGCCACCCCATGTTGTGGCCATGTTGTTTCCTAAACCAAAGGCCAATCAAAGCAAAAGAGGTGCCGATTCCTCGATCCCAAGTGGAAGAAAAGGAACGAAAACGTAAACATGACATCGCTTTGATGATGCAGTATACGCGCCATTGTTCATGATGAACATACAAACAGATATACACCCTGCATTTATGATTGCCTGTATGTCATGGTTATCATTCGGGAGAAGGAGGACAATGACGATCCTTCCATCACCGCAATTCATCAGACTTTGCCTCTCATAATTGGAGCAAAGACTCCATGCATCGGGTCGATTTAGGGTAAAATGGGCAAAAAATCCTCTCGCCTCAGAGATAACTTTAATTGCTTACTTTTCTTTACAAGATTAGCAGCTATTTTATCAAGTACATGCTAACACTTTTGTATGATCAAACAGTTGCATATATTAAGTGAAAGCATATTTTGTTTCAGACTCAATTTAGATGTGCTCAGATTTGCCGATGAGGTGCCTTCTCCACAAGGGTCAGAATTTTGATGCAAAGTTGACTCGACTTGATGGATATACAAGAGGACATTGAGACACCTCAGAGATTAAGGAATGGGTCATGATAAACCTAAACCCAACCTTGACCAAACCACTTTTTCAATCTTGGAACCTTAGAAAACCCTAAGCTAATCCAAATTGGTTCGCACTTTACCACAAATCAAATGAATGACATGGTCGCACTATTAACCCAATTCCAGATGTGTTTGCATGGTCTCATGAAGACATGGTGGGTTTGTCCACCGACATTGTTCTTCATCGCCTTCCCATTAAAGAAGGATTCAAGCCAAGTAGGCAAAAACTCAAAGCGATTGAAACCCGAGTGGAGTTTAAAGTTAAAGAAGAAATTGTGAAACAATTTCAAGTCGGCATTATCATGGTGTCTACATATCCTGAGTGGATATCCAACATTGTTCCCGCGCCAAACCAGAGGAAAGGTGCGAGTCTCATGGATTACCGGATTTGAACAAAGCTTGCCTTAAAGATAGCTTTCCCGCGTTTTTATCCACATTCTTATCGACAACACCGCTCAATACTTGCATGTACTCCTTTGTCGATTGCTTTATGGGTACCATCAAATTATGGTCACCGAGGAGGACCGTGAGAAAACCGCTTTCATCACGCCTTGGGGACTTTTTTTGCTACAGACGGTTGTTGTTATTCGCCTCATCAATGCCGGGCAACCTATCAAATGAGCTATGATGGCTCTTTTTCACGATTTAATTTAATGCAAAGGAGATAGAGATCTACGTGGATGACATCATTGTCAAATCCCAAGGGAGGAGGACCACTTAGACCATCTCAAAAAGCTTTTCAACAGTCATGTAAGTACAACTTGAAGTTGAATCCAACCAAGTGCGCCTTTGGTGTTAAGTCGTGCAAGTTGCTAGGTTTCCTAGTCACCACACAAAGGATTGAACTGATCCTACCAAAATCCAGCCATCAAGGAAATGCCCATTCCTCGATAGAGAAGGAAATACGGGGATTTTTGGGAAGAATCAACTTCATTAGCAAAGTTTCATTTCTCAACTCACAAAGAACTCCGTGAGCCCATCTTCAAGTCATTAAGGAAGAACTCCTCCATGAAAATGAACGATGAGTGTCGAAAAGCCTTCCTTACCATTAAAGAGCAAATTGATTAACGCCCTATTTTGGTACCACCTGTGGATGATGTTCCCCTATTCATGTACCGCCCATTAATGACAATGCCATGGGTCAGATGTCAGGGCAAAAAGACGATAGAGGCCAAGAACGAGCTATCTATTACCTCAAAGAAAAGATTCAAAGATCAAAGGAACACAAGTACACTCGATTGAGAAGACTTGTTGTGCTTTAGCATGGGCTTCCATGAGGTTACAACATTACCTCCATGGTCACACAACCCATCTCATATCCCGCGTGGATCCTCTCAAGTATGTGTTCAAGAAGCCCATACTAATTGTCGATCGTCTGTATGGCAAATTGATCCTACAAAGAAATTTGACATCGCTTACGTGACGCAAAAGTCTGTCAAAAGGTCAAGGAATTGTGATCAACTCGCCACCGCACCAGTAGGGACTACAAACCCTTGAAACATACTTCCCCGATGAAGGGGTAATGACAACAAAGAACAACATCAAGACGATACATACGCCAGACGTGGAAAATGTATTTTGATGGAGTCATAAACACGTAAGGTTCTGAGCCGAGCAGCTTCTAGTATCCGCAGACGGGAGCAGATCCCGTCATCATTAAATTGCAGTTTGTCAAAGACCAACAACACAAATTGAAATATGAAGGTCAGATCATGGGCTAAAACTTGCCCGCTCAATGGGCATCAAAGTGTTAACTCGCCTTTGGGGATTTCGAATTGGTAATCGAACAATCCACGGAATCTATCAAACCAAAGAATTACATTTGTCGCCTTTACCATCGACAAGTTCTACAGATGGCTTTGAGTTCAAGAAATCTCCTTCCTACACATTCCTCGTAATAGAATGATTTTGCGATGCATTAGCAACGTCGGCCTCCTCGATTCACATACCCGACAAGGAAAACATGCCAAGCATTACATTTGCAATGCAAAAAGCCCCAGCCTATATGGAACTGTGTTGAGAAGTATCGATGAACTACCTCCCATCCACAACCCTTGGTATCAACACATCAAGGAGTATCTCACGAGATGGATCTACACCCACCGAGGCGAGCCTAACTCGAGAAGAGGCGATTCATCGACTTGCTATGAAATTTTACTCGAGCGAGAGATGCACTCTACAAAAGAGATGCAGATTAGGTCTCCCCAGATGTCCGGATAAAGACCAAGCTCGAGACTCATGGATGAGATCCATGGTGGAGTATGTGGCCCTCACATGAGCGGACCCTACTTGTCAAGAAGATCCTCGTAACAGGCATTATTATCGGCTTACACTCAAAGTCGACCGTGATGATCACGCCAAGAGGTGCTATCAATGCCAAATTCATGGAAATGCTATCCACGCCTCCCAAGGGAACTCCACAATATGAGTTCGCCACGGCCCTTCTCAATGTGGGGAATGGACGGATCGGCCCATCGAGCCCAAAGCCAAGAATGGACATCGATTCATATTCACCATGATCGACTACTTCACCAAATGGGTAGAAGCAGCCTTCCTTCCCTGTGGTTACTAAAGAAGTCATCATTGCTTTCATCGTAAACAATGTCATCTGTCGATATGGACAACCAGAGGTCATCAGTCGATAATGCTAAAAACCTCAACAACAAAATGATGGAGGAGTTATGCAAAAAATTCCACATCAAACACCTTAACTCCGGCCATCTACCGGCCCCAAAGATGAATGGTGTCATGAAGCGCTAATAAAAAAAAATCAAAAAGATCATGCGTAAAAAATGTCCGCCAATCACAAAGGATGGCCTGACCTCTTGCCTCCGACTTTATTAGCCTACGTAACTTCCATGCGCATTTCCCACCGGGCAACCCCTACTCATTAGCCTATGGGATGGAAGCAAAGTTCCTATAGAGGTGGAAATGGAATCCTCAGAGTGTTGATGGATGCTCAGCTTAGATGAAGACCAATGGGTACAAGATGTATCACCAATTGTCTCTAATAGATTAAAAGGCGAACCGCGACTATCTTCCATGGTCAAGATATATCAAGCAAAGGATCGCATCATCCTACAATGTAAAAGTCCGACTACTAAGCAAGCTTCAAAACAACATGACTTGGTTTTAAAGAAGATCATTGACAACCAAGATCAATCTAAGGGAAAATTCGCCCTAACCGGAAGGCCCATTTGTTGTCAAGGAGGTATCGACAGAGAGGTGCTGCTCTTATTACAGAAATGGATGGCGGCGAATTTCCATACCTTTATCAACTCTGACACCGTGAAAATGGTACTATGTCCGGGTTACCATCAAACAAACATCCTGGTTTTGATCATCAAATCACCAGTCATTCCGCTTTTGAACCCTTTTTTCTTACATACTCTTCTCGCCTCTGTGAAACATACACTTCAAACCAAAGAAATTTAGTTTCACCTCATTTCAAACCTTTCATACAATTTTTTGTTATCCTCAAGACGGATTAAACCTTTCACACCTTGCAGCTTATCCTCAAGACGATTAAAAACTTTTCACGCTTGCGCTTTGTCCCAAGACGGATCAAACTTTTTCCACACCTACAGCTTTATCCCCATTATGGGATCAAACTTTCTTCTCCCCAGATAGAAGATAGCCCGCATATGGGATTCACACTTCTCTTTAGTCATGATTCATCCCGAGGGGCGAACTACGCCGACCGATCTCCCCGATACCGGGGTACGTAGGCAACCATATTCTATATGGCCCAATCGCAATAAACAATAAAAAACAACAAAAACATTTCTACCCTTTCTCTACAAAAACCACAAAAAAATACTTCTACACCCTTCTTCATCAATAAAGCTTCAAAGATTCAAATAACCTCTCTTACACCAAAGTTCGAACTACGCAGACTTGATCTCCTCTTTCAATAGAGTACGTAGGCGCCCATTTATGGTTCAAATTAACCCTACCGTAAAAAAAATAAAATACTTGTCACACTAAGATCGGGATCAACCTTCAATTCACCACATTTCATCTGGCTTTCAGATCAAAGGGATGGAATTACCCAACCTCTTCTCACAAATAGAAGATTCTATGACCATCTAAGTCATGCGATCGTGCCTCAAAGAGCAATACCAACCCATAAGAGATGGAATTAACTAGGCTTCTCACAAATAGAAGTATCAAGCACCATCCGTGGAAAAGCATTAATCTCAGAGAGAAAACCACCCTCCTCCTCCACACTTTTCCATACGTATACCAAATTCCCAAGACACCAAAGATGGTAGGGATATATACAAATCAATGATCCGCTCG
This sequence comes from Panax ginseng, assembly GCA_020205605.1. Lineage (NCBI taxonomy): Eukaryota > Viridiplantae > Streptophyta > Magnoliopsida > Apiales > Araliaceae > Panax > Panax ginseng. Next base: position 45,421,245 of record CM035130.1, read on the forward strand.
AGAGATCTCATGACGCCTCAATGTCCACCTATCAAGGATAAGTTCGTAATGCATCAAGATCACAAGGCCCCAAGAAACAGCAAATATCAAGCAAGTATCAAGGCATAACTAAAAGGGAAGTGAATCAAAATATATTTCCCCGCCATACATAATACTGTTTGATATATACATATGTGTTGTACATGACAAAATGGCTAAGCTAGTCTGTGCAGGAAAATACAAAGCTATCTACAGATCTATATATATGCAGACTATCAGATCTAACATGGCATCCCTCTCTAAAGACGGAGGTAACGCTGCAAGCTCCTGCCCAATGGTATCTACACGAGCTAGCAGATCAGAGGCTAACTGCATGGTGGCATAATGCTCATCAATGTAAGCACTCATGCTCGCAAGAAGACCGATACCATCCGGGATCTCACTCAAGTATCGCTCTCGCAATGGCCACATCCCTAGCAGATAAGGCGCATCCCGCCCACAATCAATGCATCCTCGGTCGATCTAGCCTCATCCTCTCTAACAGAGCGTGCTCTCCCATCAAGAGTCACAACATCGCGGCCCTAGCCTCGATCTCTATCATAGGTCATCGATGTAAGCTCGCTTCCAAATGTCAGGTCAATAATCGAGTAACAAAGGCACACTCGGGGTGGGAGAATCCATCACAAATGTCAGCAAATTTCAAAGAAGCCAAGTCATCAATGGGAATGTCACCTCTATAGGCTCCTCATCGCCGTAATCAACATCCCGCGACCGTGGATACTACCATAGTTAATGCGCTCTGCTCCATCCATGCGAATACTCGCAGAACAACCCGATGATCGATGTAAAAACCAAATCACTCTCTCACGATCCCAACAGCATACAACTCGGATCTGCCCTCCACCGATAAATGGTGTGAAGAAGCGGCCCGACTCACCGCCTCATAAGGATGAAAATCTCAAAAAATCGTCAAACCGACACATCACGGCCAAAGGGTGGTAAGTAATCATGCCCCTCAATCCAGCCAGAGGGAGATAATCCATGCCCGAGCATGAGTAATGAAGTCAGAGGGTGAGCTAAGCCCCAACACGGCAAATATAGCAAACGGATCCCTAATCCTCGCCAGAAAGTCGACCACGATGCAAAGATCTCAGACACTCAAGCAGTCGAAAGGAGTATGACATGGCTATATCATGGGTGAAACAAAACCCCGCCATCTAAATGTGCCAAATCGGGCCTCAAGTGTGACATAAACCACACATACAAAGATGACCGAAGCTACTTGTAAACACTCCTCGCCGGATAAGTGCAAAGAAGATGTAGTCGACCTCGTAGTCTCTATAATAATCATCCCAGATAATGGTATAACCTCCCCGAGAGCTCTCACCGCCATAATGACGCCGATATCCAACTCATCCATATACCGTGGCATGAAGACGTATGACAATACACACAAAAGCAAGAGACATCCACTCGGCTCAACGCCAATGGTCCTCCGGCAGGTGAAATCCCCGAATGCCGTGGTATAACTATCCTCGAGCCAAATCACAAACAAAAAACATCGGATATCACGTGGTCGGATGTAATCTCGCCCTGCACTACACTCTACGCCTCAATCCGGTGAGGGTCATGAACTCGTTCGCTCATGTCTCCGAGCAGCCATATGCACGCAAGGTCTGCCCAACGGTAAAGATCATCAACCGTGTATACTCCTCCAAAGTAGGAGTCAACTCCTCGGTCCCAAATCGGAAACCCGCTTATCCGATACCCAAAGGTTTCTAAGATACCTCTACAAACCCTGTGGGGACTTGAAACATCAACAAGATCATAGTATGCTGTAGTAAATCATCTACAATCACCATGTCTGATGGTGATATACTATCATACCATGAGTGCATACCCGATACCACCAAAAATGGTGGGGTATAATCAATACGGCTAACTGTCGAAGAAGACATCTGTGCGGGCCGTGTCATAAGACCATCCAGGGGTCAATGCCGAATATCTCTGGACATACATACATATGCATAACATAATAACATGCATGATACAATAGATGGAAATATGATATAGGGAGTGGAAAACTGTACATACATTCCTAAGTATATCATCATCTAATACATCTTTGTACAGCTAAAATACAGGGAAATGGGGCGAAGCTACCCAACATCTAACAAAGGCCCATCAAAAGATACAGCGAGAATGGGGCGAAGCTACCCAACAGCTAACAAAGGCCTATCAAAAGAGATAACGAGAAATACATCAAAAAAAGTCAATGGTGTCGATGTCTACATCATCGATCCTATCCACCTGATGTAACTCCTTCTGAGTCACTGGATCTCTATCTACAGGGATGTCATACCGATACAAGGGAGGATTTTTACAGGCAAAGCCATATGGGTCACCTGAGGGGCCAGCGCCAGAGCTGGAAGGATCAAAAGTATCTACCTTTGAAGGATCTCTGCCTAAATTCCGAATGAAAAGATGTGTCTGGTCCAGCTGCCGGGTCAATCTGTCAATCTATATCACATGAGTCGGATCTTTGACATAGGCTAGCTAATCCGTCATCATCACGGATCCTGGAATCATATCCCCCATAAACTGTGTAGCGCGAGTCTAAGCTCCAAGAGTACGAGGGATCCACCAATGCTGGAACATCTCCTGAGTCTAGGGGCCCTCTGACAATGTAAAACCGTCAATCCCCAATAATGGGATGTCAATGATGGGTGACTGCGAAATAGGCTAATAACGCCTGATAGGAGGCAAGATCGTCATACGGATCTCTCTCAGAGTGCTCTCCGATAAGACGCTTCTCCTAAATAGAGCTCCCATCCTCCATCTGTGAAGAGAGGAATCACGAGAGTGGAAATGACGACTCAACTCCAAATGGCACCCATCCTCAAATCCAACTCCCAAATACTCTCCAGTAGTAGGGAACCCATGTGATGACATCCATTTGTCAACAACTCCAAATTGTAAGCGACAATGAGTGAAACCCTCAACAACAGGGACCTCCGCCAGTATGGAATGATGCCATCTCTGTCCTCATGGATTGGTGTCTAAACCTAACACGCTCACAGGATGCAAACATGGAAGCCTCTCATAGGCCTAAAACTACCAACACAAAGGCAACATCTCATTGTCACCAACACTCTTAACTCATATATGGGAAAACATAAAGAGAAACACTCACCAATAGAATGGGTAGAATCCTAACCATGCCTCTGGCCAAGCCCTCAAGATCGCATGCGCATTCCCCTAAGGAAGTAGGAAAAGGTGTAGGAACCCCAATCATACTCTCCTATACGGTCCACGTGTCGAGTGGCGCTGATCAAAGCGAAGGACACTGTAGAGGAATTATCTGCTATGAAGCAGCCCCTAATAATCATCAGGAACAATGGCCGAAGAATGTGATCCCTAACTCTCACATCATCGAGTATAGGCTCACTCTATAGTCCACTCATAAGATCTAGCCCAAAGGTCCTATACGGACAGCCTTGCCTCGAAAGCGCCTCACCAAACTCCCAACAAGGATCTGACGACAGTAGGGGTAATATCCGCCGTGCAAGGCATTGGATCCCCTCCAAACTCCATACCTGTGATAAACCGCCAATCCATCGACGTCATCATCACCTCACAACCCAGCAAATGGAGTGACTGAGTCTGATGAAACCATCGCTAAAACAATGCCCTGAGGTAACCCCAGAGACAGCGACGGGGAAGAATGGAAAAGAACGCCCCAAATCCCCAGCCATGTACAATCGCTCTGTAGTTATCATGTAAAGCTTGATACATAGAGTGGATGCTAAACTAGTTCCCTCGAGGCTGTGTGAAGCCGGGAACCTACATCAAATACAGATCAACATCAGAATCCTTGACTCCTCATCAATAGAAAATAAGGAAGATCCACCACAGATCCACGTGGGTCCCACACCTCCAGCTCACTCCAGTTAGAGTTGCAAAGGAGGTCTCACAAGCTGAAAAGGCCAAATCAGGAATAAAAATGCTACGCGATTGAGCGGAATAGCCTGGAATCCTGGTTTTGTACGGGTTAGAATTGAACTCCCGTCATCTCATTGGTATTCTCCTGAATGCAGGGTATACTATATCGATGAGCTCAGCTTTCACAAATCATGCTTATCAATGCCCCATAAAGGTCTGATGTCGTCGTTGCAGGGTCATAACCCTAAACCTCCCCGGCGGAGGTTACAACGTAAAACCACGAAATGTTAAACCTCCCCGGCAGGGGTTACAATGCTGAAGTTATAAAATGATAAACTATCCCCGACGGGGGTCACAACGCACATCTTTCAAGCATCCACGTATCCCCGGCGGGGGTTACAACGCATTCTCAACCATTGATACACACATCAATGAAGGTCAAGCAGCCTTGACATCGTCATGTCAGCCGATGACAAGTAAACCCATTGAAGCAACTTATACAAGTATCCCCGATGGGGGTTACAACGCAGTGCGACCATTGACACATACATCAATGAAGGTCAAACAACCTTGACAAGGCACCCAGCAGTGATTTATCTGGTGATACACACATCAACGAAGGTTGGGCAACCTTGACTATAACATGCATCGTTGGCAAGAATTTCGGACAGATGAGAGAATATGTTATACACATCCTCAAATGATAAAGCTTTATCCCTACTGCATCTCTTGTACACAAGAGGCACCTCTATGGAATATAAGCCGTTGTCTAGGATTCGAGACTTTGGTGATAGCCCCAACGTCAACATCCTTGAAGACTTGGATCGCTTTGTCTAGAAGCCATCACTGATTGTCATCCCAGCAGGATTACCTGACAATCATGCATCATACATTTGCATCATGTTGCTGCACATAGCATCATGTTTATTTCACTTGCATTTCAAGTGTATAGGATTCTTTATCCTATCCATGCCTTGCATTGCATGAATATGATAAAGAGGAGCATCTGTAGACACCTGAAATTTTCTGCACACCTGTTACTAACATTACAGGAGGGCAGATTCGTCTTTTGGAGATAACCCTGGAAGATAACCTACATCTATTCCGGATACTACCGGAAGTCAAGCTCAAAACCCGGGACACACACCGGGAACATCATTTTCAACACTGGAACACACACTAGAAGGATCATTTCCAACCTCGGTGACAACCCTGAGTTTCATCCTTGGCGATAACCCCAAGGAATGTTGTTGCAGTTTCAGCGATAACTCCGGAAATGCTTCTTTCAAATGCATGCTATCAGCTTCAATCTCAGACCTCATGCCGAGGCACTCATCCCTCAGACCCGGAGCTAACAACAGGTAGACAGGCACACTCACAAGATGACCTTGCGACATTCAAACACTTGCAGCAGTCCAATCTTAGATGTAACCCTGAACAACGTCTACTTTCAACTCAAACCGGCGATAACCCCGGCGAAGAGTCAAACGTCATCTTACCACATCAAAACCTGCGTGTCGTCTCAACACTTCATACATACATACATACAACAATGTCCCACAAGAACCGAGGAGTTATAATCCCGAGTGACTATTACGCGTGGCAGTACACCGGATAGAATTTGAAGCTTGAAGACTATGGGCATGGTCCCCTCTTCCTGACTTCGTACAACCTCTAATCCATGTCATTGCGTAACTCTTGACACAAGCGGTCTGAACAAGGTCACATATACCTCGTTCGGATGCTCAGATTGAAGTTCTGCAAGTTTGAGCGGACAATATAGTGCACAAGTGCACGTACTTCGAGACGACAGGACCCATAAGCCCGGGGACACTCTCGACCAAATTGCATGTGTATCATGGTTGCAGTAGTACACCATGCGCCATCGATCTATAAATATAGACCTTGGGGTCAGCCATTTAAGAGATAGAAGGAGAGAGAAAGGCGAGGAAGCCCTGTCCAATTTACTCTGTACACACCCATATTGAGTGTTTCCTCATCTATTAGCTCACATATAGCTATATTTTTCTCCGGTGGGAGCTGAGTATTTATCCATATAGAGTCATAGAAGTCTACTTTGGTAGCCCACTGTAAGCCTTCTCACATTTTATAAAGCCTTTCTTTTCATATTAGCAGACACTGTTATACACATTGAGAGTCGCGTTGTGTGCGTTTGCCCGGACTTCAGTCCGTGATTTTTATTTCTGTCTATATATATATATATACACTTATATATGTATATATGTCATATATGGACTAACATTATCGAGTTATGCCGTGATTGAGCCTAGACTTATGTCTGGAGCGTTTATTTGCTTATATATATATATATATATAATTATTATGTATATATCCGATGAGCCCAATTTTATATCCGAGCATTTACCGCTTTTATATATATATATATATATATATTATATATATAATTATTGTGGGACATATCCGATGAGCCCGAATTTACATCCTATGCGTTTAAAATCCGTGCTCATCGGATATGTCCTACAACAATTATATATGTAAAGATATATCCTATATATGCTTTTACTTTATATATATATATATATATATATATATATATATATATATATATATATATATATATATATATATTTACATCATTCGCCTGCTGAGTTTACTTCGTGGTAGATGATTGCTTTTACAGCTTTATTTACATTTTGTCCCACCTGGAGTTTACTTCATGGTGGTTGATCATGTCCATATATATATATATATATATATATATATATATATATATATATTTACCGCTTTTATATATTTACATTTCCGATCCTCCATGGAGTTTCTTCGTGGTGGTTGATCATGTCTGTATATATATATTTACAGCTTTTATATATATAACTGCTTACTATTTTTCATACAAACTACAGTATCATGTGAGCCTAGGAATCATGTGATCACAGATTCAGTCTACTGAATCTAGATTCGGTTCTCATGATAGACATTTTTCAACTATAACCATCTTGTACATTATTTACAGTGTCTGAATTTCCTTGGATGACTGTCATGCCCATGAGGAGTTTACGTCAGATATTATTTTCTCAAGATGCTTCAGATTTCAAAAATAAAAGCAAACAAGTTTAACATTTAATAATAAAATGGAAGTATCAAAGGCCTCAATTATTATTGAGCACAGGGTTTGAAAAACCTCTTTTTACAAAACTTCATTGCTATATCTGGTTAAAAATGATTTTTTTTATAAAATCAAACCCTTTGTATATAGGTGCGAACGAGGCATATCACTACTTCTAAATAATTGCACATTGATCCACACACACACACACACATTCATATAAAAGTTTCTTGAAAAATTGCGGTCACCGTGGCAACACGGATGTCGGGGAGTGTCTAACACCTTCCCTCCGCATAATCAAGCCCCCGAACTCAAATGAATCTCGGTTTCACAGACCCGTTTAGCAATGTCATATCACTGGGTCAATGTGCAAATCTTTTCGGTTGCGTTGGTGCAACCAGTTAAATACACCAACTGACGACTCTTAAAGTCAAAAAGTCGACATTATACATGTCAGACCTTTTTCACTTATTTTTTCAAACAAATTTCACATTAACATGAGAACATCAAAGAACAAGTAACGAAAAAGGGACACTAAAAAATCCCGACGTCGACAAGTTTTGTAATGGAAGGTTAAGATGTTATTTGTTTATTTTTAATTCATAACAAATAGGTGCTACGGATCATAGCCCATATATATATATATATATATATATATATATAATTTGATGTTCCACTGAGTGAGATTACATTATTAATTAATACATCAGAATTGTCGATTAATATATTTAATTAAGAGTAAAATATAAAAAGTGACCACTGTACTATTAGTATATTTGGATATTGTGTTATTTTTATTGGTCAATGCAAAACAAATTATCTATTATATAAAAATTTGGATAACAAATATTTATGTGACAGTTGGACATTAACTATCTTCCGTGACAATGATGACATGTAAATAAGTCAAACTAAGACTAAAAAATTATCAGAATTCGAACTCAAAAACTTAATCTCATAACTTTAACCAATTATCCAATCAAACTACATGATGTAGTTGTAATTAAAACAACATAACTTTTATTTATACAAGTTTCTCCATTTATACAAAAAAAAATAAGTTGGTAAGTAAGTTTTGTCTGGTACTGATTTATAGGGGGAGTTTTAAGTTTATTTTGATAATCATAAGATTTTTTTAAAAAAATTAATTGCATTTATCAAATACTATAATGAATTGTATATTTTGACCTTCTTTACATACTAAAAACAAGGGACACATCAACCAAATTTATATTTATCTAATTTATTTATTGATTAGGAATTATACTAAAAATATGTATTTCCATTTACACAAAGAATTTCTTAAGACTAAATGTGATATAAAGCTAGAGGCCTATAGAAAAAAAATAAATTTCTCATATTCTTTGTCTTAATTCAACTGTTTCAAAATTTTGTATATTAAGTTGCATTATTATAATGCAATTTTTAACTTATTTACTAGTTTAGTTTACACTTTTTATTTATCAAGTCAAAGATTACTATTTGACGCACCTTTATTTAAACATCTTAATTATTATAAAAATAAAGTGCTATTTTTGGCCAAATAAAGTTGAAAATGTTTACTTAAAATATCTAATATTAACATTTTCTCTTTTAATTGCAATAAAAATGTTAATTGGACGTACTAATTTATAATAGAGAAGCTTGTATAAATAAAATTTATTGTGTCTTATTTACAATTATATCATGTAGCTTAGTTGGACGACAATTAAAGTTACGAGGTTGAGGTGAATTTTTTAGTCTTAGTTTGACTTACTTTACATGTCATCATTGCCACGTAGGATAGTCAATGCCCAACTATCATATAAAAGTTTTTATCCAAATTTGTCTATAGTAGAGGGTTTGTTTTGGGCACAATATCAAAATATATTTAAAGTACAATGGTCACTTTTGCATTTTAGTCATTTAATTAATATGTCAAATATTATTATTGTCAAAACATTTATAAGATTTTTTCATAAGATAATTTATTATTAATCATAGAATATTGGTTAGGTCTTTTAATATTTATTATTAAAATAATTGATTTAATTGTTAAATCAATTTATGATTAAATAGAGATAAATTATGGACTTATGAAATTAGTTTAAATATATCGAAATTATATTAATTGTTTCTAAAATATTTATGTACATATATAGAGTAAAAATATACATTTATTAGTAAATAGTTTGTTTAGTTAATTCATGAATAGAAGTGCAATTATAATTATTTAGTGAAATTAATTATAATTAATATTTATTTAAAATATTATTAATTATGAGATAATAATATCTAGATAAGTATTGGAGTTGGAAGAAAAATCCTTCAAGATCCCTTCCTACCTAATATAGACCATATTTATAAGAGAGAGGTAAGGATCAATATTATCATATATATATATATATATATATATATATATATATATATATATATATATATATATATATATATATATATATATATATATATATATATATATATATATATATATATGAAAAATAGGTCCAATCTATCCAACCTATTCTGAGTCGCCAAATACATGGTACAGAAAACAACTACAACTTTATTACTACAACAACACATATGCTGTGAGTTTTGATACAAATATATACCAATTGTGACTCATGTCCCAACTATGGACAACACCTCACAAAGGATACCTTACACACAAAGGTACAGCCTGTGAATGCTTTTAGAAATTAAAATATTTGGGAAGTGCTCAAGGAAACCTTCGTACATAGGAGGCCATGAATCTAAGTTATGATAGATATCATATGTCCAGAGAATTATCCTTGGTTGATCCAATAGACCCCAAAGAAAAACGAGAAGATTACTATCATGTTCTTTCCAATAGTGAGTCTTCTCTTGACATATAATTATCTCCACCGTTTGCGATTGAACATTATGTTTCAACCAAACTCCAAGATCATATAGGTAGTGCTCGTAGATATACTCAATAAGTTGATGTGCACAACCCTGTCTTATGATAACTCGTAGGTAATTAGACATCTTGTATGATAGTGGCAAAACACCCTTCCAAAGTTGGGTTAACCTCACCCTATTCGGTTCACCAAAATTAAATATCAAATGACGTATACAATACGACACACTTATCTAAAGTTTTCAATAAAATTATTTTCATACTATTTAGGGAGAACCTCAACAGCTATAGACCACCGTTCTATTCCCCTGTTATCCCCGCTCGACCCAGCTACACTCTTATTACCTGAAAGAAATTGTGAAGCAAAAGGGTGAGCACAACTAGCTCAGTAAAGAATATCATAACTAAAGATAATTAAATTATCAATAGCCTTCATCAGTAATAAATCAGAGATTTAGAACATATGGTAGATGATAAAACTTTTCAACCATAGTTGCAGCGGAACAAGCAATCCATTAGAAGAGTCAAATAGACCATAAAGTCTATTATCTTGTCCATGTTAAAAGTCCACCAACAATGTTTTAACCCTGTAACATTAATCAACAGATCCTATTCACAGTCATGTGAATAACTCATTATCATAATTATAGTTCTAATTTCCTCTTCTCATCCAAGACAAAGATAATTTTCATCACATGTCTTTACCTGAAACATCAAAGATCATGGTTATACCAAATCACAATTCCTGTTCATAATCATACTAATAAGTTCATCTTTGCACTACGGACCAAAGATATTCATCAACAGTTCATCTTTGTATTACAAGCCAAAGATATTCAACAACAGTTCATCTTTGCACTACGGGCCAAAGATATTCAACAACAGGTCATCTTTGTACTACACGCCAAAGATATTCATCAACAATTCATTTTTGCACTACAGGCCAAAGATATTCATATCTCAAAGAAATATATAATCGTTTCAGAATTTATATAAATAATAATTATAACCATGTTGATCAATTCATCTTTGCACTTAAGCTAAAAATATTCAATTGTAAATTCAATGGTCATGATCATATCAGTCAACAATTCATCTTTGTACTATTGGCCAAAGAGAACCCATAGTCACGATCATACCAATAATCTACCCATCTTTACACTTAAGTCAAAGAGAAATTTCATCACCGGGATTATAAAAATGTTATATATGATAATAAAAAATAATATGATCAACAACTGCATTTAATTTCAAGAGTAAGATTCATAAATCAATGATTTCATAACACCTTAATCCAAATATTATAAATCACTTCATAATCTCATAATCTAATATTATTAATATTATCACAATATTTTAATCATTTGTTAAACATATAAACAATTTATTTTATTTGTTTACACTTTACTAATTAATATATTTAATCATACTAAAATGCCAAACTCATAAGGTTTCATCACCAATAACCAACAACCTCATCAAAAATCTGCATATACCATATATAGGATTCCCAAGCCATAAAATCCTATTTTTTTAATTTTGTTACTTCACATAACATATTTAATTTATTTATTCATAACTAGTCCATTTTCATGAAAAATAACAAATCAGTTCCAAAAATATTTCTTTTTTGGGATTTGGCATAATATAGTCCCATATTGAACATATATTTTTCTCAGAATTTTTAAAATTCATTTACTATTTTTCACATGGCCAAAACTGCCGAATATTTAGACATTTATCATAAATTGTACTTTGTCCAAAAATTTTGAAATTTACAGAATATACTGATGTTATATAGATGTACTCCCAATAAAAATTTTACCAATTTTGGAATTAACCACAAGGAGTTATAAGAATTTACTTTTAAAATAGTCTTTTCCCATAAAATTCATAACTCTTAATCTATACATCCAAAAATTGCCATTTTTGGACACAATCAATAAAACTCATCAAATTATCATTTCAAATTTTTCCAGAATTTTTGAAGGTCTGAAAAGTTACGAAACATGAAAAACATAACAACCCTTAAAATCCTTTACCTCAAAAGAGCAGTACTTCTGACCGAAACATCGGATGTAAAGCCGAAGGAAACTTGCACTGAATAGTAACTCTCAAACTATCTAAATACTTACAAAAATATGCTCGACAATATAGAGAGAAAGAAAACTTGTTTTTGGTGTGATTTTCAATTCTAACTTAAGCGCCTATTTATAGAAAAATGTTAGAACACCAAAGAAGACTAAATTAATAAAATATATTATAATTATTATTATCTTCTACGCACCAAACCTTTGAATCAACTAGCATGCCATCTTGGAAAACATATTAGCAGCCCACATGTGTTTCAAACTAAAGTGGGTCCCACCCATAATTTAATAAAAAATATTTTATTTTCTAAAACTTTAATAATTCATAGAAAATAGCCCGTATATCAGAAAAATATGAATTTTATGTCCATTCCGAATGAAATTGAATTCTCTACAACTTTGTAGCTTTGAGTTTTTCCAAATTCCAAACAGAAAATATCCGAAATCCACAAACGAACGATTTTCAACTCCGTTTCAACACCTTTTAAAATTCATAACAAATCATGCGTTAATTTTCAACGGTTCAAAATTTGTGGATATATACTCAACTCATATATGTATAACATATCCAAAAATCACAACGATCTAACGGTCGGATTAAAATTACAACTCACGCAATAAAGTTTTAAGAACATCGATTTAAGTTTTTAATACCTCCAATCCGACAAAATACTGATAAAACACCTCAACATTAATTCCTTCATTTATAATCATATAAATAAATCCATCATTTATATCCACATCAAATAAATATTTCCTTATCATATAAATTAATAATTAATTATTCACAAATAATATTACAGAATCACAATTATGACAACCAAAAGGTTTCGAGAAAGAGGGGCTTTCCAATAAGGATTTCTCCTTCTCGCACGCAATTAGGTGACCAAACCTCTCCTTGATGTAACTTTCTAGACATTGCCAATAATGCTATCTAATAATATTATTCAAATAATATGAATTATTGATCCGATAATGAGAAAAATACTATCAAGGACAATTATTGCAACAACAATAATATAAACTATCAACGCAAAGAATTATTGAATCAATAAAATAAAATATTGAACAAGAATTCACCGTAATAATTATTGAGTAGTGCCTTCTTACGTAAAAAATCAATAATTCAAAATATCATGCAATACCGTGTTCTACCGCGGTAAACCACGCGTGTATTCATCGTATTTTAACCACAAGGTATTCCAACAATGTTAATTGGTAAATAACTATGCCGTTATTTATAAAAACTCAAACTTGTCATTTTCTTCATCCGATGCTTATTCTCATATGGGGCCCATGAAATGGTTGCTATCGCATTTAATATTCTCCGACAACAAGAATATTCCACGACCAAACGAATATTCCCCGACAGAAATGAATATTTTATAACCACTTGCGTATTTTAAAAAATTTCATATATCACCCTTAACTTTAACTTTTTATCAATTTAACAATTTACTGAATAACAATTATAAGAAAAATTAAATACTTTTATTTCATAAAATTCGGGGTCTTACATATATATATATATATACGGTCAGGATCAAGAGCATTCTCCTTAAATAGCATTCCGCCTTAAATAGCATTCTTTATTAAAACTACGTCGTTTTGGAGGGACGCGATGGCATTTTTGTAAATACAATGCCATCGCGTATTTACAAAAATGCCACCGCATCCCTCTAAAACGACGTAGTTTTAATAAAAGAATGCTATTTAAGGCAGAATGCTATTTAAAGAGAATGCTCTTGATCCTTACCGTATATATATATATATATATATATAAGGAATCCATCCATGGCAACCGGTTGTCATGGACACTGTGGCAACAACCCTTTTCGAACCGTTGATCAATTGATTTGAAGGCTGAGATTGGATTGTTTATTTGACAAGCCGGCATAGGTTGTTGTGTCTAAATATAAACTTGTACCGGCTTCTATTTTAATAAGAGGGCCCCACATATCAACATATTGTCAGTATAATTAAATAAATTGAATATTTAATATTAAAATATTCCAACTGGTATAGTTTGTACCGGTTTACCCTTTTTTTTTTACGCATTTCTCCATTTTATGTCATGACTCAGCAAATTAAAATAGAATAAAAAATAAAATGAAGTAGAGTCGGACCAAGTCAGAATTGAGGATAAAAAAAAAAATTTAATAATGTCGTAGGACCAAGTCATGAATTTGGAATAAAAAATAATAATAATGCTGGCCCGATACGACATCACTACCGGGCAATAAAAAATTTAAAAATAATATCCAACTATTCATTGCATAATTCAAACTTCAAACTCACAACCTCCAGCTCCAAACCCTCATCATATGACTACCCGAGCACCACGGGCCTAGCTGTTCATTTCTCGCAAGGATATATCTTTATATTAAAACTTTACCATCCCCCAAAATCTATATATTATTATTATATTACAATTTATTTTTATATAAATCTATATTCTAGATTATTACTTTTATATAAATCTATAATCTAGATTATTATTATGTTTCTATTATTATACTATTATATTAAGTTTCGATTATAGGAAATGAATACCTTGTCTATTTATGAAAGTGGTAGTAAATTGGTAGTGAAATTTAAATGGAGTTAGATTATAATAATTTATTTTATTATTACACTATATTATTATTATTATTATTATTATTATTATTATTATTATTATTATTTGAGTATGAGTAAATAATATTAATAATTATTTTAATATTAATATAAATAATGTGATATAATAATTATTCCTCTCTCGCATCGTAGTAATAATATATAATAATAATTATTAATATTATTTACTTATACTCAAATAATAATAATAATAATAATAATAATAATAATAATAATAATAATAATAATAATAATATAGTGTAATAATAAAATAAATTATTATAATCTAACTCTATTTAAATTTCACTACCAATTTACTACCACTTTCATAAATAGATAAGGCATTCATTTCCTATCATCGAAATTTAATATAATAATAATAATAGAAACATAATAATAATCTAGATTATAGATTTATATAAAAATAATAATCTAGAATATAGATTTATATAAAAATAAATCGTAATATAATAATAATATATAGATTTTTTGGGGGATGGTCAAGTTTTAATATAAAGATATATCCTTGCGCATTCGAGAAATGAACAGCTAGGCCCGTGGTGCTCGGGTGGTCATATGACAAGGGGTTTGAGTCGAGGTCATGAGTTCAATCATCATTAGCAAATGAGTAGTTGGATATTATTTTACATTTTTATCGCCAAATAGTGATAAGTCGAATTCTACCGTAGATTATTAATTTTTTTTATTCCCTCGTTATAAACTTGTCCAAATTGACATTATTAATTTTTTTTTATTCCTAGCCGTTACAGCTTGGTCCGGCCAACATTCATTTTCTTTTTTTATTCTATTTTAATTTGTTGAGTCATGACATATAATGGAGAAATGCGTAAAAAAAAGGTAAGCCGGTATAAGCTGTACCGGTTGGAATATTTTAATATTAAATATTCAATTTGTTTAACTATACTGATAATATGTTGATATGTGGGGCCCTCTTATTAAAATAGAAGCCGATACAAGTTTATATTTAGACAAAACAACCTGTGCCGGCTTGTCAAATAAACAATCCAATCTCAGCCTTCAAATCAATTGATCAACGGTCCGAAAACGGGTTGTTGCCACAGTGTCCATGGGAACCGGTTGTCATGAATGGATTTCCATATATATATATATATATATATATAGAGAGAGAAAAAAAGAGAGAGAGAGAGAAATGATCCATAGCATGTATTTGCTACGGATGAAAAATGGGCAAATAGCATCATAACCATCCATTGCAATAATCAAGGGTGGAGATTAAAAATGGAATTAAGCCGTCCGCAAGTTGAACTAGCGGACGTTGCTTAATAAAGTATCATCTAGCGGAACTCAGAATCAGATCAAATATTAAGCATATCCCAAGCCAGATACAACAAAATTCTGCAGCAAGCAAGAGAGAGAACAAAAAACTAGTCAAACAGGTTGAAACCGGTTCTTCTAAACAAAAACAAGCGCCCACAAATTGTACTCAAAACATTATGTCAATTTCACTATTGAGTTGGACCTTTTCTTTAGTATAAATATGTGACAACAAATAAAGCAAAAATGCTACACAAGCTCAAGATTTCCATCAACTTGACCCGCTTTGGCAACCTAGCACATAATGGGACACAAAAATTTCAAAAATTTCCTTCCCAAAACGTAAGCTACCAGATACAGGTGGTGCCAGATGCCAAGAGTAAGAAAAAGCATTTTGGGTCTGCAATAACGAGTAATTGCACCACTACTAATGCAAACCCATTCATTTAATTTGGGAAGTAGGGAGTAAAATATTTTTCCTAATTAGGATCTCAACATCTAGTTGATAAGAAAGTACAAAAAACATGGACCAATAGGAAAAATTAAAGTAAGAACAAAAAAATATACCTCAAAAAAGATACTCTGTTTCCTTTAAAGATTAGTATTTACATTTGTTTACAAAAGTTTTATTTACAAACATCTACTTTCCTACGACTGATTAAAACGTCCAATTAAATAGTAAATGGAGAAACCTTCCAACAAGCATACATGCTCTTCAACTTTAGCATTTAATGCTTGTAGACACTCGAAATTTTATGCACTCCTATTACTAACATTGCAGGAGGGTAGATTCGTCTTTTAGAGATAACCCTGAAAGACAGCTTACATCCATTCCAGATACTACCTAAGTTCACCCAACCCTAACACAAACCGAACATCATCTCAAACCCTAACACACACCGGAATGTCATTTCCAATCTTTGAGATAACCCCAATATATGCAGATCAAAAGACCGATAAAAACACCAGAGAGGGTAGTTCGTCTCGGTGATAACACGGCCTTTCGCCGCCCATCCCCCCAGAGACAACACCGGGAGTAAGAACCCCATCCTTGGTGATAGCCCCAAGAGGTGCCATTGCGCCCAAATGATAACCCCAAAATGCTTGTTTCAAACATATGCGATCGACTTCAACCACGAGATATCCTGTCGAGGCAAACACACCTCGCACTCCGGAGATAACAACGGGCAGATAGGAACATCCACAGA